>CM046529.1:4269084-4869084 GCA_024713555.1 Spirodela polyrhiza | reverse complement strand
TCTCAAGCTGGCTAAATATATGTTTCTCCACTTGAATGGCTATCTTATTTCAGTTCAAACTAAATTAGAAGAGTAAACATGAAAATTTATATAGATTCTCGAAGGTAGTTCTCCTCCACTCATGATACATAGGCAAGTTAGAAATTTAAGTATGAAAACTGTAATTTGGTGTCTAACATGACACGTTGGGAGTTTTAATTCCTAAAAAAAAAAAAAAATCTAGGGGCATATGCCCCTACACTCGGTGTACTTCAATTACTTTATAAATAACCCCATGCAACCAGCCAAATTTCGCTGAGGCAAATAACAGAAAAAGAAGAAGAGTAGAAAAGCAGTTACGGCGGAATCTATTTTCTGTTACCTTGCTCTCAGAGTACGCACATACACTAGCTTGTTCACGCGCTCAACGACGCCGCACAAGGTCGCCACCACCTGACCATCCAGCTCCGACGTTCCATGGCCCCTACACATTTCAGTAAGGAATAAATCATTCGTCAATACAGAAAAACCAAACTAAGCAAGCACAAGAAAAGACGCCTAAAACGAGCAAGAGGAGAAAATAATTTCCGCCAAACGCTGACAGCCTCCTTTGACGCTGGCACAAGAAAACCACACAAACACATGTAAATATTACATCATGAGAAGCCTCTCACTTGAGAACGCCGTCCTCGTGGTTCACAGGGATGTTATCGGCCACGGCGACCGTGGCGGCCGCAGACGAAGGCGAGACGTCCTGGAGCTTCTGGAGAGCCGTCTGCAGCCGCACTCGTTGCGTCTGGTTCAGCCTGAGCTGCTGGAGGTGCAAATCCCTCATCTCTGCGGTCCCTCCCTCTCCTCCCCCGCTGGTGCCGTACGCGCGGCGGGGGCTGCAGCAACAGGGCGGGAGGAAACCAGCGAGACTACGAACCGACTGGTTGGAGTCGAAAGCCTCACTGCGATCCGGTTCTGTTTCAAATGTATACCCTCTGCGAGGACGGCTCTCCAGAAACTAGAAGCTCTGTAATGGGCCGGCTTACTGGGCTATTCTTTTTATTTGGGCTTTTTGGAAGACACACTTTAAGAGATTAGAGAAATACAGTAGTACAGTTTTTTAGGTTAATAAAAAAAAAATTAAATAAGCTAAAGTTGAATAATCTCTAGCGAAATAATCATACTTAATGAATTTAATTATTTCCTAGAAAAATAAAGTGGTTATTGGCCTCTAGAAAGGAAATGTATTTTCGGCTTCCAACACTTTTAGAATCAGCTTGTTTGAATGTTTTGGGTTCTATGGTTTTTCATTGTATTATATCTTGGTCCCTTTTGGCTTCTCCTTGTCCCATAGTTCAGGCATTCTCTACCTCTCATTTCTCATTCCTTGGCATACACTAATCTTACGAACTAGTTAGGTATATGTGCATTGATTTCAATAAAATATTTTATTTTTAAAAAAAAAAGATCCAACCTTTAGTAGCAATATAGTAGATGTTGGAGCAGCCAACCAACTCCATCATATCAGATCTATTAAATTAAGGTCACCAATTATTGATTTTTAGCAATAGAGAGCCTTAGAGCATAATATTCTACAATGTGTTTGACTCATGAAGACAAGATATTTTGACGATGAAAAAATGATTAAAATATTGATTAAAAATTTATTTAATATACCTCAATAATAAATACACTTCATGTTTAGATAAATCTAAATAAATGTATAAAATATCGAAGTTATGAACTTTAGATATACATATGAGAGTTATATGAATACGTCAAAGACTTATGATGGAAATAGATGTAGTTTGCTCATAACATCATATGAAATTATCATCATGAATATTTCTATGTAGTTTTCATGAATTATTGAAAATATTAAATTTAGAACAAAGATAATTAGAGCATTAAAATCAATTAGATTCAATGAAGTAAAATATAGGTGTTAACACTTTTAAGGTACTTTTATTTTTCGAAGGTGGTGATAAAAGAATTGGTCTAAGAGATGTTAGAAGCAAGCATAATTAAATATTCTAATAATCCATTCTCGAGTCTTGCTCTTCTTGTTTGAAAAAAAAATTAGATTTTGTAGATTTTGCATAGACGACTACACTCTCAATAAGGTGAGAATTCTATGTTCCTAACTCAAGTAGTAGAAGAGTTGTTGGATGAATTAAATAGAACTTATATTGTCAAAACTTGACCTATATAAGGGATATCTCAAAAATGATGCTCTAAGCATAGAAGTCATTACTGGTTCTTTGTAATGCCCTTCAATCTTTCCAATGCATCAACAATCTTTTAAGGATTGATAAGCATAATATTTGGTACTTTTAAAAAAAAACTTTTCCTCATTTTTTTGACAGCATATTGATTTATAGTAGGACTTGCAAAAAACATCTCACATAAATATTCACAATCCTCAAAGACCATCAACTCCATGTCAATTCAAATAAATATTTTTTCAAGCAACCCAAGATTACGTACTCCAAACATTTTGTCTCAACTAAAGGGATTGTTGTCAACTAAGAAAGATAAAAGTAATTCTAAAGTAGCCAAACTTTAAGACTATTAAGATTTCTCAATTGGATGGTATACTACATGTGATTTATCATAAATTGTGGGTCTATCTCCACAATTGTGAAGCCACATGGAAGTTTACTAGTAATTATTTGATTTCTACCTTCAAGACCAGGTGCATTTCATAGGGGAGAGTATTGTTGAGGCATTAGTCTCATCCCCCAACCCATGTGGAAAGAGGTCCCACCAAACACATAGGGGCAACTTTAATGGTTACTTGAGAGCCTTGGGCCTGCCCACTAACAATGACCCAGAAATAGACAACATAAAGGTGTGCTGATTTAGACTTGAATTGGATGATGAGGCATAGCTAGTCAACCTATAATGATTAAAACCAACAATGAAGTAAAGAAAAGTTGAATCACAAGAGCATAAGAAAAAGATTCATGAATATTAGAAGACCTCTTGTTTATTAAAGAGAAGTAAAATGGGGTTCTATCTATAGAAGGAGAATTGGAGACTAGTCATCTCAAATCAGTGCTCCTTGAAGGTTCCTTTCAAGGTCCTTTAGTGATTTTTTCTTTTGTTCCCCTTCCTTGTTTCGTTTTCTCTTCCTTATTCGTTCATGTGTTCCTTTGTTAGTTGAGTTTGTATCTACTATAATGTGTTATGTTTTTAAATTTTCCTCCCTTTCCCCCTACTAGTCCCTATCACTTAGTAGAGAAAGAATCTCTTATGTTGAACCAGATAGCCTGAAAATTTGAAGAGCCAAAATCTTCGTTGCATTTTCAAGATTCATCTCACAAGTGGTAGACTGAACAATTATCGGACTGACCCCTCACCATCCATCCATCCATGCACATGAATGTGAGTTAGAGGAATAAAAGAGAGGGGGGGAGAATATTTGGACTTTTGGAAGAAGAGACCCATCAGAAATTGAGCCCTCTTGGACTCTTGATCAATAAAAGAAGGGGCCACAGATAGATAAGTCGTCGATGTATGCCTGTATGTAAATGGTAGAAGTGAGAGCTCAGAAGGCTCTGCCATACGCAACAGGCAGGCGTGGAGTGGACGCTGCCGCCGTGAACCCGGCGTGGATTGCTCCGGCGCACAGCAGTTGGGTGCCGCTGAGAACGATGGACAACGTCTCCAGTGTCCTCTGCGGTACGACCAAGGCATGAATAAAATCAGCGCCTTAGTAGTAGTAGTAGTAGCAGTAGAATGATTGATCGATTACCAGGCTCGCCGCCCTCCACCCGATGCTGATCTCCTTGCAGGCGACGCTGCGGGCGGAGAGAAGGGAAGAAGAGAAAAAGACGGTGTTAGTAAAGTTACGTTTTTAACGCGGAAGCTTTGAGCTTTCTCTCATGGCGGGAGGGGCTAAGAGGAGGGGTCGATTGCTGACCCCGCGGCGAGGACGGTGAGGGACCAGGAGATGACGGAGAAAGCCGCCGCCGCCGACAGGCGAGGAACGCCACCCTCGGAGACGCCTTGGAGCCCCGCGAGCGAGGCGGCGACGCCGACCGTCCCCGCGACGAGAGAGAAGATGGCGAAGAAGCCCGTGGCCATATTCCCGATTGGGTACACGATCGGGAACAGCCTCGCCGGGATCACGAAAGCTACAGACAGAGTTCACGTCGGCGGAAACGGCAATTCAAACCCAGCGTGGAAGATGATATCAACATTCCTCCCCCCCATCTCTGCCGACTCCGGTTTTTACCTGTCTTTTCGGTCTCCTCGATGCCGTAATTGATCGCCCAGCCGGCGATGATGGCGAGGGCGCTGTACAGCGCGAGGTTGAGGACGAGGAGCCCGAACGTCGCCGGACTCGGTTCTCCGGCAGCCATTAGATTAGAGCCTCCGGACTGGGTGGGTTCCTTTTCTTCTCGATCGCGCTCGCTGCTGCGCCATCTCCCCGGCACATCATATAACTAGCTGCCGTCCGACGATTCCTTCCCCCGCGAGATCGGCCTGGAATTTCTTGGCCTGGAAGAGAAGACCATCCCGGCAGCCGCTCTTTGGAGGGAAGGAATCTCAGCTCATCCGACCGAGGGGAGGCACCGGCGCGAGCATCTCCCCAGCCCCATCATCATTCCACGCTACAGCACATCAAGACCCAAACCGCGGCTTGAACAGAAGCGAGAGCCGAGCAGAGGATCTGGGTGGGCGGCAGGAAAAAGAAGAACCAATCAAGGAAGGCCACGGTTTTCCATTCCCATTCTGAACCGGCCAATCGAGGGATCGTCTCTTCCCCTCATTCTTGGAGCGCATGCGCAGAAAGTAGCATACTGGGCGAAGAAGTGAAGAAAGACGATGAAATAACAGACTGGGCGGAGACTGGCTCGCTGAGCGGCGCCGCCTCCCTTGTGCCTCCCAGTCGAGAATCAGACCTCCAACTGCACCTTCTGGGCGGCAGCCGATTCCACCGTCGGCTCCCACAGGATCGTCGTCTCCGCCAGCAGTGAAGTCACCACGTATGGGTCCATGTTGGACGCTGGGCGGCGATCTTCCAAGTATCCTAGATTGCAGAAAAAGAAAAAAAATTCGGATCAGGTATCAGTCAGGAGAGGAATACCAACACGGACCTCGGTATATCCGACTGAATAGATATGAACACACCTTTGCCCTGCCTCTCAGTCTCCCGTCCCACGCGGACCGAGCAACCACGGTTGGCAACACCCTGCCAATCAATAGCGAGAGGGGCAACGGATCAGAGAGAATATTTTTTGTCGCAGAAGCCCGTATACTGCAGCAGCCTACGATTTTACTCGGAACCGGGTTCTTCGGGCATACCCAGGAGAAGGTATTGATGTTGGCAGTCTCATGTTTGCCCGTCAGCCGCCGCTCGTTCCCCTCTCCGTATGCACTGATGTGCTCCTTGTGACGGAGCGCGAGGTTGCCGACGGCCTTCTTAATGGCTTCGAATCCTCCATCCTCTCTCATGGTTTTTGTGCTGCATTGGAGAGTTCAGCGTTGAGACACTATTATTACAACCAAGTGCCATCACATGGGAAGCTTCTTTCATAAATAAAAGAGCATATCAGAGTCAATTCGTTCAATACCATGTGATTAACGGATAATTAAGCATATTATTATTCAAAGAAAGCTAAGGAAATGCAAGACCATTAGAACCTTAACCTGGTGTTATCAAAGCACATAATTTCCCTTTCTAGAGCTTGGAAGTTCTAGTTTGGGAAATTACCCTATCTAGAGCCATCACATGGAAGTTCTAGGTTGGGAGTCCCTGTTTTCACATTTATTCTTTCTTGGTAGAGTACTCTATCTAGTCATCTAATTTTGATAACCATTCTTTTTGTGGGTGTGTGGAACAGAGGACGTCATTAATTTTATACACATCATAAACGGGAAGACCTCTTTACAATTGATAAATCGCTCAAAGAATACCTGTAATTGGTGTGGCATCCAGCACCATTCCAGTCACCCTACAGTTCAGAGAATCCAATTACACAGCGGAATTAGTTGTGAAGATAATCAAGATATCAGATCAACTCGAAAAATACATCGTATTAATTAAGTACCTCAATGGGTTTAGGATCTAGGGAAAGCACAACACCCGCTTGTTCTGTGATCCTCTGAAAAATTGGAAATAGGAGATCAATAATCCATGCCAGTTCATCAAGTCGACTCCACATATACAATTGTAATTTCTGTTGTTCTTACACCACTAAAAAGTTATTTTGAGAGATATATTGATTAATGTAGCAGAAGGATTATTCCATCAAGCTGCTCAAGATTTGCATAAAGTTATAGTATATGGTCACACACAGAAGAATAAAACGTTGATAGCCTTTATTCCCTTGGTTCTCTTGTGATCTCAAGGAGCACGGATCGACATAAATGATGTGAGTGTTAAGCCTGGAGGGCATGTGTGTCCCACAAATCATATAAACTGTCACAATAAGTCATCAAACGGACCTACCAATAATTCTGGGAAAACCTCAATTGCTGCGGGCATATTTGTCAAATAAAAATAGAATATGGTATAAGAAATCAATTGGTCAGTTGGATATTCGGGAGATGTTATTTTTCGAAGATTTTAGGACGTCTTCATCTAAAAATACATCTTTTTGCAGTAAAAATTACCTCGAGGATGTATCTGGAAACCCATATATGATCCCCTGCATCAATTCCAACACTTGGACCCACTTGATATTCCCACTGCAACAGAAGATCTTAAAGTGATGATCAAGAAGAAAAGGTGGTAACTATATCACTACGGACGAAGCAAATTAGCATCTTCGTCTTCTTAAACTTGAACGGTGAATTTCTGATATACATAAATCTAGTTACATTATTTCCATCTTCATTCTCATGAATTCAAAGTAATACATAGAACTAGAGATAAGTGTGCCAGCACGTATGTGATATGATAATAGACCTGCTAATGGAAGGAAGGACGGGAAGGTTGGTGAGGGGGGGGAGGCGGAGGGGGCCAGGAAAAGGGTAATGAGTACCTGACCAGGCATAACCTCCCCATTAGTACCACTAATGTTAATTCCAGCATATAGGCACGCCTTGTAGTGAGCATCTGATATATCACGCCCGAATGACTTGTCTGCACCAGCTGAACAATAATAGGGACCCTAAGCACCATCAAGAAACTAAGATTATTAGGAGGCAAGCAAGAACATCAACAACACAAGGATAGAGCTAGATAACATGACGATCTTTTCCTGATATCATGAACCATATCAAGAACAGAGAAACTATGATCCTGAGAACTGGTCTAAATTGTAAGCAGTCACATATGAATTTTTCAATTAATGGATTATTTGTCATTCCTGATTTCCCGGATGTAACAGATGTCATATATACACATTAAGATTATATGCGCATCACGTCTTCCATAAATCTCCTTTTCACAACAATTTCACACTTTCCTCCCACTTTTACCAACTTTTAAGCTAAAAGTAGCAATTTGCCAAAATGATTACCTGTGGTCCAGGATATCCTCCAATAGGCCAGCCAAGAGGCCACTTCACGTTTGATTGGAGCAAGGTGTACTCCTGTTCAATTCCAAACCTAATGCCACAGAGCATGCAGACATTTCATGACATAACAATAATGAAAGCGCAAACTTGGGGCAAAGGAAGAGGGAACACTTCCAGCGAAAAAAATCACGTCCGCTCCATTCTTTTGGAGAGTAAGATTTCGGAAAAGGAAGAGCAATTACCATGGGACTTCGGCAACAACCTTCGGGTCACTGAAGATCTGAGCAGCTCTGTACCGCTTATTGGTGGGGATGGGTTCCCCATTAGGGGTGTATGAGTCGCACATAACCTTCAAAATTATGCCCCGTTAATAACATAATATCAGTTGACGGATCCACCATGATACTGACATCTACATTGGCAAAGTCGTTTCCCATGGGATCTAAAATTAAATTTTTGAATAACTGAGCAAAATGCTACTCACCAAGATGTTGTTCCCCCCTCTGAAAGGATCTTTGAAAATAGCTTGTGGGCTGCAGACAGATCGTGCAAATTAGAACAATTGATTGAACAGTTTATTTCCCTCTACGGACTCGACAATTCATGCAAAATAAGCACGACCACCAACAAAAGATGAGCGAGCTTTATTACTAGAGGATCACTTCACTGTCTTCTCCTGGAGCTTGTCCCGTGCTCGATCCATCATAGTTCCACTTTGGTAGCTCTGAGGGGTGCTCCACAGCTTTGGAGATGGTCTACAAGAGAATTGGAAGACGTTTTCACACAAAAAGTGGATTCTCTTAACCGTCCTATCCTACTTATAAGGTTCATGGGAGTCAGATGTTGCGTTCCTAGCTTCGTACCCGTGATTTGCTGCGCACATCAATCCCTGATCCGCCAATCCTGTACAAAAAAACTTTAGTTACATGAGGCCAGGAGAATCAACTTTGAGCAGAAAACAGGGACGAGCGGGAACAGATTCGACGAGCTATGATGTGCACAAGATAACCAAAACCTAGGAAATAATCGTGTCCTAGAAAGCCATAACGAGCTCCAGAGCCACAACTAGATTACGAAAATATTGTAGGTTACGAATCCCAGCTCATTCCTACTGAAAGTGATCGCTTCGTCTCGCTTGAAGGCAAGGAGAAAACGTCGTGTGTTTGATTTACGCACCAAATGTACTCCGCGATGATCTTGTCAGTGTAAGGGGAGACGTCGAGGTTGAGCAGATCCTCGAGCCTCGAGACGGCGGACGCCTTCACGGAGAAGCCCCTGTATCTGATGGATCCCCCTCTCCTGGAGGCCGGCACACCTCTCTGGGCCAGTAGCAGAGGGTTCCGCGCCAGGGCAGGCCTGATCGTGATGCCGCTCTTGCATCGTACTGATGGTGCAGGAATCAGCGCAGCCATCTTTCCTTCCGCCTTCTGTCCCCTCTCTTCTCCTCCGCTCTGCAACTAGTTTGATCAAGATCCGAAGATGGAAACAGAATTCGCAATTCGCCTCGTGGATCATAAAAACAAAAGGCAGCAACAATCTCTCGGAGAATCCAACCGCAATCGGCAAGGCGAACGGAGACATTCGGATCGACATGGGAGATACTCGAAAGGGAACACAGAGGATCCGCACGACAAAAACGGAGGGGATCCCCCCTCTGAAGAATGAACGCTCCGGGGGCCAGGAATGAATCCACGCCACGTAGCGAGGGCGAGAACCGCATCTTGCAGGGTCAACCCGGAGTAAATAAAAAACCCGAGCCAACCGAAACGATGAGGCGCCGGTCTGATGCAGATTTCGGAAGGACCCACCCCACCGAAACCCGTGAATCTACATGTAAACATCGAATGACGAGAAATGCACAGGAACCCTTCGAAGCGGCGAAGGTCAACGCCGGCCTTGCTCCCCAATGAGGTCGTCATTCCACAGTCCTCGGGCAGCCCATGGGAAGGAGATAGAGAGATAGGGAGAGAGAGAGAGAGGGAGGGAGGGAGGGAGAGCTAACCGAGAGACGCCGGGCGACGGCGAGGCAGGGAGGTAATGCGGGCGCCCACCAGCTCCTCCGGCGGCGGCGGCGTCGTTGGGGAGGAGGAGAGAAGATTTGCAAACACAGCGAGAGAGAGAGAGAGAGAGGGAGAGAGAGCGGGTGGACCGTTTATACTCTAGAAAAGAGAGGTTCTCAGCTGTTTATGGTCCACGTGCCCAGGACACGGCGGATTAAGCTGTGTGAGGGGAGAGGCGAGCTTCGCCTCGGCGGCTCTTCGCCAGCAGATAGGGTTCTTCCGCTTTGAGTGGAGGAAAACGGGTCCCTTGGGAGCCCTCAAAGACCAAGGGATTCAGATAAGGGCGCCATCTCTCTCTCATACACACATCCGTCTGCTGCCGCTCTGACAAAAAGGGTATTTTTATTCATCTCAGAAAAAGGCCACCAAGACCGGCGAGCTACTGCGCTTATTAGCATCTCTCGCACGTTCGCCGCCATCATCAACATATTCATGGGAAGGTCAACACTTCAAAGAAGCTAATTGGCATTTACGTGGGGCCCACCGGCGACGACACCTTTCGGGCCCACAGACAGCAAAGCCTCCGCAGTGACGTAACACCCCCGCCGCCAAAGTCCTCTCGCGCAGCCTATCTGTCCTCATGATTCGTCCATTGGCAACCACTCGTTTCTTTCCATTTAAATCAAGGACATCTGAGGTCGCAGAGCCTGAGTGGACGAGGTAGAAAAAGTCAGAGAGCCGGAAGAGAGCAGGGAACTTAGAATGTTTGTGAGTGAGAGAAAAAACTGAAGGTCTCTTTCTTTCTTACATGTGTTTGTTTTATCCGAAGAGGGGGAAATAAAGTTCAGAATAGCTAAAAGAGAACATTAGAAGCCATGTAATAACCCCACAATTTTACACCTACAAGAAAGCTGTCTAAAATAGATGACTTTCTGATGTTCCCACTTGACCAGAGGAGAACATTGACTCTCGTACCTAGTAGTGGTGGTTGGAAGATGGATATAAAGGGTAATATGGTTGAAGGATGATAGGATATAGGGAGACCCATAGGAGTGTAATATGGCAGAAGAAGATATTAAAGACTAAGAGAATAATGATAATGAGCGTAGACAAAAAGGGAGGGAGAGAGAGAGAGAGAGCGAGAGAGAGAACGGATAAAAAGAGAGGATACCTTAATATAGACTGATTCAGGATGGTCAATCTACAATTACACTCTACTCAGGAGCACACTTCAATGCCTTTTCATTGGCCCACACCTCCCATTTTATAAGCTATAGTTCTTCTGATTTTATATCTTCCTTCAATATCTATGAGTCTTCTCATCCATGTGTGGGGTTTCTATACATGTGAGCCTATTTCTCTTTGTGCAATTCTCCTAAAATTATCTCAAGGTCAGAAAACTTATGTTATCTTTTAAGATGCTAACGTGTTTCTAAAGATATAGTTTTCCAGTCATTAGGTCTTTTCTGGCAAGGATGTGATAGGTTAGAAAGTATCCCATTAATACTCCCTCTAAGACATTCTCCTTATCCTCAAGGTGAAATACTTAGGCTTCCTCCTAAGTATTCTCTAAGTATATGATGTCTTTCCACCAAACTAATACCTATACACCATGATGACTTTGTCAAGTGTTGAATATCACCACATATTCAATTACCTACGTTAAGTTACTATCTAACATGAGAAGTGTTGTGGTCAGCTAAGACATTAGACCATAACTCACTTCAGTTGGGACATGTGAAAGACTAAAGGTTACATACAGTTGGTGCAAGATGAGCCAATAAGCCATCAATGTGATGCCTTCTTGGACTCTAAATTAGTCAAAAAATAAATGCCCTAAATTCTCATATAGTAATTACATGAGAAATTTGAAATGACCAAAGTTGAAAGTAGATGTGGTCACTCATTACAAATTCAAACTTAAATGAGTGGCAATTACTATAAGGTTTCATCCTTATTTAAGTCTAAGTCAAGAGTTATTTTAGTCAGTCAAGTGTGACATTTCTTTCTTAATGTAGGTGTTCAACATTATCAAACCATGTTGTATCTATATTGTAGAGAATAAGGATTAAAGGAGGTCTATTATAGACTATGGAGATTGGCATTGTTCTTGTAAAGACCCAAATGTTAGTATTGTATTAAAATTTACCTCATTATTTGGGTTAGTTAATAGTGAAACAAACATCTGCCCTATTATCTGAGTTAGTTAATAGTGAAACAATAAAATTAGAACTCTATTGACCACTTCTATCTTATCATTTATTTATGGATGATGTTGGCCTTAAAAATTGTGGAGTTTTATAATTTAAATAATTTTTGTTAGAAGTTGATTATGGAGATTCAACTTCAATCACTCAAGTGAAGTAAAATTTTGAGTAATATTTCTCAAGGTTCATCTTTTGAAAGTGAAGGTACATGAAAGTCTAATGTGCCAAAATATCAAATGTGATGGTGTGGTCTATTTCTTAAATTAGAGACAATGCATAATCAATTTCAAACATGACTGAAAATTATGCTTGAAGATGCTCATCAGGGTAGGATGCTCTTATCTAGATTAACTGGTCATAATGAGTGTGTGAAAGTTGAAGTATCTCAACCACAACTTCATCCTTTTGATAACTTTGCATAGGACTTTGAATAAAATATTTATTTTATGATTCAAGACATTTGCTTGAAGCATGATTTGATGTGTCTTGATCATAATGAGAAAATTATCTAAAACTCAATATCAAACTTTATTATTTTCATCGTGCTCTTTAATTTGGGCCCCAATATCATAAAAGTAAAGATGACTTTATGTATCATGAATTATTGTAGTTATACAATGATACCACATCAAACTCCAATGCATGTAACACCATCACCTATTCTTGATATGATTTGAAACTAAGAGGTGGTAATTATCATGAGTTGCAATAATAGTTGATCTATGTTCAATTTATGAAATAGTAAAAGACTCTAGTGTTGACAAGGATAATGGTTGATCTATCTTCAATTGTCCTACAAAATTTGAAAGCTCCTATAAGAGAGTTTTCAACTATCAAGTTTAATCATACCTTGAGGTTCACTAATTTTATTTTTCCAACAAAGAATCTCATGTTTCTTCATTTTTATCTTATGAACGTCCTTTTTCTTCTTTTATGATGATTATTTCTATTTTTCAATGGTAATGATGACCTGGTGAATATTTCTTTACATATTAAAAATATAAGCTCATCATGATTGAATTTTTGACAATATAAATTACATTTCTTAACTATTCGTCATTGTTGATATCTCTATCAAAGGCCATCTATGATTCATAGTTCCGTTGGAAATATTGTTGAGAACTCCTCTTTTTATAAAAATTATATTGGGGCTCTTTGTTATTCTAAGTTGTAGGTCATTTTGTCTTATCTAGTGTTGATATCTTTTTATCAAAGGCCATCTATGATTCATATTTCCATTAGAAATATTGTTGTAATATCCTTAATCATTATAACCATTCCTCTTATATTTTGCCAAAATAACATGTTGCCTGATTATCAAGGATTTATGATAGAGATAATATTTTTCACTTATACCACGTAAAGATTTTTCCTTGTAAAATTATATTGGGGCTCTTTGTTATTCTAAGTTGTAGGTTGATCTAATGGTTGTGGCGTAATTGTGCTTTTAGGTTACATCTGTTGGTCGACATTGATTTTCAAAGTTATGGATCAAGTACTATAGTTAATGTTTGATAGTCAAGATATCACAACAAGTCTCCTGATCATTTATTAATCAAGTTCTTCTTTCAATGAGTATAATTATTGCATTGTTAATCATGGGTGACATGGCTGCTAGCTTTAATTCTAATTTAATTAGACTTCTTTGGCTCAAAGTGAGTGTTGACCCTCTCATAAAAACAATTGTTGGAAGATGGATGGAAAGGGCTCCACTAAGATTGCCAAAGACCAATAGGATGTAAGGGGGCCTTAATAAGAAGGTAACAAGGTAAAAGGAGAGAAAAAAATTGAGGGAATAATGATAAAGAGGGTGAGAGAAGGAAGAAGAGAGAGAGAGGGAGAAAGAGGAGGATACTCCACTAGAATCCAATTTGAGATGATTAGTCTCCAACTATTCTCTACTTGGAAACACACTTTGATGCCCCTTCACTAGCCCACACCCTCTTTTATTTCCCAAAGCCCCTATGATATAATATCCATATTCGATATTCATGAGTAACCTTCTACAGTAGGTGATGACGTTTTCTTAGAGATGATGGTTCTCTGAACATTAGGTATTTTTTTGACAAAGATATGAAGCCAAAAAACAAATAAAAAACCAAAGAAACTGCAAAAGGTATTCAGCAACTGCTATTTCTGGGATCGCCCTAGTTCAGTGAAACAATATTTAAAGGCATCAATGAGTTCCAACATGGTACTGTGGGTTAGTTTTCCCAAGGCTAGATGGCCTCTTACGCATTATGTAACATGGAATGAAAAGAGAACGCTCATGCATATTGTCAAAAGATGGTAAATGAGTTCTTCTGAGTTCGGTGTCATGAATTTTTTCCCATTCTTTTTATGTTTTTTTCTCTATGAATAAAAAGAAAGAAATTCTATACTCTTATTATAAGTTTTGGTTTCATAATTTTTGGTGGCATTCATACACATGTAATCTACTTCGTATGAAAGTACATCTTAAGTGCCCGAAATGCTAAAAATTATCAAACCATTACAGCAAAAACAACTGACAATGAGTGAAGTATACAGATTTTTATAATTACCAATTTACTAACTTTTTGCAAATCCAACAGTAAAACCGTTATAAAACAGAGATTTAGCCCCTCAAGATTCGCAGCTGAGTCTAAGAAAAAAAATGTTGGAACTTTTAACTGATTCACGTTATTGAATAATGGGTGATTTACAGAACTATAGAGAGAGAGAGAGAGAGAGAGACTACGAAACCTTCAGACAAGTTACATAGCCGCAAAGCCTTCCGAGATGGCTACACAGTCTTCCTTCATGCCCCACCGAAGGCCGCAAATTCGTCAGCCATTAGTGACACCTCGGGGTCATCGTCAGCCTGCTTTGTTTTCACCGCAAGCAGTTCCAACATGGCGTATATCCGCTCGGTCTCACGGTGCATCCGATCCCCGCGGCGAACACGGACACGCCGTCACCGAGCGTGATCCAGGACCAGCCCGGCTCCTTCTTCACGCCCTTGGACCTCATCAGCTTCCTGGCGTCGGCGGCGTCGCCCCATCTCCCCGCCGCCGCATACATGTTGCAGAGCGTGATGTGTGTCCCCGCGCAGTTGGGCTGCGCCTCGAGGATCCTCTCCGCCGCGCGCTGCCCGCAGTCGGCGTGCCCGTGGACCCTGCACGCGCGCAGCAGCATTGACCAGACGACGTCGTCGGGCTCGTGCGGCATCGTCTCGGCCAGTCGCTCCGCCGCCTCCACCAGCCCCGCGCGACAGAGGAGGTCCACCATGCACCCGTAGTGCTCCCTTCGCGGCTCGATGCTGTGCACCTCCCGCATGGAGCGGAAGTACTCGAACCCCAGATCCAGCAGCCCCTCGTGGCAGCAGGCACTCAGCACGCCAACGAAGGTGACGCCGTCAGGGCGCAGCCCCGCCAGCCGCATGCACTCGAACAGCTCGATCGCCTCCCGCC
Organism: Spirodela polyrhiza; assembly: GCA_024713555.1. Taxonomy (NCBI): domain Eukaryota; kingdom Viridiplantae; phylum Streptophyta; class Magnoliopsida; order Alismatales; family Araceae; genus Spirodela; species Spirodela polyrhiza. The sequence goes on along the minus strand of CM046529.1, from coordinate 4,854,004 downwards.
CGCAGCCGTGCTCGGCGTACCCGCTGAGCATGGCCGTCCACGAGACTACGTCCACATGCCCCACAGGAATTCCTGCAAACACCCCGCGGGCGTCGGTTATGCTGCCGCATCGGGAGTACATGGCGATGAGAGAGCTTCGGACCATGGCGTCGGCGTGCAGACCCACCGAGATCGCGTGGGCGTGGAGCTGACGGCCCTGAGCGAGCATGGCCGTGGAGCCGCACCCGCTCAGCAGGCTCCCAAGAGTGACCTCGTTGGGCGCGGTCCCGCTGTGCCGCATAGCCGCGAGAAGCCGGAATGCCGCCTCGATGTGCCCTTCCTGGGCGTGCCCGGAGACGATGGCGCTCCAGGAGACCACGTCCCTGGAGCCCATCTCCTGGAACACAGCGGCCGCCTCCTCGAGCCGCCCTGCGCCGGAGTAGAGGGTGATGATGGCGTTGGAGACCGAAGCCGAGCGCGCCAGACCGGCACGCATCGTTCGCGCGTGGAGCTGCTCCCCGAGGCCGAATTCCGCCAGCCCAGCGCACGCCGAGAGCGCCGCCGCGTAGGTGTACTCATTGGGGAGAACGCCCTCCGTCTTCATCATCGCCACAAACGTTCTGAGGGCGTCTTCGCGGCGGCCCTCCTTGAGGTAGGCGGCAATGACGGCGGTCCAGGAGACGACGTCGGGAGAGCGCATCTTCCCGAAGAGAACCAGCCCCCTGTCCATGCGGCCACACTTCCCGTACATGGACGCGAGTGCGTTGGCTACGAAGGAGGTGGCATCGAAACCGGTCTTCGTCGCCTGAGCGTGGATCTCCCGGCCGCGGGAAAGAAGGCCGTCGTCAGCGCAGGCCTTGAGGACGATGGCCAGCGTGTGGGAGTCGCACGCAATGCCGGTGACCCACATCTCGGCGAAGCGGCGGAGGGCCTCCTCGCACCGGCCGGCATGGACGAGCGCAGTGATCATGGAGGTCCAGGAGACGACGTTCCTCTGGGGCATTTCATCGAAGAGCTGGAGGGCAAAGGAGAGGAGGCCCATCTTCCCGTACATATCTACGAGGGCGCTGCCGACGAAGACGGAGGCGACCGCCATGCCAGCCTTCTCCGAGTAGGCATGGAGGGTTGCCCCGTTGGCGCGCAGCCGTGCCAACCCGCAGGCCTTCAGAACGAGGCTGAGGAGGAAAGAGTCGACGGCGACGAGAGGGTCTACGCGCACGAGGGAGAAGAGGCGGAGGGCTTCCATGGCGTCGCAGGAGACGACGTACCCAGAGACTAGGGTGGTCCAGGACACCACGTCTCTGTGCGTCATCTTGTTGAAGAGGCTGCGGGCCTCGGCAAGCCGGCAGCACTTCACCAGATGCTTCAACTGGGTGTTCCATTCGTAGGTCAGAGAGGAAGATCTCGGGGAAGCAGAATACGCCGCCCCCGCCGCGGTGCTCGGATCTTCTTCCTCCAGACCACAGGACGTGGAGATGCAGCTGCAGAGCTGGAACAGAGGAGGAGGAAAGGGGGGTACTTTCTGCGACGGCACTGCCCAAGCAACCACCCTTCTGAACGGTGGCGCAGCCACCATTGACGACGGCGAGATGGCGGGGACAGCGCCGCGAGGGAGACGCACCGAAACGCATGGACACAGATTTGCATTCAGCGCGTCAGATCATTATTATATAACTGAGACTTCAGAACCCTCCACCCCGCCCCCAAAAACCACCACCTTGCAGAATCCTGAATAATCATTCAAGCCTCGTTAGGAAGAAACTGCTGCGACAAACGCATCCATCAATCACTAAAGACTGTTCTAGGGCACAACAATGCCACGCTTTCCTCTTTACAAAGGCGTTCTTACAGCTTCATCATCGTGATGAATGTGAGACCGACTGTAAATTGAATGTCGAAGCAAAGCTAACAATGGGGATCCGATCCGATCCCTCTACAGGTCCGCCCGGCCTGGGTATCGCGGGAAGGGTATCACGTCCCTGATGTTGTCCAGACCCGTGGCAAAGAGGATCATCCGCTCAAAGCCCAGGCCGAATCCGCAGTGCTTCACCGTCCCATACCGACGCAGCTCAAGGTACCATTCGTAGGGTTCGATCGGCAAACCCGAGTCCAATATCCTGCAAGGTTGGTGCGATGCCCGTCAGCGGATCGATACGTGAGGAACTAGCTCTCAGGATGAGATCGGGTGGGCGTGACCGCCAAGAAAAACGGCCAACATAGGCGGCATATCAGCACGAAAATAGATGGTTCATAACAGCGACCACTTCAGCCGGATATTTATAGAACATTTTGAGTTGACGATGAGTTTACACAAACGGTCTATACATTTATTCAGCTACGCCCACGGTCTTTTTTTTCCCCAAACCCTGCCATGGCATATGCTACAGGTGCATGTATCAAGGCCTGTGACCAGAAAGAGTAAGGTTTCTAGGGTCCATTCAGAGGGGGCTGTATCAGCAGTTGGCAGATCATAGATCAGCATCAATCTTGAAGGTAGCCTTATATAGGCTACTAATTGGGCAGGCCCGACTACCCCATTTCAGCCTAGAAGCAGCCAACCCAATTTAGACTAAAGTCGTACAAGCTATGGGTTGACTCAATGCATTAATTGGCTGACCAGCCAGTTTCAAGATACAATATAAAAAATAATACAGGTGCTTGGAACCCCGCCCAAAAAGAAAAGAAAAGAAGCGGGGAATGGCAAAGCCCAATCCCATTCAAGATGAGGATCCTACTATTCCGAATTCCCTGCCTGAGACTTTGTCACATTCATGCATTACACAAGACAGACTGGCAACTATTCGTAATGATAGCAAAAGATGCACAATCAAGTCAAGGGGAAACATCCAAACACTTCCAACACAATACCAAAAAAGTTTCCTTGCAAAAGACAGAACTTTTTTAAAAGTGATAATATCGGCCATAATAAACAAAATCCATCGCGCATAAATTCATGAACCAGCAGCAGCAGAATTTAAGAGCCAGATTGATTATAAGAAAGCTACAATTCTTAAAGATGAATCATGCAAAAAACGAATATGTTGCCACGTCAATTGCAAAGGAAAAAGGGGCCAGGCAAAAGACAACTGTTTATTAAACACAAGGACCTGGACGAGCCTTTAAAAAGAGTATAATTTCGAAAATACTTATTTCTAACTGTAGATGATATCACGAATGATGTCCAAGCCTATAAAATATTTTTCCGAAAAATGCAAAAGGTTAAACATGTTTCCAACTGTTTTCCGTAAATACTTGTAATCATAAGAAATAAAATGTTATATAAAAAAGTAACATTGGACCAGAATAACCGTTATACATCATTTTACCCTTAATATATACTTAAAAGAGTATTATTCCAAGTTCACGAGATATTTAATAAAACAACGCATAATGATCTGACTAATTGATCTCAGTCTAGAATTATATTACATGTCGCAAAATATAAGATAAACAGTAATCAGAATCCAAAAAAACATTTCTGTCAACTATGACCTTGGTAATAAGACATCTTCACCAGTATTACGACTAAATGGGATAGCTACCTGATAAGAGTGAACCTGATACCCACCACCATTTCCGACAGTATAAGATGGATGAGAGCAATCAAGGAATATAAAAAATCGACATGATGACAATGTTCTCATTTTGAAATCCTACACTTTTAAGTTCACAGCTGCTTGGGATTGGCAAAGCTGAAAAACTGAGAGGCAATGCTTCAAAACACTAGTATTACCAAAAAATGATGTAATGAAATGATTCAACTTTACGGAGAATAGCTAATAGATAATTAGAAGCTACATGATATTTACGTTCGTAAAATAACGGTCAAATAATATACCGTTTCTGAAGGACATCAAGCCTCTCCTCCCTCTGACTCCCTCCAATCAGCTCTCCTACCTGCAGTGGGTAAGACATAGGTATCTGTAAGAATAGTCTTGAACCACGACATAGGCTACTGTCCTTTTCTTGGAAGCTACCATTCCCGGAACAGTTTTAACTAAAAAAAGTTTAAAATCCAAAATCCCTAGTCATAAAGAAAAATGAGCATACCTTGGGCACAAGCACATCCATAGCAGCTACTGTTTTACCATCATCATTAAGCCTCATGTAAAACGCCTTAATGCCTTTCGGATAATTGTAAACGATCACAGGTTTCTTAAATATCACCTCTGTTAGGTACCTTTTTTGAACAAAAAAGAGTGACAATATTTCAGACAATGGAAAAGAAGTAAGAATAGACATGTAAAGAGATGTACATAGATCTAGACATGAAAACATTGTGATAGTATTTCAAACATACTAGAACGTTTCGAAAATGCGTCTCCCCTTACAATAAATTGCTGGAATTGGATACATATGGCACAATAACAAATCCAAAAATTCTGTCAGATATAATTCCTTAATCATTTTTTTATTTATTAAGTTAGCCAGCATTGTCTGAAGAGTGTCAAACTTATCCAATTCCCGATATCAAATTCGAATAAGCAACAGGAAGAATGCGCCATATGAGACCAGTGAATAGCTGATTGGTTGCTGTTATTATTCTGTTTATTATTATGACAATCATTACAGGCCTCTTGAATTCTCTTTTTCACTATTTACTTTTTTTTTGTGACCAAAAGAGCTGAAATTGTAGAAGTCTCTAGGAATTCTCCGATTGGGACTAAAAAATGAATCAGAACCTAGAAGTCCAAAAACACAGCTCAATGTCCACGAAAATTTTAACCATTGGTAATTTATTGAAAAGGTACACGCCTATCTTTTTCACATGAGTGGCAATTACTCCCACTTGTTTTATATTATTTACATCCCTAGTTCATGGTGGTTATTACCTACCTCTCATGCTCCGATGCTAGATCAATCCCCCACGAAACTGGATTCTCAAACTTCTTGTCGGTCACATTCTCAAGAAGCTCAACAGCTTTTGTGTAAGAAATTCGAACAAATGGACTCGATGATACTAGCTTTAGACGTTCAATTGCAGTTTTATCATAATTCTTCGCCATAAATTCCATGTCCTCAAGACAATGATCGAGCAGCCACTGACAAAGGAATTTGACATAACTCTCTGCATAGTTCATATCATCCTGTGAAAAAGTATAAGCAAGAAGTTATTGAAGTGTGAAAGTAACCAGCACTGAGGAAGAATTATAGGATACACCAAAAATATTCCACAGATCTTACCTCCAGGTTGGCAAATGCTATCTCAGGTTCAACCATCCAAAATTCAGCCAGATGTCGTGATGTGTGGGAGTGTTCCGCACGAAATGTTGGGCCAAATGTATAAACATTACCAAGAGCACAGGCATATGTTTCCACCTGAAGCTGGCCTGAAACGGTTAGAAATGCCTGCCGCCCAAAAAAATCAAGCGCATAATCAGTTTTTCCATCCTTTTGGGGAATCCCAGGCTTAAGCTTGAACCTATCTTCTAATCTTGAAAGATTTTCCTTAGCCTTCGTCAGTTCAGTTACAGAAGCACTGATTTCGCTCTTACTGGCTTTAATAGACTTCAAATGTGCAACTGCCTCTCCTTTCTCTTTTACAATAAGCTTAGCTGATTCAATATCAGATTCAGATGGAGGTGGGTTTTCTTTCAACTCCTTCTCCACCTTTTCTGCATCACTAAACAATGTAGTGACCTGAAACATTTCCCCGGCACCCTCACAATCACTGGTTGTGATTATAGGTGTGTGTATATAACGAAATCCATTCTCACGAAAGAATGTATGAGTAGCATAAGCAAGCTCATCCCGGATTCGAGCGACTGCCGATATCTGGAGACAGAAGTAAATTACCCTCAAATTATTTAGTAATGTAACGTTTACAAAGGACACCATGTATAGAAATACATTGAGCTAGTCTAATGAAGCATATAAAGGACATCATGCATAGAAATACTTGAAGCCAAACAGCGGATACCACAATGACACAATTAACTACCCACTATCAAGTATGCATATACCTTTGTTTCAAGGGACAAACTTTATGACTCAAAATTGTCAATTAAGGCACACCACCATCATGCAAACAATTAATATTCAAACTTGAAACCAGTCACCGCCGTGGCAATCGTTACCAGCGTATGAAAATGCAATCTACCATTCAACCAGTCGATGACATATAACCAATCATATTTCACGAAAGTTGGAGTGGCAACTCACAATAGTAATAAAAATTCACGAAACCTCTCTCGAATAATTTCATTCAACTAGAGCAACACCAGAGTGGAAGCAGCATGAAGACAAAAATGATCCTAAATTGCCTATAATCGTGATAAATACGAATATGAACAGAGAACACAGCCTTACCGTATTGGTTCGAGCCCGAAGGTGGACCCAATCCCTTAGAAACTCAAGGGTAAGACGAGTCTTGGGCAGAGGGTACTTGCCCGGATCACAGGGACCAACCTCCAGGATCCGCTCCGCTCGCAACTCTAGGCTCTGCTTAACCCCCTCAGGCGGTCGTTTCAGCACACCCTCAATTACCACACAGGTACCCGTCGGTGTCAGCTGCGCCAGCGGGTGTACAGCAGCGTCCACGATCACCTGCAAATTCGCTAGGCACGACCCGTCGTTGAGCTCTAGGAACGCAAATGATCCTTTACCCTGCTCTCGCCCCGTCCTCACCCAGCCCCCAACCACCACGTTCTTCCCTGCCAGCGCCGCGACGTCAACGGCTGTCACTATAGACCGGATGCGAGTCCGCTCAAGGGACGGCTCCAGCTCGTCCGTGGCGAACGGCGCCATGGCCGCCATCTTGCCATCCGGGGGAACCACCCCTGCCGCGGCTCCGAGGTCGCTGGCCATTATCTCCGCCCCCTGGTGGTCAGTGTGGCAGGCGGCGCTAGGGCTCTGCGAGGGGCTTGCTACTCAGTCCCTGCGCTCTCTCTATCTCTGCATTATATAGGGCAGGCAGATGTGAGTTATGCGCTTTCAAAATCCTCCCAAGTGTCTGGAAAGGGTCAACTCAGACCGTCCCGCCGCGAGGACTCGCCCTCCCTCCCTCAGAGCCTTTTACTTCATTATTTTTTTTTTCAAAACTTGGATCGCAAGAAACTTTCAACCAATCACCCTTAAAAAGATTCATAAGATCTACCTATCATCTAACACAAACAAATATATGACTTAATAAACTTAAAATGATAATCCAATATAATAAGAATAGAGATACACAGCTGGATTATAAAATACACCCAAAAAAAATAATTTTGTTACACCTAAGTTATGAACCTAGAAGAATTTGCCCCTCACATCATGTACCAAGAGATGAAAAAGGCATTGGCTTCCATTAATTGCATTACATGTTGACTTTGTGTCGATAAAAATTTGGTGTTAACAAAGTAATAGAATATCATGCTTATATCATTATATTTTATAGAATATTATGTATAAAAGATTAATTTGCTCTTTTATTAGAATCTTGGAGAAAACTAAGATTAGTAACGTTTTAGGGGGTCAATTCCCCCAAGTTATGGTAAACCAATGAACTCAACTCACCTTGTATCAACAATAGAGCGTACTAGATGAAAGACAAAAAGCAGACTACTAAGGCTCCTGTTGAAATGACTCAAAAAATTATTTTTGGCTATATGCTAAAAAAAGAAGATGGAAGAGTCAACAAAAGTTTAATAGTTTTAAAAGTTTAATAAATAACTAATTTTGACTTGTTTCAATCATTGCGAGGTTGAAAGATACTAATGGAACATTCAAGCTTTTAAATGACCTTGCTTTACCTAGTAATATGGAACATGATAGAATCGGGAAATTAATTTTTTTCTATTGGGATCTTGAAAACCCTCATCTAATCACTATCAATAAACAAATTTTTAGCTCAACTATTAAAAGATTTCATCCTATTAAACCCCATCCTTTACAATATTTTCTGCCCTAATGACTGAAATGTGAATGGCTATTTGGATTACTTCATCAACAGGTATGACACTACATTTAACAAAATCATTAATCAAAATTGCTATAAGATCCTAGCATTATCAACTCATACAGACTGTCTTTCTCACCCTTTTGATTAGGCAACCAAGCCCATGTAGAATATAACATCATATTTTAAAGTAAACCTAAATAACTATTATTCCAAATTTCTTTTTATGAGAAAGAAAACTTGGTGTTTTGAGGATAATATGCTTCTGATCTAAGAGATTTCTCCAAAAATAGCCCCTTTTCACATTAGATTGGCAAAAATCTTCTACTTCGTACTCCACTGGATTTATCACCTCTTGGCAACAAATCTGTCTGTTGTCTTCACGAAAGCTCACCTTTGAGATTTATCTGAATTTTCCAAGAAATTGATCATAATATCCTTTCTTGTGCTCAAGCCCCATCTGTATCTTCCTGTTCTTTCATCTTATTGAATTATGGAAAAAGTGGTGACTCAAATAGTCCACAGAGATGTGTAAAAGTCAAACATAAGATGCCACCTTAACGAACTTGATAAACCATTAACTGAGAAAGCATTTAACACATTTACTTGAAAACCATGGAAATATATATTCACATATACAGTTTCTTTTGTCTCTATGCAATAATTTGTTTCTCACAGCAGGACAGAGTTGACTCCAACGCAACTACAGATTCAAACACTCAAAAAGGGATTAGAGGCAACGGAAAAAGGAGGATCACAGTTCATCCTTGGGTTCATGAAAACACTCCTCATCCCAGTAATAAGGGAACTTCAACTTGGCTGCAGTGTGGGGCATAAACCAATCCTTATAAATAAACCTGCAAGTGAAGCATATCAGCATATGTGTTCCTTGTATACATATCAAATAGTGTTAATTATTTGTATATACTCATTATAATTAAGTTAAAACTCAATGATGTCAGAATAATTTTTATTTTGGATCATATTGCGACATATCGTATTGATATACGACAAGTCTGAGTCCACCCATGGTCTTCTTAACCTTTCTCTTTTTGAGCACATAAAAATGTTCACCTTTCTCGGTAATATGATATATGACATGACATGCAGCCAAAGGAAAAGAATACGTGGACACAAGTACTTACACTTTTACAGGTGGACGTGATATCACTACTAGCACTTGCAAGTCCTCATTATCATCAGTATTCCAGATCTGCATCATCTTTAAGTCTCAGAAAGCAGCGACTAGAAGCAGTAAACATACTTCTAAATATGACACGCAAAGCCAAATTTTGTGCATTTAAAGAAGAGTAAAATAAGGTAAAACGTAAAACAAAGGTAATGGCAAAGTGTGGCAAAACGAGCCCACTGCCATACCTCATCATCCCAGGGAAATAAAAGGTTTATGACACGCAGAGAGCCTCATAATAATTACTATGATAGGGGACAGGGGAGAGCGATGCAGAGCTAAACATTGTTATCGGAATTTTGATCTACCTAGTGGAATGGCCTTGATGATAACAAAGCCATCGCTCTCCCATTCTAATCACATGATTTTGAATGTGACCGTACTCCTCTTTGTTATTCTAAATATTGGAGATGTAATATAGAAGCCCACTGCAAATAATGTATTTTGAGCTGTAGTATTGTGTCCTGTCCCTATTTAATGCTGTATTAATGTATTTTCTTATTTCATTCAGCATTTCATGTATTTTGAGCTTCCGAAGAAGCCAATATTAACACATTGGAATAAGATCATTAAGAGCTAGGAGGCATTAGTTCTGGAAAGAACAAAGGAATTAGGGTTTTGTTCTATGCAGTCTATTCTACAAAGAACCATGTTAATGAAACCCAATCACATGTTTTAACAATGGCACAGCATCTGCACACAATCATCGCCACTAAAGTTTTGGAGAAGTCAGGACAGAACTTGGCAATTTAGATCTCCCAATGAAAAGTCCCTTAAAAGTAAACAGTTATTTATAATACCAATATGCTTTCAAAATAATTACAAAAATAGCACATAAATCAATCAAAATATTAACAAAAAATGCCCACCATTTGATGGTATCAATTTAAAATGACGAAAAACATCCCCAAAGAAGTATGTGTTATCTAAAGATGTGTGTCAGCAATCACACGGAAACATCATATATGATTTACATAATAAGTGCATTCTCAGCCGTTTTCCATCAGAGATATGGGGTAATTCACATTTAACGGCGGAATATACATAAAGGCAATGAAATATAAAATCGTTACTGTGAAAAACTCCAAAGAATTGGTACCTCGTTCAGTGACGTATTCATTTATCTGAAAAATATACATATTGTACCAAGAATTTATTGAATAATCAATGAAGAAGTAAGCCTTATGATTCCTAAATAGAGTCATTTAGAGACTTGCGTATTTGATCATCAATGATGTTTTTGCTCTTTGATGATCGATAATTATCCCTTTTCTTCATGAATAGTTAGCGTGGAACATATCTTAAATGCACAGACACGTGCACACTCACTTACAAACACATCATGCTCACAGGAAAAAATAATGTTTGAGAAAAGTATACAATAGCTCTTTTTCATAAACCACCTGGTGCGGATCATTCACTGGTATAGAAAACGTGCTGTTCAAAGAAATTTGAAATTTCTCCGGTTCTCCTGGGTAATTAAGTGAGCTTGAAGCCAGGAGAAGTGTACCACTTCCTTTTAGAACAACAAAAACTTCTTCACATGAGTGCCTGTGTATTGGAGTCTTTGATCCAGGAGAAAATGTTTGAAGCCAAATTTCGACCTGACAGATAGATTAGTTTATTCTGGGTGATTAAGCTATTAAACAAAGTGGATATACAAGAAAAGGAAAATAGAAATGCCAGTTACAAAAAATAGAACAAGCCACTAGCACAACAAAATATCAGGAACAGCAGAACATAATATTGGAATAAGACGATTTTATTTCACTGTATTGAAAACGTCTTGTTTGTCAATGCAAAATCCATAAATGTTCCATCTGTAAAGTATTAATTCTATGACCACTGCTTCATTGCTTGCTTCACAGTGTAGTCTTATGATGAAATTGCCCACGTCATACATTCTTCCAGTGACTTCAGCAAACTATCGTCATTGTCATTATTCAGTAACTCCAGACAAAATACAGAGCATATTCTATTCTGCAATAACTCTATATCATGTAAGGTTAAACTTCTTAGCATAGATCCGCAATTATATTGAAGTATGTACTTACACTCAATATTTCAACCCCTATACCTTCCTATAGTGCTTTCACCCAAGTAAATTTCTAAAGAGAATCAAGGGCAAAACTTCAATTTTGTCCCAGAGTGACAAATTGGAAAGGCAAAGGAGAAAAACAGGTATAGTTTCTGAAGCATTCAAAATTATGTCTCAGGATTGTCAACAGTCAAACTGAGGCAAAAGTGTGTAATAGTTTATGTTTATTTTCTACTGAGACAGGACTCCAGCCATATTCAAAATTTATTCATAACACAGGTCTCAAGTGAAATGGACAATAGATCTTTGCAGGATGAGCGGGAAAATCCACCCAGATATAAGCAGATTTCTTAATACCAACATTTGGGCTCAGGTCTTTCGGGATGCCAATAATAGCAATAAATTTCATTGATATGATTGTGTACTGAAAAACAGGTGGCAAGGTTAAATGTGAATCATTTGGTAGTTTTGGAGTAGCGTTATCTCAGGAGTCAACATAGAGTGACTTGGATCTGAATGCCCTCAGTAAAATCAATGTCAAGATTTATCACCGTAGAGAATTAAGTAAAGCAAATGGCAACACCACAAAAAGGATATAACATGACTTTTTTTATGAAAGGAGGCAGAGCTCATGACTTGGATAAAGGATTGGAGATCCTTTTCTTCTTTTAGAGATGAAACCGTCTAGTAATACCGAGGACAGAAGAATGTGATGATGATCCCGTGTCATGGGATTCTCTGTTAAATAGCATACACCTTGATTGATGATGGGACAAAAGAAGACAAGACCAGCTGACTCTGATGCACAACTCCCCGAGATGTCATTCCCGCCCTCTATTGCCATGCTCCACATGTCTCAGAAAAGGAAGAGACATTTATACTTCATCCAGAATTTTCAAAAACGGATTATATATATTCACTTTCAGTGAGTCCACTTTTTCACCCAGAACACAGAAAAGCTGTTTGACCTTCGACGAAAAGTATGCACTAGCCTAAATCTAGGGGGAGGGGAAGGTAATGAAGAAAGAAAGAAAGAAAGAAAGAAAGAAATGGATCTCATCACAGAGTTTACTCTAGCCAACTCCAAAGCAAACAAGGAACTGATGATTGAGCAATTTTCAGTAACTGTACACCATTGGTGGAACGGAGCACCTTCTTAAAGAGCATCCTCCAGACCAAGGAATGGAAATTCGAAACAAAACGATTCTAGAATTGAGATGCAACTTTAGCCCACAGCCATTTCAGGACAACACGATACAATATAAGATTTGCCACAATGGTTGTAAAGGTCAACTATTATTGTTTTCTCTCCTAATGTCCACACAAAAAATTAGCTTTCCGTGAAAAAATTCTGTGTCATTGTAACCATAGACTTCAAAAACGCTTTAAATTTATTTTTATCCATGTACGACGATGCGCACGCATTGAGTTTCTCTTAGTCATACCTCCTTCATCCCATGCAAAGCAGCACCAGCCACAGTCATGTGCGACAGACCAGGTCTCCCGTAGTTACTTTGGGGTTCCCTGCTCAGATTCCTCACCAATGGGAGACCTGGAATGGATAGAAAGCCCAATGTATAGGTAACCAACAAAGGTCGAAAGCAATAATTCCTGAAATAGTAAATGAACAAGTGGCCCTGAAGAAATTATCAGCGGGTTGAGCAAGCAACCAACGGAAAGGTGGAGAAACCCAGCCTTCCCGTAGGTAGAGCTCCCCCGCGAAGCCCTTCTCGTCAACAGATTTTCCCATGAACTGGGTGGAGGATTGTGATCTAGCGCATACGAGGTGCAACTCTACTCGAGGAAATAGCAAGAGAAAAAACCCGGGTAGTCGCTGGTCACCAGGGAAGGAGAAAAATACAGAGAGATTTAGGGGAACAGTCGAGAAGGACCTTTGGTGGAACAGTACGACGCGGCGGCGCGGGAGAGGAGCAATGATAGGATGATGACCGCCGGGAAAGGGGAACAGTCCGCCATGGTCAGCGCACAGAGTTGCCGGACCCTTCTAGTAAGTCTCGACTGCTGAAAATTCTCGTCCGGCCTTTACCACTTAATAAAAAACTGTGATCGCCGTCGTCAGAAAAACAAGCAATCGATGGCTTGTTCTCTGGCATAAATCTCTCTTTCGTTCCGATGCCAAACAGCCAGTGTCATACAAAGGACGACTAAGAGTTGAGGATCCAAAATAACTATCCAGCTCAAAACTTTTAAAGCGTGAGACGTTTCATTCTGAGAATAATAATTCATTTGGAATAATACTACATTATTTTCGTAATCTTTGTGAGATTTCTGACTGATTTAGATTCAAATGACTTTTGTGAATTCTTGTAGCCATCCAAATTAATCAAAGCTCCGATTTCTACTTTTTCGCTACTTTGAATATAAGTGCATGCTGAGCCTAATTTATGATGTTAATAAGTTCATCAAAAAATATGAATATAACAAACATAAAATATGTTGGAATTAAATGATTAATCATTTTTAATTTTAATTTTGGTTATTGTAGAAACATATTTTTCAGGCCTCAAATAAAAGAAATCAGAAGTTATGAATATTAAGATAAATCAAATCAGATCAAAATTCAAGAGAAAATAGATTTGAGAGAAAGTGAGTCCACTCAATGTACTGACTTATTAAATTGTGTGTCAATCTATAGAAGTTTGTCTACTTATATTGAATCAAGGGGAAAAAGTGAAAATTAAATTAAAAAATATAAAAGACAAGTGGTGAAATTATGATGGTGCATAGAATATGTGGCAATAATTGATATCATAGTAGACATGTAGTAAAATATTTGACAACATACTTGACCTGTGGCAAAGATGTTACAATGCATGTGATACATGTCTTTTGATGGTACAATTGACATACATTAGTAAGAGTCAGATAACAGTATTGTATTTCACACTTTGACAAATTACCTTTGACATAGATGGTGTGATTAACATTGGATTTCACACGTGACTAGTAAGAGTTAGATAAAAATCTTATCTCACACTTTAACAAAATATATTTGACATTGATAGTATGATTAACACACAATATGTGTCTTTGAAAGGATTGTCGAGACGTGACCAGAAAATCTCATGACAATATTTTTTGACAAATCAAAAGATCATTGACTAACATATGCATGATTGGCCTTGTCAAACGTTGTCAAATTGATGTTCTAGAGAACTCTAACCACAATTTATTAGCATGTCCACCCATGTGTTGACCAAGAAGATATTTGATTGACCATATCTCAAGTATTTGACTTCCAACAGTTGAGATCTTGTGTTCAATAAAAAGTTTCTTAATTAAGTTTTCAAACAAAATATCAACAATAAAAATTTTGTGTGTTTTGTTCTCAAAATCTTGGTGATGAATTTTTAGTGAAAGTTCTCACTCACTGAAGCTTACTACTTAGATCCAATTGTTTTTATTTCAAGATCTTGAAGTTACTATAATTTATTAGAGCACATAAATGAATGCACAATATAAGCACCTGTAACACATACAGTTTAATTAGCTTTTTCTAAGGAAAAAGGGTGAAAGGATCATAAGAAAATAGAAATAAGTCAAGAAAAAGCTAACTTATTATAAATATGTGTTACAAATATTCTGAAAGATAGTGTATTAATTCAATATGTCAACTAGTGTTGATCCACTATTTTGGCCAAAAAGTGTATTTTTTATATTTTTGAATAAAAGTATAGAGAGGAAATCTCTTGAAACCTATGTTTAGGCTATGTAGCTATTTTTCAATGTCATTAGATATTTTTATAAACATACAATTTTTTCACATAGAATACAATTTTAAAGAAGGCTATTGTTCAAACGAGATATAATTAAAGTTAAACATCAGATTGTAAACATGTTTTTATTGGTCTTACATGCGTCCTTGAAGAAACAAAGAATATGGACTTAATTGATTTTTTTCATGGAAACACATAATAAAAAAAATTAGGACTTATAGAGTGAATCTAATTCTGAAGAAGGCTCATTTGATATATAAACATAAAAAATAATTATTTTACAACTCATTTATATATTTCATACTTGTAAATGAATTCTCACTTAACTTTATTTAGATATGTTAGAGTGAAATATTTAACATCAAATAATTAAATCATCATTTTGTTCGAGCCATGAAGGTGACATGTTTTGATGGTGCAATCTTGGTTTCTGAAGTTAATTTTAAAATTTATTTGAGGACCATCATAGTTTCTCATTTCTGAATTTGGAATTCAAAAATCGCAATAGGCACATTTTCATATTTTCATACACGAGTTCAGCATCAAGACGTGATAGGAATACATACGTTCGCCGACATACTCTTACATTTGCCTCTTTTAATCGTTGCGAACTGCCTTATAGGGCTTATTGCAAACGTTGTTTTGCTCACGATCAATCTAGCACATTAGCCCTTTTGTCGTCTCGCTAGAAGAGTTTGAAGAGATTTTTTAGCTAAACTGAAATCGCTGATAGTCGGTGGGTTGGGTCGCCACGGCCCTTGGCCCAGAGGCGGCTCGCTTTTCCGTTGTTTAATTGCCGAGCCCACTTGCCGTAGGTGCTGCGCCGGCCTTTCTGTCCCCCTGAAACCCTCGTAAAACCTGTGTTGCAGAGCAAGTGCACTACTCTACATAGTAGCCGGATCTAAGCCCTCACTGGGGTCTTCCTTGTCGTCTTGTTTTTCGCCGATTAATTTCACCGTCCATGGCGCTGATGCAATGCCAGAGGCTGGTGCCTCGTCTTCTCTGTCGGGGCCTGCGCCACAGAGAGACCTCCGTTTCTTCTTTGCTGTAATCTTCTCTTGCCTGAGCATGATTTCTGTGTTCTGCTGCTTAGTCATACAATTTAAGTTTCTTGAAAGAAAGTAGAGGTGCTGCGGCTGTTTGATCGCTGTTTACAATTCACAAGGGGCCGATGCTGAAAGTTAATTCGGTTTTGTATTCATAGGTGGGGAAGCTCTCGGAGTAATATGAGTTTTGGCTCCCAAGGTACATTGTTGAGTTCTTATCAGCTCGACTGGATAGCATTTCCGTCGATTGATTTTCCAGCTTGTTGGATTAATTCTTCTTTCTTCTCGGTTAACGTCAGTTTCATGGACGGGTTGCTCGTTGACATTCTCTGTCTGCCAAAGATCCCGAAGCATTGTGACGTGCTCCTATAAGTTGGGCTGTAATGTTTCTGCTCAGAATGAATCTGAAGCGATGACCTACGTTTGTCCCAGCAAGGTAATCTCTTTGATAATTTTTCTATAATTTTTTAATCTTTTTCCATGTGGGATTTCTATCTCTTATACAGGATCTCAATTCTTCATTGTTGTAGTTGTTTTTTGGTCAGAACAACGGGCTCACTATAATGTTGAGGGATGTTAGGCCGATGTCAACTCAGGCAAAAATGCCTATGCAAGCACTAAGGCAGGTAACTCACCACGTTTTTATAACTTCTATTTCCCTCTGTAATTATGCTTCAATATTAACGAGCTCTCTTGATTTCTTGTCTTCACATTTTCTTTGTTAATGTTCATGAAGCAGCAATGCTTGGACGTTTCCAATGAATTCTTGCATGGATGATGCTGTCCATCATTCTCCTCTAACTAAACAAGTGTGAAAAGTTTTCATTGAAAGAGGTATATTGTATTTAGAGTTAACACGGTGAAATGAATAGGATAAGTAATATACGTGAGGTATAGTAAATAATCAATGGATTTTGTGAGCGAAGATAGCATATTTAGATGAAAATGGTTGACTTATTCACAGTTAGGGCCATTTTGATGGTTTAATGAAGTATCCTGTGGCAAGTCAGATTTGTGGAGTCTCTTCTCCTTTGAGAATGTGGATCTTGATGTGGAGAATTCCGAATGGACGTCAAGCTCTGTTGGAAGTGTGGATCTTGATGTGAAGAATTTCAATACCTGTACTCTAATGGCTCATCCCACGGATAATTATAACCCATGTGGGGAGGAACCACTTGCATCTTGGGTGTTTTTTGTTACATTTAATTCAATAGACGCTCTTCAATACTGTATGAGCTAACTATCTGTTTTGAATAGACATGGGAAAATGGAATAACCGCTAAAAATGTGAAGAAAATGGGAAAGCAAGGTGGTGCATCCTTTATATGACCTTGGAATGAACGTATGATCATATATAGTTAGATATATGGGTCATTGTACTGAGAGAGGTTTTTTATTTGTTTGAAAGGGTGAAAATAGTGACCAGATTGTTATGTATCGAAAAAGCAGCTGTTTCTACCATTTTAGGAGCTATGAACTTGTAGACGGTCATCTTTGTGTGGGGTGTTGTTCAGCTTGGGGATATTTTTTGAGAGCTGATTATTAGTTTTTTTTACTGCTTCTATGAAATTCTCATGCCTCATTAGTACACAATAGTTTTAAAAAGTGGGTAATATAGTTCACCAATGTGTGGTTTCCCACCCCTTTTGAAGAGACATGAATAGAGGGTGGTTTTTAAGTGACCTGAAAGTTAAATAATGCTTGACGGTTTTTTTCAGCATAATTAATTTCTTCTCTTTGATCTTGGTAAATGATATGATTCATTCCTCTCTCCTTCAACCATCTGGGATGTGGAAAAACCATGAAAAAATGCCAATTCATTTGGTATTAAACAATACCCATGTGAGTGGAACTTTGTCAATCTAGCAACAAACTCTACCAAGGAGCATTTTTATTCTATAATGATTTTCATCAATGCCATAATCCATTTTTATTATGGGAAATCTTAAAGTATATCTTTTCTTCGATACAGAATGTCCCTTAAATTTTTAGATTTTATATATCTTATCTTTCTAGGAATGTTTGATTAAAAGAGTATTTCCTCGAAAGATATATTTCCATTTCGAGAAGGAAAAAGGGTTGAAGTATCATTTGTAGAACTAAGGTTAAACACATCTAATAGAAAATGGAGAGAGTTTCATCTTATTGGGGCAGTCAAAAGTCTCATCGAGAGGCGCTTTCAAGTTGTCTATGTTTGGTAAATGAAGTAGAAAGAGAAGTAACGGTATGATCTTAAGTCAGTGGCTCTGTGAAATAGAAAGGGGACTATAAAGCTCAATCGCCATTTTTATTATTGACAGAATAAATGAAAAATTTCATAAAATGGGAGAAAAACAAGCTTTTTATGGGACATGGTTTAATGCTACTGAGCAAAGCGATATTTACGAGATAATTATATCTCAAATGATGAATATATTTACCACAAGAGTAATATATAGCATACTGAGCCCAATCAGTTGTTTTTTGGTGATTTTAAAATCTTGTTTTTTACAGTAAATTGTATTGATCTTTTTCTTGCATATTAGACAAATAAATGAATGGTTTGCAATCGAAAATGGAAAAGATAAAGACCATCATTGAACTCCCAAAGCTCAACACTTCTATCATGTATGACGGTTGAGCTGTAAGTGTCGGCACTTCAGAGAAAAATGGAAGTCTATGAATATGAGTCAACACCTCTAGCTTAGGTGTTGACACTTAGATGTGTCAACACCTGCATGGAGAAGAAAAATCAAGTTCTAACGTTGACAATAGACAAAGGGATGGCTAACTTTCATATATAGTTGATAAACTGAAAAGTTGATGACTATAGACTGGGAGTGTTGACTATGACTAGTTGGCTTATAGTCGAAAGCTAAAATGTGACAAATAGAGTTGTTTCTCAGTTTTTGGGAGTAGCTTTTTGCAACGATCAGTGGTTCATCTTCCTCTATAAATGAGGAACAATAAGATGAGATTATGAATCTTTGAGGATTTCCCCTTAACACTTGAAGCATTCTCTAGTGCATAAGATCTCAATGATTTATATTTTCCCTGAATATTTTTCAATATAATTCTTTAGTGTCTAGAAAAAAAGGATAAACGAGAAATGCTCTTGCAGGGGTTCTGTGAGTGATTGATGAAGATTAAATAGATCTTTAGTGGAGTCAATGACATATATAAAAAATGAGGCAGGTTGAACACGATAGTTAGATATAATGGATTTGTGCTGTAAGATAATTTTTTTTCCTCCATTGAAATTAGTTGTTGAGATCAAGTTGATCATGAGGATGGCAAAGATGATGATGGTGAGGCCTATACAAGGATTTCTTTAAGAAGATGGGTAATTAAGAAAATGGGTAGTTTCAATTCAAAAATTTTAGCTCATAAAATGATGATTCTTTTAACTATAGGGTCATTCTTTGGCAATTTCGATAGTGAAACTCTTTTGATCGTTGTGAGACCCATCTTTCTTCTTGGTACTCTTTGTTTTTTTTTTGAATTGCAACTGGTAATACTTTTCCGCAGTGATGATAGACTCATCTGGATTTCCTTAACTGTTCCTTTTCTTTTTACACGAAAATGGCCAACCTTCAATTTGTTC
Source organism: Spirodela polyrhiza (assembly GCA_024713555.1). Taxonomy (NCBI): domain Eukaryota; kingdom Viridiplantae; phylum Streptophyta; class Magnoliopsida; order Alismatales; family Araceae; genus Spirodela; species Spirodela polyrhiza. The sequence goes on along the minus strand of CM046529.1, from coordinate 4,834,553 downwards.
CATCTTAAATTTTGTCGCTTGCTTATTTTGGCATGTTTTTGCTAACCCTTTAGTCTATTCGTGAAGCTGAAGCAACAAATTTTGGCGGAATATATAAATCCAATTCCATTGACTTTACTTTATCATATAAAAATAGATCCTTCAAGTCGTTTGTGTACTTACATTAGTTAATGGATTATACTACTGGTGTCCTCAGGTATGATATGACCTATTATTTCAGTGGCAGAAAACAATCATGGCTTCTATTTTGTGTTTATTTTTTTCTTCAAACTTGCGATTCAGCACATTTTCGCTCATTTAATAATTTATTTTGCGAAACATGCTACACAGGTAGATTTACCATTCACTACCTTCACCAACTGGGTAGGACATTGCCACACATTCTATTAATTTGTAGTTTTTCTCGTACACAATCCTAAGTTAATCCCTAGTCCTAACTCATGTCTTCTGCAAGGCCTGGGCCTGGTTATATTGTTATTCAACAAAAAGAGCCTTTGGAGGGACTTCATGCCAAGTTCATGTGTTGGTGGGCGGGCCATTTTTGGGCCCATTTCAGCAACCCAATCGTTGCAAGGATCTATAATTTAAGAACCAAATCCATGTTATTCCTTACATGCACATCATTGGATGTCCTTTCATGAGAAAAGATTTCATTCTGAAGTAACTTCTAATTTCGAACAAAGGATGCACCTATTTACATATTTTTTCTTGCCTGTATCATTTGTGCAAACAAAGAGACAAGTATGACATACTAATGGAGTCGAGCATTTGAGAATGTTGAGGTTGGGTCATTGCAAACTGCCCTATATGGTGCATTTGATGTGGAAGAACTGTCCTTCAAGTAGCCAGTTAAATGAAACCTAATATTGATACTAAATGATGGAAATTGTGGAATGCCATTTCTTATAGCCTGGAACACAGCCCACATTATCTTCCTTAGATGACTTTATGGTTGTATTTTCTGGGAAGTATGTCGTGGTGCAAGCTAGAAGGAAATCATACCTTAAGTCCATAAGTGACGGATCCCACAATCTTAGAATCCGCAAGGATTGATTGGGGTGATCCTTGAATCTCCAGGGATCGAAATAAAGTCCCTTGAATCCTCAAGGGTTGCTTGAATCTAGATGCTGGGTGGGGTAAAATACATTTTTTAGGTTGAAATAACCATCTTTGTTTATAATATGCTTCCTTAAATAAGTCAAAAGCAATTGTAGATCCCCTAAACAGTAAGATCTGATAACTAACTTTCTAAGAGTTAATAGAAAGTAGAAAATAGTCACTAACCTATGTAAAGAAAACAAGTTTACACTTTATAGGCTCACCTAAACAACACTACTGGACTATTCCTCGTGTTACCCATAAGGGCCTTCTTGACTGCACTGTTTGGGCCTCAGCTGTTTCTTGTGAATCTGTTCTACAATCAAAATAGGAAAGGTTGTTTTGAATGAAGGGAATAAAATGACATGCCAATTGTAGCATTACCTCCTAGGTTCTTATTTTTTTGTTTGCTAAATGTTATCGTTAATGATCTACAATATTTCACCATTATGGAGGCTTTTTCTTCTTACTTCTGTTTTCTGGTTTAAAAGAATTTAGTTTTTTACTGCCTTATATGGCTTCCACATGGATCCACTTCAGAGGACATGTTTGCTGGGCGATTTTATTCCCCTTTTTTATCTTTGGAGTTCCATACCTGTAACATCAATTTTCAGAATTTGATTTATTTCGAAATTCCAACTTTAATGCAATTTGAGTCTGTCATATTATTTGGATGTTGAATGCTAAATTTATGGGCATTTTCATACCTGTATGTGCAGGGGGGTCTGCAAGTAACAATGTTAAGCCCAGGCTTTGTCTATGAGCCTTACAAGCCTCGGGAACCCATCCCTTTTTGGAGAAGGTTAGCTACAAGTTTTATAAATCTCTTTTATTCGACTTTTACGTTCTAGGTTCTGGTGTGCGTACAAATGAAGTTATGCATTCCTTTTCTTTTAAGGTTTTTTTAAGTTTTGGGAGCATCTGTAACATCTGTTCTTTTCGTGTAGTGTTGCTGTTGTATTCTCTTTCCTTGTTATACTAACAGACAATCTGCGATGATTGAGAAATTCTATATTGATTTGCTGCTTATTGTTTTTCCCTTTTTCATAAGTTTACTTGTTGTAAGAGCAAAGTATTTCCTTGTTCACCCTGTACTCCTTTTTAGTAACAAATTACATACGCATATGTACATTCACATTGCTTTGTTTCTACTGTCATGCGGTGTTACGACAATGAACATTCTTAGCCTTTGGCTCCCATCTAGAGAGTTATTTATGAAGCATCGTCTTGAATAACTCGTGCTGATAACTGTTCATGAGCTATTAAAGTTGTCTTGTCATGTTGGGGATGACCTTCTTCGTTAGAATTATATTTAATTACGTTCTTATTTTATCTACTATTTTCAAATTTATGTTCAGACGAATATTGAGCGAAAATACTTTTTTCATGTTGGAACGTTTGAAAATCATAGGATAGATCTCTAACCTGTATCCGATATTAACATTTTGACGATATGGTTTTCAATCATACTGAAGGATTGAAAAACGTGAAAGATTTGCACGACATATACCCACGTAAATCTGCTGAAATCATCGGTAGGTTTGACAAAGTACTTGTCTCTGAGATCTGAAACAGCAAGGGATACCTTGGGGGACCTGTTTTAGTTTGAAATAATAATAAGAAACCCTAGAATGGCCCCGAACCATAAGTTGCAAGATCACGAGATAGAAAAACGGTCATGTACGTACATACATGGAACAAAAATACCGACAACCGAGATTTGGCCACAGCAGTGACGATCTCGAGCGTCTCTTCTTTTTTTCTAATGTGCTAGCTTTAATACTATGACGTGGAATGGACGTATGTGATTAATGAGATGCGTAAATCATACATCCCATACTCGAACCTTTGACCTCAAGTGAATGCGGTTTTATTATGCACACAATACATGTCAAGGTGTCTAGTATATACCTAATAGCTTAAAATCAGGGGATTTGATTTGGTATTTTCGTACCTAATAAATTTGGGATCTTAGTTTATACAGTAGAAAAGACTAGATGTAAACATCTCTTTATAGGAGCATGATATGAATCTTTGTAACTTTTACATATTGACGGTGTTTACAGGATCTTTTCATGAAAGATCAATTTGTTCTTTTTTCGTACTTCAATGATTCTGTCTTGAATGAAAGGGCATGGTCAAAGGGCTTCTGCAGTCCTCGGAATTAATCTAGAGAATGAGGTAAAAGCCAAGTGCAGTACAAGTATTTATGATCTTTTTAACGGTAGGGAGTAGTTCAAGAGTGAATGAGAGAACAATCCAAAATATAGTTGCCTTGTGTTTCGTAACCAATCTGAGAATTCTGAACACACAAAGCCTTTGATAAAATATTATGCAGAGGGAGTGAAGTGTTCTTGGCAATCTCTAATAAGTTTTTCATGCCATTGTGTGATGAAGCTGTGGAGTCTCAGTTATGATTTTGGTTTGAAATAGCGAGGGAAATTTAGTATAGAAGGTGAAGGAGTTTTCTGCTTCAGATGTCTTTGTGTATTCAGAGCGTTGATATGTAATGTGGAAATTTTGAGTGACTAATTCTTTATATTTCTTTTTGTGGACTCAGTGTAGTCTTTGAAATATGAAGATCACAAGGTTCTGTACAGATGTAAATCATTGTACCATTCATCAAATGCCATGCTTTGAAGTGTCACTGTTTAGCTAAATTGAATCATGGGTACATGAATTCATTTGTTGACTAAAGGCATTTATTATGGAATTCAGATGTAATGCAATTGCACTAGGTTGAAGTAATGCTTTCATGTATATTCATATGTGCTTCGATGCCCTTTGAGGTTGAATTCAAATTTAACGTACAATGTTGTTTTCTTCTTCCTTTTTTATCCTTGAATGAATGTAATAGGTGGTTCACCCCAACTGGTTGGAGAAGGACAAAGGAGGATATGATCATGGAGGTACTTTGACGACCTCCTCTCTTATTTTGCATACGTATTTTGTATTAGATTCATTAAAAAAGACTATCGAATCTTTTCATGCAACATGTGTTTAGCTAAGGGTGATTTTTGTTTACTGTTAAACTTAATGAATTCTGTGACTTATGGTCCTTTACGATAAAGACAATAAATGTCTTTAGTCATACAAGTTTATTGGTCCTATCCAAAGACAGGGTGAAGGACCATTGGACATTCTCTGACGTAAAGGCAATACATGTTCTACGCAATAAATGAGAAATGTAATTAGATACTGCGACCAAATGATTTATGCTACTGGGTATGTCTTTTTGGTAGCGATACACAGATGGCTATGTTATTTGACTGAATATAGAATGGATTTTGGAGTGTTATGTATCAAACGAATTATCGATGATGACGTTATAAGAGTAGTCTAAACGTTTGTAAGATACCTCCATAACATTGATGAGGTGTCCTGTAAATTGGTTTCTTGTAAATGGCTTGCTGATGAGGCCTTCGATAAGTGCTTCCCTTTGCTATTATCTTCCTTATCTACTGTCTTTCCCTTCTCGCTTTTTTCTTCTTCCTTTTGAAAACAGAAGTAACGAGAGACTACTGGGAAATCTCTTGATGTCTGATAGAAAGGCCTATCATATATAGAAAGTCTAAAGTTGAGAAATGTTGGCGACAATTTGTTCATCTGTTTTATGTACACAGCTCAAGAATGCTTATGCTGTTGCACGTCTGCGGAAAAAAACTGGTTATTCAAGGAAGGAATTCTATCAAGAGGCGCTCAAACTATACAAGGAGGTCGTTTTTGTTTAAATCCTGGCTTTCGAACATTGTTTAGAGAAACATAATTTGTAAGCCGTATATATTTTTATTCTTTCGAACTATTAATTGCAATTTTCTACTGAGAAATTTAATTAGCGATTCCTTCCTATTTAAGATACCTCCCCAGGTGGCACATTACCATTCTGCTGCAGCGGTTTTAAACAGCTGTCAATGCTGCAAAGCATTGCACAGCATATCACATACTTGTTCCGGGGAGAGTGCCTGTTTTTCAAACATGACAAGCTAAAAATTATATCTTTGCAAAATCTGACAATCAGAACAGAGGTGTAAACTGTCAAACACTCAGAAGTATTGCTATGCTTCTTGACATTCATGGTGGCTTTAACTTGTGATTTACCTGATCAGTCGAGGTTATTCTTGAGGATTTTTAGCTCTCTTCTACTGAATTTTTCCCTCGACTGATCCTCAGGCCTTCTTTATCACTACCTTCTTCTCAACATCAGAACTATAGCAGTTCCTATGCCCTATGAAGCCGCTCCCCCTTGCCTTGAATGTCATTCCAAGGCTCTGCATCTAGAACTAGTTTTCACATCTGTTTAGTCATCTCAAGTACTTGAACTGCATTTTTTTTATCAATTACAATGCTCCTTTTTCTGTACGTCAACATAGGTACTGCTGCAGGGCTCCCTACAGGAATTGTCTGTGACACTCGGAGCACCTTAACTCTGAGAGCCGTGCATTACGAACGGCACCTAGTTGCCAATCTATGATTTAATCAAGTACTTGCTCAGAAAAAGCCGTGGTGAATGATAGGTTGTTCTAGATATTACCAGATGCAAGCACTGGCTAGATAGTAAATGGAACATTGTCTCCCTGATGCCATATCCTTTAATCTGGCCAAACCTGGAATAATTCGCTTGCATGTGTATTTTTAGGTTCACTTTGTTACACTTTTGATGTGAGATATCTGCCTTCACATCCATGTCCACCACTTCAGTTCCAATGTCACCCATCACAAATGAGTATACCCTGAACGTTCTTGTCAACGTTATATGGCTCTTCTCTTGAATGCTTCATTTTTTTCGCAACAATAACCTACCCTCCCCCTCCCCCCTCCCCCATCCAAAATAAAGGAGAAGAGAAAATGTATTATGACCATGAGGCTCTTTTTGATGGTAGAGTAACAGAGTTTCCAGACCTTTCCCAAGATATCCAATACAGTTTTTGGCTCAGCTTTCTTCCTTCTATTAGGCTCTGAGATCCTTGTCCATTTGGCCACTTATCTCTGGATGTTCTTGGAAAATGGTCAAATTATATATGGGGTCATCAGATCTTGGTGTCTGGCAGTCATAGTTTATTTAATTTTTCTATGCACTTGAATGCTTCTTGTTTCTGATGCTTTAATGTGTAAGAGAAACTACTGCATTTGAACAGTAACACACAATAACCCCTTAAATTCTAAATTCTTGCATTTTTTCCTGCTGATAACCTTAAATTGGAGGAGCAACTGTGATACTCTAGTACTGGTGCTTTATTGTGTCTACTAGACTGGAGATTTTGCTGAAATTGAAAATGCCTTAAATTTTCTATTAGCTAAGTCTGTCATCATCCTTCTCACAAAAATCTTCGAACTGATTGGGTCGTTGGTGATGACTGCCAACTTGAAATTGCCTTAAGCTTTTACAAAGGACGTGGTTGCTTAAGCAGTTAGTTCGAATTGGGTTCACTTCAATTAGAGAAGTGTTATTTTCAGCTCAATTTTGACTATAGTTGAAGTGGTTTTGACTACATTTTGGCGCATTCAATGGCTTGTAAATATCAACCTTATCGAACACTATTGTCTTCCACGTTTCAGATTAACCTTCAGTTGGCATCTGGTGATAAAGCATCACTACGCAAATTAGTGACAGAGAATATGTTTTCCGTAAGACCTGTTTCATTTTCTGTTTTTGGTTCATGCTCCCGGCCTGCACTCAAACTTATGAAATTTCACTGTGAGACATTTTCATGAGCGTAAAAGCTTCTAGGTTAATTGATAGGTTTACTTGTTGATGACCTCATTTAAATTCATGTTTTTTTATGGAATGAATGGATAGGCCTTCAAGAATGATCTCAAACGAAGAGAGTCCTCATGGAAGTCTGTTTACTGGGAATTGGTTGAACCTGCTGTCAGAATAAGAACTCTACGTGCACGAATGGTCTGATTTAATGCTTCTGCTTTTTATTCTTTTGGAAATAATCAATTTTCCTTCATTGAGGTCTCCATTCGTACTTAATAATTTGTCAATGAATTTTTAATTTTTATTCAAGTTTTTTAATCATCATTAAAACATACTTATTTTTTTTGGATCTTGTTATTCCTCTTTTTTTTAGGATTTATGGTGGGCTTATATTTCTTTAATTTTCAGATTGGTGTTGATAAGAATGATTTGGATAAAGCATTTGTACAGCTTACAATAGAGTTCCTAACAAAACAGGTGATGTATTGTGCATTTGTTCTTTTAGCTGTCTGAAAATTGAGTGCTCATTTTTTGTATGATGTCAAAAAAAAATTATTGTAGTTGTCGCATCCTTTCTTATATTTGTTTTCTTCGTGCATAACATGATTAACGTCTTTTAATATGGAGCCATGCAACTAGGTACGTTGATACAATCACGCACTGAGAATTTAGCATTTGTGGTATAGCAAATGCACTGCAATTAATGATTTATGTAAGGAAGGCTGTAGTAAATCAGGATATTCCACAAAACTACTAACAGTAGAGGAAGGTAATGTGATGTCCTTCGGTGAAACTAAAGATCTCTCTATACTTTGGAGACAATAAGCATACACTTCAAATGATTGATTGATCGCTTGATGTATGTCTATTCTTACAATCTTCAATGTTAGAAACTTATTCTACTTTTTAAAATTATCCTTCAGCCTGGAATTTCTATTTATTACTTGGGGAATCTCTGAAAGTGTTCAATGCATGTTGCAGACCAGCAAAGAAGAATAATTGGAATATGTGATGTTGAGATTTCAAAATGATTTTATTACTTGAGGCTATAAAGTTTGCTCCATTGAAATTCATCTCCAAGTTTATCGGTCCTTGTGCCAATAAATTTGGGATGATATACAATTGAATAACACCATCTATACTGAATTGGCACGTACTGTCATTTGATGGAAATTAATTCTATTCCCTATCTTGATTTATTTATACCAAGGGCTTGTTTCACAGATTTAGACGTGGCCAGAAGAATTGAATAAGCTTTGTCGTCGTACTGATCCTGATCATGTAAACGACAGGAAGACTAATCATCATCCTAGAGAAATAATATTTTCCCTTGAACCTGTACCATCCGCTAGACCTTTTCTCATTTCTTTATTTACTTATTTTACGCTGCTGATCATTGATTGCACTATCTCCACCTAGCATGACCATTTTGGTAATCATTGCTGGCAGACATACCCAAAGTAAGATGGTGGGTGCTGATGTCTGGAATGGAAGGTGGAATATTGTGAGGATCTGAATTGTGTGATGAATAGTCGTGTCAAATATTTGAATACTTGACACGACAAAGATTCTTGGTTATTGCTAAAGCATGTTTTTCCTTGACTTCTTTGAGACTTAAATGCGTGTTTAAGACCATTTGTTGCTCTTCTGGCGTAACAACATGACACTGCAATTCCAGGCCTTGAAAAGTTAACATAAAACGGGAATTAAAAGACAGTTCTTATACGGTGAAAAGTATTTAGCTTTAACGGCTTATAATACAACATGTTTTGAGCTTATTAGAGACAAGTTAATTTAACGATGGTCATTCTAGTTCATGTTGGGACCCAACAAATTTGGTGATATTTTGCTAGAGATTTCGTAAAGGGCATCTCAAGCAGCTTCTTCAAATGTAATCGTTTAGTGCATCTTGTCTCTCGACCATTTTTTGTTGCTAAGGGCTAAGGCACGTGACAACATACGCACTTTATGGTTATCTTTATATGAAGGAGATCAACTAACAAGCAAGCTTTAGCTTCTTGTTAGCCTAGGCGGGAATATGAGAAGCTGGCTTCTTTTCTTTTGAGAGTGGATGCCACCCTGATTTGATCAGAAAGGTAAAAATGAGCGGAAGACAATGTACACAGTAAATGCCTATAAAGCCCAACAGTACAGACCTGAAGCTTCTACCTTGAAGAAAGTTATGGAGCCCTTTATGCACCTTTCCTAAATGCAATATTTGAATTTTAAGTTGCTCACTCACGCACAGCCACATATCTCATTCACAATCATGACCAGAAACAAACCTTCGAACGCAATTCTGGTGCTTACCCTTATAAACATTTATTATTCCATATTGTCTGAGTTGTTTATGCGGTAACAAAAAGATGGTCGTATTGTTTTTACTAAAAATATATGAAATATTGGAATCATGTTATGGCGTGAAGGAAGAGATTTGAGAAAGTGATAAAATTTCAAGAAAAAGTCTAGTAAACTTAAGCAATGTGGTTCCCAGTAACCTTATCCTCAAGAACCTTTCAACTGATTTGTGCGTCATTGAATCTTTGAAATTTAATTATACATTACTGATTTCTTTTTGTTCTAGTCTATCGGAAAATTGTCGTGTTATTTATCATGGTTTTGGTATTCTTAATGCCCTTATTCGGTTTCTGGAGAAATTCAACTTTCATCAAATAGTTGACTGTTCGATTTCTATACTCACACAGAAATTCGAAGCATATGATTCAAATGGCAATATTGTTGATGGTGACAAAACAAAAGAGGTGTGTGAAATCTTTTTCAGAGGTCATTGTGAGGACCATTATGTTCTTTTGAAGAAAATGGTTTATAATTTGTGCATGTCTGAAAATGCAACCTGTTATGTGTTTTTTTTGATCTGTTACCACCTTTGATTGAAGAGTGCTGGTTGGTATCACGTCCAGTTGTAGAGTATATTCAGGTGTTTATACATATCAATAATTTCACGAGGAATTCGTTTGACACATAATTTGCATAATTCATGCAATTTACATCTGGGTTCATTTGCATTTACAGAAAAAGAAAGTATTCCCAATCGTATTTAGAAGAGTCAAACATGAATTTAAGATGACAAAATGAGGGATATGGAGGTGATTCAGAACTATTTTTTGTCAATATGAATATTTGATGAAATGCAGAGGAAGAGGGTTCTTGCCCACAAATCATTATTTTCATTTCCCCTTGTGGATTCAAGGAACCCCTCATGGCTTGAGGGATACTCTTTTCCTCGCCTTGTTGGATCCAGGGAACCCCTTGGGAATTCAAGTGGCTCTCTATTGTTATCCTTGCGGATTCATGGACACCAGTTTCATTCCTTGTAGATCTAAGAATTTTAGATTTCCTTCTTTGTGGATTTAAGGCTCAATTTTCCGCAGGTTGTGGTACATCAAATTGAATCAGGGCAACGTCTTGAATCCAAGGCTTGCCTTGGTAAAGATGTCTCACATTTGTTGAGGGCCAGCTTGCTGCCAACATCATTTGTGAACCAGAAGCTCTTTGGAGAGCTAATTTTATGACTTCTAAAATTGTGTCACTTAGAATTTACACTACTCACATCATAACCTGTGAGAGCTGCTGCCGAGGATTACAACATTGGAGTCTAAGTGCAACTTGAACATGGTGGCCGGATGTTTCTTTGATGATCACAGCGCTTGTCCACCACACGTGAGGAAAATTTCGCGGAGATTGGACGCCCCCTTCTAGTATCTGAAGATTCAAAGGAAAGTAGGCTAAGCTTTTTGGAGATGAGTTGAAGGTCGGCAGATCTACCCGGTTAAACAGCCCGAAAGTGCCAGGATATACCCGGTTGAGAATAAATAAATTTCTAAAGTCTAACTAGCTTTCTCAATCTAATTTATGCACCAACAGATGGCACTTGAGGATGGATTCTGACGAGGAACAAAATTTCAAGACATGAGGAAGGCTCAAAAAGGGCTTCTGGAAAACTTTGCTTAGCCCATTTCGCTTGTATATTTCTCTTTTCTAAGAGATATTTTATTTTGGCTTTCGTTGTTAGCAAAGCCTATTAGTTAGGAATTCTAAAGCTAATTTATCCAGTTAAGCTAGGACGAAATGTGGAGGGTGATGGTTTTTCAACCTAAAAATGTAGCATAATCTCTTCTCTGTCCTTGTATATTCTGATATAACCCTTTTAGAGTTAAGGGCTCCCCTTTTTGTTCATCATTGTTGACTAAGGATCCCAATTTTGTTCGTGCTAGATTCATATTTCGCATCTTGATCTCTGTTTGGCAAGAGCGTTTCTCATTTTTTCTTACATTTAAGGAGATTTTCAGCTTTACGAGGTATGATTAATTGCTGATAATATTGTCACGCATTAAAAAATGCAGAGCAACTTGTTACAAAGGATGGTTACACGGTGTCGTTTAATAATGCAGGAACACATTGAATAAAAGGTAGAATCCGGACAACTTGGCAAAAAATAATGAACGGGGTCTTCAGTGCGGTCTGTTTGAACAGCCCCTTAGTATCTGGATAAAACCAGCAATGACGACAGTTGGTAGGGGGAGTTATCTTTTGACTACCAGTGACAATGACATTGAACTTAACTGCAACAACAATTGATCATTCGGCTTTGGACAATCTGCAGTGACTGGTTTGCTTTGTTGACTCCATATGATATTTCATCCAGAGGAATGAGAACAAGGTTATGGATTTGTAAAAGTTGTGTGACCATGTTGACTCCACGGTCATGTTTGAGCTGTTGTCATCGTCAATATGAGCTGTCCCTTCGATCTGCTATCACCTAGAATAGAGGAGGGAATGAAGAACCTAGGAAGGGTTTTTTCATTTTACCAAAGTGATGACAAAATGTTAGATGTATGAAATTACCAGTGTCATAGTCACCACATTATTTGGTTCTGTTGATGCCATCATTGATATGCTCCTTGGCTCAACAATGTGATGTCGGCAAAAATAATAGAAAAATTCAAGGGTTTGGCTAAAGCTTTTAAACCAGCTCCATGCGTGATCAACCTCTACAAAGTAACTTTATATTAGCCGAATATTTATGAAGATCCAGTGGTTTGTGCCTTGTCCATAAACAGAAGTATAGATGACATGTTCTCAATGGTTTTTTTTTTTTCACAATCGGCACTTCAAGGTTGTTTCTTTATTTCACTCAAGGTAAATTGAGCCACCTGAGTTCCAAATATTTGCGATATAAGTTTTAATGGCTTGTCTGAAGTATGAGGTGAATTGCGGATGCATATTCCATCTACTATGAGCAATTTATTGCTCTCAGTTTCATCTCTTCGTTCCTGAAACCGTCATAGACATCTGTTTTTTTTTTGTCACCCAGATTGTGTAGTGAACTATAATCTTATTCCATTATTTGTTTCTCCAAACTCCCTTTTCCCTCTTTTTTCAATCTCTCGTGGTACAATTCCATCCTTTTGCACATGAAATGAAATCTCACGTTGGATTGAATACTTTTGTACCATTTGATGGCATACCTAAAGATATGGACTGTCTAGGATATAATTTTTCAAGTATAAACAATAAAGCTGGAACAGCATGTCGTACTTTTATTCCTGGAATGTTTCATGCAGGAGATGGTGGGAAATGTAGGATTGGCTTACCGTCTGTGGTTAACAAAAATCTGTACAAGCCTCCCCAAAAAATTTCCACCGCCCTGTTCCTTGTTACCCTAGTGTCTTGTCCAGTCTTTCACGATAACTACTGTAAGAATACTATTAGATACAATATACGACGAATAAAATTATACAAATATAATCCAGAAATTGGCTTGATATAATAATCAATGCGCTTATAGCTAAACATGAAAACAATGGGCGAAGCAGTTGAACTTCTTCTTATATCGATAGTTTAATGTATAGTTTTAAGAATATATATTTTATATCCGTTTTACATAATTTCCTGAATGGCATTTTTACGTATCCTGTACTTCCTATTGATTGTCTCTGGTCGGGATCATGCATATGGCACACTATATGTGGATTTTTTAATCTGATAATGATTAAATAGTGTCTGATCTCGAATTGAGAATAAGTGAATGGGTTGAATCATTCAAGTGTGATGATGGTTGTGATGAAAATGTTAACATTTGATCACAGTACGATCATCACTGTAAACTCCGATCACTTGCTCGCTTCAGCTGCCTTATCATTGGGGACCTGTCTTGAGACACCTCGGCTATGTGGTTGCCTTTAGGGTGTGGTCACCTGAAACGTATGGTTATCAATGCAGCCTGGACGGCTTGGAAGCTGTAACTAAAATAGAGAAAGAAACTCACATCTACATAACAACTCTCGCTCATAATTGGATAAAAAAATTTCCCGCTCGTTTGAAATGTGTCAAATGGTTCCATGGAAGATGAGCGATTGTAAGAAAACTATAATACCCTCGTGAATAGTCAATCTTCTTCGTTGCCTTTCCTTTGCTCTTTATTTTCTCTGGTCTCCTCTTGTTTTCTTACCCACTAATGGAGCTAATCGTTGCTGCTCTCATTCCTCTTCTTTCTTTCGTTTTTATTTTCCTCTTATGTTACAGCTTCCTCTTAAATATCAACACCACAAATAAGCCATTTGTTGAAGATCCTGTATTCAAAAACCCTGCCAATGCATAATTGGAAACTCATCGGTGTCTATTTCAGCAGAAATATCTGGATTTCCCTATGCTTTTATGAAGTATTTAAATCAACTACGTTTGACATCCTAATAAACATTGCTCTATGGTTTGACAAACCTTGATGAGTTATGGCTGTACCTGTCGGCTACACTGCATTCTTTGGCATAAAAGGGATATTTTCAGTCGTTGTTCAATGGAAAGCTTCTGCAGGTGTCTGTCTGGGATGTTGCATAGATTGCTTCATTCATCCCAGTGAATATCAAATAAATCATAGTTCATTACTTGATATGATATTTTTATCTATTTGACTTGCGCGGCGCTTCGTTGACTGAGATATTTCCTTTTCACCTACAGGTTCTTGTACGTGACATCTGGGTTTTGGAGAGGTCGCTCTTTCACCCTGGATCATATTGGCGACTCTGTGCGAGGATATCCTTGTAGCCTCTACCTGTGCGAGCTCTCCTTTCTCAAACGGGCAAGAAGTGCAGGGTCCTTGTTCTTCATCCGAGAATAAATAACGAGGTGTAACTTCCACACTGGTCTTTAGTCTCTGCGGTGAAGGAGCTGGTGATCTATCCGCTCAATTTTTTTCCTCTTAGAGAACATGCGCTTCCTAGATGCTGATGCTCAGCCACTCCCCCTTCCTTTGTTTGATCTTGAGGATCAAGAAGATCAATCGTCTCTTCATTGCAAGTGCCTGGTTATGCAGCAGCTGCTACCTATGCCCTGTTTCACCAACTGTATGGTTCTCCCTTTTTGAAGCTCCGTTGACTGCAGAGTGTGGAAGCTACTGCCCCAAAATGGAATCAATGGTCTTTCACATGACGCCCCAAATTTGGCTTTTTTTTTCAGAAAAAAAAAGATAAACGAAGTGTCTCTGCCTGGTTTATGAAAATAATGAGTTGGTAATGTGGCCCTTTGAGGGCGATAGATAGATAGATCCATTGATGAGTTGCCACGTACCCCGGTGGAAGGGTGTCTCGAAGATGGGCACGTCTCAGCTATATTCTCCGTTTAAATAAGCGGATAAAAAATGATAAATTTACACGGGTTGCCACGTGGCTAATCGTGCGATAGCCGCGCGTCACAGAGCGGGCCAGAATTATGCGACGCTCACTAGCCGGCCCATCTCGGCCTGGTAAACTGATCTATGACGGCTTAGAAAAGCAACGGTCTGATGCCGGTTCGGACCGGCGCGGTGGGTACCGAGTTGGGCTTTAGGCGTCTCTAAAGAGGAAACGGAGGAATAGCGTCGCCTTCCTAGGGATTACAGTCTCTGCGGAAGAAGGCGATCGGGCAGGCCGATTCCCGCTCCCGCCCGGACAATCACAGAGTCGGCGTTGCGGGTGCTTCGGCTGCAACCCAAGATGAAGACCACCAAAGGAGGGAAGGTGATGAACCCCACCGACGCCTACCGGAAGGAGCTCCGCAAGAAGGAGCTCAAGAGGGTACGCTCCTCTTTTACTAGTGCGTACATTTTTTTTCTTTTGGACGCTGGGACGATCCCCGGCATGTGGCTCTTTGATTTCGGGTGGCTGCACGGTATTTGGGCCGACAGTATTCATATTTTAGCTTTATTTTTTCTAAAAGACACTTGGCTAGTTCTGGTGTTTTCAGTCGACCAAAGATATCACCTCAGCAAATTTGGGAATTGATATTTTAGTTCAATGCGGTGGGTCTGAGCGCCATGCATGGATTTGATCTCCATTCATTGGTTCGAGTTTGAAGCCCAGGCTGTTGGACAAGATATCTACCATCGAGAATTCCGGCATCTATAAAAGATTGTATCATAGATCAATATAAAAATATTTTACGGCTCAAGATTAAAATGTATTGAACCTAGGAGGTAGTAGGTCAGTGTTCATACTATCAATAAACACATGTTGTGCTCTCTTATTGCGTCATGCAATTAATATGTTTTCCGTCGATCCTGGTTTGATTAATGGAGCCCAAATGCCAGTCATGCGAAAAAAGGGCTCTCCCCCCACTCAAACGAAAAAAGAAGAAAAAAATGCTTTCTTGCATCGGTACGAGGCATGTTCTTGCTGGATACATTTTAAATATGCAGTTATTCCTTTCTTGGGTTTTATGGGCCATTCATTCTATGATAACTATAAGGATAGAATATTTGTCAACATATTGATGACGACAGGGGATGATATATAAATGCCTTTATTTTGAAAATTAAAAGAACCTTAGACGCTGTATAAGTTTTCTTATTCAATATGCATGCGTGGTGACAGTTTCGCTAGCTTATTTATTCAGTATCTTCATATCTCACTTTAAAATGTTTGCATTATCCAGCATGTGCCCTTGTCAACTCAAAATTTCTGTCCTTGTTCTAATGACATAAGAAGTTTTTTATTAAGAATTTTCTTTATACCGTTCATTTTTAAGATTCTAGGTGCGAGTACCAAACCTGGTTTGTAGCTCATTCGTAGATACTTACTGGTATCATGCTGAAATATTTCTTTTCATCGTTCCTCTGTGTTATCAACAGAACAAGAAAGAAAGGAAGAAAGTCCGGGAGGTTGGCATTCTAAAGAAGGATCCTGAAGCCATCAAGGATCAGATTCAAAAATTGGAAATGATGAGTAAGTGAGATGGGATAGATTGGAAAATTGATCCCCTTAATTCGTGCTATGCAGTCCCTTCTGTATGAAATCTGGGAAATTATATGTTATGTGATGAGGTCTTCTTTGAAATGCCATTAGATCAGAATCCCTGATAAATAAGAGGCGAACATTCCCTTAACTCATGTTATGTTGTCCCTTCCGTATAATTATCATTTTGTGAACAAAGATTGAATAGCGATTCGTACATTTTATCATGAAAATTATCATTCCTGTACCTGCATTAATACATTTACGATTTATTTAGTAATATGATAGTATGCTAGAGGTCGTTTATATAATATCTCAGTCTGATCTGTCTTTCAATCTACCTTTTGAGAAATGCTTATAGCTTTTAACACATATATACTGTGAACTCTGTAAGGTGTTCAAAACTCCGAAACCGGTGTCACCTACACCACCTTGGTTTAGGGCACACTAGAAACTCAAGTATCCCAAGAAAGTAGAATCAGCTCCTTCCTCATTCCTGGTGAATCTACCCACTCCATCTTGTACCCCATTCTCTTTTAAAATTTCTTCCTCACCAAATAGCCCAGATGGTGCAGGAAGGATAAGATACCTCATCCTATGATCCCCATTCTGTCGTCTATACCAGTTTATTGTTTTGATATGGGAAGAATGAAAAACGCTTTGAATCCACGAGGGAGACTAGGACAAATATAGTGAGGAAAATTCCTCTGCTACACTGCACATCTCTTTGAATAGGCAGACGGGTTGATTTTATTCCTTAAAGGTAGGATCTGATCAGGAATCTACAAGAAAACATTTCTGGAAAAGAAAGAAACAGTCACTAAACCTAATAAAGGGCAATGCGTTTTGGACCTAGATAGAGAGCATTTGGGCACTCCATGCTTTAGCCTTTTATGTCTTCCATGCTTCTTGTAATTTTGTACTGCATAGAGGTGAGAATGGCTGTTATCAGAGTTAGGATGCCTCTGTGGTCCTCTCTCTCTATCTTTCTTGTTTTTTTTGATCGACCCTTCTTAATGCGTCTGTCTGATTTATTTTTTGTTATGTTGGCTCCATTATTATGCATTTGTGAAGCAGCCCTCTGGCATGTGAAATGGCCTTTCACTATTTTATGTACCTTTTAGTTTTTCTTATGTGAGAATTTTGTGAAGCAATCTTGATAGTCATGAGATAGCTAACGTAGCATTTGTTGCTGCAGAGGCGGATGGTGCTCTGGATAAAGCAAGAAAACATAAGAAAAGACAGCTTGAGGACACTTTAAATTTGGTTATGAAGAAGAGGAAGGTACTTCTATTTTTCAAACGTATAACTGATGATATTAGCTGTTGGTGACCCAATTATTCATTTTATTAGTGAGTTGGTAACAGATCAGTTACTATATTAGTCATGGCCTTTATTTCTGTTTTTTATTTTCAGAAAACAACTCCGTGTACTTCTCTGATGTTTGCCAGTTTATTTATGTATTGGATATTTGTGATTTTCTTTCTTTAATGTTGAAAAATATTGTGCTTTGATCGTGTAAATCAAGCTTAGATAGGATTATGTATCATCATGTATTAAATTGGGTTACCGTCATCTTGATGTGATTATAAAATCCATGGAGAGAATTAGGTATTTTTCTTACTTGCCCCCTTGGTCTGTTCATGTGATAGAGAGATGTCTGACAAAAAGATTTGGGTTGCAGACTATCGCTCAGGTCTTTCTTAGGTTAGGCAGGAATTGTGCCCTAGTTCCTTTCATTCTATTGTAAGCTTTTTTCCTTCGTTTGGTATTTCAATTGATCAAGTACATGTACATAAATAATACTTGTTTGCATCATTTCAATTTGCAAGACAGGGTTTCTCTTAGGTTATGCACATTTTATTATCCTCAGTGAGTATTGGGGCTTCTGTTTTGAGACTCATATGAATAAATGATTTTAGACTCTACTACATACTTTACTATGAGTAACTTGTAATATGTCTGGTTCTGACGAACAATGCCAGTGGTATTAAACATATACTTTAAACGTGAATAGAACCACATAATCACTAAATAAAACCAAGAAATAGTGGATGCAACTCACTATTCTGTGAGGCCTCAAAATTTGGTAGATGAGCTGTGTACGACATTGAGATGGCGGGCCCTTGTGTGCAACCTCAAGTACCTAAAATAACATATTCATAATATCATGCTCTCTCTCTCTCTCTCTCTCTCTCTCATCACATAGTCTTGCCTACACTTCCAAATTTTCTGTTGGGCAGGAATATGAAGAGAAGTTGCGTGAGAAGGGCGAAACATCTGTAATGTTCAGGTAACGTTGCCCGATGACCCGCATGTTTCTTTCATATCATGGGAGCTGAATTCTATTATTTTCTCATTGGACACGTCATGCTCATGCTCACTTTCCATCCAGCCACCTGGGCCCCCCGCGTAGACCAACAACGGCAGAAGAGGAGGAGAATTCCAAACATCCCAAGCCAGAGGTACCGTAGATTTGGAGCCATGAGTGAAATCCAAATCCCAGAGCTGGGACTTGTCTTTGGCACATGGTTGATAACTATTTTATTGGATTCAGGACTCTGTTTACTACCATCCCACACTGAATCCCACTGGAGCCCCACCCCCTGGAAAACCACCAATGTACAAATCTTCAGTAGGTAGGAACATGATCTCTCTCTCTCTCTCTCTCTCATCCAACTTTGTTGATAATTTATTCATATAGCATTTCTATTTTCTGCGTGGATATTCCTCATCAGGACCCGAGATTCCCTCGACTTCAAGTGCTGCGGCGTCGATTTCCAATTCAGAATCAGAAGAAATGCCTCTAGGTGCTGCTCCTCCACCTCCACCGCCGCCACCACTGCCAGATGCTGGCCTCACATCTGCTGACGATTCTGATTTTCCTTTGCCCATGCCTCCACCTCCACCCCCACCTCCCCCAACTCAACCAAAACTCTCCCGTGATTCGAGCTTGCCATTACCTCCACAATTAATACCTCCACCGCCTCCGGGGCCGCCGCCAAAGGAAAATATTGGGATTCGCCCCATGATGCCTCCGCTTCCTCCACCACCTGCTCAACCACCTGCACAGTCTGCACAGGATGAAGAGGATGGAGAAGACGCTCGAATTGGGGCCACTGAAAGTAAAAATCTAGGAGGATCTGGTGAGGTAAGTTCGTTTCCATGCACTTTTCTTCACTTACTGCCTTCACAACTTTCTTGGATATTTTTGGTCTGGGCAATTATTTGCAATAATCTGCTCTAAAACCTCATCTATTTATTCTCTCCCCATAAATTTTGTTTGTTGTTAACTGCCTTTATCCTTTTGGTATATTTCTTATTAAATTTATTAAAACTTGACCCAGAAAATGATATCCCCATGCATTGGAATTGGCACTCGACTTTAGCTAGCTCTTGAGGTTGTCCAATCAGTGCAGACATCATAAACGTCCTCTCTCTTATGTTTTTTTTTTTTTTGGCAGGTTGTAAGCATACCTCCCCCGCCTCCACCTCCTGGATTGCCGCCTAAGCAGACTGCCCATCATTCCATAGCCATGAACCCTGAATCCATTGCCGGAGCCGTCTTGGACACAAACAATCTCCCCAAGATGGTTCTGCCGCCACCGCCGAGGCAGCCTCCGCCAGGCCCCATTAGGTTTCCCCTGCAACCGGACCTGCTACCACCCGGCGTTTCCCATATTCCCTCTGCAGCACCGCTATTGGATATGAGCAGGCCACCTCTGCCACCTCTCCATGGACACCCGGGTCAACCCTTCCCCCCTGGAATCATGGCTCCGCTGTTACCAAGGCCACCTTTCCCCCCAGGGCATGGCCTTCCCCCCATGTTCAGGCCGCCAGTTCCCCCCGGCCAGCCTTTCCCTCAGGAAGATGAGACGTTCTTTAAGCCACAGAAGCCGTCTTATGTCAAGTCAGCCGCCTCAACCGTTGTCAAGAGACCTCTGGCTCAGCACAATTCAGAGCTCACCTCCATGGTTAGTCTCTGAATTAAGGATAATCTTGCTTTGTGAAGAACCAGATCCAGGCGTTATTCTGCTGAGCTTCGAGTCGCGCTGCTACTAATCCATCTGTCACCTTTTTCCGTGATGGATCAGGTCCCTGCTTCTGTTCGAGTTAGGAGAGAGACAGCGGCGGCGCCAAGGGCGAAGCCGAAGGCCCAACTGCTGGTCCCCGGCGCAGGCCCCTCCAGGCCATCCGCCCCAGCTGCCGTGGTGAAATCAGAATCCGCATCAGCTGCACCTCCCAAGATGCCGAGCATGGACGACTCCTACATGGCCTTCTTGGAGGATATGAAGGCCCTCGGCGCACTGGACGGCTAGAGAGAGAAAGAGAGAGGGAAGGAGGCCAAGCTCGCTCCTTTTCGCTTCGTGGAACAAAGGTCAAGTGATCATCATCCTTCAGGTCATAATTGTCCCGTGGGGCATGGTGGCACGACGATTCCTCTGCCGTCCAGTTTCCCTGAAACTGTGCGATCTGATGGTATTCCCTGTTTATCCCCTTTTTGAGCTCGACTTTGGCGGGGTGGGTCACCAAGAATCAGAGCAAGAACACAGGCCCCCGCTGAAATGGTGAAACCTGATGTTATCTCTGATGACAATTTCACGCTCGGTGCAAAGGGATATCAGCTTCATGGCCGAGTGGCAGTCGCCACAGATGCGGAGGTTCTTCGTCACCCTCACGGGTTTCGGAGGATCCGTCCGAAGGAGTCCAAATGCAACGGCAATCTTCTCGCTGTGCTTCATGAGGACCTCCTCCTTCTCCTGTTCCTCCATCTCTTCCATCACGAGCTTGTAATCTGGAACATACCCGAGTTCTTTGATCCTGGAGATCAGACCTTCCAAATAAGCGAGCACTCGTCCAGACGGCGGCAGAGATTTATCCCCAGCGAAGAAGGAGAAGATCTCCCCATTAATCTCAATCCAGCTGCGACCAGGTCTCGTGACGATCCTAGCAGCGTTCATCTTCTTCCGTAATCTTCGCAGACTGGCCGGCTGGCCAGCCACCGCATAGATCCGAGCGAGGCATAGGTAAGGCGCCGGATCTCTAGGATCGATCGATAGCAGCCGCTCCGCAGCATACTCTGCCAGATCCACTCGGCCGCTCATCGCGCTCCCGCTGAGAAGAGAGCTCCACACCACCGAGTCAGGATCGAACGGCATCGAGTGGATCAGTTCCTCAGCCTCCTCGAGATGGCCAGATCGACACAGAAGCTCGATCAGGCACGAGTAGTGTGGCAGCCTCGGAGCGATGCCGTGCTCAGATCTCATTACGTCGAGGTAATGCCGAGCTTCCCCCAACAGGCGGCCATGGGTGCAGGCACACAGAATGGCGAGGAAGGTCACATCGTCCGGCTCCGTCCCCACGCAATTCATCTTCTCAAACAGGTCGACACATTCCGCGCCGCATCCGTTGACGGCATAGCCATAGAGCATGGAGTTCCAGGAGATCAGATCCCGATTCTGCGCTCGATCGAACACCGATCTGGCGGCGGGAACCTCCCCGCACTTGCTGTACATGTTTATCAGCGAATTTGCAGTTAGCGAACGCGAATCGTACCCAAGCTTGACGGCGAATCCGTGGATCGCTTCCCCCGGAGCCAGCGCGGAGAGGCTGGCAGAAGCGCTGAGAATGCTGGCAATCGCCGGCTCGTTCGGTCTGATGATGCCTTTAGCAGAAGAGATCATCATGCTTCTGAACAACAGGAACGCCTCGCCTGCGAGTCCTCCACGCACCAGACCAGAGGTCATGGTGCTCCACGAGACCTCGTCTTTGAGAGGCGCCTCGTTGAACAGACTGTAAGCTTCCCTAAGCTTCCCATGGAGTATCAGCCCAGAGAGGACGACGTTGTAGGTGACGACGCTGGGGGCCGGGATCATCTTGAAAAGCTCCAGCGCTTCTTCCAGTAAGCCCTTGGTCATGTAACCAGACACCAGTGTCGTATACAGTATCACGTCCCTCTCAGGCATATCGTCGAACAGCTTCCTGGCATCGGCAATCCTACCGTCTTCGACGAGCGCAGACACCAAGACGGTGCAGATCTCCACCGTGGGGCTCGTCATCGTGGAGAAGAGTTCAACAGCGCGGTCGATCAAGCTGCTCCTCAAGTAACCCTGGATTATCAGGTGCCAAGTGATCTCATCCCTTTCCTCCATTCCGTCGAACACCTTCCGAGCTTCATCGATCCTGCAGTTATCCACGTAGCCACGGATCAAGGAATTGCAAGCTCCAGTAGACCTGCTGCGGCCAAATTTTGGAACCTCCAGCTCTGCCGCCTCCATCTCCGAGCAACCGAAATACATGGAAATCAGAGAGGCCTCGACGTCCGGATCGGCGTCAAATCCCAACTTCACGATGTGACCATGAACTGCCCTTCCACAATCTGCATCCTCCAAGCCCAAGCACGCAGCGACGACCTCCACGATGACGGCAGCCCTACTGCTGCTCTGTTCCCGCTGGTTCTTCTCCACCATAACGTTGTTGAACAGTCGGAGGGCGTCGCGAAAATGGCCCCCGGAGACGAGCCCTCGCAGCATCACAGCGCACGTCACGCTGTTCCTCACCGGAGCCGAGTGGAAGAGCTCGAGGGCTTCCGATAGGCTCCCCGCCTGAACGAGCCCGTCGATCATCGCCGTCCAGGAAATGACATTCCGCGCCGGCATTCGGTCGAAGAATTGGCGAGCCTGCAGAAACCGTTGGTTTCTGATCAAGGCGGAGAGCAGAGCGTTCCAACACGCCGTGCTCTTCCAGTACGTCTCCTCGAAGGCCCGAAGCAGCGAGCAATCCGAAACCAGGCATTTGGAGTACATCGTGACGAGGGAAGTGCCCACAAACGCGTTGCTCGAGGAGTTCCTCTTGACGGCGAGGCCGTGGAGCTGCCTCCCCTGGGGCAGCGCCCGCAGCTCGGCGCAGGAGGCGAAGACGGTCGCCAGCGTCGTGTGGGTCGGCTCCACAGCGCCGCGCTGCAGCATCTGCTTGAACACCCGCAGGACCTCCTCGTGCATCCCCTGGCGCGCGTAGGCCGACATCATGGAGTTCCAGGAGATCACGTCTCGATCAGGCATGTCGTCGAATAGAAATCGTGCGCCGCGCAGATCACCCGAGTTGGACATGGCGAGGATGGCCCTGTTCGAGGAAGCCGTGGCAGCCGCGGCACGAATGGGCAAGGACTTTGCGTTCGCCCCTCTCATGGTGAGGGTGGGGGAGGAGCATCGATGGCTTCAGGGGCTGGCCGCAGCGGAAGGTCTCTGTGGGGAGGAGATCGCGTCTCGTGTCCACTGCGAAAGAGCTGGAACAGTTTTGCTGCAGGTGGACTCGCCATGGATGACGACGTTCCTGATCTTCGTCGCACCGCGAATGAGACTCTCGTATCTTCAGCTCGAATAATACTCACTAGCTGAATTGGAGCCATCCTGACTTTCTTTCCCCTGTTTATCTGCGTCTATCTGAAGTGCAGCCGTCTCGTCTTTCAAGTGCCCTTCGAATGCGATGCGATGTTAGTTTACATCATTATAATATCAGTATGTCACTTTTTTTATCATCAAAATCCTACAAGTTTCCCAAACAAACAACTTGAAACACCTGCCATCTAAGTAACATAACACTTTTGGATTAGAAACTTTTCAAAATAGGCACCTATCTTTGTTTTGCTTTCTTTAAACTGCAACATATGTTTTGTCGTGATTGTTATCACTACCCTGGAGCACAGATCAAGACTAAAATAATAGATCTAGTCTTCTTTATTACATAAATATAGTTTTTAGGCACTATATGAATAAAATAGACATTAAAAAAACTCGAGAAGAAGATAAGTAAAATCAGAATAAAAGAACGGGTTTTTAGGAAGAAAAACTGAGGAAATGTGTCCGGCAAAAATCTTCAGGGTGGAAACTTAAAAATCATTTGCCCTGTCTCTTGCATCCTTACCCTCAAGATCGGTTATCATAAAGTAAATTGTGACTTTTTTCTCATTCATGCTTTCCAAACCAAAGGTTTGCACTGCCTGAATCATCTGAAACCCCTCATAGTGACAAAATTGCACGAGATTCTTAGCTCATCAAATGAAATCATCGACTGTAAGTCACTGAAAAGGTCTGGATCATAGTTGCGCCACAATAGTTCTCCAACATGTGTTTAATTACTCAATCAACCCCAATACTCTACTTTGGGTGCCCCAAGATTCTTGGTATCTACATTCCAATCATAGAGATCATAATCTTCTCATCTCAATCTAGTAGGCCCTGAATGACCGATCTCATATTTTCACCAAATAACAACAAATAGAAGCACAATAAGCCTTCCTAGCCCCATCTTCCCAATATTCGTTTGCTCACAAGACTCAATAGATAAAGAGCCCAAAACTGGTTTGACATCCCTTTACTTTCTATCTTGGCCATCAAAACTAGATAGAAGTGTTAATATGAGGAAGAAATACCTGAAAATTTAGTTTAGATGGGGTAGTAGAGGGGAAATAGAGATAGAGAAAAAAGAGTTAAACCGTCCCATGGAGCGATCCCTAGACGATGCTATGAATAATATGGGGAAATGGGAAAATATATGCAAGTCTTATAGACAATTGTTGACCTATCACTCTAACACCCCCCCCCTCCTCCAACTCACAATGAGGTAATTGTTGAGAGTTTATCAATAAGAAATTGAAAATGAGATAAACTATGATTCTTGGTAAAAAAAAATTAATCAATCATAAAGATGATGGAACATAAATCAATGTAAGAATAGTAAGATGAAGATGATGCCAAACGAAGTGACAATAGATCTTATTGTGTTCTGTATATTAGTAAAAAACTAAATAATCAGAAATAAAAATAAAAATTTTTATCACAATATAAAGTTATTAAGGCAGAGTGTATTACTCTAAAATTACTAGGTACCAATGGTACCAAATAATTTCTAGTACTATAGAAGCCATAGCTTGATATTTTGCTTTAGTGGTAGAGTATGCAATAGCATGTTGTGTCTTACACTTCTAACAAATGAGATATTCACCAAAAAATATGCATCAACCAATGGTAGTGGATGCTCAATCAACATTAGAGAAAGCATGAAGAATTAATAAAAAAATGTGAAGAGAAAATAGGTCCTCTAATTCATACCAAGAAGATAGTGAAGAATGCAAAAGACCAAAGCTTAGTGACTAAATGAGGATTATAACAAAATTGATGAAAAATGTGAACTAAAAATTAGATATAAGGACATGTGACTATCAAATGGATAAAATATATAAAAAACTCTTGATAATGACATGGATCTTCCTAAGAGGGTATCATTATGGAGCGAGTTTAGTGTTTAACTCTATTGAAGTATCAACCATATGCATATGAGAAAGACCCACACAATCTAAGATGTTAAACATATATTTTAATTGAGAAAGAGTATCTCTAGGAGAGTAAACAACATCAATATCTTAAAAGTAAAAAATATTATAGGGTATTTTATTTCAAATAAACCATAAAGTATAGTCTTTATGTGAGTAATGGCCTCTAAGTTATCATCTATGATTATCATATCATCCATAAAAAATAATAATAGAATAATTTTTCAACAAGAAAAAAATGTACTAAATAAAGTCAAGAAATAGGTAGAGATAGTAAATCTAAGCTGAAGAAAAATAATACTAAACTTCTCATATTAAGTGTTGGGGGCTTGCTTAAGACCATATGGTGCAAGACAAATACAACATGCATATCACGTAGGGTGAGAAAGTTCTAGAGAAGGGGACACATATTTGTCTTCAAAAAGATCCTTATTAAGCTATACATTTTCCTCATCAAACTGATACAAGGACCAACAAAAAGAGGTGACAATAGATATATAGTGATGAATATATGTCATTTTTGCTACATGAGTAAATGTTTCTCCATAGCTAAGACCATATTCTTGTGAAGAGCCCTTAGCCACAATTATGATTTTGTAGTGTACTACCATGTTTACAACTAATAACATGCTTGCATGTCAAAAAGGCACAAGGTTTCAAATGTCAATTTGATGGAATGCATCATGTTCTTCTAATATTTTTTATTGCTAGCTAACATATAAAGATGATTATTTAAAGGACTTAGGCTTAATAAAGGAGTGAATAGTAGAAAGAATTGAAAGAAAGTTGAGAGAATAGGTGAAGGAAAGGGATGCACACATAAGTTGAAATAGTAAAATATTTAGAGATAAGAAAATGAATAATAGATTGAGAGATAGGAGGTGCAACATTCACATCCAATACTGACAAACCAAGTTTCATTGTACTACATGTAGTTTCTTCATGAGATATAGAAGTGATCTTATTAGATAAACTAGAAAAATAGATGGGAAAAAAATAAGAATAAATCAATAAATTATGTTTTAGTAACATTAATGCTTAAAGAAGAGAATCTTGATGAAGAAGATAGTATAGAATACATTTAAAAAGACAACATGATGTGATATGAAGAGATGGTATTAAGTAGGATCGTAACACGAATAATGTTGTTGAGACAAGTTATATTCAGGGAATATAAATACAAGAGCTAATGATAAATTAGCATGTTCAATTAGAGAAATTAAAAAACACAAGTTGACTTGGACATTCTAAGTGAAGAATAGTTATGATAGAAATTATGTAAAACTTAAAATAGGGATAAACCAAAAGTAGGATGGAATGGACAATGATCTATAAGATAAGTAATAGCTAAAGGTGTTTCTCCCAAAAATGGATATTGTGCATGAATTGAAAAAAAGTAATGAACTACTAATTTCAAGAAGAAAAGTACTGGAGATGTTAGCATTCAATTGTTCTATTTTGTTGAGGTGCATGAGGAATAGAGTTTGATAAGTAATTCTATGTGAGACAAGGAGATCTATGAATATTCGCCACTTGGATCAAAATGAAATTTTAATTGATATATTGAATGATATCTTATTATAATAATTAATATTTTATATATAAAGAAGGAATAAAAATGTTTATGTATAAGATTCTATGATAGATGAAGTCATGAATAGAAGTTATATAATAATGAGACCCACTCTTAGTAGCTAATGGATTAGGACCCCAAACATCAAAATGAATTAAGTCAAAAGTAATAGAGGTTAAAGTAATAATGAATTAAGCTCAAAAAATAAATCTATCAATTTTGAAAGTTTAGATTTACAATAACTTGAGATATTACATGGAATAATAGTTCTTGAACTCAAGTCGATATCGAAAACTATAGTCTAGAGATAAATTTATGAGCAATACAACAAAAGGAAGAAATCATAGTGAAGATTGTTTAATGAACTAAAAAATAATGGGATAATGGTTTTATGATTAATATGAAAAACATTGGGAAGAAATATTTGATTGACTAATTGATCTATTACCATTTAGTGACGTGGAAGAATTATTTTCAATGTAGACTAGACTAAGATGTAAAAATAAAGTCGAATAAGAATGCCAATATTAAAAATGTGTCATGCAATTTGAAACAAAAAAAATCAAAAATCTACATAGAGAGGTTATATGAATGTTTAGAAGTGGATAAATTTGTAGTAGCATGCTGAAGAAAAGTTAAGGAAAAGTACTAGATTGGCAAAAGATGAGCAAGCTGTTCAAATATAAAACTTTATGTCAACATGGATAAAGATTAGTTGTCTTACTCAACAGGTATACAAAATGTAACTAAGACAACCAATCTTTATCCATGATCTTTCATTTATAATTGAAGACAATCTTTCTTCTAGTGACTTTAGTATGAGAATAATAATATTCATATAAAATATACAAGAGTTTTTCTAAGAATTTGAGTTAGATTAGTATTGATAATAGCCATTATATGCACAATTTTAAGTACACTATTAGAGTTAATTGATCATAAATGAGCTTCTTTGATAAGTAATTCATTGACTATAAAAAATTTAAAAATAATAGAGATTGATGTTATAAAGATATATGACCACATTCAAATCATCTTGAAGTATCATTAAGAATTGTATCAATCTTTTTTTCTCTTGATATTGTATAAAAATATATTACTTTACTAGAATGAGATTTAATAAGTGCAAATTTAGCTGATAATACACTAAGATGAGAATAAAAATATTGAATAGACTGAATATCTAGACAAATAAGCCTTATCTCACATTAAAATTGATATTATTTTAAAAATTAGATTGTGTATAAAGACAAGTTAAGTAATATGATATTTTTTTGAAGTAGAAAATTTAGCTAATTGTACCTTAATGGATTGTTCCATAGAGTTTTTGATCCATATAAAGATCTTAAAGTTATTCACATGTCATTCCCCTTGTTTGACAATAATGTCCAATGAATGTGTTTGAAGTAAATTTATCTTTTATTTGAAGTTAATAAGCATGATGTTTTATTATTTACATATTGTTGATGCTCTTGGGTATAAGTGTTTTGATATTACATTTTATGAGAAAATATATTATTAAGGTTAGATATTATCCATGAGTTTATTTTAATTATTTTTTATATGTTGTCTCATGATATTATGCCTAATCAATTAATCCAAGGGATTAAACCTTGAGATTAAGAGATTTAATGAGAAGGTGAAACATTACATTTATGGAAATAAATACGAATTGGAAAGCATATATTTAAATAGATAAATGAGGCAAGGTAAATCATGGTTATTATTTTGATTCATTCATCTATAATTATTTGACCATTTAAGTGAAGTCATTTAAGTTTAGTCATGTGGATAATGAAAAAAAAGGAAAATATTTGAAATATTAATTAGGTTTTTATAAATTTTGAACTCAAAAATTAGACAATAACACATCAGCTACTTACATGGAGAAAATGACTATCTCAACATTTGTATTTGAAGTCAATATCAAGAGAAAATTTTTTCTTCTATGAGAGATGAATTTTTAGTTTGTATTTAAAATTGAAAAAATCAAAAAATAAAAAGTTATGAAATTCAAAATGATCAGAGATCATTATCATATATTTTGGAATATGGTAAGAATTTGAACTAAATTTTTATGTTTACTTCTTGAGTAAAAAATAGGAAACCATTGGAAGATGATGCCTTACAAGAAAACAAAGTTGAGGAAACATATTTCAACTAATCTATAATGATCTACATCAATCAATCCTCCTCAATGATCAAAGGACTTCTCTACAAGCTTTAGATGTACACATACTACTTCATTCATCTTTATTAATTGTTGGTGATTAAGAAAATCGATTAAATCATTTCAACAAGCTCTCCATTAGGTCATAAGAAAATTAGGTTGTGAGGGGAAATGATTTATGAACAAAACACGAGATGCTTTAGGCTGAAGTTGATATGAAAGGACTAGATCTCTATGAAGATCAAACTTTCATTGTTGGGCTACAGATCTTATGAAGTTCAATGTGTATTTCAAAGAAAAATAGTAAATTCTAATAAGAAGGATCATCCGAGACTAGAAGTAACTAGGTGAGGGGCAAACCACTATAAAAATATTATGTCTTATTTGTGAGGGGGAAAAAATCATGAGAAAACTTGCAAGAGGAGAGAAAAAGAAATCACATGCATAAATACACCTAAATAATAGAGTTAGAATGTGTGTCAACACATTCATTGTTAAGAAGAAAGTTTAAGATTCTAAAAATACCAATTCACTCCCCCTCCCCTCTTGGTATTTCACCTACCCCTAGATCTTACACATATTTCTTAATCTTTTTTTTCATGTAAAAAGTAAGTTATTACATAATTTCAATAGAGTAATTGTTCTCTTTAATCTAGTACTAATAACTTTTAGCTCACTAGTTGCCTATATTTATATCCAAGAAGGAAAATATGAAAAATAAGTGTAAATAAATATTTCACTTATATTTGATGTTAGAAAATGATCTAAATATCAAAAAATTATGCTGATAATAAGTAAATATTGAAATAAATCTGGTTAAAGTAGTATGAATAAGTTATCCACCTCAATGTTTTGGCTTGATTATTGAGAGTAATACCCATTTTTTTTATTTTGATTCTCCACTTGATATGGATATAAGAATGCATTTGCTATTGTTATAATTACAAATTGTTATAATTACGTACATGCTATTGTATTCCTTTTGTATGGTTATAATAGGACATTTGCTATCTTTCGTAAGGAGGCTTATGTGGTTAATGTTTTCTTTCTTTATTGCTTAAGTTAGAGGTTTATTTGTAAGTGACTAATATAAATGATGACATAGAATATTGTGAAGTGGGATTCTATTTACTATATCGTGATTATTTCACATTGGCTTAGGAGACAAGTTATCTATGGCACGAAACATTACAATACAGATGTCCAACATCACCTTTTATCAGTTCCAAAAATGGCTAAAACACAAGTTTACAGGGCCCACTCATGTTAAGCTCTCAATAAATATGCAAGGCAAAATATTAGCTTTCTTTAGCACTAAGTGTAGTCTTTGAGAATGTCTAAAATCAATGGGACAAATTTTTTCAATTTATTAAACTTAGAATGAGAACGTAATATATTAGCATTCTTTTTAATTTAAGTTTAATTGATAGCTTATGTTTATTTTCATCCCACGGATATTGACAGAAAATAATGCAATGAGCAGGCCCTCCGACTTTACCTGAATCTTCGACTGTCTACCTTGAATTTTCCCTTCCCGCCAAGATTTCGGCGGGAGAGAGGAGGGTTATAGCGTGAAACCGATCGGGCGAGAGAGAAGAGTTTTGCTGGTGGGAGGGAGGAGGCATTGCAGCTGGGTAGAAGAAGAGGAGAAATGGGGATACAGGGCCTCCTTCCCATGCTAAAGTCCATTATGGTGCCAATGCACGTTAAGGATCTCGCTGGCCAGAGCGTCGCCGTCGACACCTATTCGTGGCTTCACAAGGGCGCGTTCTCCTGCAGCAGGGAGATTTGCAAGGGCTTGCCGACATCCAGGTCCATGAAAGACTTCGCTTTTCACCTCCATTGCTCTTCCTGATGGGTTGCTTAACTTACCGTCTCAGCTTCTTGTTCTTGGTTTTCTTGCTTGCCCGATTCGCCCACCTGATTAAACTGAGGGAAATTTCCCCCCTCCCCGTCAACATTTCTTTCGTTCATCCATTGATCCGCGCTTTCTCCAACTGTAGCACACTTTTCTTTATTCAGCGGAATCATGAACAGGATGGATGCTTAACTCGTTTCGTTACGTCTTATGCTTTATGATAAATCTTATTAGTTCCCTTTCTTCGTCTTAAAATTTTCCAATCGCATGCGAGCCTGACATGGGTTCGCGTTAGTTCATTAAGAGTTTAAATCTTGATAACATTATTATAATTATCTATCCTTTTTTGCCCTTTTTGTGGCCTTTCTCTGATAATGATTATGATGAGCGAACTTATTTTCCGAGGAAACTTGTGCCATCTTTAGATTATAGGACTTTCAGAGACGAAACGCGCTCTTATTTTACATTAGAGAATGGGTTGGACTATGATTTGAGTGGTTCTCTCTTTTAATTTTTTTTCTCTCTATGTCTCTGTTTGCTCCTCTTTTCTTTTTTCTATATCTGTGTTCATACCTGGGGAACTGACATTGGTTTTTTCCCTAACGATGGAAAATAGACTCCGCCTGTTGTTTAATTAGTCAACGCCCTTTGCAATCAGATTAAATTAAAACAGAATAAAAGATAAACATACAATCTGTTTGGTTAGTTAATGTGGGCCAGACAGAAATATGGTTCATTTTGGAGAAAAAATTGACCTACTTTTCGGAGTAAAAGGATTTACGTTTTAACCTTGTTTACTTTATAAGCTCAATACTAATTATGTTAATCGTGACTATATACTAGGTATGTGGATTATTGCATGTATAGAGTAAATCTACTGCGGCATTTTGGGATCAAGCCCATTCTCGTCTTTGATGGGGGTCTTCTACCCATGAAGGTTGATCAAGAGATTAAACGTTCCAGGTATAAATTTTTTCGTTCTTACACTGGGAAAACGTTGTTCACTTTGTTCTAATAGTAATCTGTGGTTACGTTCAGTTGCATATGTTTACCTTTCGACTTTCTCTAAATTTACCTACATGGGAATAAGACGGAGTGATGATATTTGTGTTATCGTTGCTCCAATCCTAAGAATACTGGTTTGTATAGATAATGTTAGGATGACAGGAATCAGAGGAACATGACTTTCAAATGTTTTCCATATTCTTCTTTTATGGATTTATGATAGCACCACGTAAGCCTTTTTATTTTTCAGTCTTGATGCAAGTCACATGACGATTGGCATGTACATAAAAAGGTATGTTGGGCACTTCAGGACTATGCAGACAGTTAAAAAGGTCAGTTAAAAACAAATCAGATTTATAGATGACGGACTAAAGATAGGTGAGGATATAGTCAACAATTCTTGGTGACTTGCGGGCTAATTTTAATATTAGTAGATATTAAAATTTGTAAAATTAAGTATGGATTCAGTTCCTGCTAAAAGGCCTATCAAATTTGTAATGGTATGGATTCTGTTCCTGCAAAATTAAGTAAAAATAAAGCCATAAGAAAGAAAATTGTTTGGTCAAAATGACTGACGTACCAAAAACGCATGAAACTTGGATGCCCTGTGTCAGTAAGTATACAGTTGGGAATGAATCATTTACAATAAGGGAGTCTGGGTGGCAAGTTCCTGTCTAATAAATTCTCTGTTGATAATATGGGAGAGCTTGAACGGCAAAGTATAGATCTGAGGACGTCTATTCCAAGAGATTATGACAAGGTTTCAAAGGTCATAAGAAAGGTCTAATAGCATAGCAGGCAAGTTCCAAATTAGGCGTGAATCAACATGTTGACTGATTTAATGGATATTTTGTGAATCTTGAATTGGAAATGAGAAAAAAATGATGATTCCCAGCTTTGGGATAAAAAATCATTCAATGAAGTAAAGTCGTGGGATAGAACTGTAAAGGGATTTTTCAGAAGACTGTTTGCCGAAGTGTCAATAAACGTGGAAGATCTACTTGAATTTCGTGCAAGAGTTTCTGTTAATTGAATATCATGCAGTTTTTCTTATTCATTTTTCATGTTTTCATTTCATATTAGCCACTTATGAAAGCCTGAAAAAATGAGATTCTAGATATTTATGCCGCACTGACGCTCATACCTTGATTCTGTTACTTGTATTCGGTTCAAATATGCACCAAAGTATGGTATCACTTATGTTCCTTATTTTATATGGGATGTTGAAGGCTAAAAAAATACTATAGGAATGTACAATTTAATGATAATGCAGTAAATTTTGGTTTTATTAAATAAAGCATCAAAGAACGTGGCTAAAGTACAAGGTCGCCAAAGCATTAAGATTTCCAGTGGGAGGGTCTTTATGCTTATTCAACACAAAAGCATTAAGCTTTGTTGAAAGGGACTTTAATTTCATATTATGTGTAGTTAAATTTTTTACTTCTAATTAAAAAAGATGTTATGACTAGCTATTTGTTTATTGAATAGGTGATAACAACCAGAAACATAAAGCTAGACTGTTTGATAAAGCTCTATTTCTTATGCACTAGGGTGAGTAATGGTGCCATTCATTGCTGATCTGTGTCATAAATAAATTGCGGTCATAAATAGGTCAACAAAGACTATTTTGGTGGAAAAGAGACGAACATGGATCATTTCCACCTCCACTATATGTACCATTGACGTTTTTAGACATCATCTTAGCCACAACATCTCTGATTCTACTTCCATCTGAAATTACTAATGCACAATAATAAATTTAAAATTTTCTTATAATGATAATGGGAAAAGTTCATCTTTTTACTGAAATTGTAAGGAATTACAGATATGTGAGTTATTGTTCAGGAGGGTTTTTAAAGTCACTTTAGTACTAATGAAAACTGTTTTTGCAATCCCTAGTACGGTCCTAACTGATTCTCACGACTCTGAAAGAAACATGGGCTTTTTTGTAGAATTTGAACAGGATATCTAATGTTTCTTCTATTTTTTGCTTATTTTTACTGATAACTATATTGTTCTTTCAGTTTATTTTATCGTATTGTGTACCTCAGATTTAAATATTAGTCATTAATGGTCCAATAATAGTCATAAGACAGTGGACTGCTTTCATGGCTATGGTGATTGTGCTATTTTGTCTTTTGTCTCGAGGTGTGGGATATATGCTTTCTGCCAGAGTCTTCTTCTGTTGCTATGATAGAAAATTGACGCCATCTTATCTGCTTACGTAGAATGAGGAAGGAAAACCTGGAGCGTGCACTAGAGCACGAATCTGCTGGCAATACTGCTGCTGCTTATGAATATTATCAGAAAGCTGTTGACATATCACCTTCAGTTGCATACCATCTTATCCAGGTAGTATTTTCTTTTGACATGATAAGTACTGTCAGCGTGGACTAGAAACAAAAAATGTTTTCAATAAGAAGGAAGCTAGTCAGACCACTAACTTAGCCATAATTGGTTGTTCATTGAGTAATAATTACCAAGAGTTTTTCACAGCATTTATTGTGCGATCCATATAGCCTGACAGTTACTTTTCAGGTTTTGAAGGAAGAAAATGTTGATTATATTGTTGCACCTTATGAAGCAGATGCACAGATGGCATTTCTTGTCATGCAGAAATATGTTGATGCTGTCATTACGGAGGATTCAGACTTAATACCCTTTGGATGCTCTAGGGTGAGTTCCAGTTTCTTATGGCATGTCCTAACTTACCCACCCAAGTTTCCGCTCCCTTCATTTACCTAGTTTTTTGAAATAGTGTCTTAATAGTTATTCCCTTTT
The DNA here is from genome assembly GCA_024713555.1 of Spirodela polyrhiza. Taxonomy (NCBI): domain Eukaryota; kingdom Viridiplantae; phylum Streptophyta; class Magnoliopsida; order Alismatales; family Araceae; genus Spirodela; species Spirodela polyrhiza. Next base: position 4,799,809 of record CM046529.1, on the reverse strand, counting down.
TACTCGGATCTAATGTCTCCAGTTTCTATGGACAGATTATATACAAAATGGATAAATTTGGGCAGGGTGTTGAGTTTCGCTGTTCATTGTTAGGCCAAAATAAGGAGCTCAATTTTGCGGATTTCACCCAGCAGATGTTTCTAGAGATGTGCATCCTAAGTGGTTGTGACTATCTACAGTCATTGCCTGGTATGGGTTTGAGGAGAGCTCATGCACTTATTCAGAAGTTTAAAAGCTATGAGAAGGTACTTTGAATATGTTGTATGTTCCCTTCAGTTGTGAATCACTCCAGTCCTGTTGAGCCCATCTACTTCTTTATCCAAGGATTACATATTGATTTCTTTTTTTCTGAAAAAAGTGCTGAATGATAAGTGTGAGGCTTCAACACTACCGAAGGCAAGTTAACCTTGTACGAGATACCATGTTCCGTGCTTGACAGTTGAATATTTAACGTGCTAAAAAAATTGAAAGATGCATGGTAGGTCTCAACTGCAAGGTCAATGTCTACTGTCTGTCTCTTATAGCTCTGTTTGTAGCCAATTTCAGCTTTACTGGGAACCCTTATCAGTGAGACATATCATTGGTTTAGTTTATTTATCTTAACCGAAGAAATTAGCATTATTCAAGAATGAATGGACGAGAAGTTTTTATTCTTCAGGCCTTTCTTGTGCGTAGTCTTGCATTCATGTTTGTCTTGTGAGGTGTTGCTCATGCTGGGAAGTTCAAGGAAATGATATGTTGTTAAACACTTTGAAAAAACATCTATCCAGAGCTAGATCTTTATATTCTTGTCTCCATATTTTCATATCCATCTCTGTAACATTTAGTTATCCTCATCTGGGCCATAGATTGAACGAATTTGTATTTCCAGGTAATCAAGCACTTGAAGTATAGCGCTGTGTCCGTTCCACCTCTTTACGAGGAAAATTTCAAGAAAGCTATATGGACTTTTAGGCATCAAAGGGTTTACAACCCGAAACTTGAAGATATTGTGCATTTGTCAGAGATTCCTCATGACCTTATGGATGACATGGACTATTTGGGCCCATATCCTTGAAATCTCATCATAAATGTATGATGTTCTTGTTGCACTAAATTTGATGTGTTTATCTTAACTGGTCGTACTCCACTGCCGCAGACTGTGGTTAAAGGCATTGCTAAAGGCTACATCGATCCATTCACACAGTTGCCATTTGAGGTATGTTAGGGGTACCGAATTGAAATTTATTCATTTTTTGGGATGAAAGTAATCTATTTGATCGCTTCTCTTGTTGAATTTATTCTCCATAATAGGAACAAGCAGAACAATCCATCCTGTTTTCCTTCTTAGATATCTTCTCGCTCACTGTGAATATATTATTAGTACTGGGGACAACGGGAATAATCAGTCTTCTGTGCCTTTCCTGTATTGAACGGAGAAACATTTTGTTCTTCCTGATAACTACGGGGGCAGATTTTCAAACAAACTTCATCAAATTTATTTCATTCGTTCCTCTGTTGCTCATCTCAGAAAATAATAGGGTTTTTTCATTCATTAATTCTTTCTTGGAATTGTTAACGCAATTATTAAATCTTTTTGAATGCATCTTTGTTATTTACAATGTCACGTTACCTATTCTGTGCACCTCATCCCTAAAACTGAGTTTGGACTTTGTTCATTAAAGATTATGTGGCAATGGCGTGGAAACCCTCATTAAAAATTTGTACATGTGGTTTTCCTCTCTTGCATACACATTCTACTACATGTTCTCCTGGATGTTAGAGGGATGTGCAAAGTAGAAGAACCAGCCATTACATCTTTTTACTCACAAGTGGCTTCAGGGATGCCAACAACATTCTCTGACTCTCTTCTCCTCTCTCTATCGTTCTATCTTTCACTTTCTCTTTCTTACATGCTCCTTGTTTACCTCCTACACTTTATTAATACAAAAACGCAGTCACACTTTATTACACCCACTTCCCTCTCATTTTCACTTGTTCTTCATTTTTTAATATCCATAATTATATTTTATTTCATTATCTCTTGCTTTTCCTTTATTATTAATATTTTTTCCTCCTTTTGTTAGTATGCTTTATTCCACTGTGATAAGCGCAGGTTTCCCTCTTTCCTACCTCAGCTCCTACACTCCTTTCCCTATTCTTTTCACCTTTTCTTCTCTCTCTCACTCCTGTGTGTCATCTTTGAGCTAGAAGTAGGAAACTTTGAGAGCGATGTGAAGAATAGGCACTGGCAGCTAGGGCGTGAAGTTTATTGTTCTCTAGTTTATGAGGGAAGTAACTTTACTGTTCCATATAATGATTAGACACTTTTTTATTTGTTAGTCGTTGTGGACTATGTCTTAGAGAACCTTATGCTTTTAATGGCTCGTTCCTTATTCCAAGATCTATCTTGTTTGACGTATTTCAGTCTTATTTAATACAGGCAGAGATAATTCACGTTGCATCTGCGCCAAACGAGGCCTACTCTCTTAAAGAATTTAAGCCTAGAAATGAACGGAAATGGCTAGATTTGCCAGTCAAGAAAAATGTCTTAACTAATTACTTTTGTATCCTTTGATGCTTTTTTTTGCGTCTGTGGCTTGCATATTTTTCTCCATATCTTAATTCATCTCTAACTATTTGATATTATTTTGGTCTTCGAAAAATATCAGAATGAGTTGATGCTTAAGTTTATGTAGTCGATGCTTGGTTGTACATATTTTGTGATCATCTACGAATATCAATAATGTGTGGAGTCCCTACTGGGAAAAAATGTGCTAAATTGAGGAGAACAAGAGTATGGGTGTCCATGGCAACCGTATGATGTGGGGTAGGTAGAGGCTCTACCGTAATGGTATTGTCATCAATACTAGACATAGAAAGAATCACTCGTGCATATGATTGGGAATCGCAAGTAAATAATCTCCTAAAGGAAATCCCCCATCTGCAATCGTTGATACATTTGAATTGTATTGATGTTGTATAGAGTGTAATTATGTAATTGTTTTTGTTTATCATTTGGTTCATCTAAAAATTGGTGTTTTATTGGGGATTGCTAAGGTCAGCGTCGTGTAATTTGATCGCTGGGATCATGAAAAAAGGTATCGATAGGTCTCAATATTAACCAGTGCAGATAGCTGTATCATTTTTACGACCTCTGTCTTCAGTAATTTGATTGCTTGTCTTCTGTAGCCTCCGGAAGCAATGCGTTTTAGGCAAGGAAATACAGATACTGGATACATAACCCTGTTACAGAACAATCCTATTAGGAGTGTGTACACCAGTAGGCTACCTCCTTACTGTCAACGACCTGAAGAAATGTTTCAACCCAGTGCTCCTGGTGTCTACCTGAGGCATCTGTAGACTCTGAACTGGTTATAAATAAGAGTTGCAATCACGTTTGCCACGTTGTGGGGGGTGAATGGGCATATTTCCTTGACATTATAAATCAAAATTAGCATCCATCATCGTACAGATTAAATTCGAGAAGTAATTTCATAAAAGTTAATTGGCATCTTATCTGTATTTGCGGACATCTAAACCCTCTTAATTTTGTCCAGAACCCCATTCTCTGTCCTCTTACATTGTTAAAAGAGCTGTTATAATAGCTTTTTTGACCTAGCAGAATTAGTAGATCCCTTCAATTTTCAGGAATAAGAACCATTGAAGCTTTAAAAATATTTTGGCCGTTGCATTAAATCGAAACGATCAACTTGAGACATTTGCTGATATGGATTTATTTTTCTTATTTCGATTATCTACTTGATTCTTTTATGCTCACGTATTATGAAACTCATCCCTGTGTTCTCCACTAAATCGCTCTGGGGAGCGTCTCTTAATATATCGAAAGTTTTATTACGTGAACGCATTTCTCCATATATGATCGAAATTTTAGAAGTGCATTTTGGCATACTACTTCTTTTCACGAAGTGGGAATAGGTGTTGAAAGTATAAATTTCTATAGTGAAATTCACAAGCTTGAAACCGTCTACGCTTTTAATGGCGATGGAATCAGATTTTTTTGTGTGTAGGAAATTGATACGCAAAACACTTTAATTACTTTCATTTCTTATGCTGTTCTTTATATTTTCCACGTTGTTAAAATTAACTCAACTTACTGACATCCAGAGTTAGGAAAAATGTCCAATTTTCAGTTTTCTTCTTGTTCTATATTTTTATTTCTCATCATTCTGTTATTTAGACATAGAGGTGTATGAAAATCTTGTAGCTATTAGAATACGGAGTTTAGATTACCAGCCCAAACAGTGCTGCCATCTATGGAGCGTGCTTATGCGAATGTCCTTTCGCACATAAGTCCTTGACACTCAAAAGGCTTAGCTTCAGTTGAAGCGAAGAGGAAATATAAGGCACCTCAAGTCAACTGCAAGCAGTTATTGACGATGGAAGGATCTCTACCTGGCAACGAAAAATTTGTGCATTCAGACAATGCGGCTGGTTCTCTTTTAAAGAGCTCAGAAGACTTAATAAGTGATACTGATGATTGTGATGTTGTCCACCCCACCCCCCCGTCTCTTTCAGCTTCACTTAAAATCCAACCCATGATGCCACGCTGACTATGTTCAAAATGATATTTTTTTCACCAGGTCATAGCTAAGTTTCAAGACAAAAGAGACGCGATCGTGAATCTATCTGACAAAGGTAGGCACAAGTATCCATTGGTTGAAGACATGTTACTCTTATTCAAGGCTTCATCAGAGATACATATTACTTGTACTGCGCATCTTTCTTTCTCATTGTGCGGATGATTTTGCTTAATCTATGCCTTTTGAAGAGTTCAGCTCAGAAGAATTTAGCCAAATTCGTGGATGGAATGGCATGAGTTTTTCATCAATCATGAGTGATCTTTTAACGCTGTTGTCTGTTCCAACTATTGCTTACTGGGCAATTTTCCTCCTGACAAACGTCTTCAGGTCATATGAGAAGGTCTCAACACTCTCAATTGCTACAACTAAAGAACGGATCCTCACTGCCATCCTTAATGTCACATAACTTCTTGGAGGGCGAAGCCAAATGTATCACTAAGGTTGACAGTTCAAAGCGGTGTTATTTCCCGTTAGCTTCTAATGGTGTCAAGGATGGGGATGACGAAGCAAGTCTGCAGCATGAAGACACTGATAAAATCTCTCATGATGATACAATGCCTCGGTGTGCTGCAATAGCTGCGGTTCCCTTAAAGAAAGCAAAACGTGTTCACGCTCAAGATGATCATGTACGTCTTTAGTGAATAATTATTTTATTGTGAATATTCTTCTGATTTTTTGTCTTTCACTGCGAGCGTCTTACTTGTTTTAGGGAAAAAAGCCTTCGGTTCAAACAGAAAAAAAAAAACCATTGGATTGTGTGACAAGTTCAGCAGCTTCTCGCAATGGTAAGTGTCAGTTTTATTCTTTGTCTCATGGTAACTATATAAAATTCTAGGAATTATCGTCATTTCGTGATATGATATAAGTGAAACAATTTTTTGATATCACTTGAAATCCCTCATCAGTTTTGAGCGGTCACAAATCTTTACAGATTCGATATGTTCTTAGAACGGATCACTCATTCTTGATAAACTCTTTTGCTTTGGTCCTTCAGATTCACTTCCAATCAAATTCAAATGAAATATTGGTTTCTCTTTTACCAGAGTTCAACTAGTACTAGGTATTCATCAGTACCTTTTTGTGTTTCCTTAAATGAACTCTTAAATGTGTCTCATATTAGGACTCATGAAGTTAAACTTCGGATAGACCACACTAGGACAACATTGAAAAAAATAGGAATTTGATACTGAAGAATAATTCTGAATAGCTTCTTGTAGATGCGCCAAAAGATTGTTTCACTAACAAAATAAATCTGGCAGCTCCCCCAGTTTCATATCTCTTGACCTCCTAGGCATCGATGTAATATGCAAAACCTAGATGGATATGTGTTATACATTCAGAAACTATATGTTAATATTATAAGTATATCCAAAGCTAATTGTATCTCATTTATAGTTTTTATAATAGACATGAGCTAGAATTTTTGTTTGCTTTCACTCTATTTCTTTAGTTTATATTATGAATGGCCTTTTTTATTCAAAAAGAAGTCTGAGATCCTAAATGAATCCATGAATGAGGTACTGTACTCTGACGACGGGTATCCGCAGAATTTAGCAGAATAAAGGGGAAAGTTTGCATATTCGCTGAGTATGAACTTTATTGTCCAGTTTAAATTGAAAACAACTTATGCATGGTAATCACCTTACTATCTTTGTTTTTTTATTATTATTTTATTTTTTTTCCCGATTTCGTATCCATTTTGCTATCACGAAAAGACTGCCATCTCCCCTCTCTGTTTAGCTGCCTTATCGAATGTCTTGGCGTGGGCTACGTGAAAAGGAAAATTCGCTGGGGAAGCTTCATTAGCCTGCGAGTGTCAAAAGTTTTTTCTTGCACGTTTTGAGGAATTGATGCAACCAAATCATTAGGAGTAATTTTTCATAATGATTTAGTCTGATCTTGGGGAATTTCTCTTGCCTACGCGACCAGTATGTGTTCAGGTTCTGCATTGCAAGTCAGGAGCTTTGGGTCTAATAATGTTCTCCAGTTCTTTTCCTTATACGGTCGCTGTACTTGTGATCAGTGAACTTATTCAATCCTTATCCACTCGAAGTTGCACAATCATTAATATTTTTTACCAAGATCACCAAGTTGTTACTATTATGGCTTGTATGAAATGACTTGTCAGTATTATCATTGGTGGACAAACACAAACACAGTACCCGCAATGATTATTCTATGCTTCCGTTGAAAATAATCTGAAATTGGTTGTTATGCACTCTCATCGAAGTTTAATTGTTTCAGAGTGAAAACATCCTTACAAGTTTTGTGGTAGATCTGGCAGGTAATGAAACCTCAACGTCAATACAGAAGTTTGTGGATAAAAATGGCGGGCAAAAGCTGCAGTGTGACATCTCTCATTTGGATCGCTACTCTGACATAGCAGAGAAATCAATGAAAAATTTTGTCTCGGTCATGTCTTCTTTCCGCTATGTTCCCTCGGGCTCTCGTGCCAGTGGGCTCCGTGCCCCTCTAAAGGATGTCAAGAACATTAACGCGGCCAGGTAATCGTTCTGGTCAACTCGCTGTTCTTAAAATAGCTGAAGCATGTCTCTAACACCGCTTTTATCTGTTCAAGGCCATCTATTGCACCAGCAGAGCTCTAGTGGTTCAATGCATGGTGTGCTTCAAGGGACCCTGAAGTCTCTCGTGGATTACATATATTTAAGCTGGGCGCATGTATCATCATGCTCCTTGGTATCCGTCCCCACTTCCGACACCACACGGTACGTGACCTTGCTCATCCATCCAAAACTGGGCATACATACTCTTGACGCGTCTTTCCCGCATCAAGAGCTCAGCTCATCAAGAAATATTTTGCAGTTATTTCTGGTTAAAATTTTAGAGCCTCTTCTAGGCCTATTCTACTGCTCCCCATTAATCCCGCGATCCATTTGCTTACAAAGAAGCCCTAAGCATTTCCAACCAGTTGATTCTTGTTTCACTTCTCAAGTACCTGCAACAGGTGTCCTCACAAGCATTCTCTTGAATGGCACTGAAGGGCCCCCCCTTCCTTTTCCCTCGGTTTTTGCGGCCGACATGGCCGGGTACCGTCTTGTGGAATACTGCCACGCGGCGGTGGAGAGAACGCTTGGGAGATAGCAGCATACTGCGTCGATAGCTTGGCGGATGACCATCTGGGATATTATGTGACGAGGGCTGGCTGCCGCACTCGCATTGTGTGGAGAATTTTGACCTTTGCAGGTCTCCAAGTTCACACGCTCGGAGTCAACGCCGCAGCTGGCTCTGAATTCCTTGTTTTGGAACTAAAACCGTTTGGAGAATCGTCTCCTGCCTGTAGAATTCGTTCTCAGGATTGAGAGCCGAAAAATCAGAGTATCATGCGGCAGTATTTTCATCCACCCAGTCGGCCATGGGAGAGCCGAAAAATGTTAAGGGTTGAAGGTTCCACGCTGCTGGGAGATAGCAATGCCAACCCGAGTGTTTGGGGAGAGGTTCCTCATCTTGGGAGGATTGAAGTTACTAGGATGGACTGCCCTCCGAGGAGCAAGGTAAGATTCATGTTGCAGGTTATTTCCAATAGCGGCAAGCTGGTTCCTGAATGTAGGAGGCGCTAGTAGATGACAACTGAAAATAAATAATGCGTTTTGATGGTCGCTGATGGAACCAAGAAAGAATTGTAGTATTTTAGCAGAGAGAACCCATCTGAGGAGGCTTCCCCATCGTTCTCATTCCCCTCCCTCCTTGAGAGACGAGTTTTTTCCTTCACCAGGGCCTGAATCAGGAAGCGGCCCAGCCGCTCTCGAAAGCTGGCTTCAGTGCCACAAGGAGGCTACTCTCGGAAGCCCAGGGATGTGGCCGAAGCAAGCCCAGAGATTCCTTGCAGCTTTGTGCAGACGTAGATATAGTGGGAATCAGGGTCCTCTGGAACAAAGCCTGGAGGTAGAAGGCCCCTCTCTGTAAGCGCCACAGGTTCGAGGCGCAGACTTCTTGAGGAGCTGCAACCCTCCGAACTCTGAAAGCCTGGTCGGGCTGGAGAAAAAAGGGTCAATCTCGAGAGAAAAAAATACGTATGAAAAAAAAAATCACCAATCGGTGTGTTAGATGGAGTGACATAAGCTCACCAATACAGTAAAAACATCGATCTAAAGATCATGAAGGATACTTGAAGAATATCAAGATTGTGCCCATTCGTATGCATGCACGGAAGTCAATCGAGCATCTTAAGGTCCAAGAAGAGAATGATCCACCACTCATTAGATTTGTCAAAGGGTGGTGCGAGGACCTAGGAATCCCTCACAGAACAGCCAGATGAACCTCAAATAATCAAAGTACTGCCACCATGGACTCCAAATAATCAGTGGCCCTCCAAAAACCCGTGACGAGAATACGACATGCATATGAATACCATACTCCGAAGGAAGCAAGAATGAAAAGCGAGGAGGCGACGGCAGAGCTTGTGAAATATGTCAAAGAACAACGAACAAGGGCACAGGGAGAGAGAGAGACTTCCCGAAAAAAATGCGACGTTCAAAAAGTGAGCAGGTCGAAGCAGGACGACAAAGGGGGCGTACTTGATTGAACAGTAGGTATAATTCTCCCTTTCCACACCCTCCTTTTTACTAGGTTTCATTGCACACTGAGGATGTGATAAAACATCCTATAATATGCTCAGAAAAGGGAACCATTTTCTTCCTATGACCGTTTGGTGAAAAAAAAACCTGGAAACATATAAAAGATGTCTTCAAATTTCAGAAGGTCACAACCGACCTTAGCAAATGACGACAGCTTCTTATCAAATGGTGCAGAACTGCCAACGATAACGAGCGTGAAGGTTAGCTCCCCTGGACTCAACAGACGTGTTGAGCTTTTGTCCTATCTGAAACTTTTAGACCCCAAACCACTGGTTGGGATATGCTTCAAAACAGTCATATGCAATAAATTTTACTTCGAGGTCTCATTTACCTCCTCAAATGTTTGTTCGAGGTGCTCTTGAAAAAAAATAAATTCTAGTCTAGACGAAGGGCCTATGTTAGTCCCGATCTCCCTCATTACTCTTAAAATCTTTTCATCATACCATCTTAACAAGGCTACATTTGAAAGTAGAAACATTGCTGTGATATCGTATGATGCATCTAGAGCTGCATGAAAAAGAAAATTTATCCTTGAATTCAAAAGACACAGAATTTCAGTGAAAAAAATAGGTTTTGAATCCACATAATAGGAGATATGTTTTAGTCCAGAAGTAGAGAGGAACACTAAAAAGAGAAAAACTCATAATAATTCGAGTTGTCTTGGGGTTTTGAATCCACATAATAGGCCTAGAAAAGAGGTGGCACCATTAAAAGTAAATGAACTCTGTAACAGAATCAAAACAAATATCGAGTCTATCCCTGAAATAGACAACATAGACGAACAGAAAAAGAAACAGAACGAAAGCTAAAACACAAACGAAAACTGAATCTGAAATAGAAACAGAAAAAGGACAAACTTTATCCAACAAACAAGGTCTGACTCAGTCTTCTCACACTTTCTTGGGGCCTAATAAAGTCTTGGGCCCTTTTTTAGCTTTCTCATCTTTACATCCTATTTCCAAGGTGGATGGGTCTGTAGTTTGGGACTTCTCTTGTTTCTGTGCACCCAAGGCAACATTAACAAGTTTTTTATTTTGGGGCAAGAGAAATTAATAAATTGCGTTCTATACAACTGCAATAATGCACCATTTAAATTGCATTACAATTTTGGGTCCTCTTATTCCCCTTCACAACATGATAGACGTTATTTATCACTTGGGATCTCCTAATGTCTTTGACTTTCCCCTCTTAACTTATTCAACTGTAAACTAAATAACTCTTTCAATCAGAAACGATTCCCAGTAAAGCCACATGTAGTCCACATCCTCAGAATTGTATATTGAAAAGGAGTTCCACACAAACAAAATTGAAGATTGAATAGCCACTAAGCCGTAAGGGTATAATTCCAGAGGAACGGCAGTTTTTCCACTAGTTTACAGCAATCAAACAGAATTCAACATAATTTAATGATGACATGACAGATGAAACATTTTGACATAAATAGTTATTGTTACAGCATAAGAAACATGTATGTGCCAGCTATGTGATGATAAAATCAAGACCAAAATGCAATGTTCGATCGAGTCCTCTCTATTCTCACTGACAGCAGCAGAAATGACCAGCAAACCCACGATACAAAAATGACAAGTTGCATGTTTGCGTTGTTCACTAAATTAGAAACCACAAAATAAACTCGAAAAAAATCTGATGACACTAAGGACATCAAGGGTTAATTTTGTACTCACGTAAAATGTATAATATTATTTTCCAACAACGTCCTTCCTTGGTCAAATGATGAATCCGGAGAGATGGGTCACCGTAAGTAATCTGTAAGGAGAATGGGTTTACACAACATAATCCACAATAAAGTTATAACTTCAAGTTTTATAAACATACCAACATGTAAATTCCGCCCGGTTTTAGCAGCCTAGACATTTTGAAAACGATTAGTTGAAAGAAAAATCATCCATATCAGAAATTCTAACATGTTGCGCTAAAAAGATTACTTCAATACTTCTCAGATGCAACCTGTTCACTTCTCCTAGCATTTGGGAAGCACTTATTCGAGCATTGATGCCACACTAGCATCAAAAATTATCAGCAGAATCAGATCGTGCACAAGCAATAAGCTTGAGAAATTGCGAACACATCTCAAATAATAATGCATACCATCAAAGAATCCAGTGTTCCTACATAAACACCATCATGCCAATAGGCAAAAAAGGCAAGATTAATTTAGCACAATTAATACAGAATTTAAGGAACAGTGCTTGAAAAGATACAGTAGAAAAAAGGACACATACCCTTGTCAATTACACTGTCAAATGATTCATCAGGAAAGAAACTCATATCTCTAACATCCATCTGCATGTCTATAAATGATTAAGGGCCTAGACTGTGCGCGAAAGGTATTTAAATTTTTTGTATAGTAAGCATATGATTGAGAAATTGAAAGAATAATATTTTCTGATAAAAAAGGATACATTGCAGTTGAGGAGCATTGGCATATTTCTTTCTCATCATTTCAATTACAACTGAAGAAATGTCGATATTCATTATTTCTTCATAGCCATCTTGTACCATGTCTTCTGACATAACTGCAGGATAGAAGCCTTCAACTTTAGGGACAAACGAAAATAAATAGATGTTTCAGATTTTTTTGTAAATGAAAAGTTTGAGAGAATGAGATTCTACAGCATGAAAAAAATTAGTGATCTCCATTGGCTATGCTGGCATATGTATCTCGGTTTCTGTTATGTTCTGGAACCAAACCATATTTCCCCCAGCACAGTCACCGAGTCAGTGTAATTTTGAAATATAAAGATTTGGGAGGAATTGCACAGAATTGTATGTTATTAAGCCTTTAAGGGCAAGAACAACCAGAATCCTATCCAAACTCAGAATGAAGAACTAAAAACAGAACAAGGAATCAATCCAAACTCAAAAAGAATACATTAATAAATGACAGAAAACAAAATAGATAATGGCTTAGACGAGTAGGAGAAATGCTGTTTCCTATGTTCTGTTGCACTGCATTAATCTGTTTAAGAACTCTTGTTGACGAGCACCACTGCATGCCAAGTCATTCTCTCTGGAGCAGGTCGTCAGAAGGAGTAACAGCCTAAATAACTCAAAAATGTTGCCATATCAGCACTAACCAAATCAGCTTTTCTCATCTTCCTCCAATCTGATCACTACCTACCTTGGAATATATCATGTTCAAATAGAGGGCTTCGGTACCTGTGAGCCCCAATGCCGTGCAACGTTTGTGATTGAAAAAGGGAAACGGTTCCTTTTTCAAATAAAGTCAATCCCCAACACAATTATCGTAGAGTTCCTTGATAATGCATCCTAAAATATAGCAATGGTCAAACCCAACTTGCTACCGGAACTAAGCGAATTGTTCAAATACATGGATTATGCAGCTCGACGAACCCCACCTACGGCTAAAAGATAACCAACGACGCAGAGGACAACACAAAAAATCAACGACTGATATGAGGATAAACTAAGGGCCATCGAATACCGGCGTTGCCGCAGCCGACCATGAGGATTCTTGAGGATGTCGGGACGAACTTGCGGACGAGGGGGCGGAGGGCGGAGTAGCGCTGGTACCAGTCGAACGAGGTGCCGCCTTCCTCAGTGTACCGCGCGTCCCAGTAGAGGGCGTCCCCGTAGTTGTAGCAATTCGACCGCGATACGTCCTCGAACATCCTCTCCCACCCTCTCTCCCTCCCCCTCTCTCTCTCTCTCTCTCTCTCTCTCGCTCGCTCGCTCGCTCCCCTCACTTATTTCTAGCACTCCACGTCATGCAACGCGGAAAATGCAGCATACCGCGGGACCGAGGAATATCTGTGCACTGCCGTCCGTCTGCCGCATTCCACAGAGCTCGAAGGGCCGACATGAAAATAAGCACGGGCCCGACCCGTCCGAGACCTCGAGGTCGGCGTAAAAAACGAAGCCAAAGTACCAAGAAGCACGGCAACTCTCAGCTCACCCCCTCCATGTTGCCACGTCACACCCCTTCTCCCCACACCCGATTCAGCACAATTTTACCAACATACCATTTGATCATTGCATCTGAATATTTTTTCACGTTCACTAATCTTCGCAGAAGTCCGCCACGAGATATCACCATAGTTTCCTGCCAAATAATGCGCCTTATTTTTCCAAGCCCACCGCCAAGCTTGAGAGGGTTGACTGGTCGACCTCCTCGAGGCGGTGTTCAACCGTCGGGATCATTTAGGTCAGCGGGTTAGGGAGTTGGACCGCCTAGATAAGAAGACGCGGGAGTAGACGAAAATTATCAGCTGATCTCCCTCTCCTCGCATGTTTGGAAAAAAATTCCCTTCTGTGGATTCCGGGAGATCCCATTATCGCCATCGCTTTCACCTCTGCGGAGTATTGGCTTTCGGAGCATTTCTTCCCCTGGAAGGCCCCCCCACGGTCTCCCTGGCTGGTTTTGGAAAGAGCCTGTAGGAGGTTCAGCCATTTGACGGGCTTCTTGACGAGGGGTAGATGGCTGGCGTTAGAAGGGGAAATGGCAATTAGAGCAAGGATTAGGGTAGGAAAGAGAGAATCGGGGGGAAGGAGCCAAGAAGAAAGGAGGAGAGAGATGAACGAGCTTGGCCGGCTTGTCTCTCTACTTTTTCTCTCGACACCAACCCCGACACAGCCTCCTATCTCCTCGCAGGCAGACGGGGCTGCGTTCTGACCTTTTCCCATTGAGCGCGTTTGCGCCGGACAGGCGCAATCGTCCTCACCTCACCTCTCCGCAGTCAGATCTGCATCGTCCTTCTGCCCGCCAGTCTTAACAAAGCCACATCGAATTCCCGCTTATCTGCCGCCGTAGCTCTTCTTCTTTACCTCCGCACCCTCTCTCTCTCTCTCTCTCTATCTATCTCCCCTCTGATTCCTGTTTACAGGTGCGTCTGCGGCGGTTTGGGGAGAGGGGGGGTGCGTAATTCTCTGGATTTGCTGCGCGAGCTGGGCACCCTTACTATGGATTTGGATTTGGTTTGCGATCTGGCTGTCACGCTGTGTTTAGCTTAACCTAGCCGCCTCCGGAAGAAGTGTAGGGGAGGAGGAAGGCGTGTGCAGATGAGGGTGCCGTGTTGCTCGCTATGCCACGGGAGGTACGACGAGGAGGAGCACACCCCGCTGCTGCTGCACTGCGGGCACGGTTTCTGCAAGTGTTGTCTGTCGCACATGTTTTCGGCGTCTATTGATACTACCCTGGTTTGCCCAAGATGCCGCCACCCGACCGTCGTAGGCAACAGCGTCCTCGCACTCCGGAAGAACTTCCCTGTCCTCTCCCTTCTTGCTTCTTCCCCCTCCTCCCCTTCCTTTGAGTGCGTCGTCACCGATGAGGATGAAGATGACGATCGCGACGATGCGGATGGATTCGACCGCGATGATGACGATGATGAGCACTTTGGTGGAGGCCGAGGTAGCCGTTGGGGACAGGAGCTGGAGTCTGAACTCGAGTATTTTGGGTCTCATCGTCGCCGGAGGGGGAGCCACCGATCTCGCGTCTCTGTCTCTGGTCGCTGCTCTGGTGTTGGAGGTGGCGGAAGCAGGGACTCATGCTCAGCCATTGACCTCGGAGTTCATCACAATATCAAACTTCTGAGGAAAGTCGGTGTGGGACGGAGGCCTGGGTTGGAGGTGTGGACTGCTTTACTCTCAGGGAGTTCTTCTGCATCATCTGTGTCATCATCGTCACCATCCGTGAGGTGCCGGCACAGGGTTGCTGTAAAAAGGGTGGAGATAACAGATGACATGGACGTGGTGTGGGTGCAGAGCAAACTTGAAAACCTTCGTCTCGCTTCCATGTGGTGTAGGAATGTCTGCGCATTCCATGGGGCCATCCGGATGGATAATTCTCTCTGCCTCGTCATGGACAGGTATAATCGTTCCCTACAGTCCGAGATGCTGGAGAACAAAGGCCGCCTCACACTAGAACAGATACTCAGGTCAAAGCCTATTTTCCCTTCTACAAGTTATGCTTAAATTACAAATTTCTTTAAACAATCAGTTCATTTTATAACCTACATCCTTAAAATGATGGATCAGATAGCATTTAATGGGATCAGATCTGAGGACAGAAGCTGGAAATTTAGTATTCTAGACTCTCTCTAGCCTCATCGTTTTCTATATATTTGATAAGAAAACATGTCATTTAACATCCGATAGATTCATGCACATTGCTGAAAGAGAGTGGGTATGGCCGGTGTGCAGAATGATAGGCATTTATGTTCAATTATATACTAGATAGTTGAACGCCTTTTGAGCATCTCTTTTGATTTTTCAAAGAAATGGTGATGGGGAAATTTTCAAAAATAGTAGGATCTAGTGTTGAGTCTTGGAGGACAATAATAAGAACGAAAGTGAATAAGAATCATATCTGAGTCTATATTGATCCAAATCCAAACCTATGGTTTTAGTCTTTTAGGATCTACTCATAGGAGTCGTCATAGCCTTATGATTTTCCTTCTGGAGTGATGAAAAGCTTCAGAAGTGACATTGACTGCATGTGTGATGCAAGGACTTGATCTCTATTTATAGCCTCATAGTTAACTTCGATGTCAATTTCCAATTTTGCCCATCATAAAATTGGAAATGACCACCTGATCTTCGCATATTTAACCTAATCCTTACATGAGATGCTTTAATCCTTTATTAAACCTTAATGAATCACTTTATCAGGATCAACTTATTGATAGCTTCATAATACACAACTCATATATATGTGCTCACAGTGGGATTTAAATCCAACAAACAATTTTTTTTTCGTTTGGGATTGTAAGATGGTAATGCTCTGATCATTCTTGATATTTATGATCTGCATTCAAAATACCTAATTGATCTATAGCTAAACACAGAAAACACCTAAAGCTTTCTAAATGCTAGTTTACTGTTTGCAGGCTTTCAGATGAAAAGAAAAAAGTAGAAAGCTGCACGGACTAAATCAAGAAGTTGTCTTATACCATTGACATGTGGGTGATTTGTTTCACTTGGTTGGAAAAAAAAAAAAGAAAGCAATCAACAGATTGAGGTACACTTGGTTTTCTAAGATTAGATTGCCGCCCTGAAGCACGGGAGCCTAGAAAGGGAGATACTTTCGTTTACTTATGTCAGAAATGACATGAGGGAAACTTGTGGAGTCTTAGCCACTTTAAGAAAGGTTTATTCTTTCCCGTGATAAATCCTAAAACGTAAAATATTAGGCAAATGGAAGCATATTACTTGATAGGCAAGATATGCTGAAAATCTTTCTGTCATAAGTTGATAGTATTAATTGCCCAGAATATGTGAATAATAATAGCGGGAGATAATGCAGTGGATTCTGAACGTTTGAAAATGATTGCAAATGGAAATGTGTTGAGATCTAGATGTTATCAGTATGTAGAATTGGGATATTATTTATCGGATGAGGTGAAATACTTGATTTCTTGGAAAGGCTGGCAATATGGAGATGCAGATCTTTGGCCAGAGATTTCTTTTCCTATTTCCCAGATTAGGCATCTCACTAACTATGAATAATTCGGTGGAGGCAATAGCTTTGATGACAAGAGTAAAGTGAGAGCTTAGAGCATGTTGAGGATCATTTTGGAAGAATCTATCCTGGTTGTTGAAACTAAGTTATTGAGCTGTACTTTGATAAGGAAAATGCGCAAGACTTTGATGATTAAAATCTATAATCCTTTTGCAGAGGAACTTTCCTAAGGGGATGCCATCAACCTAGTTATTTTGTGTCAACCAGTCTTGTAGTATTTTCTTTATTTTTTTTCTTAAGTTGTTATCCTTGAGTCCCCAGCTTTTCTTAAGGCTTTGTCATAGACGTGCTAATTTAACCTTGTTTTTTGATTAATGCTGGTATCTCTCCTTTTCATCAGATACTCTCATTTTCGGGAAAAACAGGCAACAAGTTGAAAATGAAGCTATTTAGTTCTTTTAGACTATAGAATAATATAGCAGAATGTGCTCCTATATGGTAACTTAACACCGTCTCCTGGTCGTGTGTTTCCTAGATCACCAATCAATTCTACACAGCATCTGCAAAAATAAGATTGCAGAATCGTTATTAGTGAGGAATTGACTGGAGTTGGGATAGACAAATGGTTGAAAATGGTTAGTTTTGTTTATATTTTCCTGCCTCAGATAATCCCTTGAAACAAGAATATTTGCTCACAAATCTTCTGGATCATCTAATGAGAGGATTTTATGCACTTCGATAGTCAGATAGAAATGCTTGGTTTCGCAGTTTGAAGAGATGCCGAAAATACCGTGTTGTAAAACCTGATAGTCTGATAACGTATTTGATTTGGGCCACTTGTGGATTAATCCAAACATTATCTCTTTTTCTGGTCTTGAATGGAAGAGGGTATGAGGCTTGGAACAAACTGTGATTCCTGTCAATGTTGAAGTCTTTCATAGTCTGTTGTGTGTCGACAAAGCTGTGTATTACGTCAAGGAAGAGGATAGCTTTTCCTCACGTTCTCCTTTCTTACAGGTCTGCCAGAATGTGGGAAGGTGAAAATATATTCAGGGTCTTGTGAACAGTATTTGATGACCAATACCCCTCTTCTGCCGTACCACAGAAAACTCAATTGTGTGATAACTAAGCTGTGTATTACATGATTTGTTGTCTGTATCAACAAAGAGGATAGTTTTCCACACATTGTCCTTTGTGACACAGGCCTGGCAGGATGTTGGAAGGTGAAAATATGTTCAGGGTTTTGTGAAGAGTATTTGATGTTCAGCACCCCTCGTCTGCTCTCCAAAACCGGGCTGGAAAAAATAGCCTAGTGACTTTGTGGTGCGTGATGTACCCTGGAGCAAGAGGGAGGAAGGAAGAAAGAAGATGTGATTTCTTCTTGGACTTTGCTGAACGAACTTTATTTCAATTTTGAGAAGGGAATGTGCCGAGAAACTTGGCTGCTTCCTTGAAATAAAAATATATTCCTGGCGTGAACTTTTGTTTAGCTGTTGATTTTCTTTTCAGCTGTCATTGGAGAAGGATATGCTAGCACCGTTCATATCCTTCTTTCTTATGGAACTTATATATGTTGTTGCTCATTATATTTTTTCTGTAGTCATCATTTCTTGTGCTGCTTCATTTTTTTGTTGCTCATGTTTTTCACTTGTCTAGCCAAATGTTGTATTGCAGCATTTAAAAGGCTGTAGTTCAATCTTTCGAGTGTACATAAACGTGTGATATCGTGATGCTTATGGGTTTTAATATATTTCTTCTTTATTTTTTGTGAATATCATTACCAAGGCATCAGTGCTTGCAAAAGGAAAAGTTCAACTTTCTTTCTTATTGTTAACTGCTTTTCATTGTCGATTCCCATATTTGGTTGTAGATATGGGGCGGATATTGCTCGTGGTGTTGCAGAACTCCATGCGGCAAATATTGTTTGCATGAATCTGAAACCGTCTGATATTCTCTTGGATGCAAGAGGTTGTGCTGTGGTTTCTGATTATGGGCTGCCAGAGATTTTAAAAAAATCCTCCTGCCGCAAAGCTAAGACACTTCCAGAGGATAACTCATCAAGAATTCATTCATGTATGGAGTGTACTATGTTGAATCCACATTACACAGCTCCTGAGGCTTGGGAGCCTATAAAGAAGTCACTAAATTATTTTTGGGATGATGCAATTGGTATATCCATGGAGTCGGATGCCTGGAGTTTTGGGTGCACGCTTGTAGAAATGTGCACTGGTTCAATGCCGTATGTGACTCACCTCTTTTCAGCCAATTTTTACTAGTATTTTACCGTAAGTTGCTGATTATGCAAGTATAATTGCAGATGGTCTGGATTAAGTCATGAGGAAATATACAAAGCTGTTTTCAAGATGCGAAAGCTACCCCCACAGTATGAAAGCGTTGTGGGTGTTGGGATTCCCACAGAATTGTGGAAAATGATTGGGGAGTGCCTGCAGTTCAGGGCTTCAAAACGACCAACCTTCCATGCAATGCTGTCAATATTTCTACGTCATCTGCAGGGGATACCTCGTAGTCCTCCTGGGAGCCCGGAGAAGTATGGATTCTTTAATTTTATTTTCGTTTTGGTTTGTATTGTTCGATTGTAATTCTCTTTTGCTGCAGTCAGTGCCGGCAGCTGACAATATCTCCATAGGAGCAATTATTTTTTAAACAATCCATAGGAGCATCTGTTCGCTGGATCCTGAACTTGATACTATAGTTCTTTATTTTTTCCATGAGTCACGAATGAAGTCTCTCACAGGAAATTTTTGTCTTTTCATTTATTTAAATGCAGTGAGTTGAGCAAGACTTTTCTCCCTAGTGCCCCAGAGCCGTCCCCCAAATCTGTGTTGGATGTTTACCAACATAATCCAAGTGCTCTGCATCGACTAATATCAGAAGGGAACCTGGATGGTGTCATGTGAGTTTAATTCTTAAATGGTTTTTTGTTTTCCAAGGATCATATTCATTTGCAATCATCTCTCTTTGTAGCGATTTGCTGAGAAAGGTTTCATCAGAAAGAAGTGGATCTTCCTTTTGTTCTCTTCTGGAGTCCCAGAATTCCGATGGTCAAACTGCGCTGCATTTAGCATGCAAAAGAGGTCATGTAGAAATTGTGAAAGCGATTCTTGAATACAAAGAGGCTGATGTGGATATCCTTAACAAGGATGGAAATCCCCCTATCGTGTTTGCCTTGAATGCTGGCTCCCCAGGTTGTGTTCAAGCTCTTGTCTGTAGGTCTGCCAATGTCAACATGAGGCTGAGGGAAGGCCTTGGTCCATCTATTGCCCATATTTGTTCTCTTCACGGGCATCCCGAATGCATGCATGTGAGTTTGGAGTTTTATGCATACCAGTAATAATTTTTCATTCGTATTATTGTCCAGTTTCTCTGTTCTCAGCATGTTTTTTCTTGATCACAGGAGTTGTTGTTGGCTGGGGCTGATCCCAATGCAGTCGATGATGAAGGAGAGTCTGTTTTACATAAGGCTATTGCTAAGCGGAACACTGATTGTGCCATTATCATCTTAGAAAATGGGGGATGCAGATCAATGGGGATTCTGAATTCGCAAAGGAAAACGTAAGAATCTGGGATGGCTATTGGAAAAAGTATAACTTGAAAATGTATCACTTCATCTTGTTTGCAAAAGGCTTTTCCATTTTGCGGGTTTAATCAATCACTGAGCTCAGTTTCCTGCTTTTTCCTTTGGGTTTTTCTTTTACTGCTTTTTCTGATGAAGAAATGATGCTATGCGGACCAATTCCGGTGTGAAACTCAAATAATATTGATGTACATAGTCTCTTGCGTCCGTTTTGTTATTTTCTTTTAAGGGCTTTATGATTCATGTTCAGAATGTTCTGATGAAGAAAAACTTGTGTGGAGTTCAATTCTTCCCCACATTTTACAGCAATAGGCGTGTGGAATCTAATTTTTTTCTGAATGACGCTTGTGATGGGTAATTTCTATTTCTATTTTACTATCAAACTGATTGTATTTTTGGGTAATAAAGCTTTTAATATATTGAATATTTTATTACGACTTTTTTTTGGGTAGTATTTTGTTGGGGAAGAGAAAAAAAGGATTTTATTCTTTCCTTTTTGTGTAACTAGCGGTATCCCAAATGTATGTTGAATAAGGCCTTATAAATTATGTATATGTAAACTTGCGTTAGATAACCGTTTTTAATGAGTTTTAACATGTGAACAGGCCATTGCACCTGTGTGTAGAGACGTGGAATGTCACTGTTGTGAGAAGGTGGGTGGAGATAGCATTGCAAGAGGACATTGATAACGCCATTGAAATTCCGAGCCCAATTGGGACTGCCCTCTGTATGGCAGCTGCTCTGAAGAAAGAACGTGAAATTGGTAATTTGATTGAATTATTTTTTAATGAGCTTTTGATTTCTATTCCTTCAATCAAGTTTTCCTATCATTATCATTGTTGTCCCAATTATCAGTCTTCACCCGTCAATTTGGGATCTTCTAATTGAACAATTGTAGTATGTAGCGGTTGATCAAAGGTTTTTGGCTCATGGTGTGCTATGGCTACTAATATATGTATATAGATGCTTTGGCTTGGAAGATTTTCAACTGATCTATAATCTGTGTTTTGAAGACAGATCTTGAGTTGGAATATCTTGAGCTAGAAGACAGATATAAACTGAAAGTTATAGAAAG
Source organism: Spirodela polyrhiza (assembly GCA_024713555.1). Taxonomy (NCBI): domain Eukaryota; kingdom Viridiplantae; phylum Streptophyta; class Magnoliopsida; order Alismatales; family Araceae; genus Spirodela; species Spirodela polyrhiza. The sequence goes on along the minus strand of CM046529.1, from coordinate 4,778,523 downwards.
ATCTTGAGTTAGAAGATTACACCATCTAATATCTTAATAAATTACACGAGTCCAAGCTTAATGAGTAATATATAATGCAATCTGTCATGTGAGACAGATCGTGAAGACATGTTGTTTAATTTTATTTTTCTTTTGGTACAATTCACCCCGCATTTGTTACCATATGCAGACTGGTTTCTTTTGGACCTTTTTTCTGACTGGTTTCTCCATGCTTGTAGATGATCTGTATTAGTACATATTAGAATAAAGTTTTTCTTTTTAGATGATCTGTAACAATAGCCATATCCCAATATGGGGATGTCTTCACGGTTCTCTAAGGTTTACCGGACTGTCCTCATTAATGTGGGTCAGGCTATGGAGAAGATGCTGGAAACGTGAGTGAAGCTCGTTGGTGGGGCCTCAAGGCTGAATAATTACATTTTGATAAGTTTCCTCAGAATGCCTAAATAATTGGAAGGTCTTTACCATTTTGATGGTGACCAAGTCAAAGGAAAACACAGGGGCAATGGAGAAAGATTCGTTGTATCTGTTGCGAAAGCTTTAAATAGGAGTGTGCTGCCAGAAGAACCACAAGACGTACATGAAAAAACAACAGGATCAACTACATAACCTCACGAATCTAACTGGTGGTAATTACTATTGTTGTGGAAACTTTTTGTTTAGCGTGCCCTCTAGCTCATGGCATAGGAGTAAATGACTTGGGCTTAGGACTCTAGTGTCACCATAAAATGATACAGACTAAGGTTGCGAGGAAAGGTTCAATTTATTGTTTAATGAGGATCATCAAAGTGATGAAATTATCATGGCTGGATTAGTGCTGAACAACTTTGGTTTGTGTCTCTCGTCTTACTGGATATAAAACGGACAGGGATAAGAGATTAGTGTTCTCTTTGATGAATTGGTAAGATTTCTTTTCTATAGCTGTATCTTTGTTGAATGATTATTGGTGTAGTAGGTATGGGTATCAAACTCATAATTTTGGAACAATCTAGACAACATGACAGTTATGTTGTGTATCATGTTGTTTAGAGGAGGGGAAGAAAAATGACACTGTACCCTTTAGATTAAAATAAGATCTCAATGCTGTTCAAACAAGGGATCTTAAGAGTCGAAAGAAACAAGAAAAATAAATGTCTTTGTCTGAATAGGAGTTCAGCCTACTTTTGCACCTAATAGCTTTTATTTGAAAAAATTAGTGTTTTTTTAATGAGAAGCTCAATAACTTTCCTTCGATGAGTGCATCAAACATGCCATTTATTTGGTGCAACAGAGATGTTTAAATTCAAGAGAGAACACAAGTAATTTTCTATTATGTGTGACTCGTAGATGCTATGAAGGTACTTTCCAGTTATGAGCTTGAGCTCCATGTCGTGGTAAATGTTGACGTATTGGAAATACTAATTTGCTCTTTTGGTAAAGAGAGTTTGTTTTGTACATTGTACATCAAGCACCTTGATACATGGATGGTTTTCAATTGACTAATTTTTTGAGAAGTCATATTTGATCTGAAGCATATTCATGGGGATCAAAACAAAATAGCTTATGCACAAAGCCAAAGGAGGAAATAATTGAAAACTATGAGCAAAGATGTGATTTATGGAAGGACTCTGCAAGATACACTATCTATTTAGTTCGTCAACCTATTGTATTTATCTATATTCTAACTGCAGAATATTTTGATGAACGTGTTATATCTGCATGATCAACATCTGTTGTAGGACATAGTAAAGATCAGCACATGGTCAAAGAGTATCATTTTACTAGTCTTTTGTCTTTTTTTCGTACTGAAAAGAATTATAACTGATCAGCTGTCGGGAGTGAGGATATGTGTACGCTTTCTAGTTTTGACGGGAACATTTTGGCTACCGAGTTAGGATATCTTTTGCTCATATCTATGGCTCTAGAGTTATCCCTTGTGGAGTTTTATGCTCTTTCGGCTTTTTCCCCTACCCCTCAAGGCTTCTTGCCGAACTTCCTGCTTTATGGATACCATTACATTAGAACTGCCGAAATTGGACCCAAAACTTTCTGATTTGCTTGAAGGTAGAACTTCTAGGTTTTAGCTATCTCCACAATCCCAGCAAGTACTGATTTCTTGAATTCTCATTGGAGTCTTGCATTCCTCTGCATCTTGTATCAACTGAATAATTGGTATTGATATCACATCTGACAGTGGAAGAGGGCGAAAGTTGGTTTCGAAAGTCATGTCAGCCCATTTACAAGTAGTGGAACGTAAATGAGAAAGTTTGATAAGATCTACGAATTTTTTGTTTTGTGACTTTCTTCTTAACAATGATCAATAATTCATTGATAAGCTTTGGAGTTATTTATTGGTTAGTAAGAAAATTAGTCATTGAATTGTCTAGGACTTTTTTATATGCTAATTAGATGGAAGAACTTCATGGAAGACTCTTCCTATGCAAATAGTGTTTTATCTTGCCTAAGTGATTTAGAAATGCTGGGTCGTGTTATTAACTTTATTATCTTCAAAGTGATAGATTCATACCTTTTTATATTAATTGGTCGTCATGAACCAAGCATGTAAGTTGGCACTGTTGTTTTTTCTAGAGCCATAATATTAAACATTTATTTTAATAAAAGATGAGATGAATAATTCCAAACATGCTTTTGACAGGTAATATGAAATTTGAATAATTTCATATGATAGTAAACTTGGTTATTGTTTGAGTTTTTGAAGAGAACTTTGCTCAATTTCTGATTGAAACGTGATACAGTCCCTCTGCAATATATGGAAGATGTAATACCAAACTTCTAGATATGCACTTGCCTGAAAAATTTTAAAAATAAAAGAATTGACCATACTGTTCTCACTTTGGGGATGGCCTGGAAAATGCATGACATTCCTTCATCCAATGTTGCACCAAACTACAGCTATCTCTCTTTGAGCACATTGAACTACAAATAAGGGATAGAACGTGGTTTCACCAACTGTTATTTTTTTTTGAACTCATTGGACAGAGGGGCGAGAGTTGGTGAGGGTATTGCTTCATGCTGGAGCAGATCCAACTGCCCAGGATGATGTGCATTATCGAACGCCTTTACATACAGCAGCCGTGGTTAATGATGCAGAGCTTGTTAAGGTAATTCTTGGTTTTATGTTTTGTGGGTTTTCTCTTCATCTTTGAAATTCATGAACTCTGGTCCTTTGCGGGATCTCTTTATAGTTTTTAGTCCTTCACCAGATAATGTTGGATGCTGGAGTTGATGTCAACATAGCGAATGTTCAAAATACAATACCTCTTCATGAGGCTCTGAAAAGAGGTTCGAACTCATGTGTTGGATTGCTTTTGTCTGCTGGTGCAAACTGCAATTTTCAGGTATTTGGCTTCTTTTCATGATACCATGAGCATTCGTTTGTTATCATGATGAAGTGAGATTTGAGGAGCACTATTTCAAAGTTGCTTAAATAATTCACCATCCTTACCAAAGCCTTTTGATTGAATTGTGTCAAAGAGGAACTGAGCTTGATTCTATCATAAGTAACGTGTAAGGTCTAGATATGAAGACGATCCCTTGTATGATCTCCCAATATATATTTTTCGCTTTCTTCTGACTGCAGAAATAATGTTATTTCTGCAGTCAGAAGAAAGCATCTCTGTTAGCTCCTATTCCATCTTTTGGTTACTAACTGTAATTAACTGTTTAATTTGTTCAGGATGACGATGGTAATACTGCTTTCCATATAGCTGCTTATGCAGCTAAGATGATTAGGGAGAACCTCGAATGGATTGTTGTTATGCTTCAGTATCCAGATGCTGCTGTTGAGTTAAGAAATCACAGGCAAGTTACTATCCATAGAATTAAACTTTCCTATGAAAAACTTGTATGGACTTCCGTATTGCCATTGTGTGATAGCCAAATTCATATTTTGTTGCTAGTTTTAGAGTTGTTCATCCATAAAAAAATGAGAGTTGCTGAACCTCTTGACTGGTGACAGAGGTATGACATTATGTGATTTTCTGGAGGCTCTCCCTCGTGAATGGATTTCTGAAGATCTGATGGAAGCTCTAACCGATAAAGGAGTTCTTCTGTCCCCGACCATGTAAGCCGAATGTTAACCTTGCCAAGTGATCATCAGGGATATGTTGGATTTCATTAAGCTCAGAGATGTGGTTTTGCTTTCTTTTGATACCAATAAATTGCGTTGTCTGCTCTGACGTGGCACTTCTTGCTGTATTTGTGATTTTTAGGTACAATGTCGGGGACTGGGTGAAATTCAAGAGAAGTGTGGTGACTCCTACAAATGGTTGGCAAGGGGCAGATCATAAAAGTGTAGGTTTTGTTCAGTCTACGGTGGACAATGACCATCTAATTGTGTCATTTTGGTCTGGTGAAGTTACTGTTCTGATAAGTGAGATTACGAAAGTCATACCTTTAAACCGAGGACAACATGTCCGCCTAAGGAGAGACGTCAGAAACCCAAGGTATGTTTCTTTTGTCATTTAAGGCCTACTACACGTATTCAAATACTTGGACATACTTATCGGTGATGGCCTTGAGTACATATTTATGGGCATACTGCCTTAAACATATTTATGGGCATATTTATGTTCAAATGTTAGTTGGAGTCATATTTAACCTCTCTCTTAAACTCACTGTAGGTCCTGATTGATAAATAATTCTCAAGCTTTTCCTTGTAATTCGAAGATGCTCAGTGGGTTCATGATCATTCTTTCATGTCTGTGATATAGCTTCCTTGGATTAATTAATACTTTCTGGTTCTGAGAAATCTTATATCCTTGTTGCCTACTGGGCTATATTAGTGTCTGTAGAAGCATAAAATTTGTTTTTCAAGGGAAAAAACTGAGGATGATAGTGTGGATATCCACAGTTAAAGTTGAATAACGAAGATCAGTCCAACGCAGGTGCAATACGGATTCAGTTGATTAGGAATTTTAGCGACGGCTTTACAATGAAAACCAGTGGATGACCTTGAGAAGCCTTCAACTGTCTGACCTAGCTTCGTAATTACCAAGGATTGATTCCTTATAAAAACAATCCAACACCTATCTAGTCAATGGACCCCTAAACCCAATGAGTCGTGCAAGGTCTCAGGCAATGACACAGTTTTGTGATTTCATTTTTGTTAGCATTTGTAAACTATCTCGAATCATGTGGATATGTTTACCAAGACATCTTTCCTTCTGTTGTTGTAATCTTGTTGATTTATGCTGACAACGATTGGACTAAATCCTTTCGACAGGTTTGGATGGCGTGGCCGATCACATGATAGCATTGGAACTGTTCTCTGTGTTGATGATGATGGAATTCTACGAGTAGGTTTTCCTGGGGCATCAAGGGGATGGAGTGCAGATCCTGCTGAAATGGAAAGGGTTGAAGAATTTAAGGTGGGTGATTGGGTACGGATTCGCCCCTCCTTGACAACTACTGTACATGGACTGGGACCTGTAACTCCTGGAAGCATTGGAATAGTCTACTGTATCAGGCCAGACAGTAGCCTTCTACTGAGCCTCAGCTACCTGCCAAACCCATGGCATTTTGAACCAGAGGAAGTCGAACCAGTTGAACCATTTAGGGTAAAGACATTATAACCTTTATATTTAGTCTGGGTCATATGTTCAACACCGGTGTTTGATTTATGATTCTTTTTATCTTACAGATCGGTGACCAGGTATGTGTAAAGAGATCTGTTGGAGAGCCAAGATTTGCATGGGGTGGTGAGACGCATCACAGTGTTGGGAGGATAATTGATGTTGAAAATGATGGCCTTCTCGTTATTGAAATTCCAAATCGATCTGCCCCCTGGCATGCTGATCCTTCTGACATGGAGAAAGTGGAAAATTTCAAGGTGATACATCTTATCTCCTTCTTTGATCTCATTATTGTCGCTCATTGATATCTCTTTTTCGTGGAGACTTCAACCTGTTATTTTTTGATATGTTCTTGCAGGTGGGAGACTGGGTAAAAGTCAAAGCCTCTGTATCTGCTCCAAAATATGGATGGGAGGATGTTACGAGGAACAGTATAGGAATAGTCCATTGTCTTGAGGATGATGGTGATATGGGTGTTGCTTTCTGTTTCACGGGCAAGCTCTTCTGTTGCTCTGTTGCTGACATGGAGAGAGTGCAGCCTTTTGCAGTGGGGCAAGATATCCATATTAACCCTGCTATTGTTCAACCACGACTCGGATGGTCGAATGAAACTCCAGCTACTGTCGGGAAGATCTCAAGGGTAGACATGGATGGCACCTTAAATGTAAGTGGAATTTACATTAATTCTCTTTGATGGGATCAGGCTTCATGATCATGGTGATGATGACGCAGGCTCCTCAACTTTTTTGTTTTAATTTTTATTTTTGGTTTATCCATGCTAACGTTGTTGTCCTTATCTCTGTAGGTGAGGGTGGCTGGGAGAGAGTCCTTGTGGAAAGTTGCTCCTGGAGATGCAGAATGCCTTCCAGGGTTTGAAGTTGGTGACTGGGTTCGTCTGAAACAGAGCTCCAGTGCCCGACCTAGTTATGACTGGAACGGCATTGGGAAAGAAAGCATAGCTGTGGTGCATAGTATACAGGAATCTGGCTACTTAGAGCTGGCCGGGTGCTTTAGGAAAGGGCGGTGGATAACTCACTTCATGGACGTCGAGAAGATCCCATGCTTGAGAGCAGGTCAATATGTCCGTTTTCGACATGAACTAGCAGAGCCACGGTGGGGCTGGAGAGGTGTGGGCCCCAGCTCCCGGGGAGTTGTAGCCGCTGTCCATGCTGATGGCGAAGTGATGGTGGCTTTTCCTGGTGTGGTCGGTTTATGGAGAGGAGACCCTGCCGACCTTGAAAAAGAGCAGTTGTTTGAGGTTGGTGAGTGGGTTATGCTGCAGGACACTGGCTGGAAGACCCTGAAACCTGGAAGTGTCGGCATTGTTCAGGCACTCGGATATGAAGGAGACTGTTGGGACGGAACGGTACGCGTGGCCTTCTGTGGGGAGCAGGAATGGTGGGTTGGGCACCCACGCCAGCTGGAGAGAGTGGAGAAGCTGGTGACCGGGGACAGAGTGCGGATGAAGAATGGTGTGAAGCAGCCGAGGTTTGGGTGGTCTGGCCACAACCATGGCACTGTGGGCACAATATCATCTGTCGATGGGGATGGAAAGCTGAGGTTATACATGCCTGCCGGGGGGAGGGCCTGGTTGATGGACCCGGCAGAGGTGGACAAGGTGGAGGAGGCGCAGATTTGTGTTGGGGACTGGGTGAGGGTGAAAAGCTCCATCACAATGCCGGCATACCAGTGGGGGGAGGTCTCCCATGCCAGCATAGGTGTGGTCCACAAGATGGAGGAGGGGAGGCTCTGGGTCGCCTTCTGCTTCCTTGACAAACTATGGGCGGCGAGAACGTCGGAGATGGAGCGAGTGAGGGAGTTCAAGGTGGGGGACAAGGTGAAAATCAGACCAGGGCTGGTGGCTCCAAGGTGGGACTGGAGGATGGAGACCCACGCCAGCCAGGGCGAGGTGATGGGCGTTGATGCCAATGGGAAACTGCGGATAAGATTTAGGTGGAGGGATGGGAGACTGTGGATTGGAGATCCTGCCGACATCGTATTGGATGAGACCTCTGTTGATAGTTCTGAGTGTGAAGACAGCACAGTACACCAGTAACTTCCTTTACGCTCTGCTCCTGCACTCCCACACTCTGTTGTATCATTTAATGCCAACTCCTCTCCCACTGTTACGCTAACCTTTGAGCTTGTTGGTAAAGGCTCCAGCCTCGCAACCTTCAGCTGCGAAGATTATATCCCTACCTCTCTTCCCCACAACCCCATCCATTTCTCCTTGTAGAGAACAATCACATCACACTGTGTGGAAGTCAGAGTTAGACTTGGGAGCACGAAGGAGCCTACTTGTGTTTATCGTTGTATGCCTCTTGGCAGCTGGATCTGTAGCAGCCGAAAGGCTACATTTTTTTCATGTACAGATGATTAGGCAGACCTTGTATTTTTGAGGTGATCCATAAGTATTCGTTATCTTATATGCCAGATGTATTGAGGATTACCACCTCTACGACTGTCGAATGTCTTTTTATCATTCGGTTCCTCTTGGTAGAGTGCTAACTGTCCACGCCCATCTTCATGTTGGTGTTCATAGCAGGATTTTGAAGGGCATAGATGGTTTTTGCGCTGCATTTGAAGATCTGGGTTCCATGGTAAGGGAATTGATCGATTTGTATTGCTTCTTGTTCTTGAGCATATAACTGAGTATGTTATAGATTATTCTCATGATCTGAGATCGTGACATCTTTTTGTATTCTAAGAATTTTTGAATGAAATAATCTGGTCTAAGTCACGCCACTTGTTTCATCCTTCACATAAAACTATGAATCTCAAATGCATGACGCTGTGAGGTGATCATATGTGTATACTTTTGTACATTGTATTTGCATTGGTTATTCAAGGGTTTTCCTAAATGATTTTTGACAAAATTTTACTTGCAAGATATAATTTGGCATCTATGATTTCAATTGACATGATTATCTAGGGTGTGGAAGTTGTGTTGAACATTGGTAACATGATTTAATTCGTGTATTTTTTATGATGAATTTAAAATGATGCTTTGAAAGTGACGTACCAATCAGTATTTGTAAAATGTTTGGAAAAATTTTGAAAACTCTTACGTAGAGATTATGATAGGTGATCTATATAATATTTCAGATAGAGAGATGAGGGGGACGTAGGGTAGCACATATTAGAGGGAGGCTACCTCTTCAAATCTTCCTAGGACTTAGCTTGGTGCACTCTGTCTGAAGATCAAGCCTGACCAACGATGGCATAGGTTTTCACAAATTACCTTTCAAAATTATCTTAGTGTCATTTATGTTCTTCATTTCGATTTAAGTGGATAAGTTTTCACCTCAACCTATATATTTCTTGTATTTCCTATAGTTGGAAACTTTCTTTGTGGGCTTGCAACAAGTCTCTCTTACCTCAAACTACTATTCATCTACAATGTGCTTCCCAATTATAACTACAATAGTATAGCTTTATTGGAAAGTCTTTCTAATGGGGATGATCTCCATTATGTTGTGCCATGATAATCCAATTTAATTTGGATTTCAAGTCAGTTTCAAGACATTGAAATTTTTGAGATATTAGTAGTATTATTATTTTTTTCTAACAATGCTGACGAACTAGGCTTGTGATTTGAAGATCTTCAAAGTTTCCTTTCCATAACCAATGGGCAAATAAAATATTCTATTGAGATCGAAGAAATTTATATTTCTAGCTTTTCTATTATGTATATACCTAATATCATCATTAACTATTTCTTGTATTCCTTTTATAAAACATTGCAAGTAAATTGTGTTTTATTTAATATACATACATACACAATTCACATGTTGTGTACACGTGTTCTGTTGTTTTGCCTAACATTATTAATTTATCATATTTTCATCAACAATTATAAACTCATAATGAGACTTTTTACTTCAAACTACTAACTGAATCTTATAATGCGGTTGACAATCTTAATTATGGATTAAGCTAGCATAGTTGGATTTTATTAGTCAATTCAACTACTATTTTCATGTGATACATAGTTTCTAAAGGAATCAAAGTTTTTGCTTGAACTGAATGAAAGAAATGATGGTTTTCATGGACTCTAGTTGGCTAAGGTGACCACAAAGAGGATAGTCTTATTGATAGGTGCCATGGGGATTTGTCTAAGTCTATAAATGCTTTCACCCTCTCATGACAGTCTAGACTGTTGCTCAACCAAAATTGAGATGTCTCTCCTTAGTCTTACATCATCCAGCCCTTGTAGCCCTAACAACCTTAGGAAGGTATGGGGTAGTGCATGTCAAACCAATGATTTGTGTAACTTGTTGAGTTTAATGGTTTGATGCTAATAATTAATCACAAAAAGATAAATTGAAAAATTATTATCAAATATGTTTAATTAAATTAAACAAAGAATCAAGCTTTAAATATTTAGACCTATTTTTTGGTTGTAAAGATCTATTTATTGCTTCCTATTTGAAAATAGATGCCAAGAAATAAATATGTATGAAACTAAATAAAATTACGAAAAATAAATTAAATTAGATGAAAAATGAGAGGATAGAGAGAGTGTGTAGACTAACTAGAAAAATGTGTCAACCCACTTGAGGAAGTAGAAACATGTTGACCTATGATCTAGAGAGAAACTGCATTGACTAATCAATTAACCTAGTCAAATCATTGTAATTCTTTGGTAGGGAGGAATAAGAAATTTTTTTCCACAAAATTTTTGCAGTAAATGACAAAGATCTTTGACAAAGTTGTTGTTCCTTGAAAAATATAGAATATCAATTTTTTTTGAACTTGTGTACAACTAACTTAATCAAAAGCTTAGTCAAACTAGTGATATTCTAATCTTGTCTTCTTGAGAATCAACTCACATGCCAAGCCATAAAATCTTTAACAGAGCATATCTTAAAAACTTGATCTTGAATGGTTAAGGTCTTTGACTATGTAAAGACGTTTAGAAAGAGCTTTTGAATATTCTCAATGACCAATCATGCGTTTTGAAACATCTTGAACTTTAGTTGAAAGAATATGTCACAAGCTATTACATGGTCAAACTTTCTCCAAGACTCAAATCAGCTAAGATTAATCAAAAAATTTACCATTTCAACATCATATAGTTATTGTAATGTTAGACAACATTTTGTTGGATTCTAGATTGCACTTTGACCAAAGAGGATTTTATTGATCAATCTTGATCTAACTTTTGGCAAATTTTTTTAATTTTATCAATTCTAAATTTATTGATCCTAAGTGTTATAGTTTTACACAAATCTAAATTTGGAATATATATTTTTTTCTTAATGGTTCGTCTTCCTATGTATCTCAACTTTTCAAAAATATCTTATCCTTAGTTTCTAGTAGATTCATCATTAAGAAAATAATTACAATTTATTCAGTTAAACTTGCACATAATTTCACCCTAAAATCCTTTTCTAGAAGCACTCTAGTATTAGGAGGCCTACAATTGATTATAAGTATCAACTCTGTGAAGTAATTAAATATATTAGTTATTGACAAGTGTTTCTCCTAAAAATAAGAAAGAATAGAATTGCACGAGTTTCTTGGTTGTTTGTATCAATTTGGTGTGTCTAGAACTTTGATGAGGAGGGTGTTGACTTGGATGTGATTTGCTCTTCTCATGGGGAGGCTACATGATTACATGATTGTAGAAAATTTTCTCAGTTCAATCATGTAATCTTCTTATTGTTTTGAGATAGTTTTAAAGCCCAGTCAGCTTTGAGATTGTAAAGAGGTTAGAGGTGATTTCCATGAACTAATTAATGATTGGAAATAGGCCAGATTTAAAGAGAGTACTAAGTTGAAAGCCTCCCATATTGTCCATCATTTTTTTACATTAAAATCCAAATATCATTTGAAATTTGAATGGTTGGAAACCAAAAAAACATATTATGTGTTGGAATATTAATTGAGCATTAATGATCAAATTAATATTAATTAATAATTAACTCATCAGAATCAATAATAATATTTGAAGTTAAAAAAAGTATTTGGAAGCTTACTCATCTACTAAATACTCATGATAAAAAAGAATTCTTTTTTATTATCCTTGACATTAAATTAATCAATGTTGGAGCCTTGAAGGCATCCTATTTTGATGATGACAAAATCTAATAAAGTTAATTGAGAATAATCACATTTAATGAATTATACTTCAACAATATTCATACGTGGCTAAATGTTACATACATCATAAAGAGATATAGAATATGAACTATGATGTAACATGAACATCTTATATATGAAGCACAAATGTCAAGATACCAAATATATCATTGATAAGCTAAGTAATTAGTGAACATCTCGTGATATGAACCTAAGCATTTGAATCATAATATCATGAGAAATATATCATATTATATGATGTTATATAAAAATATTATTATTTACAAAAATCATGATAGTCAAAAGAGTAATAATTTCACCAAACAAATGAACAAGTTTAGGTAAAATAAAATATGAGTATGAAAGCTCACTTAGGTATCTACAAACCCATGATTTTACTTTATAATTTTTTGATGATTTAAATATTGATTTAGTCAAATTATCAATCAAGTGTCAAATTCATTCAAAAAGATTTTCTAAATATATATACCAAATATATATTAAAAACCATACAAGTCAATCTTGACAAAGAAGTTATGATTTAAAATAGTGAAATTAAAGTTTACTATATATACTTGTATATCATATCTTATTTGACTAAATTCATATTTGATTTATATGAGAAATCATTAATTCCATAAGACCTATTTTGTCAGTTTTACAATAGAGTTATAATATTTCTATTAAGTACATGTGAACCGACTATTATCAGATACAAATGTGAAGTCCTAAAGGATTCAATTATTGGTTTTCTTAGAGGATATTTAAAATAGCTTAAAGGCATCATATTAGATTTATGTAAGCTTTAAATTTAATCATATTTTATATGAATTTAGTCGTTGGAGATATGAGGAAATCTATGAATACTTTTCACCTGATTTATCTATAAATAGGATTAATCTTCAATGAGGTGAAAGACTGCCAAGAAGTAGCAATGTCGACAACAAGTTTTTGCGATCAATTATACAACTATTTGTAGTGCTCTTTTTGACCTTTGCCAAATATTATTCATATTTGATAATCTTTTGGTAACCACTAAGAAATGACTCTATTCTTTGATGGGGAACTCACTCAATAGGGGAAGAAATAAAATGAATAATTAATTCTCAACAACAATATTTATTCTTCCACATACTCTCTATATTCTAGTGATCTATGTTTTGTACATACAAGAGAAGGAGAGAGAGGATTCATTAGATGGTCGTGTATTAATTAGAGTATTATCGAGAGGAACATTCAAGATATTCTCATATCCTCAAGTAGCACTTAAAGATAACCCTTCAAGCTTATGTACCAACTGACAACAAACAACAAGAAGTAAAGATTTAATTTGCAGAACATTCATCTTTGACCACAATAATAGTCTAAAACATTTAAAGATTATCAACTGAACCTACCCATAGTTATAAAGTACTAAATTTGTGGCTTATTGTAGCAATTATTTATCTGATCACTGTGGGGAGTTGTCTTGTGAAAACAATGATGTAGGCCTCTTAGAGCCATGAGTGTAGAAAGTGATTTCAAGGAAAAATGATAGGAGAACTAATCCCGTAAAATCAAAGGTTGTGATTTGGATGATTTGATAGTAGAACCCAAGGATAGGGAATGCTTTTGGAGAGTGGATGTAGGCCAGTGTTGAACCACTATAAAGCATAATGTTCAAGATCATAGCTCAATAAGGATCAACCCAATAGAAAGGGAGGAAGAGTTCAAGAAGATAAGTACTTTGAAGAGAGAAAAGGAAGATCAATTCAACCCCCTCTTCTTGATCTTCACTAGTCTAAATCCTAACAATCAATTAAATTCAAACTACTCATGTTAGTTCACAATACTTTCATCATATTATTAATTATTATTTATAAAATATTTTTTAAAATTCAGTGTCATAAAAATTATGATGTTATTAACTCAATATGTCTATTTGACATGTTTAATTATTTAAGTTAATTTCAGTAAATTGTTAGTGATAAATTAGTATTTTATTTAGAGATGTATTATGAGTTCTATTTTAATGATAATAGTTCTTTTCTAGACTTGGTTGAATTCAAAAGCTTGCTTAATGCTAATGCCTATTCGTTTCTCTTAGAGGGTATCCTAACCCTTAAAGGTCATGCCATTTTAGTTTCCAACCATTGAAAATTTTAATTAATATTAAGATTTAAATATTGGGAGACAACATAAAATTGGAGAAGCATTTGTCCTTCATTTATCTATAACTTCCACCTCTATAATAAGTAGTTAATTCTAAATGATTATTATTGACCTCTCTATTGTATTGAATGGCTAAATACTCCTATCTTGAGTTTCCTCTTCAAGATTTATCTAGAGAAATTAGTGATACTTTGAACAATCTTCTAAGCTAGCTCAAATAAGAAGAAGACCACCTAATGAGGAAATAATTAAATTCCTATGTTTTACTTCTTGACTAAATTGAAGCAACAATAGCTACATTATCCTAGCTTTCCACTATAGAAGTCAATCTAAGTGTGCGATAATCATCTAAATACTAATAAAATCTTTGAGTACCTTAAATTTAGATCAATGGAAACCTTGCAATTTAGGATCAAACACATGAGAATGAGGAACATAGAAGGGTTCAGAAAAAATTAAAAATTGGGTCAGATCAATTCACTCATCCTTCTTGATCTAACTGCAGCTTATAATCCAACAATTTTTAGTTTGAACACCATCCAAGGGAAAGTAGTAGTGGCATTATGTAAGTTTTAGCATCTCATATAAACTGGTATGACCTTTTATGACATCTTCAAACAACTCTTTTCCAAGTTGTCTATGAGAAGATGGGCCCAATAAGGGTCTAATGACATTCTCATAATTCTATCCTTCTTTCTCTCTCACCTCTATGTAAATTTGTGTACTCCTTTATTCTCTTTTTGATGCAATCTAGGGTTTCTATTCCATATGGTATCAGAGCCCTAAGTAGTGATCCACCCTTTCTTGTCCTCTTAAAGAATGGCCAAGGACACTCCCGCTGCCTTCCTTTGATGCCCTAGAATTGTCAATCACCCCTCTTTCATCGGTTGGTGGCCTTCAATCTCTCTCTCTCTCTTGCACCAAATCACTCGCTGTTTACTCAACTCTAATCTCCAATTGGTGTCTTCAATGGAGCCAACTACTTGACTTGGGCTAATGACTTTCGACATTTTCTCATAATCCATGGTTGTGAAAAGTTTATCATTGATGCTTCTCTTTCGGTGGATGATTCTTCTCTCTTCGATTGGGTACATCACGAGTGTGTCATCCAAGCATGGCTCTTGAAACATGTATCTGATCGATTTGCCTTTCATCCTCTCCCTTAGGCAGCAAAGTTCTCCTTTGTTGTCTTCACCCTAACTGTGACCTCTTTCCTCTACCTCCTCAGGTGTTTGGCTGTGTGGCTTTTGTCTAAGATCATACTCCCAATAAATCAAAGCTTACTCCTTTGGTGATCAAAGGTGTCTTTGTTAGTTACTCATGGACAGAGAATGACTATTATATCTATCTTCTGGAGGACTAGAAGTATCTTATCTCTGTTGATGTCACTTTTCATGAGGATACCTGATACTTCATAGCATCTTCAGCATCCTCCCCCGTCTATGCCTTTATTAGAGGCCTCTTCTATGCCTCTGTCAATGGTACCTATTTCGCCATCAGCCATTCTCGATGTCCCATTCCTGATGTCTCATTGCCTCTTTCATCCTCTATATTGTCTAGTACTCCTCTCCTCCCTGCACTTATATCATCTCCACCCCCATCTACTCCCTTACTTCTTCCTTCTCTTGAGGCCTCTACTTTCACTACTCTTGTAGGTCCATCTCAATTTGGTAGGTATCATTTTATCTTTGGCAGTCAATCAAAGTTACCTGCACCAACTGGATGTCTCCAATGCTTTCCTCTATGGCGATCTCTCCAAGGAAGTGTATATGGAGCAATCCGATGGTTATGTCATTTTGGGGAAGTCTAAGAAGGTCTGTCACCTTTGCCAAGATATCTATGGCTTAAAGTAGATTTCAAGAGCTTGATTTACCAAGTTTAACACATTGATTTGACAACGGGGCTTCTTGACATGTGACATGGATCCCACAATCTTTCAGAAGTCTACTATCTAGGGTTGTGTCATTCTCGCCATGTATGTCGATGATATACTTATCATTGGGAGTGATCATCCCAACATTCGGGACACCAAAGTCTTCTTTCCAATGCATCTTGACGTTCATGATTTGGGGACACCCAAATACTTCCTTAGAATCGAGTTTGCATGTCGTTCTAGCCAGGTGGTCTTTAAGCGATGAAAGTATGCACTTGATCTTTTGCAAGACATGGGACTACTTGGATGCAAACCTTAGGCATCACTTATGAAAAGTAAGCCTCATTTCTAGGACTCTACCTCTCCACTACTTTCTGATCCTTAGTTCTATCGTTAGTTGATTGTAAAACTCATTTATTTGATTGTCAGGTGCCCCAACATTATGTATACGGTGAACTTCTTGAGGTAGTTCATGCATTCTCCATAAGAGATTCATTAGCAAGCTACCTAATAAGTCTTCATTATCATGAGCTAATAATTTAGTGATATGATAATTTTAGTCTTAACTCATGATAAATAGACTTATATTTGTGCTAAATCGTGAAAAGTGGTTTATAGTCAGATAATATGAATTTTTGATTAATTACATAATTTTATATTCCTATTTTTTTGAGATAAGTGGAAAAAGAGTAAAAAATAAAAATATTTTAGAAAAATATAAAAAATTGCCAACCAACTAGGCCCGCAAGCAAGTCGGAGGCCCAATCAAGTGAAGTTGTAGAGCGGCTGAGGACTGCATGCTCAAGGCTTAAGCAACTTAGGGTAGTCTGTGCGCACAAGGCTCAAGTAGTTGTAGTGTGTGTCACTCCCTTTCCACGTCATCGGTGGCTAGCTCGGCATGGGTCAAGGAGTGTTCGTACACGAACATGAGAGGCATGCTGGTTAGAGAGGGCAAATATTTTATTCATGTTAAAATCGGTCAAAAAACCAATGTGGGACTAAACCCACCACTCTTAACTTTCCCTACATGATTATAAATGCCCAAAACACCCCTTCATTATCATAATAAAAATGTCTTTGTGATGTCACATTATAAAGGTGTTATCATACTTATTTTATTTCTCTCTCTCAAGTGGACAACTAGTAAGGAAATCACGATTTCCGATGAGTGATTAAGCTACCAAAATCACTAAAATCTTAGCAAAAACTTACTCAACACGATTTGCAGAGCATTGTGGCCGAAATTGGTGAATGATTTTGGACAAAACATCATGACTCAAAGAGAAAATTATCTCTGATTGATCAACGAACGAGCCATCACTAGGAAAGGACGATTTGCCGGGAAACGAGTCACCCCTCTTGAGAGCACACCTGATGTGATAAAGGGCCTCCTCTTGCTATGCTGACTTGAGGACGAAGCCCTTGAGATGTGTCCTACCTCCATCAACTTACCTTCGTCGGGTGACAGCCGTTAGAGGTCTGCAAGTCACTATTTTTCTATTCCGCCAAGTGATAGTCGGTGAAAACGATTTGGCAACACATTCCATTAATTTTTAGACTTTGAAAGAAGATCTAGAAATTGTCCACTTCATCTTTGTCCAAAGAGAGCCTTCAAGGCCATGGACATTGCACAAATTCCTTTTCGAACATGTAGAATTCTAGCGATCATTGTCACGAAGCTAGAACTCTATTTTTACTACTTTAAACTTTATTTTCATTTAAATTAGTAATATTTGGCATGATTTCGAGTTTCAATATTATTTGTCATTGAGTTATGATTCTTCGGGCTTTTATAGACCTTAATTTGAACTATTAAATTGACAGTAATCACTTATGTAAGAGTCGTATGATAGAACTCTATTTCTACTTGAATCGTATTCTTCAGGTGCTGATGTCAGCCTTACATCATAGCCTTATTTCCTTTCAATAAATTCTTAAATATATTATATTCATCATTCAATTCAAAAATTATAAAAAATCATATTATGTTAGGAAAATTCTAAAATAGCACCCAATATTATATTACATCCCTGTGATTGACTTGAATATTTTATCGATTTATAATTGATTTATTCATTTTGATATACATTTATAATTCCAAAAATTAGTATTTTATAGTTTTGATAAATTTTAAATTTACACAATTTATTATACAATGATTAAGTTATGTCACTACCCTCCCATCTTCTCGCATATCTCAAGTATGCTCCAAGATGTAGATTGATCTTCCGACCATAGGCATCTTAGTCTAGAAGGCTACTCATACTCTAACTATGTTGGCAATCAAGATGACTAGAAGTCTACGTCAAGGTATTGTGTTTATGTTAGTGGTAACTTGGTGACGTGGTAAAGTCACAAACAATAGATTCCATCCTCTTCCAACACTAAAGCCAAGTATCAAGCAATGGTGGTGATGCATGATGAAAATGATTGACACTAATGAAATATGTTGGGAATATGATGGATAAATAACAAGTCACAAAATTTACACACAATCGAATTTAGACCTTTAAAACTAGCTATGATGAATTTGAGAAGACTATTTTGTTCCTCGGTCAAGGGCGGGAGGATCATCTCAAATTGTTGTGATAAAACAAAGATCCATGTTTCAAAATCTCACTTGGCCTCCAAACAAGGAAATCACATCTCACTTGGCTGGTCATGAGCCCACACAACTAAGTCCAATGGTGGTGGAAACACGAATAAGGAAAAATAGGATGAAATCAATGCACACAATCACTAGGGAGGGTTGAGAGGGGACCTTGGGTGTTTGTATGCCAAGATGTTGATGTCGAGGATGATTGGAGGAGGACATGCCCGTCCCGGATCCAACTAGATGGGATGAGTCATAGTAAGATGTGATGAGTCGCATAGTCGTCCATGAAAGGGAGTTCGCAGCACTCGGCCGGCAATCTGATGGGAGACCGTTAACAAGACATCAGGCACTAGAAGCTGTCACAGAGGGAGGGTGCCCAGGCACGTCTGCTACATGCGGAATGCTCTAGGTTGCAGCGAGAAGGGATGTGTCATGCAAACATTTGCAGAAGGGAGATCGCCGTGCATGGCCAGTGATTTGTTGGGAGGCCGTCAACACGACAATGAGCACGCAAGGGTTGGCTGAGAGAATGCTCGGCGACCAATGATCGATAGGTGGGTTGACCACAAAGTAGGGTGGGACTTGTGTGACAGCGGTGGCTGCAAGTGGCAGCGGTCACATAGATCCCCTAGGGTACGATCTTAGGGATGATAATTTCCTTCACCAAAGATTAGCCACATTTCATGAAAATCTTAGGCTTATAGGCCTCGAGAAGAGAGAGAGAGAGAGAGAGAATTGCAACGAAATGTAAATAAAATGAACAAAAATAAACCTACGACATCTTCTCATGCAAGCTGGGCTTATTTGATATTTACGCTCCAACTTGAGGGGGAGTTTGAGAAAATGGGCCCAATAAGGGTCTAATGGCATTATCATAATTCTGTCCATCTTCTCTCTCTCTCTCTCACCTCTATGTAAACTTGTGTACTCTTTTCATTCTCTTCTTGATGCAATCTAGGGTTTCTATTCCACATTATCAATAATATGTCAATGTGTATCTTAAATGGTTGACTAAAGTTCTAAAGCTAGAGAACCAACTTATTCACCAATGTACAATGAGAGTGTTGGATTTTGGCCCACACTAGGATCAAGAATAGGGAGGTTGAATTAATCTCTTTTGATTTTTATTAGATACAATTTTTTATGATGAGACTAAATTGTTTTATTACTAGTTAGTTGTTTAAAACTTAAACTGAGTATGAGAACATAGACATTTATAATAGTTTTACTCACTACTTATGTCCACTCTCTAAGAACAGTCTTATTCTTGGGTTTCCCTAACAATGATCATTTTGATCATACATCAATGATTGTTGATCTTAGCTTCCAAATAATTTTTCTCCAAAATTTATTCATATATTCACAGCCCTAGGAGACCAACACCTATTCAAAAGTACAGCTCTCATGAGTGATTAGATAATAATTCAATCACAAGATTATCTTGACACAAACCTAAAAAGATTTTAACATATTTAGATTTTTAAAAGATGATATTTACCTAGAGTATCTCCAATGTAGAAACTAACATACTAAGTGAAACACAAGCAAAAGGGTGAATTAGGTGTTTTTAAATTTTTGTTGATTTTAATTTCTAGTTATGTATGAGTGTGTTGACAAGTTTCTAATGGCTCTCTTTGCTTCTTTGTAGACTCTCTCTTTCTTCTTGAGGGTCTCTCATAATTTTCTCTTTTTTACCAAAAATATTAGACTTTTCATATTAGTTTCCCTTCACTTGAGTACTTGTGTTCTTAGAAGATCTTTTCTACTAGAGTTCTATTATGATTTATAGGAAATACATACTGATATTTACAAGATCAGACACTTAAGCAACCAAGTTCCTCTTTTCAAGACTAAAAGTGACTACTAACATCTCTTGACTTTGTCCAAATATCTTTACTATCACCACCAAATTACCTTAGGGCCTCATAGAGAGTATAAAACCTTGAGATAAATCTTGTCTTAATCCCCAAAGTCGTGGGAGAATATGTGGTGTTGTACCTCAAGTTGAAGCTTGCAGTAAGTAGAACTTGAGAGATTTATTATAGATTGATGGAGAGAGTTATTTCTTCTTCTCAAACCTTGTCTTTTAATGTAGACATGTTCTTTAGTAATTTTTTTATTGACTTAGTCATTAGAGAGTTGACTTTCAGCTCTATCTTTCATAGACAATTTTTTTTGTTGATGTTGAGTCTAGCTAAGAACATTTGATTTGTGATTTAATCCACATAAATATCATAGACACATCACTATCTAGATTTCTAGTTCGTAAATTATGAGAAGAACATGTACTTTCCATATTTGTAAATATATCCTTTCATAGACTAAATTTCTTGTGCTTATAAAAAAATCTAGTTAATTATATTCAGAGATTATTTTACACATATAAAGGATGATAAACATAACTTACCTCTTATCATTGATCATACAAATATCTTTTCATCATAAGATAATTCTTCAACAAATAAGATTTAATATTCTCATTTTCCTATCATAAAAACATCTTGATCTCAAATATAATAACCTTGTTAGTCAAAATATAAAAATATTTCTTTCATAAAAAATTATCATGTAAATATAGTAATTTTAATATAAGTATTTCTAAATTAAAAAAACTTATAATAAATAAATTTATTATATTTTAATACAAAAGAAAGGGCATTAATATCTAGAACATCAATATAGATAATGATGATCAACACTTGATATTTGATTCACTCTTCATGTAAAGATTCTGGTTGAAGATAAAAATAGTTGTCTTTTAGAACTTATTGAAGATAGTCACTGAATACCTGAATATATTATTGAACTTGATGCCTTCATACAATTTGTCCCACATTCAAATATCTCAAAATTTTCTCAATTTTTTGCATAAAAACTCAATACAACTCTTTAACTTGTGGAGTGTTTAAAAATATTCATTCGAACTTGAGTAGTTGTTGAAACGTTGGTTTTTTATAAAGAAATTAATTTTGAATCTCTTATTATTTTTCAGCATCTCATGATGGTAATATTTCTAGAAATTATGCAATATTTAAATGGCTAGAGAAGCTATATGAGATGCATTGTGAGAGTTGAAATATCATTAAATGAAATCACTATGTGGTCACTTTAAAATAAAATGAAAATATATTAATAATATCAATATAATTAAAGACTAGTAAAAATATGATAACATTAAAACATGGATGATAATATATATTCTAATAGGATGATAATTTAATAGTCAAATCTTATTTGGACCACCTCAAATAAAATAAGATCATTTGATAAACATCTTGAGTTATTATCTAAATATTTATTATCGTAATTTCAGGATGATCTAATTTCATTAAGACCTAGTTGATTGAGTACACTTTCATACCCATATTTTACCTCATTGATTCTGATATGTTTATCTTTGCTTTCTTAATATGATATTCTATAACTAATAACAATTTAGACAACAATTCACAACATGGTCATTTTCATATGATGAAATCATTTAAATATGTGAATTCAACATTATTGATTCAAGTATGTTCAATGAAATATCATCAATATATTGAATAGTATTTTATTGATTTATATTGACTAATTTTCAATTTATTTTTATCAAATATAATCGAGATTAAGTATAATTGAATCTATTAGTTGATCTTATACTTATTTGTCGTGATCAAAATGTACTGTATTTGATGCTACAACAATTCTCCATTTTTACTGATGACCAAACTATGCATACAATCTTGAAGATCAATTAATGGTTAATTTTTAATGTTTTTATATGTGGCTTATGATGTTCATTATATGATAGCATATAAAAGTTATTTTATAAATTTTAGACAACTGAAATTCGAACAAGGCATTGAATTTAAACATGATTTAAATATGGACATTAGTTTTTTTTCGTATTCATTTTTCTCTCATACTCTTTTTAATCCCCTTTTCTGCACACTGTCCTTTATGATAATGACTTTTCCTTGTTCCACTTGAATTATGTGATTTTTGCATTGCAAGACTTGTACTTTTTCTCCCTCTTTTTAAACTTCACAAAAGAATAAAAGTATTTCAAGCTAAGTTAATAATGATGCTCCAGAAATATAAATTTATTTGGGTTTGGAATATGTATATTAATTGAGATCAAAGAAGTACTATGGATTTATCAATATAGAGCTCTAAGTTCAGGATGAATTCATTTATGTAAAGATGAATGAGTCATTCGATTTAATATTTGAATTTTAACAAAGTCATAGTTCAAAATTTGGTAAATAGTGGTCAACTAAGCGTTTTTATATGTGTCAATTTTTGAATGAATATGAAAGATTCATGTATGTCAATTGAGTAAAATTATAGATGATTCTTTTTACAAACATCATTGTAGAAATATCTAATAAATGTCTTATATTTTCTTTGTGATAAGCAAGATATGACTTATGTCTTGGTCATCACAAAGATTCTAAATATTTCGGATATTTAATATTTTCACCATTATTGCTTCTGATCCTCTTAAATCATGAATTCTTTTGATTTTTTGTATTCTTTAGTGATATTTTTAAGTTCTTCAATAATTTCAAGTGATCATCAACTATTATCATGTACTGATATTATTTTCAACTTAGTTCAACATCTAATTTTATTTGAAATTAGATCAGGGGTCTTCTCCATAAATGCTCCTCCACATATAGAATCAACCATATTCTTATGTTGTTCTAGTAATCTATCATAAAAAATTCTATTGAGTTGCCACTTAGGTATAGCATGATGAGGACATTTTCTAAGTAAATCTTTGAATTTTTCTCATGTTTCATGCAAAGTTTCTCCTAGCCTTTGAGCAAAACTCCATATATGTTTTCTCATATTTTGAGTTTTTCCTAAAGGATAAAATTTTCGAAGAAAAGCCTGTTCTATATCTTTCCAATTAGTTAATTCTCTATCTAAGGTAAATAGCCAATAACTAGCCTTGTCCCTAAGTGTATGAGGAAATAATTTCATCTTAATAATTTCCGGTGTAACTTGAGGGAGATTAACTAAATCACATACCATATGAAATTTTTCTAAATGCTGATGAGGTGCTTCTAAGGGTAATCCATGAAAATTAGGAAGTATTTGGAAAATTCCTGGATTTATTTCAAATTTAACAGTGGGTGCCAATGGAACTCTAATATTAGATGCTCTTTGAAATGAATCAGAGATATAATGATTTTTCATGGCCATAGGATTGTTCTCAGTTTGACCTGTGCTACCTTCAGGATCCATCGAAATTAATTTTTCCTTAGAATTTTTAGTTTTAGGCAAAATAATGAGAGGATTCTCTAGTCTTGGATGTAAAGATCTTCTACCATGCATAAAAATAAATAAATTCGAGACAAGTAATTTAATAACCGTTACCCTCCTTCAGTTTGCTCCTATCCTTACTCTGCTGCTCTTCGTGCTACTCTCTTTTTATTTTTTTTTCTTGTAAGATAAAAATAAAAATAAGAGTTATATTTTTTTTATATTTTAAAAGAAAAATAGAAAATTACCAAATATTATGTAATACATCCCTAGCTACGGCACCAAAATTTGATGTGAATTAATCATTGTATAATAAATCACGCAAATTTAAAATTTTTATAAAACTAGAAAAGACTAATTCTTGGAATTTTAAATGTTTATCAGAGTGAATAAATCAATTATAAATCGATAAAAGATTTCAAAAATAGTGGGAAATTTCCAGGTTGATCATAGGGATGTAATATAATATCGGGTAATATTTCAGAATTTTCTTGAAGGAATATGATTTTTTTATGATTTTTTTAACTGAATGATAAATATAATCTATTTAATAAATGTGAAAAGGAAATAAGGCAATGACGTCAGGTGATGTCAGCGCCTGAAGAACACGAATTGGGCAGAAATAGAGTTCTGACCTATGATTCTTTCGTAAGTAATTACTGTGAAATTAATAGATCAAATTTAGTTCTATAAAAACCCAAAGAATCGTAACTCAAGTACGAAATATTTTGGATGTTGAAATCGTGCCAAAGATTATTAATTTAAATGAAAATAAAGTTTAAAATAAGAAAAATAGAGTTCTAACTTTGCGGCGGCGATCGTCGAAATTCTGCGTGTTCAGAAAAGAAATTGTGTAATGTCCACGGCCTAGAAGGCTCTCCTTAGACAAAAGTGACGTGGGTGATCTCTAAAACTTCTTTTGAAGCCCAGAAATTGGTGGAATGGATCACTAAATTGTTTCCGGTGGCTGTCACCTAGCGGAACAGAAAATTGGCGACTTGCGGCTCTCCGACGACTGTCACTCAACAGAGGTGTGCTGGATGGAGGTGGGGCGCATCTCAGGGGCTTCATCCTCAAGTTAGCACAGAGAGAGGAGGCCCTTTATCGCATTTGGTATGCTCTCACGAGGTGGCAACTGGTCTCCCGGTGGATCGTCCTCTTCCCGGTGATGACTTGTTCGTCGATCAAGTGGAGATGATTTCTTCGTTGAGTTCGTGATGTTTTGTCTAGAATCTTACACTAATTTCGGCTATGATGCTGCATGAATCGCGTTGACTAAGTTTTTGCTGAATTTTTGATGATTTTTGCAGCTTAATCGCTCTTGGAAATCGTGATTTCTTCGCGAGTTATCTACCTACGAGAGAGAGAAAGAGGGAGAGATGAGATAAGTACTAAAATGCCCTCAATTTATGACGTCATAAGGATCATTTTATATTCATCATTGAGGGGCATTTATGTCATTTATAAAATATACGGGAAAAAGTAAGGCACGGGGTTTAGTCCTACATCGGTTTTCTAGGCGAGTTTCACGTGGATATATTACGAGTGCTTCTTTAGCCATCAATAGGTACAAATCACCCACGTGTGTACGAACACTCCTTGCCCCACGCCCGGCTGGCCACTAGTGACGTGGAAGGAGAGTGACGCACACGTCAGCTGTTTGAGTGCGTAGCTCGCGGTCCTTAGCCGCGTAGTGGCTCCGCCCGACTAGGCTTCCTACCCACTAGTGGGCTCGGTTGGCTAGTGGATATTTTTGCTTTTTCTTAAATATTTTTTTTCATTTCTCTCAACAAAATAAAATTATAAAATCATGTAATTAAGCAAAAATTCATATTAATAAACTAGAAATCACTTTTCACAATTTAACACAAAAATAAGTCTATTTATCATGAGTTAAGACTAAAAACATCATCTTACTAAATTATTAACTCATAATAATGAAGACTTATCAAGCATCTATTCTCAAGGTATCATACAATTTCTTTCATCTGACTGAGGATCCAAGCATGATTTGGATTTAGATTCCTATGCATTTTTAACATTCATTTAGGGACCCAAATCAGTGTAGTTTTCTGATTTGGGTGTTCTTTATACTCTTGTATGAAATTTTGTCTTCTTGGCACTTTTGAACCAATTTCTTATGAACCCCTGATTTGTCTAAGTTTTGGTCTATCTAGGATCCTCGAGTTTTCTGGATATTTTTATCCTCCTGCAAAAATTCTGTCCTTAAGATTAGTCTTCTAGGATTGACGAAAAACATAGATAGATCTACAAAATCAGAAATACTTTCTTGTATTTTTATTTTTACAAGCAGTTGAGCATGTAAATATCAACATATATTTCCTAAGAGAAATAGCAAAAATCTAGTAAAAAGGATCTTCTAGGATTAAGTTTAGCCTAGTGAGAGGTGAACTAATATTGAAAGTCTTAGTGTTCTTGGTGTGGAAGAGAGAGGGAGAGCCATGAGGGAACCCTCATGGAGAAACATATGTAAGGGAATTAATGTCAACATATACTAGTAGGCAAAAACTAAGAATTGAAAAACTTAGTTGAAACCCAATTCACCCTCCCTACTCTTAATCTTTCATCATCCTCTTAGAACCAATAGATGTTATATTATTGGAAGGTAATAATGAGAATTCATGGAAATAATATTTTCATTGTCATTGAAGCATTTTCCAGGAATACTATTGTGAATAATTAAGGTTCACATTTTTATTTTATCTTAGTTTGTTGTGTGGAAGCATATTGATTTAAATTCAAACATAGTTTTCATAGTGCTAAATGTGAGTTGTTAGAGAATATGTGTCTGTGACAAAATATGGGCCCTAGTGTCCTTTTTGTAATTCTCTACTCTCTCCTCCTCTCTACATGTGTAACCCTCGACCCTTCTTAATTAATCTAGTAGATTATTATTTTACATTTTATCAGAACAGACCTAGGGTTTGCTTATCATGGCACCCTCCTCGGCACGATGATGACTTCCTCTACATGGCACCCCCCCACATCTCTACATAGTGGCACCCTCCTTTATGCAACATTATCCTCTTGTGTACGGTAGTGCCCCTCTCTAAATGATGGCATCCTCCTCTACATGACATTGCCCTCTTTTGCATGACGATGCCCTCATCTGCACAACAACACCCTCCTCTACACGGTGGCACCCTCCTCTACATAGTGGCACCATTTCTCTTGCTTGACAAAGCCCTCTTCTACACAACTATGACGAATGAGGATTCTCCATCAGGTTTTCTACCAGCTCCTCCTTCACTCACCCTCTTAGTCTAGTCTTCCAACCAATTGCCCCTTTTATTTATCTTTCGACGAATATGTTCATCCACCACCTTTAGAGCCCGTGCACGATCTTCAACAACTAAAGTTACATTGCATGATCTACTAGCTTCTTGATAAGTCTTTATTATCATGAGTTAATAATTCAATGATATGATAGTTTTAGCCTTAACTCATGATAAATAGACTTATATTTGTGTTAAATCATGAAAAGTGATTTCTAGTTAGTTAATATAAATTATTGATTAGTTACATGATTTTATAATCTTATTTTTTGAGATAAATAGAAAAAAAGTAAAATAAAAATATAAAAAAACCTTCAACCAACCGGACCCACAAGTGGGTCAAGGGCCAAGTCAGGCAAAGCCATAGGGTGGATGGGGACAATGAGCTTGAGGCTCAAGCTTGTGTGCGTCACTCCCTTTCCACGTCACTAGCAGCTAATCGGGCTTGGGCAAAGAGTGTTCATACACACATAGGGGAGGCACATGTTGAGTAGGGGAGACAAATATTTTATTCGTCTCAAAATTGGTCAGAAAATTAATGTGGGACTAAACTTGTCACTCATAACTTTCCCCCGTAGGATTATAAATGCCCAAAATACCCTTTCATTACCATGAAGAAGCCATCCTTATGACATCACATTATAAGGGTATTATCTTACTTATTTCATTTCTCTTGTTCAAGCAAACAATTGGCAAAGAAATCACTGGCAAACGATTATGCTGCCAAAATCATCAAGATTCTGGGAAAAACTAATCAACACGATTTGTGGAGCATCATGGTCAAAATTGGTGGACGATTCTAGACAAAACATTGCGAACTTAATAAAGAAATCATCTCCAATTGATCGACAAACAAGCCATCGCCAAGAAGAGGACAATCCACTAGGAGACGAGTCGCCACCTCTTGAGAGCATACTATATGTAAATAAAGGGCCTCTTTTTGCTACGCTAACTTGAGGATGAAGCTCCTAAGATGTGCCCCACCTCTATCTAGCTTACCTCCATCAGATGACAGCTACCGAAGGGCTGCAAGTTGCCATTTTTCTACTTTGTTGGCTCATAGCTACCGGAGACGATTCAGCAACACATTCTACTAATTTCTAGACTTCACAAGAAGACTTAGAGATTTCCCATATCGTCTTTGTTCAAGAAGAGCCTTTGAGGCCATGAATAGTACACAAAATTCCTCCCAAATATAGAATTTTGACAATTGTTGTCGCAAAGTCGGAACTTTATTTTTCCTACTTTAAACTTCATTTTTGTTTAAATTAATAACATTTGATATTGACGTGAATTAATCGTTGAATTATAAATCATGCAAATTTAAAATTTATAAAACTAGAAAAGACTAATTTTTGGAATTTTAAATGTTTATCAGAGTGAATAAATCAATTATAAATTGAAAAGGGATTTCAAAAATAGTGGGAAATTTCTAGGTTGATCACAGGGATGTAATATAATATTGAGTAATATTTCAAAATTTTTTTCAAAGAATATGATTTTTTTATGATTTTTTAACAAAATGATAAATATAATATATTAAATAAATGCAAATAGGAAATAAGGCAATGACGTCAGGTGATGTCAGCACCTGAAGAACATGAGATGGGCGGAAACAAAGTTTCGACCTACGATTCTTTCATAAGTGATTACCATCAAATTAATTGGTCAAATTAAGTTATGTAAAAGCCCGAAGAATCGTAACTCAAATACGAAATATATTAGATGTTGAAATCGTGCCAAAGATTACTAATTTAAATGAAAATAAAGTTTAAAATAGGAAAAATAGAGTTCCGACTTCGTGGTAACAAACGTTGGAATTCTACGTGTTTAGAAAAGAAATTGTGCAATGTCCATGGCCTCGAAGGCTCTCCTTAGATAAAGACTATGTGGGTGATCTCTAGAACTTTTTTCAAAGCCTAAAAATTGGTGGAATGGGTCGCCCAATTATTTTCGGTGGCTGTCACTCGGTGGAACAGAAAAATGGTGACTTACAGCCCTCTGACGACTGTCACTCGACAGAGGTGTGTTAGATGGAGGTGGGGCACATCTTAGGGGCTTCATCCTCAAGTCAACGCAGTGAGAGGAGGCCCTTTATCACATCTGGTATGCTCTCAAGAGGTGGTGACTTGTCTCTTGGTGGATCATCCTCTTCCCGGCGATGGCTTGTTCGTCAATCAAGTGGAGATGATTTCTTCGTTGAGTTCGCGATGTTTTGTCTAAAATCCTATACCAATTTCGGCCACGATGCTTTGCGAATCGTGTTGCCTAATTTTTGCTGAATTTTTGGTGATTTTTGCAGCTTAATTGCTTGTCGAAAATCACGATTTCTTCGCCGATTGTCTACCTGCAAGAGAGAGAAAGAGAGAGAGAGAGAGATGAGATAAGTACAAAAATGCCCTAAATGTATGATGTCATAAGGATCAGTTTATAATGGTCATTGAGGGGCATTGTTGTCATTTAAAAAATATGCGGGAAAAAATTAAGGCACCGGGTTTAGTCCTACATTAGTTTTCTATGTGATTTTCACGCGCATATAATATGTGCGCTTCTTTAGCCATCAATAGGTACAAATCACCCACGTGTGTACGAACACTTCTTGCCCCACACCTGGCTGGCCACTAGTGACGTGGAAGGAGAGTGATGCACACATCATCTGCTTGAGCACCTAGCTCGCGGTCTGCGTCACCAGCCGTTAGAGCCTCGAGCTTGCAGTCTTGTCCTTAGCCGCTCGAGCCTTGGGCTCGTGGTCCAACCGCTTAGTGGCTCCGCCCGACTAGGCCTCTGACCTGCTAGCGGGCCTAGCTAGTTGGCGGATTTTTTCTTTTTCCTTAAATCTTTTCTTTTTCATTTATCTCAACAAAATAAGATTATAAAATCATGTAATTAATCCAAAATTCATATTAATCAACTAGAAACCACTTTTCATGATTTAACGGAAAAATAAGTCTATTTATCATGAGTTAAGACTAAAATCATTATCTTACTAAATTATTAATCATGATAATGAAGACTTATTAGGCACGATTTCAAGTTTCAATATCCTTCTTCACTGATTACAATTTTTTAGGCTTTTACTAAACTTAATTTGACTCTTAATTTGATGGTAATTGCTTATGAAAGAATCGTAGGACGGAACTTTATTTTCACTTGATTCGTGTTCTTTGAGTGCTGACATCACCCTAACATTATAACCTTATTTCCTTTTGTGTGAATTCTTAAATATATCATATTGATATTTTAATTTAATAAAAATTATAAAAAATCATATTCTTTTAGAAAAATTTTAAAATATTACCCAATATTATATTACATCCCTATGATTGACTAGAAGTTTCTCACTTTTTTAAAAATCTTCTATCTATTTATAATTGATTTATTCATTCTAATATACATTTAAAATTTTCAAAAATTAGTCTTTTTAATTTTATAAATTTTAAATTTGCATGATTTATTATACAATGATTAAGTCACGTCAAATTTTGGTGTCATTTCTAAGGATGTATTACATAATATTAAGTATTTTCTATTTTTCTCTTAAAGTAAAAAAATAATTTTAATGCTTGTTTCTATTTTCTTTTACAGAAAAGAAAAAAAAAAGAGAACAAAGTACAACAGGGCAAAGATAAGAGAAAACTAGAGGGTAATAGTTATTTAAATTTTTGCCTTGAATTTATTTTTTTTTATCCATGGTAAAGATCTTTACATCTAAGACTAGAGAATCCTCTCGTTATCTTGCCTAAAACTAAAAATCTAAAAGAAAAATTAATCTTGATGGATCTTGAAGGTATTATAGGTCAAATTGAGACTACTCCTATGGCCATAAAAAATCATTATATCCTTGATTTATTTCAAAATGTATTGAATATTAGAGTCCCATTAGCACTCACAGTTAAATTCAAAATAAATCTAGGAACTTTCCAAACGCTTCTCAATTTTCATGAATTATCATTAGAGGTGTCTTATTAGTATTTAAAAAAAATTTCTATGGTATGTGATTTAGTTAATCTCCTTCAAGTTACACTAGAAATTATTAAGATGACATTATTTCCTCATACATTTAAGACAAGGCTGGTTATTGGCTATCTACATAAGATAGAGAATTTACTAATTATAAAGACATGAAATAGGCTTTTCAACAAAAATTTTACCCTTTAAGAAAAACACAAAACATGAGAAAATAGATATGGAGTTTTTCTCAAAGATCAAGAGAAACTTTACGTGAGACATGGGAAAAATTCAAAGATTTACTTAGAAAATGTCCTCATCATGTTATACCCAAGTGACAACTCAATAAAATTTTTTATGATAGATTATTAGAATAACATAGAAATATGGTTGATTTTATATGTGGAGGAGTATTTATAGATAAGACCCTTGATGAGATTTACAGCCTTTATGAGAATTTAAGTGAAAATTTGAGACATCAAGCCTCTTTTGAGTTATATGACAAAGATAAGAGGAGAGGAATGTATAATTTCTATTATCAAAATGATTCTAATTTAAGAAATGAGGTTAATCAGATTGATAAAAAAGTAGAGAAGTTTGATGTATTTATTGACAATTTTAAGAAGCTTCCTAATCCTTAATTTAATTCAAATAATTCATATCCTATGTATATAAAAATGAACATTCTAAATTTCAATGTTATAATTTAAATCAATCATTTCAACCTATGCAAGAACAAGTGTAAGTGGCCCACAATTTTAATTGAAATAAGAAGCATTTTCCTAATTTCTATAATCATAGTGAGAACAATAACTTTTCATAGAGAAACCCAAATAATATTCAAAATCCAAAAGCACTTAGACCCAATTTAAATTCTGAATTTTGTCTAAAATAGGAAAATAGATTTCAGAAAATTCAGACCTCTCATACTCAACCTAATGCTATAGAAATGATATGGCAAATGAGTCAAATGATGCATAAAACTATGATTCAAATGATGTTGTAGTAGAAATAAATTATAGAGGCTCTTGGGAATAAGAGAGAAGAGGGACATTTACCTAGTTAACCCATAGAAAATCCAAGAAAACTCTCAACTATAGGATTTCAGCAAGATGAGTCTAGTGGCATAAATCTAGGAAAAAAACCCACAAAATGATAATGTTAGGACCTGATCCTTATCCCCAGATAGTAGAAGAAGAAAATGTGGACAACCCAAAATAAAATCAAGGAGCAGAGGAAGATTTTCTAGATTCTACTAAAGAAATTTCTAAAGAAAGGAAGACCATTCCATTTCCTAAAACTCTAAAACTTAGACAAAGAAAGAAAAGGAACACAATGAAGAAATAAAGAAAATTTTACAAGATGTCTAAATCAGTATTCCTTTACTCACTACCATTGAACATATTCTTGAATATGCTAGAGTTTTAAAGTAAATGTGTATATCAAAAAGAGCACCTAGGGTAGAAAAATTATCGATGCCTATTAATGTTTTATTACTAAATCAAGTGCCATATAAATTAAAAGATACTGATGCTCCCTTAATTTCGTATGATATTGGTAGATTTATTTTTCAGAATACATTACTTGACACCGGTGCTAATATTAGTTTATTATCTGTAAGTATTTTTGATAAATTTAATATTTCTGATCTTAAACCATCTACTGTTACATTACAATTTGTTGATAGATCTATTAAAAATCCTAAAGGTATTTTAGAAAATGTGATAGTAATAGTAAAAGGGTGTAAATTTTCAGCTAATTTTGTACTATTAGAAATAGATTTTAATAGATGGTTTTATGATATCCCAATCATCTTAGGGAGACCTTTCTCGCATACACTAAAGATGAATATTGACTTTCTCACAAGTATTGTGCAAATTTTATGTGGAGATCAATCAAAAGAAATTAAAATATTTGAGGTATCAAATGATCTTAAGAAATCACAAGTTTATGATTGTCATTTCATAGATCTTTTAGATGAATTTGATGATCCAAATATTATTGATGAATGTGTGCTAGAAGAATTAAAAGAAATTGAGAAAATAAATATGGAGGAGAAGAAGGAAGAAGATCACACAAATTTAGAGTTAAAACTTCTTCCCTTTAATTTAAAATATATATTTTTGGAGGAAAATAACTCATTCCCTATTATTATTGTAGATGATTTGAATAATGAGGAGGAAGAATCATTAAAATTACTTTGAAAAAAATAAGAAAGCTATTGACTGGAAAATAGATGATCTTAAGGGCATTGATATGAATGTTTGCATGCATAATATATATTTAGAGGTAAGAGCTAGAGCTAGTAGAGAACCACAACAAATATTAAATCCTAACATGATGGAAGTGGTAAAAAAATAAATTTTAAAGTGGCTTATTGCTTATATTATTTATCTTATTTCAAATTGTAAACGGGTTAATCCTACACAGGTGGTGCTAAAGAAATCAAGGATCATGGTTATAAAAAATGAAAATGGGGAGAAATATAAACAAGATTAACCACTAGTTGAAGGGTTTGTATTGATTACAGAAAATTAAACTCACTTACTAAAAAAGATCATTTTCTCATACCATTTGTTGATCAAATTCTTGAAAAATTAGTTAGAAAAAGATTCTTTTATTTTCCAAATGATATTTTGGTTATAAACACATTTATATAAATCCTTTATATCAATGACTTTTACTTGTCCATTTGATACTTTTACTTTTAAATGCATGTCTTTTGGATTGTGTAATGCTCCAGCCAGATTTCAAATATGTATGTTGTCTATTTTTTTTCGAATGTGATTGGAAAATGGATATAAATTTTTATGGGTGATTTTTATATTTTTGGTGAATCATTTCATCAATGCTTAAATTATTTACAACATTTGCTAAAGAAATGTATAGAGAAAAAATTAGTTTTGAGTTGAGAAAAATCACATTTTATGGTTAGAGTGGGAGTTGTGTTGCGACATATTGTGAGTGAAAGAGGTTTAGAGATGGATAGAGCAAAGATTGATATTATATATAAAATGTAACCTCCAAATTCAGTAAAACAAATTAGATCTTTCTTGAGACATGCAGATTATTACATAAGATTTATTCAAGATTCTTCAAAAATTTCTAAACCTCTCATCATTTTATTATTTAAAGATGTACCTTTTAATTTCGATGAGAAATGTTTTGAGTCTTTATATAAAATAGAAAGATTACTTATTGAGACACTTATTTTACAAGCTCCTAATTAGTCTCTTCCCTTTAAAATAATGTGTGATGCATAAAATTATATAGTGGGAACTATATTAGGATAAAGAAAAGAGTCAAAACCTATAGTAATATCATATGTTAGTAAAACTATTTCTAATGTTCAATTAAATTATACAATAACTGAAAAAGAATTACTAGCTATAGTATTTTTATTAGAAAGATTTAGATCATATATTTTAGGAGCTAAAATCATTATTTATACTTATCATGCAATATTAAAATATTGTTAAATAAGAAAAATGCAAAGTCACGTTTATTACGATGGATATTATTATTGTAGGAATTTGATTTGAAAATAAAAGATAAAAAGGCTTTCAAAAATGTTGTTGTTGACCATCTTTCTAGATTGAGTGATATATGAACAAATACAACACCTTTACAAGATGCAGTTCATGATGAACAATTGATGGAAACTCAACATCAATCATCATCATAGTATGTATCTATTGTTAATTTTCTGGTTTCTAGAAAAATTCTAAAACAATAGGATAAAAATAGAAAAAGTTATTGATTTGCTAAGATTAGAAATTATTTTTGACATTATCTTGATTTATATTACTTGAGTAATGATCAAATTGTTAAGAAATGTATTCTTGAAGAAAAATATTATAACATTCTTAATATGTGTCATTCATCTAATTGTGGAGGACATTTTCTGGTAGAAAAATAGGTGCAAAAATTTTTCAATGTGGTTTCTATTGCCATACAATAGTTAGAGATTCTATAGAATTCAGTAAAACATGCATTTCATGTCAATCTTTAGATAACTTAAGTAAAAGAGATGAAATGTCCATGAGTAACATGTTAATAGTGGAAAATTTTTATGTATGGGGCATAGATTTTATGGGTCTATTTTCATCAGTTGAAAAATATAAATATATCTTACTTTTTGTTGATTATGTGTCTAAATGAGTGAAAGTTATTCCCACTAGAACTAATGATCATAAAATCATGATAAAATTTGTGTAGGAAAATATTTTTTCAAGATTTGAATGTCCTAGAGTGATTATTAGTGATGGAGGAACACATTTTACAAATAGATATTTCAAATAACTATTAAAAAAAATGAAGTACACCATAGAGTAGCCACTCCATATCATCCCCAAACAAATGGGCAAGTTGAAGTAGTAAATAAGGAAATTTTGAGAATTTTGAGAAAAATAGTTACACTAGATATGAAAGATTGGCCCATGAAATTATAAGATACATTATGGGCATATAGAATAGCTTATAAAAATCCCATAAGTATGTCTCTATTTTGTCTCATTTTTGGGAAACTATGTCATCTTCTAGTCTAAATAGAACATAAAGTATTATGGGTTATTAAAAATTATGTATGGATGAAAAATTAGCTGGTGAGCATAAAATTTTTCCGCTACATGAATTAGAGGAGTTAAGGAATGAAGCTTACGAAAATCATAAAATATATAAAGAAAAAACTAAAATATTTCATGATAGGTACATTAACAAAAAAAATTTTGATGTTGGACAAAAAGTGTGGTTATATGATTCTAGATTGAAACTATTTCTAATAAAATTGAAATCAAAATATATAAAACCTTATATGGTGAAAGAAATATATGATCATGAGGTTGTAATGATTAGATATCTTAAAAATGATCATAGCTTTAAAATAAATGGACATAGGCTTAAACATTATATAACACATGAATGCCCTATAGAAAAAGAGATTTTATTATTAAAAGACATTCAAGAGTGAAATTAATATGTCTAGTGGGAGACATTAAATTCAATGCTACATGTGAGGCAACCCATGGTTCTATTTAACTCATTTTTTTAATTCTGTAGAATTTTGCATCATCTATTTTTGTGTATTGTTATCTTCTTTCAAAAAGAAAAAAAATGTGTAGGAGTGTAAGAAGAAGTGGAAAATTAACAGCAAGCTTGAGGTGATATTTTTCTAAACTTGATCCTTTATTACAATGTTTTGGGTGCTTAACTTTCCATATATGCATGCTTCACTGAAAATTATATTTTATGTAATTCTGTGTCATTAAGAACAATGTTAGATTTAAGTTGGGAGATGAGGTTATGAAGTATATTGTCTTAAATAATATTGTAGGATGAACAAAAATATGTATTGGCATTTTTCATCACCTATAAGAATAATTTTTTGAAAAACTATAGCACTGGTTTTCTAGTTCTATCAGGAACAATAGAAAATAGTCTGCAAACTATCAGAAACCAGTAGAAAAATAGTCCGAAACTCAAAATTTTAGAGACCATTTTCTCACATTTCAAGCTCTTAGGTATATATTATTGAGATTCGGAATTACTATTATAAAGATGATAGTTTTGATTTATTTTTGACAAATGCATTGTTGTTGAAAACAGAATTGAAAATAAAATTGCAATAGAAAAGTATTATTTTCAGAACTATCTAAATTTTTTACATCATTTTATATACACAAAAAAAAGAACAATTAGATTGAATGATACCAAAAGATATTAGGATGATTATTATTGAGTTAAGAGAATGATTTAATAGCCTAGAATGTTAGAATATTCTTTAGATACATGATAGATAACATGAATTTGATTTTACAGATTTTTACTTTATGATCTTAATGGATAATATTTACTTGATGAGAAAATTTAATTGATCATTTGAATTTTATGGAGATTTTTACACCCTGATCTATAGGACTTTTGAGGAGAAATCACTTATTTCAAAAATTAGAAAAAAAAAACAACAATGTAAGAAATCTGAAAATGAGAAACACTTGCTGCAAAATAAGTGGATAATGTGAAAGCCCTGAAAATGAAGAGTACGGAGGGTGTGAGACATCATTCTTAGTGTTGAAATTTATTTATTAGAAAAGCTACTTATTCACCATATATATGAAAAAAAAGAAGAAGAAGAAGAAATATAATGTAAACTTTAAAAATCAAGCCATAGAGAAAGGAAAGGTAGGATCAATACTATGCTTTGATGATTTTTGATAATTAGAATATCTTGTGAATTATATCCATGAGTAAAAAAGTGATAAAGATGTAGATTGAAGAAGTGAAATCTATATTATTATTCTAAGGAGTGCTTAGACATTTAAGTGCTTAACATTCTTCTTAAATACTTGATTCTTAAATAGTCCAAAGTATCTAGAGGTGCATCATTTTTAATTGTATTTTAACGTATTGAAATAGATGTTTGAAATTTCTAAATGATAATTATATTCTTAATTCCATTACTAAGGGACTAGAAATCACTTAAGTTGGGGGGTGTGATAAGTTTTCGTTTTCATGAGTTAATAATTTAGTGATATGATAGTTTTAGCCTTAATTCATAATAAATAGACTTATATTTGTGCTAAATCATGAAAAGTGATTTCAAGTTGGTTAATATGAATTTTTGATTAATTATATGATTTTATAATCCTATTTTTTTGAGATAAATGAAAAAATAATAAAATAAAAAGATTTAGAAAAAAATATAAAAAAACTACCAACCAACTGGGGCCCACAAGGGGATCAAGGCCTAGTTAGGCGAAGCCACAGAGCGATTGAGGACCCTGAGCTCGAGGCTCAAGCGGGTAAGGGCAGTCCGTCAGCATGAGGCTCAAGTAGTTATAGTGTGCGTCACTCCCTTTCAACATCACCGATGACCAGCCAGGCGAGGGGCAAGGAGTGTTCTTACACATGCAAGAGAGACACATGCTAAGTAGGGGAGGCATATATTTTATTCGTCTCAAAATCAGTCAGAAACGGATGTGGGACTAAACCTGCCATTCACAACTTTCCCTAGTAGGAGTATAAATTCCCAAAATACCCCTTCATTATAATGAAGAAGTTATCTTTGTGACATCACATTATAAGGGCATTATCGTACTTATTTCATTTATCTTTCTCAATCGGGCAATTGGTGAGGAAATCACGATTTTCGGCAAGCAATTAAGCTACCAAAATCACCAAAATCTTGGCAAAAACCTAGTCAACCTAATTTGTAGAGCATCGTGGCCAAAATTGATGAATGATTCTAGACAAAACATTACAAACTAAATGAGGAAATCATCTCTAATTGATCGACGAACAAGTTGTCACTAAGAAGAGGATGATCTACCAAGAGACGAGTCACCACCTCCTGAGAGCATACCAGGTGTGATAAAGGACCTTCTTTTGCTGCGCTGACTTGAGGATGAAGCCTTTGAGCGACACACCCCACCTCTACCTAGATTATGTTTGTCAGGTGACAGCCACCAGAGGGCCACAAGTTGTCATTTTCCTGCTCCACTAGGTGATAGCTGCCAGGGACAATTCGGCGACACATTCCACTAATTTCTAGAATTCACAAGAAGATCTAGAGATTTGCCACACCGTCTTTATTCAAGGAGAGCCTTTGAGGCTGTGAACATTACACAAAATTTCTCCAGAACATGCAGAATTTTGACGATTGCCATCGTGAAGCCAGAACTCTACTTTTCATACTTTAAACTTCATTTTCATTTAAATTAGTAACATTTGGTATGATTTCAAGTTTCAATATCCTTTTTCACTGAGATATAATTCTCTAGGCTTTTACCGAACTTAATTTGACCCATTAATTTGATGGTAATTGATTACGAAAGAATCGTAGGGTGGAACTCTATTTTTGCTTGATTCGTGTTCTTTGAGTGCTAACATTACGCTAACATCATAGTCTTATTTCATTTTGCGTGAATTCTTAAATATATCATATTGATATTTTAATTTAATAAAAATCATAAAAAATCATATTTTTTTAAAAAAAATTTAAAATATTACTTGATATTATATTACATCCCTATGATTGACCTAAAAATTTGCCACTATTTTTAAAATCTTCTATCTATTTATAACTTATTTATTACTTTTAATATATATTTAAAATTTTAAAAATTGGTCTTTTCTAGTTTTATAAATTTTAAATTTGCGTGATCTATTATACAATGATTAAGTCACGTCACTTCTGTTGATTTTTTTAGATTCATGGCTACCTCTCATTTCTTATGGACGATCCTCCACCACTTGAGCATCCCAAACTCGAGTGGCTCATCATCCTTATAGTGAAGAACTTGTTGTCGCCATTCTCCCATGCCTCGACTCTTTGATCAGCTCTTAGATCTGTGGGCCATTCTTGAGTGAGATGCATCTACCAACACTTGGTGAGACCTTCTCTAGTGCTCTACAGGTTTCCACTAGGGTATGTCAATATCATCTCATACAACCTTTGATTTTACATCACTATTGTCCTTCGGTTCTCATGGCAAGGGGTGAAGCGTAGATGGTGGGCAAAGTCATGGCCGTGATGGCTTGAGGGTTAGGGTTGAAGGCATGATGGATAGCCCTAGCCCCCTATGAGCATTGTCAATAGTACAATCATCGCCCTAATCATTGCTATGGGAAATTTGGCAAACCCAATAGGGTTGTCAATTCTACCTCGATTGATGCGGCTTCCTTCTCATCATTCTCTCAAATTTCTTGGGAGGAGTTTGATCACTTATTAAAGCTATAAGATACTTTTGGGGCTACTCATTCCTCTCATCATGCATCTACTTCTTGTTGATGTACAATTTTACTTCTCCATCCACATCTTAGATCATTGACTCAAAGGAATCTGCCCATATGTCAAGTACCTAATCCCTTCTCTCTAGAGTACTTCATTATATGTTAATTTGTTATCAAATCAAGGAGAAAATACATATTTGAGAAGTATTTTATAAGGTATCATGTTAATTATTTTATTTATTTAAATGAACCTCCTTAAATCTTGATTTAAATTGATATTTTATGAAAAAGAAATTGATGAGAATTTATTTCATATTTTGAAGCTTAATTCTCATTTAGTCTATTTTAAAATAAAATTCTATTTTGTTAATTTTTAATGATAAAATGAAATATATTTTATGTAATTTTTTTGAAATTTTTAGGCACTAAAATAAATATATAAAAAAAGTAAAAATTTGCACACCACTAGTGAGCTAGAGGCACACTACTTAACAAGCTCAATGTGGGCCATATGCCACATTGTGTCTAGGACCACACACAAAGGGTGCACTATCTTGTGACTCATGTAAATTCGGTCATAGATCTAGATCATGGGTATGGGGGGTTTAGGCCACATAGGCTCACCTCTGTAGCCTATTGGAAGCTAAGTCTCAATCAAGATCATCCTTGGGAGCTGGTGGTCAAGTTTGAATCTTTCCTTTTGGAGGTGCCTTTAATTAATCAAAGGGTGTCCTTATTATATATCACATTATCCCCATAATATTTCTAATATGGGACTAAACATGTCTCTTTTCGCTACTAGATCCAATGATCCAAGAGATGCCACATCACTACCCACCATCGCATAAAAAGTAACTGTCGATCCAATGGTGGAGGTAATTGTATTTGATGTACAAGAATGCACCACATCACTGGCTACCATCACACAAAAAGTAGTGTCAAATGTAATGATAGTTACTATCAAATCCAACACACTAGAAGAGGATATGTTGCCAACCACTAGCATGTGTTGCAGTATGCACATGGATCCTAATAAAGCACACAAAAAAGGAGTGAGAGGTTGAAGGGACTTGATAGTAATTAGTTGGCCACATCATCCTCTTCAAAGCAAACTAATAGCACAATGATCCAACGGTCTTCATCAAGCCACATCTTGGAGGACATATTTACAAATATCAATTATCATCTAGTAAAATAGATGATATCAATTATTCTCTCATGTGGTAGAAGGGTATATTTGCAAATATTGATTATCATCTAGTAAAATAGAAAATATCAATTATTATTGGGCCATAAAAGAGGAAAATGCTAAAAAAATCAAATAAAAATCATAAAAATGTAGCAGAAAATAGGAACTTAAAAAAAAAATGTGATTTTCAGATCTAAGGAACAAAATGAGTAAGAGGAGAGAGAAAGAAATCATTTTTTGAGTTGTTCTTAAAAGAAAATATTGTTCTTCTTTTTCATGTAAAAATAGAAATCCAAGGAATACACCATTAATTTTGATTGTTCTCCTCTACCCTTCTCACCTTAAATCCATTTTGTTGACCTATATGCAAGATTGAGAAGCACTACCTAGAGGTCAACATCAAGTCATGCATTCCAAGGGTTCTAAGTTTGATTTTATTTTCTTTATTACTTTGAATCTCAATTTAAATCTTCAAATTAATTTCATAATCTATTAAATTAAAGAATGAAAATATTTTTAAAAGCCTTCCCTAAGGAGACAACCTAGCTCACCACTATATCTATTTAATTATTAAACTTAAATGATGATTCTAATAATGACTTAGGGTTACATTAGTGGGGGCCATCTCAAGGTACATCAATCTTGGGTTTTCATTATTATATTGTATTTATAGATTATTTATTCTACGTGTCTTGGGTGTATCTTCTCAAGGATTGTACTAATGTTCTAACCTCAATTCATCAATTTCTCCAAGAGATCTCCACTCAATAGTCAATCACTCCCAAAATTCCTCACACTAATAATATCTTGGAGTTTGTTCAAACAACACTACAAGATTATTTATATCTCTTGGCATTGTCCACCAAACCACGTGCCCTCATACCTCTCAATAGAATGGTGTGATTGAGCACAAACATCATCACCTCTTGGATATACTCACACTTTTATAGTAGAAATGAGAGTTCCTCATTACCTATGGTTAGGTGCTCTTTTTACATCCACCTATCTACTCAATCATCCACTTTCTTCTCCCATTGGTGGTAAAGTCTTCCTTCATCACCTCCACTCCAATCGTGATCTTTTCTCTCCCTCCTTGGGTGTTTGGGTGTGTGGCCTTTGTCCATGATCACACACACAATATATCTGAGTTACCTCGTTGCTCCTTCAAAAGGGTCTTTGTTAGATACTCATGCACCCAAAAAGGTTATCATGTATACCTTCTAGATCAGTGTAGGTACATCATCTCTACCAATGTCACTTTCTTTGAGTTAAATCACTACTTTTCACCCTAATTCACCATCACCTCCTACACCTTTTGCACCTACATCTTTTGCATTGGATCTTGTCTCATCTCTTGTGCCCCTAGTGGATTCCTCACCTTCTCCTTTGATACTTGAGGGTCATTCTTTGAACTCCCCTGATTCTTCAATCTTACTGCCTTCTCCTACTCAAGTCATTGTAGCTCTACTTGCTAAATCTGTGACTTCGTGCCTATGTTCGATGCCCACTACACTACACTCAGATGATCTCCACTTACTCATTGCTTTTTAAAAAGGTACGCACTCATGTACCCTTTAGCCCATTTCCTACTTTGTCTACTATGACCATTTACATCCTACATATCAAGCCTTTTTTCTTTCTCTTATTCTAAAGTCAATACCTAAGTCACATGTGGAGGCTATGAGGTTACCTCACTAAAGGTGGCTATAGACTTAGAATATGCAGCTCTCATCCAATAGGGGACATATGTGCTGGTTCCTCAACTCACTAATACTAATATCATTATGATATGTCCCCTTGGTTCATATATCAAAGAAGAGGTAAGAGAGTGCTAAGGTAATAGTAGCATGTGCTATCACGTCCCTAGGTAAAGAGGGTAGGAAGATAGAGTTAAAAGGGGGCTCATATATAGCTGCCGGAGGGGGAAGGGGGTCATGACCATGGTCGGAGAGGAGGTCGAGAGCTGGCATGCAGGAGAGACTAGTCGCTAGACGTTACATCCGACACCAGCCGACAAGGAGTTTCCATACCTGACTTCTTCCTTTTTGTCCCTCTCCTTCTCACACCTTGTAGAGGAATCTCTTTCCTCAAGAACTTGTCACTTTTTTTATACGATATTGTGAGCAACTCTATTATTATCTTTTGGGTTTGTATCATTGGTATCAGAGCCACCAATTCTCAAACAATGACATTGAAGGCTATGGAATCTCGAATGGATCATATGGAGACCAAAACGGCGGATATCTGAGAAGAAGAGCGAAGAATGAGCAAAGAACTACAAAAATCTAGAGAAGAGAGCAGTTTCTTATTTCAATAACCCATGCATTCAATTCAAGACCAATTTATAGAGCTAAGGTAATCGATGGGGGACAGACCTCAACTAGTTGACACACCGAATCCTGCCCCACCATAGGAAGACGTCCCCAACGCAACACCCACACCTTATTCACTAGTAGCCAACGAGGCTTCTGTCAATCCCAGTCAAAAATTGGCATCAGGGTTGATCCACAGCCACTAGTACCCCATCAAGAAAGGGGAACTACCAATATTCAAGGAAGAAGAAGTTGAAGGCTAGATTCGGAGCATTGAATGCTATTTTAGAATCAACAAAGTGGAAGATCTAAAGCATTTGGAGT
Organism: Spirodela polyrhiza; assembly: GCA_024713555.1. Classification (NCBI taxonomy): domain Eukaryota; kingdom Viridiplantae; phylum Streptophyta; class Magnoliopsida; order Alismatales; family Araceae; genus Spirodela; species Spirodela polyrhiza. Next base: position 4,735,194 of record CM046529.1, on the reverse strand, counting down.
TGATGTTAACCTATATAGAAGGCCTTGGCTTACATTAGTTCATATGGATTGAGAATCGATATTCCCTCAAGGACTGGGACAATTTCAAACTCCAAATAGGTACACATTTCAGCCATTCACTATTTGACAACATATTACATCAATTCTTGAATATATCGCAAACAAGATCTATGGGTGAATATAGACAGGAGTTCGAGCATCTCTCTATGTATTTACCACCACTCCAATATGTCATCATGGAACAAACCTTCATCAAAAGTCTAATGCCCAAAATTCAGTTAAAAATTTCTCAAGATAACCTTATCAGATTACGTGCCATTATGGATGCCTCATTGTAGGCTGAAAAGCGCCTCAAGTCCTTATGGGATGCATGGAATAGCTCTTGTGGAAGGGGAGCCACAACCTATATGGAGCAAACCCAACCCTACAACTCTCAACAAAGATACTTGTACCTTCAAAAGTCCTCCCCTAGAGACTTCAATCGACCAAATCAAGCTATATGGGCCCACAATAGAAAATCAGAAACAACCAGTTAATGTCTACAATGATTTTTCACGGCCAAGGAGGCATATAATGTTGACTAAATCAAAATTGCAGGCAAAAAGGGAGAAGGGATCATGTTTTCACTACAATGACAAATTTGGTCATTAGACCTTTGATGCAATGACAAATTTGGCAATCTTGGATGATCAAGATACTCAAGAGGGAGCATTACTCATTGCATAAGTGTCACTTAAATCGATTATTGGGCTGACCCAACCAAAAACCTTGAAAGTGCTAGGGACCTTGAAGGAAAAATCCATTACCATTCTGATTAATAGTGGGGCCACTCATAATTTTTTGTTCACGCAAGTCATCAAAGAGCTAAATATCCCCATTGAGATTGATTTCAGTTTTGAAATAGTGCTGGGCAATGGTCATTCAGTACAAGGTAGTAGCATATACGTGAGACTCACCATTGATATCCAATACACCACTCTAAAATAGGATTTCTTACCACTATCCCTAGGGGGTTCGGATTTCATCTTAGGGATGCAATGGCTATCTACTTTGGGATGGACCCACATCTGTTGGACAGATCTCATCCTTCAATTTAAGGATGGTCCAATAGTCAAGATCTTCTGAGGTGACCCAGGCCTACTTCAGCCTAGTATGTCATTATCATCTGCCCATAAATAGTTAAAGAAGTAACAAGGGGTGATGTTGGAATTACATCAATTAACAAGCTCTAGATTGTGCTGTCACAATCAAGAGCCTACATCATGTGAATAGGGGCTAAGAGTTAGTTTTCCAAAGGTGTTTGAAGCTCCTGCAAGTCTGCCCCCCAACAGGGATGTGGAGCATCCCATCACATTAATTCATGACTCTAAACTAGTCAACCTTTGCCCCCATAGATACTTCTATTTATAAAAAGATATGATTGAGAAGCTAGTGAAAAAACTATTGGCTGCTGGTTTTATCAGACCCTCCCACAACCCCTTTGCAAGCCCAATGTTGCTAGTCAAGAAGAAGGATGTCACATAGAGATTTTACGTGAATTATCATGCCCTCAACAAGGTAACAGTCCCCAATTGCTATCCTATCCCTATAATTATCGAATTACTTGATGAATTATATGGCTCCACTACATTTTTCAAGTTTAATTTAAAGTCAAGTTATCATCAAATTTGGGTAAAAGAAGGAGGTGTTCATAAAACAGCTTTTAGAACCCATGAGGAACACTATGTTTAAATTCAAGGTGATGCCCTTTGGGTTGTCTAATGCCCTAGCTACTTTTCAATCATTGATAAATCATTTATTTCAGCCTTATATGAGATGGTTTGTATTAGTATTTTTCAATGACATTTTGATATACAGTCTTACTAAACAAGAACATTTTATTGCAAAAACATTTTATTCATTTGCACAAAGTTTTTAAGGTACTAGTCGACATCTCTCTCAAGGTCAATCCCAATAAATGACAATTTGCCTATTCTCAATTAGAATTTTTGGGCCATTGGATATCTTTTCGCGGTGTTCAGATAGATATCTCTAAAATTGAAGTAATGCAATAGTGGCCCGTCCCAAAAACCCTTAAAGAGTTGCATGGATTCTGTCTTATAGGGTATTATCGCAAATTTGTCAAAAATTATGCCTAGTTGGCAGCACCTCTTACAGCCCTTCTCTGCAAGGATGCCTACAAGTGGACAATAGAATCCCACCAGTCCTTTAAAGGCTTAAAGGGAGTCATGACTTCCAACCTAGTGTTAGCTCTCTCAGATTTTCTCAGCCCATTCACTATTGAAACAAATGCATCTGGTAGAGGAGTTGGGTGTGTACTCATGCAAAGAACTCAACATGTTGCATACTTTAGCCAAGCCCTTTCTAAGCAGAACCAACACAAATCAACTTACGAATGTGAATTAATTGCCATAGTCTTGGCTGTGGAAAAATGGAGACACTATTTTATTCACCTCCCTTTCACTATCAAGACTAAGCAATACAGCCTCAAGCATTTGCTCACACAAAAACAAGTGTAGGAACCTTAGAGCAAATGGTTATATAAGTTGCTGGGGTATTGATTCAAGATTATCTACAAGTTAGGGAAGCTTAATCAGACAGCAAATTCAATATCTTAGATTCCTACAGCATCTGACCTCAATAGCCTTGCAATTTCTAGCACTCATTTCTTAGATTTGCCCAAGATTCAACAAGAGGTAAGAAATGATAAACTCCTTAGCAAAGTGTGGGCAGCTGTAACCAGCAAACCGGATTCACTTCCTCATGATTATGTTGTCAATGATATGCTTGTACATAAGGGCTAGATGATCCTCTCAGCAACCTCTGATCTTATTCCTATGATCTTACAAGAATATCATGAAAAGCCTATAGGTGATCATTACGGGTTTTTATGAATATACTAGCAGATCAGATGAGACTTATATTGGTCCAAAATGAAGGAGAGTGTCAAGACGCATGTCAATAATTATCTCACTTGCCAAATACATAAGGTTTGATCATTATCCCTAGCTAGTTTGCTCCAACCATTACCCATCCCAAATAAAATATGAGAGGATATAACCATGGACTTTATAGAGGGGCTCCTTACATCTCATGGATTCAACTCTATATTAGTGGTGGTGGACAAACTAAGTAAGTACTCCCACTTTGTGCCCCTTAAACATCCTTTTTCTACTCGGTCTGTGGCCAAAGCATTTACTAAGGAGATCATTCGGCTCTGTGGGGTTCTCCAATCTTTTATCTCAAATAGAGACAAATTATTTACAAGTAAATTTTGAAAAGAATTATCAAGGTTACAAGGCACTGTCCTCCATTTCAGTTCATATCACCCTCAGATTGATGGACAATCCAAGGTGATTAATAGGGGATTGGAAACCTACCTGAGGTGTTTTGCATCAGAAACACCCAACACTTGGTCCAAGTAGCTACACTAGGCAGAACTATCATATAATACATCCTTTCATTCATCAATTGGCACCACACCTTTTCAAGTAGTCTATGGTCATGAACCCCCACCTTGCTGCATTGTGGATCACCCACCACCCCTTTAGAATCACTAGATCAATTGTTGTAGGAAAGGGATAGTATGTTCTCCCTTTTAAAGGACAAACTACAAAGGGCACAAAACATCATGAAATTGAGAGTTTTTGTCTAAGGCCCTACAAGATGAAATCATTGGTCAGAAGACTTAATGAGAAGTTGGTACCTAAGTTCTTTGGGCCTTATCAAGTCATTGGCAAGGTGGGACCAGTTGCATACTAATTCTAGTTACCAAACTACTCTTCCATACATTTTTACCCCTCTCCCTTTCTCTATAGTCAAAGCTCACAAACACTCTTTCTATTCAAAATAAATGGCTGCTCTTTAGTGGTGGCTCTCCACCCCCTTATATAGGGGCCCACATGGGCCAAGGGTGAAGAACCACATGAGAGGCCCAAAATGCCAAGCCCCCCTAGGTGTACAGTCTCGAGTGGGCCTTCCTCTCTATTGGGCCTAAACGAGGGTGGCCCAATGAGAAGGGGGTGAGGGGAATAAGGACACTAGCTCCTCCAATTGGGCCCACACATATGACCCAAAGGAGGAGGTAATAGGATGAGCTGAGGGCCAAAATAGAGTGGGCCGTCCCTTCTTACCATGGACTCGACATGGGCCCAAGGGGTGGGAAGCCCCTCATGTGGTGTAGCGGAACCCGGGGTTCCTTGTCCTCACTCGGGCTCCGCAATTTGGTTGACAGCATGGGGGCAAGGTCTCCTTCGTCACCTCAGCCTCATGTTGTGGTGGCGAGGGGTCTTGTCCCCCACTAGCACCTCTATCAATAGTGTTATACTTGTTGTCTATGTCGATGATATCTTGATCACTGGTAGTGACACCATAGGGATTGCTCGCATCAATGTCTTTTTATATCAACACTTTACATGATTTGGGTGTGCTCAAGTACTTTCTAGCATTGAGTTTGTTTATCAATTAGGGCAATTGGTCCTTAACTAATAGAAATATGTGCTTGACCTCCTCCAAGAGGCCGAACTCCTTGGCTGCAAACCTCAATCATCCTCCATCAACAATAAACCTATTTTTTGGGACTCTACTTTCCCTTTGCTTGCTGATGTCCACACTTATCGTTGCCTTTTTAGGAAGCTCATTTACTTGATAGTTACTCACCCATATGTTACTTATGTGGTGGATCTTCTTAACCAATTTATGTATGTACCCCAAGATATTCACTAGCATACTACCCTACGTCTTCTTGCCTATCTCAAGCATGTGCCTAGATGTGGCCTACTTTATCAATGCCATGGTCACCTTCATGTTGAGGTGTATTCTAACTCCAACTACACTGGTGATCATGGTGACAAGAAGTCTACCTCTAGTTTCTATACCTATGTTGGGGGAAATCTTATGACTTGGTAGAGTCATAAGCAGTGCATGGTCTCTCTCTCTCTCTAGTACAAAAATGAATTATCGGACTATAGCCCATGCCTCCTCCAAGATGGTATGGTTATGATGGTTCCTTTATAAGCTTGGTGTTCTGATGTAGGGGACTATGCCGATCTATTATGACAATCAAGTCATCATCTTCATTGCGAATAGTCTTACCTTTTATGAGCATACCAAGCACTTTGAGATCGACTGGCATATTATTCGCAAGGTTTTTTACTAGACTCATCACCACTCCTCATGTTGACTCATCTAGTCAACTTCCAAACATTTTCAGGGGGTTAAGTGCTACTTTTTACAACTCCTTTTCATACAAATTGGGGTTACTTGATCTTTACGCTCTAGCTTGAAGGGGAACATGAGAGAATATAGGCCCTAGTGACCTTTTGTAATTCCCTACTCCCTCTCCTGCTCTCTACATATGTAACTTTTGAACCCTTCCTCATTAATCTAGTAGATTATTATTCCACATGAGTCATCCCTTTGACTTTTTTTATCTTTTTATATGAGATGTCATCTTCTCATTCAATTAATCAGAATAATTAATTTAGTGCAGCTTTGTAGAGATGTTTGATAGGTGTTCTTTAGACTACATCTTTGCGTTTCAAGATATCAAAGAGAGGAAATAAAAAGACAGTAGGAAGAGGAATGAAACGACTTACACATTTCTATGAATCTTTTGGTTGTAAATTTTTGCATGACTTAAATCATTCTCTTGTTGTTACTGATGTTTCTCTATACAACTGAAAAGCTCAGAAAACAGCTCAGAACTCTAATGAAGTTGATGTGGATAGTTCACTAGAGAGAGGCAGGTATGGGAGGGCATCAAATGTTAGGTCGTTGCTACTTGTATTGAAGAAACTGGTGAAGATTATGTATTCAAAGAGCTAGTAATATCTGAATCTGCAGTGTATCCCTAGTCTCCAATGATTCATTTGGTATTTGTAAAGGGCAATCAACCGTCAACATGCCTCATAATATGTGCCATCAAGTGAATGCATGCCAATATTAGTCGTAGGCTTCAAGAGTGCGTGAAGGTACCTAGAGAAACTATGGGAGGTCACTTGAAATTTAAATTCATGTGGGAGACCCGTGAAGAATTTCCTCGAGTTGAGTCTACAACGAGCGTGAGGATCTAATTTCATGTTGGCTTGACTAGAGGCGTTATGGGCATTATTATCGTTAATATCTCTGAGGCCACCTTTACCCCATGATATAAGATGGGGGTCGCCACTTCTTATAATACATGTGTGAGATAGCCGCCTCTCTAAGAAGTAAACCGACGGCTCAATGACTTGAGGATTTTCCAGACCACGTAAATTTGATGTCTCTTCCTCTTCTGGCCTCTATTTCTTCCTTTTCATGTGTTTTTGTTAAGCGAGGGATGCTTGTCACTTAACCGTCCAAAGTACAGTGCTAAGGATTTCGCATGTGCGTAAGTGCTTTCGATAGGAAGTGGGGAAATTTATTTCCGGAAGTGGCTAGGCGGGAATAATTTTTGACGTGTGTCGAAACGATTTCAACAAGAAAGGTTAGGCACGAGTGGTTACGGTTAAAACTGCGAGGCACGTGCGCTGCGGCGTGCGAGCTGGGCAGTCCGCGCCCGCGCGCGCGCGAGAACAACGCTCGGCCGAGAGCGAGACACAGAGAGAGGAAAATTAAACTAGTTAATCAACTCCGTGAAATCCGGCCTGTCTTCCGTCGCGGGTCCTCCGCGTCCCTTGTCCTCCTCCCCTCCACTCGATCCGCCTTCCAATCGACCCTCCTCGGAGCTTCTCCCTCGGAGTCTCCCCCGATCTGTCCTTCTCTCGCTCTCTGTCTCTGTCTCTGTCTTTGTTTCTCTCTGTCTTGTAATTTCCGAGGAAGGGGCGCAGGAGCCGATGCGGCGGCAGCCGGAGAAGCAGGCGGAGTGAGCGGCCGTCGCCCTCTGCAGACGCGGGCGGCGACATATCGTCAGCTGGAACGAGCCAGGTGCGAGGGAGAGATGGAGGAGGAGGAGGACGGTGGTGATCTCCTGGCAGCTCTCAGCCTTAACGGCCGCGGCAGCAGCCGGTACGGGGGCACCGTGGTGAGCAACACGATGCCAGCGCCAACCCCACCGCCTGGACATCAGAGGAATAAGGTGATGTCCTACAGCCAGCCCCTCCCCCGCGACGGTGACGGTGGCAGCAGTGTCCTCCTTGGGGGCGGCAACAGGAGGGGAGCCGCGAGGAGGAACAGCCTCGAGGAGGAGCGGATCCCGAAGAGCCGCAGTAGTAGTGATAACGAGTACAGCACCGCAGACGACTGGGATGATGACTATGGCGGGGGCCCCGACGGTCTCGGAAATCCGTATTTCAGCCACAACCAGCAGCTCCGGTTTTACCAGTCGTTATCTTGCCCTGATGAAACAGCCCGGAATCATTATCCTCGTCACCATCATCCTCAACAAGGTCATCATCTACCCCCATCTTCCTATCACCAATATGGAGGAGGGGCATTTCTCGGCAGCGTCAGGTTTGGTGACACGTCGTCATCCCTGGGCTGGAGGACGTCCACTGGAGGTAGCAGTGGCAGCTTCTCACCACCCAAGATGGCAGCGGGAGTGGGAGTTGGGACCGCGCTGCCGGAGTTCACGGGTGCTGGCGGAGGCCAAGGTATCTTCAAGTTGCCATTGCGAGCACCGGTGCATCCTGGACGGCCACCATCGCTGGATCTTAGACCGCATCCTCTCAGAGAGACACAGGCAGGATCTTTCCTTCGGACCGTTGCTTGTACACCCACTCAACTCTGGGCTGGGCAGGAATCTGGTGTTCGGTTCTGGAATTTCTCCGACTTATACGGGGGACTGGAAGGAGAGGGAAGGATCTTAGTGAGAGGGGATGAGGAGTCTGCCCCATTCCGCATGTCCTACCAAACATCGCCGACACTGTGCATGGTTGTCGACGTTGCCACGCATTTGATTTGGACTGGGCACAAGGATGGCAAGATTAGATCGTGGAGAATGGACCAGCCACTGTATCAGACTTCTGCTTCTTTCGACTCAAGTATCCCCTCTAGTACGGGCTCCAGTGGATCATCTCAACATATTCGTTCCTTTAAAGAAGGCCTTGCATGGCAGGCACACCGTTCTCCTGTTTTATCATTGATCATCACATCATATGGTAACAAACATTATGAGCATTTTCTCCATCATCTTATCCAAAATCTACAGGCTCTTTCGTATTTTATTTTTCTGATGCATATCGCATTGGTTATTCTTTCTATTTGAAATTAGAATGGCAACAATTTTTTTCCCTTTCAATTTTGCGTATGTTTTTTATTTCTCTGATCAAAATTGAGTGTTTTTAAAACAAAAAGATATACTGAAATGTACCATAGCTAAACTCTTAATGTGGCAAAAATGTACCATGGTGTTTATGTGATTGAAAGAGGACAGAATACTATTGGCACCCCTGGAGTTTCTCTCTTCATGAGTTCTCCTTTCATCTTGTCTCTGTGGTGCTTTGACTGGTGCCTATGAAAGATTCACTTCAATTATATGAACCAGCGTGATGTTTGATGCATTATGAGCTATAATGATCCGCATGTCATGAGTTATTGACCTCAATTTCACAGAAGTATCAATCATTTTAGTGTTTCCATGAAAGAAGTGATCTATAATTTTTCGTCTGGGTTTTGATATGTTGAACCTCTTTTTTATTCAAATTAATCATTTATGTTACAAAGCTTTGGCAACATTTTTTTTCTACATAAAATAAACAAAAATATGTTTTCTTTTTTGTTGCACCATGAGAAAAATATTTTCAGTGAGGTAGTTATTAACTTGCACCGCGAGGAAGGCTTGATAAGGCATCTAATGGAGATTCTCAATCTATTAATCAAAGAGAGACATCAATCGGGGAAGTTTTTTGGAGGGTCCTAATGAATGTGATTCAATAGTGTCATTTGGATCGGAAGGTGAGATTATTATATATTTATTTATGGGATCATGCGGTATTAACATGTTTGGAAAAACACTAATTACAGGTGATCAGTTTTACGACCGGAAAGTTTTTGGGTTACCAGAAAGAGTGCAGAAACTGCTTAGAAGGAAGGAGCTGGCATCACGATGGCAGCTGTGGATCCAGCTTCAATGAAAACCAATGACTGATCCTGGACCTTGAGTACGAACGTGAGAAACATGGGATGGTTACCACTGATTTTGTAAATAAGCTGCTCAGTTGCGAGCAAAATAGAGATTTAAATTGGAATCCTATGAAATCCATATTCTTGAGAATAAGTGACACTAAAAAGTGATTGTAGCTTTCTTTCAAATAAGAGTGAAAGTGCTGATTTATTGGGAAATCACAGCTGATGATGGAAGTTTAAGATCTGGATGTTTACGAACTTGTATATTGTGTTAATATGCAAAAGGATGTTTAATGATGTTGATTTTAACAAGAGTATTGCGACATGATATATACTTTTGCTCTTATAGTACCTGATCATTGTTAAATTACTTCAATGTTGAAGACAAGTTTATAAGACGGCTTTGAGTTGGTTTTGGCAATGTATTGAAACTACTACTTGTCCTTTGGGATGAATATAAGCTGAAATGTGGCAGAAATGAGAATGCTTAGGAGCTGTTTGTAAGGTTAGACCTAGACGTTGTGCCAGGGTTAAATTAGAAGAACTCTGCAGAAAGTGGTTTGGATGTCTCTGATATGACCAGTACACAAGACTTGTGTATTAACTTGGCTTGTGGAAGTGACGAGAATGAGAAAATCACCTAAAGGTGCATGGATAAGAGATGTGGTGGAGACGAGATCATGCCAGCTTAAAAAGTGATGCATATTAGAAAACTGTTGAATAGATATGATGTTATTGTTGGTGTGAGAGCCATAGTATCAGTCTTCCACCAGGGCGCTAGCTCATTTCATGAGTGTGGGAAGAGCCTCCTGTTCATGCTCTTATACCACAATCTTTCTCTTTTCATAGACTATCATTGTACATTGGCATCTTATTCTACCAAATCTTGCAGGCATTACCTATAAAACTCTTACTTCCATGGAATTTCTTGCTATAAACATACCAGTAGCTGTACTAATAAGTTTCAATAAATGCTGCCAGATTTAATTAGAAGGTGACGCTGGTATTACAGTTTTGGTGGCATTATCTTAATCGATTATTATTCCATGGTTAAAGAATAAGATAAAGCATGCTTTAAAGCCTTTTTGTGGGTTGCTAGGATGGGGAGGACAGGATAGACTCTTCAAATGTTTTATATTCTATCTTTTGTCGTTTTCTTTTTCCTCCAGAAGTTCCTTTGCTTCAACTGTTTTCGGCTTTTCGTTTCTATTCTTTCGTTACATTAACCTTTGCGTCATTTTCTGATGGGATTCGTCGCCATTGTTCACAATTTTTTGATAGGATTTTGAGCTTCATCAGCTCTAGTTCTATTGGGATGTATAGTTCACGCTTGTGCTTTTGCTTTAACTCTCAGTGAACTTCTGGACTCCTGTGTCTAATTGAAGGGAAATTGCTAATCAATACAAAATATTTTTGTAACCCCTGAAGCTTAAAGGATGTGATGAACTGCCAAGGAAACTGGGGGAACAACTGAGGAAAGAGGGAAGGCCACCTAGGAGGAATCCTTTTGGGCATGTGTCGTTGGAACATCTGGTCAGGGATTTATGAACAATGTCAACAATTTCTTAAATAGAATTTTATGAAATTCATCGTATGTTTATTGTGTTCTGCCTAGGTCATTTTTCTTTTATTTGGAGAGCAAATATCCGAGTTGTAGGGGAACTTGGATAATAGAACTGCAAGTTAGACTGGAAAAAATTGGATGAAATATTAATGGGATGCTTGCTGGCATGCCTTGAGTGGGGTTCGCTGTGATTCATTGAAATTAGTGAGTTTTTCACTCAAAGATAGCATGAATAGACATTATTTTGAATGTCTACTATTATCTTTTAGTCGTAGGTTCGAGCCCCACTAATCCTACCCCCATGGTTACGGTACAGTAGAAGTCCCACCAAGCAAACACAGAAGATAAGGACGCCTCAGCTGGGTTTACTTGCTATATCCCAGCATGAGGACCAAAACAGGGCCAATTGTTGAACCGGAGCACTGGTCCTCAATCCAAAACCATCTTAAATTCTTCATGATATAGTGGGACGTGTTACACTAATTTCCAGGATGATGAAATCATAGGTTTTTGAGCTGAGTGTTTAAAGAATGTTCTCAATGTAGGCATCAGTGCAAATAAAATTATGCTCTCTTTGGTTGTTTGTTTTTACCTTCTCTTGAGTGAGAAGGCCACGGTGAAATCATTAAGATAATGAATACCAAAGAAGGCCAAGCGTCGTACCTTTCTGTGACACCAAAAACCTTTCGAGGAGGGGACATAACGGAGAATATGCATAGCACATTTTTATTCCCTTAGTAGAAATTATGATGCATTAAATTGTTTAACTGATTAAGATAGAAATATGTCCTGAATATCAAAAAATTTGGAGAATTATTCGAAAATGAATTGTTTAGAGAAGTCATGATTCTAAATTTGGTAGAGCTTATATCTACTAATGAATGTTAGGAAAATAAGCTAGAAAAAGATTTCTTTTTCAATTTTCAAGTTTCCTACTTGTTTTTTAAGCGTCACTGGTGATCAAAGAAAACTTAATTTGGTGAAAGGTAAGGCGAGTCACATGGATATCGAAAGGTTGAGAAATACAAGGTTTTCTTCTGGAAATCATGCAATCCCATCTTATGCTGGCCTGTTTTTTATTATTTTCCTCGACCAAGTAGAGAAATGGCTTATTTATACATTCTCGTGTATGTGTTTTAAACCAAGTTTTCATGTTTCTCACATAAAGAATGACTACAGCTTCTATTGACCAATAATATGCTATGGCTTTGGTATGCTAACTATATTAGAATTGTACTTAATCTATGTCGTAGAAAACTTTTAGGTGCATAAAAATGTTCAAGCCATTTGTGGGCTTCTGTTGTGAAGTTTATCAGTTACACTACAGGATACATATTAGGACGTCGGTCTGTTTGTTGTCCAAATCCTAAGCTGCCCTTGATTTATGGAAGAAGTTTTGATTGTGGTCTGTTTAAAAATGATTGAATACTCTCCCATTGAAATGGATCATATTCTGGCTGATGGACCCCATGAACCAACCCTGTTAACAAGTGGTTAAAAGGAAACATGGTAGGCATGTGCAAGTGCGAATATCATTATTTTTCTTACTTAAAAGCAAGCTGTTGAGGCTAGAGACACATCTACATAAACTGTCAATGTTTTGTATTTTGTAAAAAGATGTAGGAGACATTACTGAAGTTGACATCCAAAATGACTAGAGAATCAAAGTCTTATAATTGGATTGAATTTACTGTCTGTCTGTGGCTCATTGATTAGTGGGCATCATCTTGATTTGTCTTTGTTATCTTTTCATTTAGTTGCAGATTTTGATAATGCTGAGTATTTACACCTTTTTTCGGCCAAATTCTCTATGTGCCCATCTTTTTGGTATCCTCATGGTTGCCCTTTTAATAAACGGATATGGTTTTGAGGTGGATTTCATCATGAAACTAAGTGTGTGTCGTTGTAAAATTCAGGTGATCTGTGGTCAGGTTCTGAAGGTGGTGTTATAAAGGCTTGGCCTTGGGAAGCTGTTGAAAAATCTCTTTCTTTGCCTACAGAGGAAAGGCATATGGCTGCTTTTTTACTTGAGAGGTCATTTATAGATCTCAGGAGCAATGTTACCGTTGGAGGTGTCTGTGCTCTGCCTGCTTCGGATGTAAAATACTTGTTGTCTGATAACATGAGGTCAAAAGTGTGGAGTGGTGGTTACTTATCCTTTGCGCTATGGTATATCTATTTTGTGTTCGATTATGTGTTAGCCAGCATCTGATTTCTTGAGTTATATTTTGAATGTTATGTATTCTTATCTTATCGTATTTTAATTTTGGTGAGCTATTATTACTCAGGGATTCACGTACAAAGGAACTTCTGAAAGTATTTGGCATTGATGGCCAGTTAGACACACGCCTGGATATTTCACCAGTCAATGATGCATATATAGAAGATGAGATGAAAATGAAATTTGCTGCATCATCGAAAAAGGAAAAACCTCAGGGTCCTGTTAGTTTTTTCCAGCGCTCACGTAATGCTCTTATGGGAGCTGCTGATGCTGTTCGTAGAGTTGCTGTTAAGAGTGCTTTTGGTGATGATAACCGGAGGGCTGAAGCACTTACAATATCCATGGATGGTATGATTTGGATGGGATGTGCGAATGGTTTGCTTGTTCAATGGGATGGAAATGGCAATCGATTGCAGGAGTTTCATCATAATTTGTCCTCTGTTCTTTGCCTTTGCACATTTGGTACGCGACTATGGGCTGGGTATGCTAATGGTTCTATGCAAGTAGTGGATTTGGAAGGAAATCTTATCCGTTCTTGGGTTGCTCACAGCAGCCCAGTTATAAAGATGACCGTTGGGAATGGTTTTGTGTTTACATTGGCAAACCATGGTGGCATCCGTGGATGGAATTTGACATCTCCAGGGCCTCTTGACAAGATCTTGCTTACAGAGTTAACAAATAGACAAATCTTGTATACAAAAGAAGAGAATATTAAAATATTGGCTGGAACCTGGAATGTTGGTCAAGAAAGGGCATCTCATGATTCGCTCATAGTGTGGCTTGGCAGTGCAGCATCAGAGGTAGGCTTGGTTGTTGTTGGTTTGCAAGAAGTTGAGATGGGGGCTGGTTTTCTCGCAATGGCTGCTGCAAAAGAAACTGTAAGAGTCCATTAAAAGTTTTACATTTTCATCTTTTGCATCTTTCTAAGTACTGTAGGAAGCATTCTAACCTTGGAATGATTCTCTAAATGGCTTTAATGTGTATTCTTTAGGTTCTTAGGAAATTTCATGTGATGCTTTGGGTTGTAATGAAAAAAGATCACGTCTTTGATTGCTACCTCTTTACTTTATCTAAACTATCATCCAATCATGTTTCTACCGTTAATTGTTGAATGTTGATATGTTTGGGTTTTGATTTTAAACATCTGACGTGCGTATTTTTAAACTAATTCAAGCATGTGAGCATGGCAGAAACTTGAAAAGTCTGAAAAGTTCTAGAGCTCGTTATCCAAGTTTTCATCATTTTCAGGCATATTTTGATCATTTTTTTTTTTGGAATCTTCGTCAGTAGGTGAAGATTTGTTTGCATCCACGTATGTTCCTCCCTAGTTCTGTCTTTCCTCAAGATGCACCATGTTATAGTATGTGTATGCCGATATGGGCACCTTTGTTTCTCAATGAATATAGTAAACATTCAAATGTGGGTTTTCTTGACTGTTAAGTAGGTGTTTTTTTCCTGCTCTAATTTAACCCAACAACAAGGTTTTAATCTGGAATTACCTCAGTAGGTGGAAAATTCATATTCTATGCAATTCTTTTCAGAGTTTAGTGCAGTATGTTTTGCTGTCATGGCTCCCTTATAGATTATATTAAATGCGTAATTATTTTTTGTTTATATATAGCCACATCTCGCCTAAAGCTAAAAGTAAGGCCGTGAATTTGTTATGTGCTTTGGGTGCCTATTTGTTTACGGAGAATTATCATTGTTTATGAAACCATGTGATGTAACCTTGGAAATAACTCTACCTGTAATGGTCTTGATGACTGCTTCCTCGAACCTGATTCCAGGACTTTCTAAATTTTTTATGGCCTGGATTCGTTCTTCTTTTTTCCAAAGACATGTCATTTGTACGCACTTTTTTAAAAAATAATTTATTAATGCTACCACCTTAATTAGTGATCTTGATGATCCAAGAAACTGTGATAGTGTGTTTCGGTAATTTTGATATGTAGGAAATGACATAAAATTCTTTGTCCAAAGTTTAATTTATGAATATCGTGGGATAACATATTTTTTCCGTATAAAATAGACTCATTTTGAATTTTTACACAATATTTTTTCAGACTGCATTTTTTTGTGATTACTTTGGCATTGTCTGTTTAGTGCCCAATTTCAAATGTCATTTTTTATTTAGATTGTTGTTCTTTGTAAGTGATATTTTTTCTGATTGGTATGCTGGCTCCATCGCTAGAAGTCGTGACATTTTTAGTTGATTTGCATATTGATCGTAGGTAGGACTGGAAGGGAGTGCTAATGGCCAGTGGTGGCTGGATACTATTGGGAAGACATTGGATGAAGGTACAAGTTTCGAACGAGTTGGGTCACGACAACTAGCTGGGCTACTTATTGCCATATGGTAAACAAATATCCTGAAAGTACTGTCTATTCAGTTGGACTCAGTTTATGGAGAATTTTGGAGTTCTGTCTGACCATATTTCAAGACTATGATGCTCTAATATGTCTTATGGTCAAAAAATTACCCTTGTTTCACTTTTCCTTTCTTCACAGGGCTAGGAGGAATCTTCGGGCATACATTGGTGATGTCGATGCTGCTGCTGTACCTTGTGGTTTTGGGCGAGCAATTGGAAACAAGGTGAGTGCCTCTTTTTTAGGTCTTATCCTGCAGATGAAGACATTATTTTGAAGGCTGTAAGATCCCTGTTGTATCAAATGAAATTTGAGATCCAGTATAAAGGAAACTTCTATATATCTCAATTGCACCTAATTACTTATCAATACTTACTTTTAGAATCAGCAAGTTGTCATGTCCCAAACATTTCTGTTGAAACTCCATTCAGGACCTTTAGGGTGATTGGTAATGTCCATTTTTCTGTATGATTATGCAATACTCATGATCGAATTATTAATTAGCCAATAAATCAAGGAATGAAAAGTAATCAGCAAAAATCTGTCCACAATCAGCTTATCCGGGTGGGAATTTAATGGTACTCCCTTTGCAAATGAATGACAACCTTTGGCACACCAATGATTTACTCAATATTCTATCCGTGCTTAAATAGAAAAATAAATATTTGAATCATGCTAACTCGAGATTACTCAGTGTTTACTCAATGGAATTCATGGAAATAGTTTCGAAAACAATGGACAATCGTTAAAACACTTGAGGCAGCCATTTAAATGATCTCATTGCATATTACTGCTTGGTAACTTGGACAAAAGTTTCACAATTTTTCTCACTCATCATCCTTTTTTATTTTTTTATGAGGATTGATGTCCACCGTGGTCTGTAGATTATGGTTTTAATTACCAATTCCTTTGAAACGGCGAAATTGAGGGCCCCTTATATTTTGCTTGCAGCAGTATAAATTTAATCCCTCATTGAACTTAAAAAAGAAAGAGTATAATAATTCCAAACCAATTTTTTATATGCTGAAATTATCTGAATCATCGTGGAGTTATCTGATTTCTATGAAAAATAGCACGTGGCCAGAAAGAAGAAACAACGGATAGAAAGGGGAGGTAAAAAAAAAATTAGAGAAATGCACTAGAAACTACCATTTTGAGTATTAGACCTAGATTACAGACAGGATTGATGTTTCTCATTGATTTGTCTCCATTGCGCACTTTACTTTTTTTAGGCTTTTGTATTCGAGGTTTGCCTTGATCAGTTGGAACTATGCCAACTTGAGCTACAAGCAAACTCTATTATATGTAATTATGCACAATTGTTTAAAATTCGGCGACATACTGATGTCTGCTGGAGGAAAATTCGTTTTAGCTAACGGGAGGATATTGAAGCAATCGTCAGCATGTGATGTAGGATTGCTATATCATTGTCGTAGGCTCTCCAGATAGCCCAGCCGGAGATTGTCTTGCCGTGGACATATTTAGATTACATTTTGACTGACATCAAAGCATTTGATGTGGACTCATTCTCCTGTGATTTCTTGTCAGGATTTCAAACACCCTGCCGTGAACTTGAATTATTTGGACGAAGTTTTTTGAATGGATTATCGGTGATTTTGAATTTAACTCAGCTCAAGAATTCACAGCGTGGCCTGAACTTCCCCTTTGATTCGCTTGGAAAGTGACTCATTAGAGTGTTTTAAAAGATGCTTTATTTCAGTGAAGTAGCAATCGTGCTGATTATGCCCCTGTTTTTACTCATCCTTCATTTCATTTCCCCGGTGTGGATTAACTGAATGACCTTTTCAGGTCAGCGTTTGATTATCCCATTGAGCATGCTTAAATGCCATATTCCATCATGGTATCAGTAATGTTAAAGTCTTTTGTTTCCATTTTTCTCCTGCAAAAACTGTCTAATTTACGTTTGTGTACTAAATGGGTTTTCGGGAAACTTTGGGTTGTGTATTTTTTCCATTTTCTTTGAAATTATGTCACCATGCAACCGAGACTTTTGCGGAATTTGTCATTCCTTATGTCTATCAGCTTATGGATTACAATTTTTTTATTATAAAATGATTTAGGAGACGAATTTTTTCATCAGGGGGCTGTAGGATTGAGAATAAGAATCTATGACAGGATAATGTGCTTTGTGAACTGTCACTTTGCGGCACATTTAGAGGCAGTCAATCGAAGAAATGCGGACTTTGATCATGTTTACCGGACCATGACTTTCACCCGACAATCTCAGGGGCTTAATGCTGCTAATGGTATGGTACTATGCCTGCGTTGGTTTTGTTCTTTCATTGTAGTATGCATCCAACTGTGCTCTCTGATATATGCGTGTGGAAAGCTATGCATACATGTCGGAGGATATTGCTCTACACGTGCAAGCACCGAATGTGCAAATGTGTTTAGCCTGGTGGTTTATTTGGTTTTCTTGATCCTGTTTGGTGCAGCTGGCGCTTCATCTGCTCTTCAAATGTTTCGCGGACCAAATGTAAGTTCAACATTTTTTATATTAAAGTCACTTACTTGACTTCACTTTCATATAGTGTCTTGTTTCTCTCCGAGTTGCATGATGTAAGATTATGACCGAGGGGCCTTGGTATTTCAGACTGATGATGGGAGACCTGAGCTATCCGAGGCAGACATGGTTATATTTCTTGGTGATTTTAACTATCGACTCCATGGCATATCTTATGATGAAGCAAGAGACTTTGTTTCTCAACGATGTTTTGATTGGCTTCGGGAAAAGGATCAGCTGAGAGCTGAAATGAAACTGGGAAAAGTCTTTCAAGGGATGCGTGAAGGGCATATAAAATTCCCTCCTACATATAAGTTTGAGAGGCATCAAGTTGGCTTGTCAGGTATTTTTCTGAAGGAAGTTTCCAGCAAAATACGTATTTTACGTTGCTGAACTATGTGTCGCCTCTACCGATTACTGTTGGAAATTCAGAAATTACTTGCTTACAACATCAATGCAATTATGAAGTTTTCATAGTTTGGATTTCATTGGTTCCATCTCAGGGTATGATTCGAGTGAGAAGAAAAGGATTCCCGCCTGGTGTGACAGGATACTGTACCGCGATAGCCGTTCTGTTTCATCCTCCGAATGTTCTTTAGAATGCCCAGTGGTTTCTTCAATTTGTCTGTAAGTGTTTTCAAATTCCTATTTCTTTGTTCTCTACAAGAGTTTCTTCCTTTGACGACTAACAGCCACTGTTCCAAATTCACATCAGATATGATGCATGCATGGATGTTACAGACAGTGATCACAAGCCTGTCCGGTGCATATTCAACGTTGATATTGCCCGCGCTGATGAATTGATTAAAAGACGACAATTTGGGGAAATACTCATCTCAAATGAGAAAATTACCTCCTTGCTTGAAGGACTATGCGCCATTCCGGAAACAATTGTGAGCACCAATAGCATAATCTTACAAAATCAGGACGTCACCATTCTAAGAATCACAAATATAAGTGAGACAGAAAAAGCCATGTTCGAAATAGCTTGTGAGAGGCAGTCAGCAATCAAGGAAGATGGGTTCACAACAGATCACTCTGCTAGAGCCGCCTTTGGCTTTCCTCGGTGGCTAGAGGTATTCTTTTGACCCACATGATGAATAATATTTTCTTTTCTCTAGTCTGCCCTTGCGCATTTTACTCAAAGGCTCCTTCTGTTTACGTTCTGGTGATTACTGTCGGATGTTTAGTCTTTGTTTTCGGCACTTACTGAGATGGTCATAATTTACAAGCATCTTTGGACCTTTTTCAAATATGGAAGGAAAACTGTCCCATTCCAATTCCTATGCACAGTATTTTGTACTGAACTTGTTTTCTTCGTGGAAGCAATTTTCCTCCTCTGCCCTACGCCCCTGCACAAACGCGCGTGAACCTCAGCGGTGGCCAGTTCATCGGTGAAAAGTGAACAAAATTCACGATGCTTTTGCCTGCAAGTTATTTTTCATCGTTGCTGCCGGGGAGTGCATTTTTTTTTCATCGATCGAAATTAGTGAATGTAGGACAGTGCCTTGAGCTGTAGCTGTCCTTTTACACTGTGAAAGTATCTATGCTCCCGGCTACAGATCTGTCTTATCTTATCACTGCTACGCTGGGGCTTCTCTATTCAAAGCGTTGCACCGACGTTCCAGTGTTGCAGCGATACCGATCCCGTCTCGTTTTTCCGTGGCTTCTTCCCTTTTCTGTTTCCTCGTTGGCCTTGCTTACGGCGAAGAGAGAGGAGGAAGGAAAGCTGTCCTCCTCGTTTGATCTTCTCCTCATCTGTGAGTTGACTCCGATGCAGGTGATGCCTGCGGCGGGCATGATCACGCCGGGGCAGACGGTGGAGGTCTCCATGCAGCACGAGGACTTGCACACGCTCGAGGAGTTTGTCGAGGGGGTCACGCAGAACAACTGGTGGTGCGAGGACCTCGCCAGGGACAAGGAGGTGGTGCTCCTCGTGCACGTCACCGGGGACCGCTCGACCGAGCGCCGCAGCCACCGCGTCGCCGTCCGCCACTGCTTCTCCTCCCGGGCTGGCGGCGCCGCCTCCTCCTCGAGGGGGCCCTCCCAGAGGACTCAGTCCAGCGTCCTCCACCGCTCGGACTTCCGCTACCTCGGCAGCTCCTCGGACATCGTGGACGACTTCCACTACATGCACGGCTCCTGAAGCCCTGCTTCCTCGTTTGTACATACACGGTCGGTGAATCCCCCCCGCTCTTGTTTCAAGCAACCCCGAAAAAAGGAGAGAGAGAGAGAGAGAGGTCGGTCTTAGATTGTTCGTCTCGTTGTGGATAAAAGAAAAGGTTCCCCTACGGCTGGTGGCACTTTCATCACCGGGATATTCTTTGGATATTCATTCGATTCGATGGCTCAAAAGCCAGATTCCATCTCGGGGCCATTTCATGAGCTATTGTTTGACGTGATAGATTTATTGTACCCGTAATTACAGAAATTCCTCGTCACCCATTGTGGTAAGGTCATAACGTACAACTCCCTCGCCGATCACATCAATTCGCTCGTCTTTGCCAGCGTGAAACGCCCAGAAAGCATAACACGAGGATGGACCCTCTTCCTATGACTGGCAATGAAGGTGAAAAATGGATTTTGCGATCAACCTTAGTACCACGTTCAATAATCTTAGACCTTGGTTCCTCCGAAATGCAGACTAGGCGACTAAATTAACTCAAGGGCAAAATAGCCTTTTCATATTAAATAGATTAATCATTTTAAAGCATTTTTCTCTTAGATAACATATTAATCAACTTTTCCAAATTTTCTAGTTTGACCGTGACCGAGGGATGGAGTGCCTCCCTGCGTGGCTAGAAAAGAACCCATGCATCTCAAATCTAGCTCATGGATTTTCTAGGGCCATTTTTTTTCTAGTTGGGGATGTGTGCATTTATGAGACTTTGACAATTAGTTAGGAAAAAATCAACCTTTGAACGTTTTTCCTCAATTTATTTGAGGTAACTTAGTAGTTCAGTTGGCTGAATAGGTCATTAACACTTAATCAGAAGTTAGCATGGATGAATTCCTAATGACAGATTGGGGCCCAAAGTGGCGAAATAGTGAAATCGAGAGCCTAAACTTATCTCTATAGTCATCAAACAAATGATTATGTTAACCTCGCTTATGATGAAAAAAGTGCGCCATCATGCCAAAAGAAGCTTGTAAACATAAGGTTGATTTAGTTAATCCCAACTTATTAAAAAGGCAAATTGTAAAAAAGAGCTCCACTCTAATTATTGATCAATAGTCACATTCATAGTCAAAACACAAAAGTTTTAAATTTTAAATTATTTAAAGAGTTCATAGTCCTTTGAATCTACAGCATCTTTTTGAGCCTAATATTTCAAGGTCATGAAAGTTAAAATTGTTTCAAGAGTTAACCTTTCCTTTCTGAACTAAGAAATAATGTTCCGAGGAAACACTTGTCAAACAAATTGAAAGTAATTATTTTATAAGCACTACAAAGTGTGGATATTTGAAACATCTAATATTGCACAACTATTATAATGAGTTAATATTGTAGCCATTAATTCAAGGTTTATCTCAATAGTCATCAATTTCAGCCTTATTAAATTATTTTTCTCTCATTGTGCTTGTTTGCTGGCACTTCATTCATTGCAACGAAAATAAAGCCATGGAGATAAGAAGGAAAAAGCAGAGAGAGTGTGGAGATGCATTGAAATCAATTTGCAATAGTTTCCCCCCTTTTTTTTTGGCTCATTAAATAGATTGTTGCAAAGTATAGTGGCCTAATGTCAATCTCCTCTGCGACAGCAACAGAGGGGTGTAAGATCAAAGATCAAGATAATGGACAGAAACAGAGGTAGATATTAGAGAGAGATTGAGAGAGGTAGAGTGGGATGTTAGGATAGATGGGGGATTTGGCTGTTTCTGTGGAGGAGAAATAGAGATTTATTTCATTGTCAGTTCTTAGAACTGAAAACTTGAAACCTAATTGAAATGATGATCATTACATTTTGTGTGAGTATCGTTGTCGGTTTTGGTTACGTCAATCAGTCGACAATCTAAACCATTGATCTGTAACTCTAAGCAATAAATTATTTATAAAAATGTCCAACTCCAAGGCTACTTTTTTCTATTTATTTTAAATTTAATCACTAGAAAGAGAGAGAGAGGAGGGAGGGGGGCTGGGTGGTGGAAGTACTGCCTGTTGGAGAGCAGAAACAGACGGGACCATTTCAAAGCACCACTGGCCGCTCGCGCGCCCCACACCGCCTACGCCTCTTGTGGGCTGCCCGCCCCTTCCGAGCCCGGCTGAGCGGGACGCACTCGCCCGCCTCTTTGGACCAGCCAGCGCGCCGCAGCGGCGGCGGCGGCGGGGGCCTGCAATGGGGTCGTCGGGAGGGGACGGCCTGTTGCGTGTGCTCGCTCTCGTGATCGTCGCCTCCGTGCTCCTCCTGCTGTTGCTTGTTCTGCTATTCGTCTATTTGGCTCGCCGCCGGGAATGGCTCCTAGTCTCGTCTTCTCCCTCTTCCCCTTCCTCGCCCCCTTCTGCTCGTCTGCCCGTCCCAAAGGTAAGAAACTGTCGTCGGTTTGCGTGGCTTGTTGTCAGGTTCCGCCCGCCGGTGCCTGCTAGGTTACGGCACAGTGAGGGCAATGCCGGCTGTGTTCCTCTTTTCTCTTTCTCAGCTTCCCATTGGAATCATGCAAGCTTTCGTATTTTTTCTCTCTGGAATTCGTCCGAAATTTATGTCTCTGAGGCCTTCCACTGCCTTAAATTGCAATGCCTTCAAGTATTTTGAGGTTAGCTGTAACATGTGGAACTTGTAATTGTGATAGTGGAGAAATGCATCTTTCATCATCCTTCAAAGGAAGAAGGCGAGCAAAACGAGAGATAAATGAAGTGAGAAGCAGAGCTTTTAGGGGAAAGATGTGGCAGTAAGATTACAGGGAGTTGGTACCCATGCGTAACCGTGCATCATCTTCTCTGACCGTCTCTTTCTATCTCTCTCTCTCCTTCTTGCTTTTCTTCGACCTTTTTCAAACCATGATCTCAACTCTTATCTGAGAACCATAATAAGCCGGGAGATGTTAAATTAAAAATTATGATGTATCGTTTTTTAGTCGAATAGTAATATCAAATTGATTTTAGATATAGGAAGGTGTAAGTCCCCTCCTCTATTTCCCAAATGACCTGAGTTTTTTTGGTGAGAGAGTTATCACTGAGAGAAAAAAGCTAAGTTAGACAAAAGTATGAATCTCCTTCGTTGTCAAACCTTCTGAAGCAGCAAAATGTCTGTCAGATTATCCCTGCCTGAGACAAGGCCCTTTTTTTTGTGCCATAGGAATTCTCGTTTTACTTCTATGCCTCCAGAAAGAGTCAGAAGAGTTTTTGAATGCCATGTGATCCACAAGTTCAAATAGATGTGATCCTGACTGACATGTTATGAGTTCATGTAGTTGGTCAAATCTTTCCTCTTCATTTGTCGACAGCTTGTATGCTATGCACAACAAAATTTGTGCTATTTACCCTGTTTTTGGGTAGAGATTATCAAATTCTTTCTGAATACAACGAAATGAGGAATAATTTTGATTTTTGGCGTGATATTATTCACTCTCTCAATTTGGCAATTCCTTGTAAACGGCCCTCCAAGAAAATCCTCACTTATTTTTTGAATGCAGCATGCTGAGAAATGGGACCAAATATGTCTGAAACATCAGAAACTGGGACAAATATTGGAGCATCAAGAGTGTGGACTGAGGACTAGGCAGTGATTGTCTTTTATTTCTTATTTCCAATTTGTCTTTATGATCTGAATATACCATTCTACATTTTTCAAAAATATTGGGATCTAACTTTCATAAACGTGCTTCTTATTCATTGACTGTGTATAATGTGTAGAATCACTTCGTTCTTTTCCTCAACCTAAAATAGTTTCATTATAAAAATGAACTTGTTTGACTCTTTGTTCCTTTCTATATCTTCGTATCAGGTTGATATAGAGAAACCTCTACTCTCTAATGATTTCGGAGAAGCTCCTGGTCAAATTAGTTGTTCAGCTAGAAGATGTCTTTCAGAGGAATATAGGCATGATAATGATGTGAATATTGGCTCGCTAGTAACGCATCTGTCTCCTAAGGACACAGAAAAGCAACTGATAGGTCGACATGGTCCAGGTGTGTTAAAAACAGGTTAATTTCTCAGGCTCTCTCAAAATTATCATCTCCTCTTCTAATTTTCTTTGGTACCCATGAGATGCTGCCTTTTTCTGGCTTTTCTCATGGTTTTTGAGTTCTGAATATGATGTCTGCTATGAATCAGATGACTTGGTAGTTGGTCAGACGCTCAGGTTTACAGAGGTGGCAAATTGGCAGGAAGAAGACTTGGTGCATGACAGGAAAAAAAATACTAAGAATGACTCAGAATTGTTTGGGGAGTCTCTCAGACATCAGGCTTCTCAAGTTGTGGACAGATCAGCACATGAACGTACTATCTCCTTTTATATTTTATCTCATTTGTTTGCCTCATCAAGAATGTGTACTAAGCTGAATGTCAATATAATTTTGATGATTATATGTTATTTGATCCTCTGGATTGTTAAATCTGCAGGAAGCAGCCTGATCCTGGAGGTCATTTCTGGCCCTTCGTGTGGGCTCCAATGTTCCAGACAGTCAACGAACTCTTCTGTCCTTCCATTGACTCTTGGAAGAATTTCTTCAAGTGACTTATTTTTGGAAGACGCAGGAGTTTCAGGGAAGCATGCAGCCATCAATTGGAATAAGAATGTACTATGTCTAACATGCTGCGCCTATTTGTTCCTGGAGCAATCTTTCCTTTGTAGGAGTCTCTGTGATTGACTTTTTTCCCTAGTATCCTATTTTGATTTCATGTACTGTTTGTAGACATTTAAATGGGAGCTGGTGGATGTCGGAAGCTTGAATGGAACACTCTTGAATTCACAGGCAGTCCATAATCCTGATCTAGGACGTCCATGTTGTAGTGCACCTGTGGAGCTTGCAGATGGAGATATAATTACACTTGGCTCTTCTTCAATAATATTTGTAAGTCACAGTCATTTCGTGCTTTGCTGATGTATGATTTCTATTTAAAATTATTCAAATCATTGAGGAAGAAGGATAATCTATATTCTGAGAATGCATGCAGAAAGTTTCCTGAATTTATCCATATTTCTTATATCTCTTCTTTTTTTTGGCTGGAGTGGTGCTGCTTGTCTCTTCAAACAAGGAGACTATATGGTAGGAACCTATCAAAATCTCAATATAATAAATGGCCCAGAACTTGGATACTTCATTTTTAAAATATCTATCTCTTGCTTTAATCCTTTTGATTAGTGCCCTAACTACAATGTGAGGCCTACTACGGTGCCTGGAAATTTGGGCAAAATCTTAATTTATGAACTTCTAGGTCAATTCACCTTGGACTACGAAATTCGTGCTGATCCTTGTCCAATTTTTTTGATAAGAATCGAGCAGGTGCTTGAATCTTTCCCATGAACCTCGGATCTTTGTCTCTTGTAGCTACGTCTGCCGCACACATAAGTAAAAAGGAAAAGGGAAAGAAAGGCCGAAGTCCTAAAATTCTAGCTCAAGGAGGGAGGTTACAAATTGATTAGTATTTATACTAATCAGAGCCAGTCTGATTCAAGCTGAACCGATTTAGGCCAAACCGTTTCAATGTACAATAAGACGAAATAGCAAGAAAGATAACATAAATCACCCTTATTTCTAACACTCCCCTTCAAGCTTGTGAATGTATGTTAACTATACCCAGCTTAGACACCAGATGATGGAAGATGTTGCTTGGAAGTCCTTTTGTGAATATATCTGCAACTTGATCATTTGAAAGCACATATGGAGTAAATATTAACCCACTTTCTAATTTCTCTTTCATGATGTGACGATAAATCTTTATATGCTTGGCTCTGTCATGTTGCATAAGATTATGTGCAATGTTGATGGCTGATTTATTGTCAGAATATAGTTTCATTGGATCATCTATTTTGATCTTTAAATTATTCAAAATAATATTAATCCACAAAACTTCACAAATGCCTTGATCCATGGCTTGAAACTCACTCTGGACTTGATCTAGCTACAACACTTTATTTTTTACTCTTCTAAGTAATGAGATTTCCCTCATGAAATGTACAATATCTAGATGTTGACTTTCAATCTACAACATATCTTGTATAATCTGCATCTGTGTACATTTCCAATGATAAATGACAATGCTTCTTGAATAAAATTCCTCTCCTTACTGTTCCTTTGAGATAAAGAACATGATTTGTTGCCTACAAATGCATACATTTTGGATTGTTCATAAATTGGCTTACTACACTGACCGCATAGGTTATGTCTAGTCATGTATGTGATAGGTAAATTAATTTACCAACTAGCCATTGATACATTTTCTTATCAGTATTAGTATCTTCTACACATGGTCTTATTTTAAGATTATGATTAATCGGAAAATTCGTAGGCTTACAAACTGTTTTACCAGTCTCGTGTAGTAAATCTGTCACATATTTTTGCTGAGACAGAAAAATAGAATTCTTTGAATGAGCAACTTCATTGTCTAGGAAGTATTTGAGTCCTTCTAAGGTCTTTATTTCAAATTCTTAAGATAAAGATTGACTGAAGAGTTTCTTTTCCATGTCATCACTTCCTATTACAATGAGATCATCAATATATACAATAAAATTGTAACTTCCCTTAAAGGTGAATGTTTGAAAAGCAAGGTATGGTCTCTTTGGCTTCGTCTATATTCAATCTTGAGCATAACCTTCATAAATCTTCCAAACCAAGCCCATGGAGATTGTTTTAGCATGTACAGTGCTTTCTTCAATTTACATATAATGTCAGGACCTAAATTATCTTTGTAACCTAGAGGTACCTTCATATAAATTTCTTCTTTTAATTCTTCATGCAAAAATACATTTTTAATATCAAACTGCTGAAAATCCCAATGAAACATAGTGGCCAATTACAATAGTATCCAGATTGTATTCATTTTTACACCTAGTGCAAAAGTTTCACGATTGTCAACTCCATAAGCTTGTGTGTACTTTTTGGCAACTAATCATGCCTTGTACCTTTCTATCAAACCATCTGCATGGTACTTAATTGAATACACTCGTTTGCACCCCGGCTACATTCTTCCCCATTAGTAGATGCACAAATTCCCAAGTGTCATTCTTCTCTAAAGCCTTCAAAAATAGTTTTTAGAATTTTAATGCCATTCAGATTGGATAGAAAGGTCTTATGTGAGGGTGATAACCTATCATAGGACTGTAATGGGATATGATGGTTTTTGGGTACATCTTCTAATCTCCTTTCAAAGGGCAATAGGTAAGTCTTCGTCAATAGGTAAAGAGTTGGTATTAGATGTTGTATTTGACTCATCTTGGGAGGACTCATAAGTATGAATAGAATTTGAAGCAATTTTCTTTTTCCTGAAAAATAATTGGCAAAATCTACGTTTTCATGTTCTTTATTAGGATTATCTTCTAGGACAGCTGGTTAAATAGGAGTAATGACATCATATGGTAATAAAACTGAGGGAAGTAAGAAATTTAAGTTTAGATTCTTTGAAATTTGAGTTTCCTCATGTAATTCGATGTATTGTAGTATGTTTCTTTTGCATTGAAGGTCACATCCCTTTCAAGGCTCTATAATCTAATTTATCTTTATATTGTTCATGTATATGAACAAAAGCTATACATCTGAATATTTTGGGAATGAGCTTTGTTTTTAAAGTGATATGAGGGTAGAAAAATGACAACATGTCAACAGGGCTTTTAAGATTCAATGATTTAGATGGTAATCAATTTTTTAGGTGGGCAGCCATAAGAACTCCACTTTAGAAAAAATTAGGCACATTATTTTGTATAAAGAGTGCTCTAGTAATACCTAACAAATGACCTTTTATACGTTCATTAATGCCTTCTTGTTGGGGTGAATAAATGTATGATGAATCATGCATTATTCCTTATGGAAAAAAGGAGTTAAAGATTGATTAAAATAATCTTTGGCATTATCAGATTCAAATCTCTTAACTATTGTATCAAATTGATTTTTTATTAGAGAACAAAATTGAATGAGTGCCTCGTTGATATCAGATTTATGTTCAAGTAGATAAATTCATATCATTCTTGTACAATAGTCGATGAAGGGGACAAACCACCTACTCCACCAGTGCTAGGTGTAGGTGCAGCCCTCACACATCACTATGAATATGAAAAAAAGATATTGAACATTTCATAGTATTTTTAAGAAATAGAGTTCTTCTATGTTTAGCAAACTCACATACGTCACATTTGAATTCAGATGCATTCAGATTGTGAAATAAGGAAACAAAGTTTTTAGAGTCAAAAAAGAGGAATGTCCTAATCTTCAATGTTGAAACTAAATTTTGTCCATGTTTGACAGGTGGAGATCCTTAGTAATACTACTTTGATCTACTGCTTTGTTAGATTGGCTTGGAAGTTCTAGATAATAGAGTTCGCTCCATTCTTTAGCATGTCCAATCGTCCTCCCAAATGTCTTGTCAAAGAAAAGACAAGTATTAAGATCAAAGTTGACATTACCTAGATCTTGTGTAAGTTTACTAATAGACATGAGGCTAGAGGTTAACATAAGTACATTTTTCAGAACGATGTCTGGTGATAATTAGATATTTCTTAGTTCAATAATTGTGACAGAAGATCCTCCAATTGTGGTGATTTTTCTATTACTAGGAAAAGGGGCATAGGAGTTGAACAAATGAGAGGTATAGGTTATGTGGTCTGTGGCACCTGAATCCGCTATCTAGAGTGAAGGTTTACTATTTATATAAGCACTAAATCTAGTAAAAGTAAGAGACTTTCTTGAACAAGCAAGTGCCAATGAGGCTTCCATGCTAACTTGCTTTTGATCTGAGGTAATATTTTCTTCTGGTTGTGCCACAGTGAAATGGACTTGGTCTCCTACCCTTTGTTATCCCTTTACATGATGTGGAGGCCTCCGATGTAGCTTATTACATCTATCAATTGTGTGACTCGGTTTTCTGCGGTAGGTACACCACATCGTGTCTTGAAAGTCACTACTATGAGTCTTTTCTAATCTTGGAGATCGACCTCTGAATTTTGTATTATTGCTGTTATAATTTTTTCCACCTTTAGCCACAAATGCTGAACTATCCATATTTCCAGAACCAAGCATCAAATTTCAACTTTCTTCTTCCATAATTAAGGAGATTACTTCATTTAGAGGAGGTAACTTTTCCCTTCCTAGGATTTGAATTCTAACTTGATCATTTTCAGAATTCAATCCTACAAGATATTCATATGTTTGATCCCTTTCTATCTTCTATCTATATAATGTTGCATCCATAGGGTCCCTATTGATCAAATTCTTGCCACATAGTTCACACTTTGAGTATATTTTGTCACTGATTTCTCACTTTGCTCTATAGTCATCATTTTCAACTTCAATTCATAAACCTGTGTAGCATCTTTTGCCCTTGAGTAGGTCTGGTGTAAATTTTTTCAAATGTTTGTTGCTGTATTTAGGTACAAGCAGGTCCTTCAGATCTCAAGACTCGTCGTGGTCCACAGCCATGCCATGATCCTCGAGTCTTTTTGATCCCAACTTTCAAAACCTGGATCTCTAGATTTTGAATTTATACTAATTAAATGATCAGCCATCCCTTGTCCTTTAAGAATGACTTAGACTTGTTGAGACCACAAGTAATTCCTACCATTTAGATGGTCTGTCTGGGGTATAATAGGTAAATCCCCATAGTTTACATTAGATTCTGGCCTCACAAGTCGGGATTGTTTTGTTCTAGAGGTGGCTTCAGACATTCTTGCATCAAGAATCAATAATCCATGAAAAACAAGGCATCGATCTACAGGTTTTGTTCTGTAGGTTGAGAGTGCTAGATTCTCACATAGATAGTGCAGAATTAGCGAATAGACAGTGGCTTATCTTGCAAGCCATAAATTCGTGCCCTCATAGGAATGAAGAATAAAAGCTGCTAAAAAGCGAAATTAGGAGACCAAGGAATCTAGCTAAGGAGGTGTTGGACAGATAGAACCTAGCTCTGATACCATGTCCAGAATTTACATGTTGCTTGAATCTGTCCCAAGTATGTCGGATCTTTGTCCCCTCTAACTGCAGCTGCCACACACACATCGAAAAGGAAAAAAAGGGAAAGAAAGGCTGAAGCCTTAAAATTCTGATTCAAGAAGAGAGGTTACAATTTAGTTAGTATTTATACTAAGTAGAACCAGTCCGGTTCAATGTACAATATGACGAAATAACTAGAAAGATAACAGAAATCACTCTTATTTCTAACATTTTTCATTGATAGAAAATATCTGAAGTTTGAGAAGACAACTGATAGAACCTAAAATTTCTAAATTGGCCACTGATTTGTAATTAACTATCATTTGTTTTCAATCAAAGAAGATAATACATCTTTTAATTTTTATTTTTATCCCAACTATATTTTCGATTTTTATTTTTAAATCTCCTAGATTTCATTTTTGCTCAATTAAATTATTCATTCGTGATGATTCCATTTTCCTTAGTCCTTAGTACTCTAGATATATATTGCTCAGTCAATTAATAGAGATTTTCTGGATCCAATGTGGGGAGGCAAAACTGTAAAGAGTTTAGTGGAGTCGTTTCTGTCTCTACAAAGGTTATGCATGTCATGGTTGAAGAGGGTATATAATAACTTCTAAAATCTCAGTGAGAGTATTTGGCCATTTAGTAGCTGCAAGGCTTTTAGAGTTCTTTTAGATGTGGTGGTGTTTCTCATCATTGAAAAGTTAGAAATGAGGGAGGATTCCACGAGTGGCTCACATCTAGAATCGGTTTTTGTAGTTTCTATGAGGTTTGATGCTATACATGTACTCCTTTGGTTTGGATCATTCCAAAAACATTTTTGTTCATTGCAGTTTTGGATGGAAAAAGTGATGAAGTACAGTGATAGAATTAATGAAAATTGTGTGCAATTTTGATGGAGAATGCACTCAAGACGAATAAATGAAAGGAAAGAAATGTATGTCAATCAATTATCTACATTGATCTTTTCGTCTTGAATTGATCATGATTGCATGGTAGAAATAGATGATCTTCACAGTAATTTTTTCCCATGGAAAACATAAAGTAGGTCATTAAAATTGGACATTGAACGGTTGGTTGATCTCTGTAACATATAAAAAATCTACTTATATTAACGTTTATCATTTGAAAATTCTGCTTCCTTGTTGTGAAGAGTTCGACTACATTTTTCTTGAATGTAGTGGCAGGAGGGGGTCGTCTTAAAAAATCATATCATGCATTAAATGTTCAACCATAATCCTGTCCAAGCAATATGCTTGCACATTCTTTCGTCTCCCAGTCCTCTCTCTCCTTCCTATCTGTCCTTGCCTCTCTCTCTCTCCCACTATATTGTCCTCCACTCCCTCTCTCTTTGGCTCTGTGGACATCATGGAAAAACTAAAATATTGCGTGTTGAACCCAGAAGTAACAAGATCCACAGTCCTTGGGGTCTATAAGATTTGATTTGTTGACCCTTGAATCTACAATGATTTGATTCATGACCCATGAATCTGGAAGGGTTGCTTGAGTACACAAGCAAAGAAAAATTTATAGAGAGAAAAAATTCTATTATTCCTGGGGAAAATGAGATGCTACAATTCTTGGGTCAATAAATAAACTGAAATTAGTACTTACTCTATTTAGGATCAAATAGCAAAATAATCAATAATTTTATTAAAATAAAAAAGTACTTATTAGTCATGCGAAACTAATGATCTACCATGTATCCTTTGCCTTTTGACGTTGGATTTGGGTCCATGGTGCATTGAAAGCCTTCATACCTTTGTGCTCTACACATTATGGCCTGTCTGGATCACAATCTATGATCCTTATTTGTTGGTGTTGTGCTCTACATCACTCTTCCTCGCTCTCAATCTCGCCATTTCTCCTCCTCCATCTTCCTCCTCCTTGCTCTTCTCCACCTTTCTCTCTCCTTCCTCCTTCCCCCTCTCTCCATTTCTCTTGCTCAGCCCCCTCTCTCGCACTTCTCCCCTTCTCCTTGACAAGAATTGAGCAGGTGCTGAAATCTCTCCCAAGTACCTCCAATCTGTCTCCTGTAGCAGCGGCTACCCCACACACACCGGGAAAAAGGGAAAAACGGGAAAGAGAGGCCGAGGCCCTCAAATTCTGATTCAAGAAGAGGTTACAAATTGGTTAGTATTTATACTAACCCGAACCACTCCGGTTCAAACTGAACCGGTTTAAGCCAAACCGGTTCAGTACACAATAAGATGAAACAGGAAGAAGGATAACAAGAAAACACTCTTATTTCTAACACTCCTCTCCCTCTCTCTGTCTGCCTCTTTCTTGTTGTGTTATCATATATATATATTACTTTTC
Source organism: Spirodela polyrhiza (assembly GCA_024713555.1). Taxonomy (NCBI): domain Eukaryota; kingdom Viridiplantae; phylum Streptophyta; class Magnoliopsida; order Alismatales; family Araceae; genus Spirodela; species Spirodela polyrhiza. The sequence goes on along the minus strand of CM046529.1, from coordinate 4,703,073 downwards.
TGCCATAATGTGTTCCGCAAGAGATTTTTTTTTTTCACTAGACTGATTTGTACTCTATTCTATTTGATTTTCTCTAGGTTCGAATTATGGCATATGCTGAGTATCCTATTCCCTTCAGAGTTGGTATAGCATCTGATCCAATGGCTCTGCGTAGAGGTGGGAAAAGTCTTCCGATGGAGGATGCTTTTTATTGCCAATGGCCACTTCCTGGCGTTGATAAGGTTTGATTTCTATATTCCTATTAACATGCGAATTTTGATTTGCAATGGATGTGAAATCGAAAGATTAGTCTAACAAATTTATTATCATGGAGTTTGGGTTATTCGGCATCTTTGATGGACATGGTGGAGCTGAAGCAGCCAAAACTGCTTGCAAGTTAGTTCCCTTCTGTATGACTTTATATTTTTGTCACACAATTTTATGTATATACTTTAGGATATCAGCACGTAATATTAATGTTAATATTCAATTGCACTTATTATTAAAATACGGGCACAGCCATTAACTTGCGTTGTTCCATTTATATTTCATTTTTAGGCTGGTACCTCTCTCATTCTTGAAGTACTAAGTAATATTTTTATTGACGATCCACCCCATTTGTACATGTACTTCCTTTTCTGTGGAATGGGAAAACAAGATGAATATCTAGGCTTTCCAATTTTTTTCTTCATGTTTTCATTCTGAGTTAATACTTCCAATGGCTGTGCCCGTATTTTAAATAATAACCAATTTGTAACCTCTCTTCTTGAATCATCCTGAAAAATCCCAGAAATGCATTTCCAGTTCCTTTTTTTCTCGTTACTAATTAATATCTGTTTGAAATGGATTACCATTTCATCACTTCGGACTCTTTTGTGTAGTCATGTAGGATCGCTGTTTGTATAATGTGGACAAGCAGTAAGCTACTAAACTGAAGTAGCTGTTACTGATGCACAGAAATTATAACTCTTTCATTTCATGCTGAGCTAGTGGACTGGCAAAACCGCAGACCATAATAATCAGGCACAATATTTGGTATTAGAGAATGTGAGGTGAAAACACATTGGCGTCACTGTACGGGTGGGGGTTGAAAATTACTGTTGTGAGATCCTGGATTGCGGTGAAGATTACGGTTCTCCCACTTTAATGAAATGTAATTGAATGTGAAAAAATGTGAGCAAAAAGACAGTTTATATATCTTCCTAATCGGAATGGGCATTCGTAACTTCACAAGTCAGTAGTTGAAGCTCAAATTTGGACAAACTTTTCAGTGCCATGAAGATTCCTTCCTGCCCCATAAATTCTTGCTGGAAAATTCTTCCATTCCTCTCTCTGAATTGACCACAACTCTAATTGAATAAATAAACATCATTCCGTCTCTGGTTGTTCAATTGTGCTCTGATGATTTTTTCTTCTGTAAAGAGGAAAATAATAGGTTTGTTTTGGCTTAACATTGACCGACGAAAGTTAAGGTTTCAAATTGAGTATGTCTCAATCATCTTTTGCCAAATCTGACTTGGATCCCAAATTCAAGCTTCGAAATTTGCACATTTGGTGACTAATAAATTGTGTAAGCTCAAGAATGAGATTTCTTTATTTGCTTCTACATGAAATATGCTTTGGTGTCTGGTTATAAAGTACTCTCCATGAGAAAGTAATTACTGCAGGAACTATGCCTTCTGGAACTGTTCCTTTTGGGATCCAGTGGGCTAAATTCTTTGAAATGATTCCAGGTTGTTTGTGAAGTAAATATGTGCTTAATGTTATATTTCTTAATTGACACTCTTGTATGCTGTTGCATGAGAAGAAAATATTCCCTTATCACGTGTATTCTAGTATATTAAGAAGAAACGCCATATAATTCATGTTTCTCTGTTATATTAAAGATTCCAATCCCAGTTGCAGGATTTTCTTACCAAGTAATTAACTTTGGAGCAATAGAGTGCTGAGTTACCCAAAATGGTAGCTTCTTTGGAGGTCAGGATATGCCTACGATTGCCTAAAGGAAATCGAAACAAATAAACCGATGCCTGAAATACACTACCTGTGAACACGTCAGACGAATGCGGATTTTAGTTCAACCAATCTGTCATTCAAATACAGGCCCTTTCAAACGTTTTCAACATGATTGTTTTCCAGTTTTTGTGAATCTTTATGCCATTTCATCTTTCCATTCCTAAGCACAAACTTTCTTCTTCACAATAACTTCATATCCTTTCATCCATGACTGTAAACGATAGCAACGATTTTTTGTCATGTTGTGGCTGATATACTAACAAGAAATGGCATTCCCTTGACTTTGGTTTCAACTTCCCCTGCAAAGACCGTTGCCTAGTCCTGTTGATCAATTGAATTCAATATGAACATGTAATATTATATTTTACTTCTATAGATATGAATGAAAAAAACATTGGAACTTGGCAATGGAATTATTGGGTGACAGTCACCAATTATTGAGAGTTGTAAGCTTTCGCAGTGAGCAAGGGCTTGCCTTGCTTTTTAGGTTGTTGGGATCTTAGGATGGTCTACTCTTCCTTGGTGCAGATTATGGAGATCATTCGGACATGAATTTTCTGTGCAGGTTCTATTTGTTTTTTTCTCTTTGGCTATTTAATGAGAGTGTAACTCTCTACTCACATACTAACTAGTGGTTGTTTTTCTTTTCTAATGCATCTTTTTGATTATTTGCCATTAAGCAGCGATCCCGCAGTCTAACCACCAATAAATCAACATATTAATGCACGTACCTTTTCTGGATCTGATTTTCGTTTTATTCATTCATGATTTCCAGGATTCTGCCTAGGATTGTAAGCGATAGTTTGTCAAACCCTGAAGCAAGAGAAAAGGTCCTTTCTTTACGTGATTCATCTGAAGTTCTTAAAGGGGCCTTTTCTCAGACAGAAGCAGCAATGAGATATCCGTATCAGGTTTTTTTTTCTCTCTTACAAATCCTTTGAAATTACTTTGTGAAAACTGGTCTTTTGGATTTCAGAAAAGGTGATGTAATCTGTCTGCTTCTTTTGTGAAAATTTATTCTTGTTAATTAGGCTATTGCTTTAAAGTTTATTCAATTATAATCTTTGATAGGCTGCTCTTGAGCTGTGCCCATCCCATTTGTACTGTTCAGATAACAAATGTTGAGAGTTTGCCTATACGTGAGGGAGCGTTAAAATTGTCTCATTGTGGGAGCACTAGTTAAAACCATGCTGTAATCTACCTTGTTTATTAGGTACTAGTTTTGGCCCCGATGGCCAAAACTTCAACGCAGATGAGTTTATCTATCTTTGAACCACATCATCACCAAGTAACGATAAATATATCTTTAATATCAACTACGAGGACTTTAGGTGGAGGATAGTTCTGAGAAATGAAAGCCCATAATGTGGAAACTGGTCACCAAGAAATTGTCCACTGGTAATAGAATTCAAATATTTGAAGCTGATATTTCGAGTAAGTGTGCCTATTGCGGGATGCAGGAGAGTCATCAATAAATGGAATATAGAATTACTATGTTCTTATAAAAAGTTATCTAAGATGCTGTCTATTTTCAAATGTCTTTATTTCGATAAAACCGAGTTGTTGCAAAATTGACATTATCTGTCCTGTAGCATCTAATCTTTGTCGGTGGAGATTCTCTTGGAATCTACCTTGCGTTACATGTCAGAAAATAATTAACGATAAATTATGAGATATACATAACATGATTGATATGACTGTATTGATTTGTTATTAATTTGTCAACAGCGGTGGAAATTGAAGTCTGTGTAAGATTCCCTGCTGAATGTGATCAAGAGCATGGATAACATGTTCCCTTTACCGACTTGTTTGATGAGGGATGAAGTTTTTTTATTCCTTGATTTGGTCTTTTTCCAACTTCTTTTTACTGGTATATGCCTTTTTTTGTGTTTTCTTTGTTTTCTGGAGAGTCTACCTATTCTTTAATATAATAGTATCATAGACCACCTTAAATGAATGTTCCCATCAGGAGAGTATTCAGGTGCCTTGGGAGGCAAGCCTAAACGGTGATTACCTTCATTACATCACGACTTTGGTTGGCTTTACTGTCAACTTAAGTATCTTGTTGGGAGGGTTGTCTTTTAGAATTAAGCATTAATAATCCACTGACTAATTATATTATCCCAAGGAATGTTCTTAGTCATGAAAAGTTATGGACTGAGTATTCCGAGGACCACATGCTTTACGTAATCTTTGAGCGCAGCAATAACATGTGATCTATTCCTACGTAGTATGACTTTGGCTTATAAAATATTTGATTACAATAAAATCTACACTCTGGTCGGTATAATCAATTTAGCAAGTATGACGCTAATTTAGTGTCATTCCTTTTTTTAGTTTCCTTCTTTATCTATCATTGTTCCTGAAGTAACATTTTCTTATGTGTCCTTTGTATGGACTGTTTTGTTTAACCTGCACAAATGCATTCATTATGGACTGGATCTTTTTCAGGGTTGTACTGCTACAGTGCTTTTGCTTTGGGCTGACGACAGGAATGAGCTCTTTGCTCAATGTGCAAATGTTGGTGATTCAGCTTGTATTGTAAAGTAATATTTTCTTTTCCTCGTTAGTTTTTCTTTTTTTTTCTTAAACATTATTATGATTTTTAATATTATTTTTCTATGGACATGATGCTTTCATTCTTCAACGAATGAGTATGAGAAGAATGCTGCATCCCGTGTCTTCCACTGTTTCATGATTCTTTTATTTATGACATTTGAAATGGCTGAATCAAGACTGTTGTTTCACTTGAACCAAAGTTACCTTCACTTCTGAGAAATTGAACTATATTTTGTGACCGTTTTTTAGAATTGAAATTTTTTCAGGGTTTATGAGGGCATGTCGATCTTTTCTCTACTTTTTCTGTTTATAGGTATTGTCACTTTCTCACTTTCCGTTCTTGTCTATTGTTTTGCTACAATAGTCTTTTGTGTTGTCCAAAGTATACCTAGTTTAAGACGACCGCCATATAAGTATCACTACCATCCTATTGCAGAATGGCTCATCTTAATGAATATTTAGTCTCTCCATAGCATTGTATCTGCGAATGTTTAGGTTTTAGGGTCTTCTCATCACATTTCTGGCCTGAGTTTTCCTCTGATGTTTGTCTATGGTGTTCTTATTCCACATCATGGAGATGGCAAGGTTGTCTCATGTTTGCTCCTCTCCTTTCCTGATCTCTTTTTTGCATTGTTTGCTGCTGTGGCCGAAAATAATACAAACTGCCACTGCAAAACACTTGCTGTATAGTATCACTGAACTTCACATCAAGTTATAGTTGTCATCATCTCTTCAGTTTTCAGGGCATCAAGTTCTTAAAAAATCGTTCCTTTTCGTAGATCATCGACTTCAGCAATGCAATAAGTTAACCAGAAACGCGAACTTGATCAATTTCAGCCTTACATCATAAGGTTCATCCAAATGGATAACCTTCACATATCAGCTTTTCTCCTGATTTTGTCTTGATGACCATTGTGCTTGTAGGCTGCTCACTCATTTTCTAATTCTTTCTCTCTCCTATGGAAATTCACGCACAATCTGGTTTCATGTGAATAAGGTGGCTTATTGATACTTTTTGCTTAGGACATGACTATTGTGAATTATTTTGCTTTAAGCACTTATCTCCTTGCCTACATTTTGTCTTTTTAAAATTTAATTGTGGGCAAGATTCTTATCTGTCAGACGATATTTCTCTAGTGCTTTTTAATGATTCCTTTTTTCTGCCATTTTGACCACATATCATGTCTTTCTCAAGGAATCTATTTACAGAGTCATTAAAAAGTCAACGTTGTCTTATGTAATAAGTTGGAATAAAACTGGTACTCACTAGAATAGTCAGTCGTTTTCATTTATTGAACTAATTGTCTTAGTGTCATGCCTCCCAACCTCACTCAGAGGTGCAAACCTGAGTGGCACACACTAATGTGCCGTGCACACAGCTGGTACATTTGTTCAGCATGGCATGTGCGAACTGGCAGTGTATGTGGCAACATGGCACGGCATGCATGACATCACATGGGAAGTGCACAGACATGTGTGAGTTTCTGCTACAGGAATCCCACTGTGTGAAGTGGAGACATGACACTGAGACTACGTCTCAGTTCATGAAAAAAACTATCCTATTGAGCACCAGTTTTATTCCAACTTGTTACATAAGACAAACTTGACTATTTAATGACTCTGTAAATAAACTCGAGAAAATCATGACAGATGGTCAAAATTGCAGAAAAAGGAACCGTTAAAAGCACTAGAGACCATTTGGAAGTGTATAGAAGACTGCTAAACATTCACATGATGAGTATGATAGCCTGCTTATGAAGGGGCCATAATTTCGAATGATTTTGTTTAGGATATTTCTAGTTCTCTGATGAAACCATAGACAACTGTTGCATTGGCTATGGTCTTGTTCAAACATGTTCAATGGTAGTTGGACTTAGACTACTCAAAATGAATTGTCCAAAATCAGTAATTTCTTACAAAGTTTCGTGAAGCTTGGTGACTTAGGAGTCTTTTCAGTTGGTCACTGTCTCTTTGGTATGTTAAAGGGCTCAGATGGAACATGGGAATTCCAATTCTAAATATCACACTTCAGACTGACCCAGAATCTTTCTGATCTTGTTGACATATATGCTCGCCATGTAATCAGTTTTTATCATCTGTCAGTATGTTATTTTCAGCCTTGCCTCGTCTTCACTATTTCCTTGTTTTCAAAAATCATTCCTCCCTCTTTTTTTGATTCGATATGTTGCTAAATAATAGGCGTCTCTAGACGTTGTTGTTTCCGTTTGCCTGTGAGAGGAGCACTTATGTTGCTTTATTCGGCACATTGTTGTCCCAGGATCAATAGATTTTTGTTTTTGCTGAGATTTATGGAGTAGGGATCAACTAGTGGAGAACAGCTAAAGGACATGGTATCGGCACAGGATAGACTATCAACTTCCGAAGTACCTTTTTCCCAAGGATAGATGATGATAAATCTTCATTTCTTGTCCCCAAATCCTCAAATCTGAGAATTGAACCATAAATTTCTGTGAACTAGTATCCATTCAATTTCATAAGGTCGGCACTTTTTTCCAGGAGATGGGCCAAACTTGGGGTTGACTTTCAACAAGTCTGTGATGTGTTTTTCTGCCAGATGAAGTTGTGTTCTTTTATGCCTTTCTTGGCTTTTAAATCCATGGTAGTTCGTCAACCCACTTTGTTATTTGCCACAGGATTGAGAGCAGTATTGGAAGCTTTTAGTATGCGGAAGAAAATTTAAATATCTGTCAATACAGAAAATGCAATTCCAAGAGAAAATTTCTGATTCCGCTTTTCGAAATACCTTAAACCTTTTTGAATGCCAGAATGTTGTAACTAGAGTTGTGTTATCTTTAGGCATTTATCATTCAAATCATATTTCTGCTTTGTGAGACTCAGCTCTCAACCATGTTTTATTTATGGCAGCGTTGATGGCATTGACATCAAAATGACAGAGGACCATAGAATAGCGAGTGCATCTGAGAAGACTCGCTTTAGTGAAACAGGGCAGCCATTGGAAATAGGCCAAACTCGCCTATATGGTCTCTCCCTTTTCCTTACATTCTGGATCTTATAGTCAAACATCATGCAAAACATACCATGGATGTGGTGGAAAAAAAGTAGTAATCTAATTCTTCTGGGTTTGCAGGGATCAATATCAGCCGTATGCTCGGAGACAAGTTTTTAAAAGAGCAAGATCTGCGTTTCAGTGCAGAGCCTTACATAAGTCAAGTTGTCCACTTAAAAAGAGGCAGCATTGCGTTTGCGTTACTAGCAAGGTAATTTCTCAGTGTTTGAGCTGTTTACCAGTTTTCTGTTAAATTCTGTGATATGCTCCATAAGTTTGTGTTACCTGATTGCTTTGTGTCGTTCTTTGTTTCCGGTCAAACATCAGTGACGGTCTGTGGGATGTGATCAGCATCAAGAGAGCTGTGCAGCTTGTCCTTCAGGTATGCCTTGTCTGTGGCATTAATGGAACACTGTGTGGGCCGCTTGTGTGGATTGTACTCTTTTAGGTCCTGCATGATGTCAAAAGGGGAGTCATTCATACTTTTAAAGCTTTCGAGTTAAGTAGAATTGTAATAGTTTATATTAAAATCATACGACAGCTGTCATTAAATTTCCCGTGCATTTTATAAAGTGTAGGGAACATATGACACCTGTTATTTCCTCAAAGTATCGTAGTATTGATAAAACCTGAAGGTACATTTGTCTCTTCAAGGTATAGGACTATATTCTGATAGGTTTCGAAAGAAATGGAATAACAGAGGGATTGCTTACTTTTGGACACTCGAAATAAAAAATATTAAGGGTATTACATACTATAACTGTTATCGCTTTCTGAAAGTAGTACACTGGCAATTATTATTTCCTGCCAACCTTCACATTCTATGCCATGCAGCTTTCATGGGAAAATGTCGGTTAGTACTGGTCTGATCATTGATTCACATTATTATTTTGGACAATAGCATAGATCGTGCATCTTTTTGTATTACTTTTTTGCGGTCAGAGTTTGAAAAATGACTGGTCGCCAATAATATTTGGGCAATCAATGGACCACATCTGATGTACTTTGCAGGCAAAAGCAGGAACCAATACATGTGAAGGCAACTCAGCTGACAAGGTGGCCAGCATTATACTGAATGAAGCCAGGACACTGCGAACAAAAGATAACACGTCTGTGATCTTCTTGGATTTTGATACCTTGTGATCTGGCTCAATCAGTTTTGTGTCTCATAAGTCTGGCATAAGTATTCAAGTTCTCCACTTCCAATGTTCATATTATCATCCCTAATGTTCTGCAGTTCTATTGTTGTTTTTGTCTCGTTCGAAGAACGCACAAGTTTCGTTTGGTAGGACCTTGCGTAATGGCCAATTACATGTAGGTTTTCTGGCTCTCATTGGGTTGGGTGGTTGAGGTCAATAGCGAAAAGGAGAGGGAACTGGGGTAGGAACATGATACATTAGGTTGCTCAAAATAAAACAAAAATAGGAAGAAAAATTATCTCCAGCCCTAGAACACAAAAAAGAATTGTGAAAAAACTTTCCTTGTCTTCCATCCTTTTTGTTCTCTAGATTTGCATATCATACTTTTTTATTTTGATTTGTTATTTTTTACTATTTTTTCTATTTTTTTCGATTTTTGTGGATTATTTTGTTGTCTCACACGAGAATAATCAATATTGTCCATTTTATCGGAAAATAATCTATACTTATAGGTGCGCCCAGACGATAATCAATATTTGTGTGCGTGCCCTTATTGTGTGATGGGTTGAAAGCTACTCAATTTTTGTGTTTTTGATTCACAATAATAATGCATAAATGACGTGTCAAATGAGGCCACCGCAATCCTTTTGCTCCACGTGTCTTTATTGAGATCCTTGCTTTAGTAGTAGAGTGTAATAATAGTTGATGGCATGGCTCCTCGTCGAGCTTTAGATTTGTGTTGTCGATATGTCAAGAGAAAGAGTGACATAGTTGTATAGATGTTGTTGAATAGTCACCGCCTTTCCCCCTTTTGGCATGTGCCTTTATTGAGATTTGAATATTCCCCGGTAGGTGTGATGAGGGTAGGTGATATGTCACTCTTGGTGCGTCAAATTGCTTCACTTTTATGGCTTGCGAGTTGAGTGACAATTAGTGCATTTATGGACGTAGACAACGTGGCACTCTTTTGTTCATCAAATCTATGATGTGCAGAGGTTGTTATTAGATGTGTGAGGCCTTTGATGTGCACCGGGCCCACTAAGTGATGGGCCCAATAATCTAATTTTTATTTTTATTTAAGTTAGTAAATTTTTAGAAAATTATAGAAAATATATTTCAGCAGAAATAATTCATTAAAAATTTTAGGAATTAAGCATAGCATAATAAAACTTGAATCAACATGAAAATTAATAAAAGTTATGCATTAATCACATTTTTCAAAATAAAATGACTCTAATTAGATTTTCTTTTTAAATGTAAAATATTATTTTAAATCAACATTTAGACAAATTCATTTAAATGACACATCAACTAAATAAGTATTATAACCTGTGAAATATTTATTGAATATGTATTAATCTTGCAAATAGGATGGTTGATTATCATGCAATTTTTGCAAGTTATCAATGAAAGTTGTTTGATTTGTTTGTCACAATTCCTCTTTTTAATGTATAATAAATGTGTTTTTCTCAGGATTCGTGCTGATGTTGTGCACGATAATGACTGGGTGATGTGGCACACTAATTTGTGTTAGATCATAGTCATAAGAACTCGTCATTTAGAGCAGGTGACTATCTCTTCTTGGGTTGCCCAATCAATCTAGTGAAAGAGGTGAGGAAATGGACTTTGGCCCATGTTGTTATGGGGCCTAACCAACATACGTGTCCAACAGCTCGAACCACAGTCCCTCCTATCTTTGCACGCATAGTGGTGGGCCAATAGTGGCCCCCAAAGTAAATAAATATTTTAAAATTATCTTTTTTATTTTAAAAATCACAAAATATCATTTAGCATTAAATAAGTAATTAAAATTACTTAAATTCACCAAAAAATGAAATATTAAGAAACATATTCTTCATCAATTCTACTTCATTTTTACTAACATTCGTGAAACATTTCAAAACTTTTATCTCACTTTGTATATAAAAAAAAACATTGTTAGATAATTAGACGGAACACTTGAACTAAGAGTATACTATGGTAATCATAGTTGGTAAAAATGTTGCATTAGTAGAAGATTTTCTATAATCATAATTATATGCATAAGAAATTTTCATTGAATAGATTTAATAAATATTCACTTTATAATGAAGTAAATATCATTTAGTAGGTATTGTGAATTCTATGATACACTTAGTTTGTTTGAAGTTTTGTGCTTTCAATTTGAATATTCATGAGAAGAAGTCAAACGCTTGGCTAAAAATCAATAAGTTAAAAAAATAGAAAGAAATAAAGATAGTGTGAAGACCCAAAAACATGGAATTATATAAGGAAAGTTCATATCTATTCTCCCTCATCATAAAAAGACAAAAAACAAACCTCATGGGCAAAAGCTAAATATTTACTTCATTATAAAGAATGGTATAGTATGAGAGCTATAAAAGTTGGACCATTAGACAAGGAAAGTGCTCATTGACTATTGTCTTGTCACAAAGAAAGAAGAGGAAACAACTACACATCCCCACCATGTATCATTATAAAGAAATTTGCAAATAAAATTGAAATCATGATTGAGTAGAAAAAGACTATTAATCACAATTGATAAGTAGAAAATTTCAAACATATAGTGGCAGATATTTTCTGGCTATAAATGCTGATTTTATACAAAAGGAATTTGAAATTTTGAATATCATTTTGAATGTTTAAATAATAGAGCCAAAAATTCATCCCTGAAGTTTTTCATGAGAACCTAATACATGTCAAAGTGCAAATACTAATATTTAAATCAGTATTGCATTGAAATATAATGTTTGGAATCAATGATAATCCTTATTATTTTATATGTCTATTGCTAAGGAGCTAATGATGATTTAACTTTGGAGGTGGGATAATACTTTGTTTTCATATAATAACTAACATAAAATTGTTTTCTTTCTTGACTGAATAAATTTTAAATAATCATTATTTGATTTAAATAAATCAATTTCGGTTTGAGTGTCATGAAAAATTTAAGTTTATTTTGATAATTTTGATAATTTATATGATATGAATATATGTTTTACTTTTAAATAACTTTCTAACATGATTAGACAAGATTTATAATCTTGAGAATTATTTCGCATGTGACAAAAATTTATTCAAGAAGTTAATGTTGGAAAGTAATTTTCTTGAATTTTTCAAAAAACGTATGAAGACATTTCAAGTATTTTTTTTTCATAATTTATAAATTATGAAAATAATTAGAAAGAAAGACAGTCATTAATGGCCACATTAATAGGACTTGTCAAGGGTTTATATGTGATTTTAGCATAAGATAATGAATAAAAGTTCAACATTTTATGTGACATCATCTATGTAAATGTGTTGACATTTTATGTTACCTCATCTATGTCTTATATGCTTTGTTGCTTATAGTAAAATGAATGGGGAGAATTCCTGATTTTGTGAGGATTATTGAGATAATTTTACATGAAGATCAGAAAGATGATCCAATAAATGTAGAAAGATATTTTGAATCAATAAAGAGCAGAATATTTGATCAATTTTCTAGCTCTTCAGGCTGACTTCTCTCCAGGTAACAGGCAGAGATCGATCCCTAAAGTTTCTTTTTGGCCACATGAGTTAGATTTTGACTATGATTGTATTTTATCTTCATTTTTTCTTAATCCATCTTTTAGGTGAACAATAGGCGACAAGACTGAGGTTTAAAATCCATTTTTTACCACTGTTTAGACCGACTTTGTATTGATTTTTTGGTACTCTATTTTCGAGTGACAAATTACTAGTGTGGCAAGAGATGCTTTCAGTTTTGATTTGATTTTTTAATTTTTTTTTCTGTTTTAGTGAGAAGCAGATGATAAGGTTTAGGCTTTCAATCCACACTTTATTACCTTTTCAATTAATTTCAAGTTTATTTTCCAACTGTGAGAATACTTATCCCCATGTGACCAATGGGGACGCATTTGTTTATATTTTTCATATTTTTTGTTTTTTTTGTCCAACTTTAGTGTTCTTGATGAAGGCAACTATTTTAAAATTTTTTGGACCTATTTATTTCATAGAAAAATTTTATAAGGAATAAATTCAGCATTATTTTCCCATTTTACTGTCAATGAAGTCACTCCGTCAAAAAATATTTTTTTAATTTTATTTTGATTTCAAGTTTTGGATGGAATTTAACTTTCTTGAGATCATATGAATCCATTTACTTTGTATGGTTAATTTAACTTTGTAGGAGTTTGACTCAAATCTATTTCCCATTTCTCTGATGTGGGGAGACCCACAATGTTAGTTGTATTTTCTCTCCTCCATTGTTCTTCCTGATTTGGGTTCATTTTTTGTCATTTACCATTCTTTTAATTTTGGGATTCTCTTTGGCATTTTCTCTAGAATGTTTTGTAGGTTTAGCATAATCAATCGTACCGAAACAACTAGCACACATCGAATATTGGAAATTCAAAGCTTATAACTTGGTGAGAACATTCTTGTCTATTGAAGAAAATCAGAATTCAGAGAAATCATATTTTTATTTGTTTATATTTCATTTATTTATTAAAAAATATTTTTAACGAAAAAATTGATGTTGAGTTCTCGTTTTTATATTGAAAAAAATTCAGGTCCCTGTAGAAAGCTTGAATTCCACAAAATTTAATTTTATTTCTTCTTTCGAATTTGATTCATAAATATCTAAAACGTGATCATTTTGATATATATGACCAAAATCAGATGAGAGACTCTATTGACTTTTAGACTATGGTCAAATTTCACTTGATATCTGAATGATAAATTGAAACTTAAGTTATTGGATAATTTTAGTATTCTTTGACTTTACAATGTGCTGTGAAATTTCGATAAGCAGATTTAGTGGAAATACTGAACCCATTTATTTTTCTTATTTGTAAAAAACTTTCCAACATTTCACCCTTTTCGAGTGTTGGGTGATCACTAATCACCGTCAATCCCTCCCCTCCAATGACTTAATCATGTACTAGTTAACAAGTCACACACATAGAACAATTCAAATAACATGAAAACATAAGGCTACAAAAAGAGAATTTGATTGAGGGTCATTCACAAGGCAAATCCTTGAAATGAGGGTGAGGCAGCCATAAATTGCTCTTAAGTTATTTTCTCCAGGAATCAAGATTTTTTTTCTCAAAGGTTGTTAAACAAGAGTTCCCTGAATTAATCCTTGCCTTGCCTTAAGCACCTTATTCTATTTGCGTTCCATTTAAGCCTGTAAAATAAGCTCTGGTTCTTAATCTCATGGATCTTCCTTCGTCAGATTGTTGTACTAATTTTTTCTTTTATTTGCAACCTGTAACAAGCCAATTAAAGAAACAATCGTTACTTAACCCATCAGTGTTTGAGTTCAGTGGTTTTCAAAGCCCAAGTACCAAAATTATCACTCCTTTATCTTGGAAAATAGTAACAGTTACGGTTTCTTAAATTTTTGTTTATGGGGTGACGACTGCCTAGGGAATCTGTGACAGACCTTGACTTTTCTTGCACACTCCAAGCGGCTGGTCCGGAAATCTATGCCAGATCTTATCCTTTCTTCTATACTCGCATTGACGGGTCTCTAAGGCCCATTCGAGCCGGACAATCTTCCAGGCTCCACCAGCGTAACTGATGGCGACGGAGTACCGTATTTGGGTCAGCGACACGAGACCCACGATGTCTATTTCGAGATACACTGAGGTCGAGGGCAGCCATTAATGACTGGGGTAATGAAGCTCCACCACGTGGTACTTGCTCCTCTGCAGCAACGGCTTGATTCGATTTTATTGAATTATTGGTTTTAGTTTTGTCCATTGCTTAGGAGCAGTGATGAGCGAGGGTTTGGCTCCTGTGAAGAAGAAACATGCAAATCGCCCTCTCTCCCGGCCGGCCGTGCCGACGCGCCAGAACGCCGGTGCGGAGAAGAGAGCCGTCCTCCCTACGGTGGCGGCCGTCCTCCCTATTATTCATTGGCCAGGAATAATAGCTGTAGCCGGGACCGCACAAGAGGACAAAGAGGAAACGATCGCTTTGATAGCACGAGACCCAGGGGATTTTATTTATTAGACCATGTGCTCCATTTGATGATTTTACAGAGGGACGAGGGAGGGTGACCCAACTAAACTACTGGAGGTCTATAAATCAGCCTAGGTACACAGGCAGCGGATCATCGACTCCTAAAAAGTCGCCCCGCCCCGCCCCGGCCACGGCAACCTCAGCTACTTCCGCCATGGCTGCCGCTACTTCTCATATCCTCCCTCCCGCATCGGGCGCCACCAGCCGCAGCAAAGTACCCAAATGGGCTCTCCCTGTTTCCCTCCCCTTCTCTCCGTCTGTCCAGGTTCAGACATCTTCGTTGCGACATCGCTCGAGCATCCGGGCGTCGTCGAAGGGGAGAGATGTCTCCTCCACTCCGCCGTCGTCTTCCGCCATGAAGGCCATCAGCGATGATGAAGAGATGATGCAGCAGAGGGAGGACAGGAGAGTAGAGATGGCGCAGGCCAAGATCGAGGAGAATGCCCGCGAGAGGGAGAGGCAGCGGCAGGAGTCGCACCGCCCGAGGGATGACCTGGCGTCACGGTGGCAGGATGTGGCTGGCAGGGACAACTGGGCCGGCATGCTTGATCCTATCGACCCACTCCTCAGGGCGGAGCTCATCCGGTACGGCGAATTTGCGCAAGCCTGTTACGACGCCTTCGACTTCGATCCCTATTCCCGGTACTGCGGCGGTTGCAAGTACAGCCGCCGCAGCTTCTTCCAGTCGCTTGACATGGCGAACGCTGGCTACGAGGTTACGCGCTACCTCTACGCCACCTCTAACGTGGAGCTCCCCAACTTCTCCCGTCGGTCGAAGAAAAAAAATGCCTGGAGCGACTCCGTTAACTGGATCGGCTACATCGCCGTGTCCGACGACGCCACCACGGCGCGCCTCGGCCGCCGCGACATTGTAGTTTCCTGGCGCGGCACGGTGACCCAACTGGAATGGCTTGCCGACCTGATCAACTTCCACCAGCCGATCGTCGCCGAGGGGATACCCTGCCCAGACCCCTCCGTGAAGGTCGTGACAGGCTTCGTGAACCTCTACACGGACAAGGACACGAACAGCCGCTTCTCCAAGTACTCCGTCAGGGAGCAGGTGCTGGCGGAGGTGCGGCGGCAGGTGGTGCGATACGCTGAGGAGAAAGGGGAGGAGGTCAGCGTATCCATGACAGGGCACAGCCTCGGCGGCGCCCTCGCCACCCTCAGCGCCTACGACTTGGCGGAGGTTGGGCTAAACAGAGTGACCCCGGCGGGGGGCGAGGAGAGGGTGGTACCGGTGACCGTCTACTCCTATGCAGGGCCGAGACTGGGGAACGAACCCTTCAGGGAGAGGTTCGACGAGATACTCGGCTTGAAGTCTCTTCGAGTGGTGAACGTCCACGATGCTGTGCCCAAGGTGCCCGGACTTGTGATCAACGAAAACGTCCCAGAGTTCGTGCGCCGCGCAGGAGCCGCGATGCCGTGGAGCTATTGCCACGTCGGGGTGAAGCTGCAGCTCGATCACAAGCAATCGCCATTCCTCAAGGACACAAGCGATGCCTCCTGCTTCCACAACCTCGAGGCCTACCTCCACCTCCTCGACGGGTAAGAACTCTACCCCACCGCCCAACCTTGTAAATTGGGCATTAGAAGCGAGAACGGAGGCCGGAACCAGAGCGAACCCCTTCCTCACCTGGCATTGAATTGGGGTTTACAGGTACCACGGGACGGGACGGAGCTTCGCGCCGGCGACCGGTCGGGACCTGGCGCTAGTGAACAAGTCGTCCGACTTTCTCGAGGATGAATACATGGTGCCACCGAACTGGCGCCAGGACGCCAACAGGGGCATGGCCCGCAACGCCGAGGGGCGATGGACACAGCCAGAGCGCACCAAGTTCGATGACTACCCTTCCGACATCGACTACCAGCTCAGCCAGATCGAACTCGCCCTCAAATCTCGAGAGTAGCCTCGCTTGTGGCCGGCCACCGAAAAGAGGGTTTTCAGTCTGCGCGGCATAACGAGCCAGGAAATACTCTCAACGCCCCAACACGAAATAATCAGGTAAAAAGAACGAGACGAGGAAGAATTTTGATCTGCGAGACGAACGGAAGCACCAGAATCACATTGCCGGTTCAACGTAGATTGAACTGACCTTGTGGAAATTCAGCACTTGTTTGTAACCCATTCCTCTGAAATAGTGCATGGTTATATTCCTCCAAAATAGGCAACGGATCTCATCAGAAAAGTATATGAGCTTATTGTTTCAGCCCTGTTTCCCTAGCTTTTTGGTTTTGATCTCAGGAACTCTTTCTCTCCTTTTTCCCGGCATCTCCCTGTATTACATCAGATGACTATGATGCATGATACATTTAGATGACAGCTGTGTCATAGTTACTGGCATGCGTATATTCATTGGATAGATGATTTTTAGCGGAACAAGATTCTACAAACAACTCAAAAAACTTTGAAGACCTAGATATTTTATAAATACTTATAGAGTTTGAATTTCAGTTTTGGGCATGACTCAAAATTGATTATTTTCTAACCTTTGTAATCTGATAGCCCAGTGCCCTCCATATAAAAGGGAATTAAAAATTATATCAATCTCTGAGAAAAATATGAGAACTTTAATGAGATTGACACCCTGCATTCACCATCTTCCATCAAGGGGTTCTAGCTAAAGTGCTACAACCTTGAGCATTTTAAAATGAAGAAAACTAGTAGTGCTCCAGCCTTCATTGACTCCAATCTAAATTAAACCCCTCATCAATTTAAGTAGAGGAAGGTATAGGATGAAATTATACGAATAAAACATTTTTCTTATTGTTATTCCTTAGTTTGCTAAAGCCATAAAGTTCAACACATTAGCTTATTAGGGACTTAATATTGAAAGATTTAGAGGCTAGATAAAATACCAAGAGGTGGGTGAATTAGTATTTTAAAAATCTCAGATTTTCTTCTTGCATATTAGATGTGTCAACACACGTAACATAGCTCTACGTGATTATTTTTGCGCAAGATGACTTTCTCTCTCTTCTAGCGGGATCTCTCTACGAGACAAGATTTTTTTATATTACTTCTCCCCTCACCTGGCTACTTCTAGTCTTGGAGGATCTTTCCTACTAGTATTCCACTATTTTCCTTAAAAATACACACTAATTTTAATGGGATCAATTGCCCAATATCTCAAGTTTGACCTCTATAAAGATTCAGCCCATTCTGGGTCAAATAGGGTTTAGAATACCTGTGCCTTTGCTCAAACTCACTCTCCACTCACTACCCAATTATCTTAGGGCCTGATGGAGAGTCTCATTGAAAGATTCAAGCTTTTTCTTGATCACCAATTATTGACTGAAGAAGTATGATATAGTTTGCTCACAATTGATACTCGACGGTGACATATCTTGATCGTGAGAGAGATAGCTCGTTGTAGATCAAAGTAGAATCATTATTTTTGGTGTCCTTTACTTTATTTACTTGTAAGGTGTCATCCTCCAACGGATTTCTGAGATTTGCTCGAGAGACAAAGTCGGAAGGTTAATTTGAATACTTACCATTTTTTGAAATGCACAGCAACGACCTTTGACCATTGCAAATTTAATATCTTTCTATTATCTAGTCTGTTCGATTTGAAATTTGAATTGAAGATTTATCTCTCGTAGACAAACAATTTTTTTGTTGACTTCATTTTCAGATTTGAATGTTAAGCTGGTTATTTTTTCATGTAAGCAGTTGACATGTCACCATTTAGATTTTCAGTTCGAGACTCATGAGAGCTCTTTGGATATTTCAAACCTTTTTCTTTTTCTTTTAATGATGCACGTGACTATTAAATAATAGCTACACTTAAATAGTTAAATAAACATGGATATATGAATAAAAAACATAATCATCATTTACTTATTAAATATTTATTTTCTAATAAATATTTATCCATGTGTGACGCTTCACCTCTTCATCATTTCTCTTAAACTCAAAATTAGTCATAATGTCACAAGATGAGTAATGAAGTCTATAAATCATAATCTTGTGAACTATCAATCATGTATATATTTTCTCATACATTTTGTAATATCAAAATCTATGCCCAAGGGCATCAACAAATATTAAGTATTTGTTGTTGAAGGCACACAATACAACAATTCACTGAACCTATAAAATTCAACACATAAGCTCACAGAGGTCTAGAGACCTAGTCACGGAATAAAATTCCATGTTTTCTCATAAAATGAAAAAATTTAAGGACTTTTCCCTTGGATACTCAAATATACCGGATGAGTGAAAAAAAGAAATTGTGTTTGAGAAATTAGACTTTCCCAAACGACTGAGGAAATAAAATTATAAAAGAACAATTTGCCCCTCTCCATGTTACAATGATGCCTATAAAAAATCAACAAAAATACTGTGAGCAAAGAGAGTGGTAAATTAATTTCCTTCTTAGTTTGTTCTTTGTTCTCTAACGTTTTACTCTACCTAAACACCTAAGAGGTTATAGTTGTTCAACTAACTTGGCCTACCCCAATATCTAATGACATCATCTTTAGGTTCCACTCACTCAAAAAACTATACTAAGCACAAGGGGCCCCTTAGTTGCCCTATGTTAAATGTAATGACCTCAAGGTGGCTCAATTGAATTTGAAGTCCTCAGCTAGCTTACACTATATAAATAGTGGCGTCAATAAAATTTCACTGAGTAATGCAACATCAGAAAGCTTTTAATGGATTCATCTCCAAGCAAAGGAATTGAGACAAAAGAAGCTGTGTAAAATCAATATGGAAGTGTAGATGTCATTCCGCTTAAATGGATTATATCTAATGCTCTAATCAATTGATGCTGAAAGTAGCTTGAGAAGCATGAAACTTTTCTTTTGTTTCTAGGACTAAATTCACTTTTCATCTCAACTAAAAACGTTGGCTAAATTAAATGGTTTATGGCTCTCTCTCTCCCTTTCTCTCTCTCTTTCTCTCTTCTTTTCTTGCTATCTACTAATGAAGACTGAACTCCACTTGGTTTTGGGCCACACAACGGTCATTTAAAATGGCCAAAAACTCAGGAAATTTGATGTAACATTAGACCTTAAGTTTCATAAAATGTTCACAAAGATTGTAAAATTCATTAAAATTTAAAATTATAATTTTAAATAGACTTACAATGATTCTATAGCCTTGATTAAAATTTGCCCATAATCAAGTTTACATTTTTGAGATTCCTCTTTTTTTCATCTGTTATGATTTATGCATATTGGCTAGCATAGATTTTTGATAATCATCATTAAATATCTTAAGATTTCCAAACCAACAACTCCCTTAAAGTGCCTTCACACACAAATATGTGAATTAGATTTTAATTTTGACAAGGAACCGTGTCCTAGTGTTTCCTGTTTTATTCAAGCTCAAGAGAATTGAATGTAGAAAATATTATTTATTCTATTTGTGTCCATAAATTCATTAATATTAAAAAATTAATATAAACATTGACCAACAACCTTTTGGACGACTTGAATTCACCAAAAAATAATTTTAATTCATATTTTAAATTAGATTTATTGAGATTTTAAAATTTTTTTTGATAACAATGATGAAAGTGACATTATTGACTCGCAAAAGTGTGTCTGCCATTTTAGTTGCAAAAGTGTGACAACTATTAATGACATGTTAGAAGATCTAACATGAGAGAGAAAAAGAGAGAGAACACACGAGAGAGAGAGAGAGAGAGAGAGAGAGAGAGAGAGAGAGAGAGAGAGAGAGAGAGAGAGAGAGGGAAGGAGAGAGAAAAATTAAGAAAGAAAAGATCACACAATGAATTATTCAAAAACACATTTGTGGTAGTAATAAGAGAGTGGCCGTGAAAGACAAAAAGAGAGAAAGGAAAATGGGGTAGCTATAGGCATCCCTTTGGGACAAGGTGACTTTATCCCTTTAGTGCTAGGTGGCACCCCTTCAAAGGATGCCATGGGGTGTTTCTCTACTAGCACTATTTGGCACCCTTCATAGGCGCTAGGTGACACTTCACCATGAGTACTGTTGTGCTTCCTCCATAGGTTATTCTTCCTCTTCAGGCTCTTCTTCTTCACCAAAATTATACCTTTAGGAAAGAATTCTCTTTGACTTTATAATCCCCATCATGGTTGACTCCTAATTCTACTGATTTTGTTATAGGTGGAAATCAATGGATGACTTGATGACTAAGGTTTATTAGGTTAACTTACCAACTTAGTAGCACCCGTATCCAAGGTGATCTTCGAATTTGAGAGGGCCTTGAGGTAAGCTAGGGTGGATAATGCTGACCTTCTTGGTCTTGACAATCATTGACTTGTAAGGGGGAAACATTGACTAACTCATTTTCTCTATCAATCATTAAATGTTCAGATGAGAACTTCATAAGTATATTCTTTGATGTAGTATATCAACCAATATAATTGATTCATTTAATTATCAAAATTTATTATTTTTAAACATTATTATGAGAATTATTGAGATAGTTAAATCACTCATATTTTACTAAGTAGAAAAATTGGTATGAAATCTTAACCAATTATTTATGAAACCATGTTTTACATCTCTGATATCAAATAAATAAAATGTATTCGTACAAATTTGTATCAACATGAATTTTCTAGACATCACAAAGTATATGCTTAAAATCTAGTTTCTTATTTCAGTCAATTAAATTTTATTTAAAAAATTAAGATTGATGATCAAGATGTCTTCTTGGACATTAAATTTTAGCTAAAGTGATTTGGATGAATTTTCATAGGTGTATCAAATATTTAGTGAGACATGTTTTATCAATTATGAACTCACAATACTAGATTCTAAATAGATTGATATCAACTAATCTGGTTAAAATATAAACATTGTGTTAATTAATCACATATTAATTTTATTTAAATTTATTATGATCATTTAAAGGACATCTTATTGGTCTCTTAGTCGATTGAATTTACCAATTTATAGAAAATAGTCATAAAAAATCATAAAAATCTAATAAGATTTTAGTAAAAGGTTTTCCTATCAATTATGATATCTTCTCAAAAGCCTCCAACTTTAGAAATTCAAGTGAGAAATGGTGAGGTCATGTTGGCAAGTAGATTTCAAGATTATTATATGGGCATTCAAAGATCTCCTTTGACTTATTGAAATCTTAAGGAGCCTTTGATCAATAACTAGAAATCCAATTGTAAAAAGACAACAGATCTAGGCAACCAAACTTCATCATCTTGGTTGAAATTTTGGACATACTCAAATTTAATATCATATTCTAGAAATATACTTATAATACATATTTATTGTGCAATAAACATGTGATTAAAGTATTACTTAATCACTTGTAAGAGCTGTCTGAACATTATTAATCTATTGGAGTCATAAATTTAGAAGAAATTTTTAGGTAAAATTTTATAGAAGTTGTATCTGATAATCAACAATGTATAATCAGATTAGAGTGACTAGTGAAATCCAATAACAAAGATTGATCTTACCGAGTGGACATTCACAAGAGGCCAAACTACTTTAATAATACCACCTTCTCATACTCTCTTCGTGTAAGTTTTAGAAAATTCCTTTTAGTGTCAACATAAATTCTTTTCATTAGAAAAAAATATAAGTGAATTAATTAAACTCCTCTCCTCTTCATACTTTTAGTTTAGTCCAAAATTCAAAAAGTGGTATTAGAAGAAACATCTACATGTATAAATAAATTTCGTTTTGGAGTGGATTAAATAGCCTTGTACATATTGATATAACATGGAAGGGATCTGAAATCTTCATGATGAATGAGAATGAAAATATCTTAGAAATATAAAATGAGTTCATCAACGTCATGAATACCCTAAAAACTTCAGAAGAACCTTCATGATAGAAGACATGAATAGGAAATGCTGATGTCATCATCTCCTTAATGGAGAGTCAAAGTCACCGTTATTGATAACTCTAGACATCTAGTCATGTATTTCCATTCGCATTTTTTAAAATTATCTCAAATTCAATAGAGATATATAATAATAATTATATGCTTAATCTAATATTATAAATTTTTTAGTTTTTAAATAATTAGGTATTTAATACTGAAATAAAGCCTCCATGTTTCATATGGAGGAGAGTGTTATCTTGTATTTTATTGAGACTTCTCCTATTTTTTAAATAATTAGGTATTTAATGCTGAAATAAATCCTCCACGTTTCTTGTGGAGGAGAGTGTTATCTTATATTTTATTGAGACTTCTCCTATTTCTATTTTTTCTAACATTTTATTAAATGGATCAAATCTTTTCATTTTGTGGGAAGGGAACATCTAATAGATAGTTCCATTTTTGGCATTTTCTGATATGCCCCAGCATTTATCTTCTCTCTTTTCATGTCTTAACAAGTGTCAAACTCTAGAATATGACAAGGTAAAATGAAGAGGCAATGTTCAGCAAACATTAAATCATCAGTTTAGAGTATATGCAATAATCTCAAGTAGTCCAAAAATCATTTTTAATATAAATTATCATTTTCCCTTTGATGTGCACTTTACATATTTTAGGGCCTTTGTGAATAGTAATCAATGTGATAATCAAAATGTTTGACTGTTCAATCACAAACATTATCATTCTTCCATTTGTTGCAATCGTCACCACAACATATCATTTTTTGAAACTTTGGCTCTATGGTGCTGTTATCCTTTTAGGTGATCAGGTTACATGAACACTTCTTAGCAATGTTTGGATTTCTTGTCATAACTGATTTCAGAGGGAAATCATGCCCTTTTTTTCTCTGAGTTTGACTGTTTAGTTGTTTACTTGATTTATTCAGTATACTTGCTTGAGTTGACACAATCCTGTTTAAATTTTTTCTCTCTCAAAAGGTTTTTGTTTTCCTAATTCAATTATCTTCATTTTCAACTTCTCTTGGAAGAATTTTTTTATTTTTAAAAATAAAATAAAACAAAATCTAGAGTGGATGTAATAATTTTGATGTTCATCTAATATAGTGTCACAAGACTATATTTTTTATCAATTATTGGTTCATTTGAATTCCTCAATGTTAAAGCACGAAGTAGAAATCTAGGGACTGAACCGTTCCAAAATTGTATTGACATTTCATATTTATGTTTCATATCTTCTTTGATAGCGAAGTAGAAACAAATAATTTTACTATCTGAATTTGATCACTTCTTCTAATTTGGTTATCTACATAATATAAGTAAGATATGTTCATCTTAAAATTTTCATATGTCTTACATGGGAAATTAAATCTTAAATAAGAAAAAATAGTAAAATAGGAATGGTTTTTTTTTGAAAACATGATAAAGTTTATTCACCCTTACTCCATTCTAGGTTAGTTACCCGTAGGTTCTTTAGAACAAACGTCTACATGACAATCCATATTCATCATTATTTGGTTTATTGAGGCTATAAGGGGAACAAAGTGTGGGAATCATAGTCGGGCAGAACACTTGGCTTCCACCCTTCAAGAATTACGTCCTTTTGTTTGATTAAACTTCATCAGTAAATAATCTAGACACAAAAGCTTAATTTATCATCACAGTACAATTTATAGTGCTAGTTGATTCGTGTTTCCCATGAATGCAATTTAATCTATGTGATGCTTCTTATTGGTCAACTAGATCGGAACCAAATAATATCTTCTAAATTCACAACTTTATCTTCAGCACTAAAATTAATTACATAAGGATAATAATAATAATAAAGAAAGAGATACTCTTGCAAATTTGATGCATAACCTTAGTGACATAAATTCTACAGTTAGAAGGTGTAGAAATATCGTTTGGAGAAGAGTCACTTCAATGTCCAAGAAAGAATGTGCAGAGTTCTAGGAATGATTTTTCCTCTTTTAAGGCACTATAGAATTCAATATTTATAATGTTCTTCTTTTTATTTATTAATTTTAGTGATTCAAAAAGTGAAAACGCATCTTGAAATGTTACTAATGCACTTTAGTGTCATGCTCCCATGATCTCTTTATTTGTAGATGGATCGATTCAATTTTAAGAATTTTAAAAACAAAAAAATTAATAAAATAAATTCATAAATTTTAAGAAATATGTACCAAATAGAGTAGACTATTTACATTGGAATTTTAAGGTTATACTGATATTTAAATTTTTTCTAATACGAAATCATTGTTTCTACAGTAGTCATTGTGTTTATTGCTTTAAAAATTGAAGATTTCTAGTACTAAAAATTTAAATATTTTCTTAGTATGATGGTGAGTTCAGGTCAACCCATAAGAATGAAGAAAATAATTTTTGATGAATTATAGTTTTCTAAAAAATATTTATATGTAAAATAAAGGTAAAAAAAATGTGGTGAGATATATGATAAAATTTCCTTTCTATCTTTACCAGCCTTCTTCATGAATAGATTTCCATATTTTGGTTTTCTTAATCTTTTTAAGAAGATTTTGAGATGGAAATGATTTTATCAAGAAAATAAGATGAAAAAAATGATAATAGTTATTTTCAAATTAAAATCCTTTTCCAGATAATATTCATTGACATTGAGAAAAACCTTGGGGGCTAGATGAGCAGTCTGAATTAATTCAATTAATTAAGTATGCAAGTTATGTAAAATTAATGTTCTATCTTCATGGGTATCTAGTAAATTGAGCTAGCTTCTATATCTAACTGTTACCTTGAGACTTCTCCTTAATTTATCAGCCCTAATGATTACTTTCCCATAGTGATAGTCCTTATAAATATTGTCATTTTCTAAAATAAGAAATAAAGTAATAATTTCATGTACAGAATCTACCAAATTTTATAATTCAATATCATGAGATTTTCATGTCATCCTTCAATTCCCTTTTTTATATATATATCATGGTTACTTTCATTCTTCCTAAATTTATGCTGAATTAACTTCAAGTTCGCATATAACAGACTATGATCTATGAATCAATTTCATCATAAATAAGCTTAACTCGATATATTAGTTAATTTTGAGTAATTTTCATAATTGAGACATTATCCCTTTACTGCTCAAATAAGACTGACACCATATCTCCTATATAGAGGAATTAGATGAAGTGCCAAGAAGTAGTGATGTTTCTTTTTCTCATAAGTATTTTGTTTTCTGCTTAATCCAGTTGTTGTCTCCACTGCTGCTGCTACCACCAATGATAGTCCACTGAATAGTGTTGCTATCACTAATGACAGTCCTCTGTTAGATATTGTTTCTGCCACCAATGATAGCCCTTTGGGTTGTATTGCTACCACAGATGATAGTCCTCAAGATATTATTGCTACGACAAATGACAGCCTTCTCTGAGATATTTTTTCCATCACCAATGAGAGTCCTTTGGATAGTAATGCTACCACAAATAATAGTCCTTCTTTGAATATTGTTGCTGCCACCAATGATAGTCCTTTGGATAGTGTTGCTACCACCAATGATAGTCCTCCATTGGATATTGTTGCTACCACCAATGATATTCCTCCTTTATACATTATTGCAGCCACCAATGATATTCCTTTGGGTAGTATTGCTACCACGGATGATAGTCCTAGGGATATTATTGCTACGACAAACGATAGCCCTCCTTGAGATATTATTTCTACCACCAATGGTAGTCCTTCAGACAGTAATGCTAGCACAAATAAGTCCTTTGGATAGTGTTTCTACCACCAAGACTCTGAACAACGACAAGATGAGGAGCGTCGTATTGTATTTTTTGAAGAAGTGACAAGTTTGAAAAACCTTGTTCAGAATATTTCTAATTTTTCTGATAGAAAATGATCAAGGGGAAACAGTTCCAATGGCTATGGTCTCGCTCAAACAAATGCAAAGCTAGTGTTGGACTTAGACTACCCAAAAGATGTTTACTAATAGGCCTCTCTAGATGTTGCTGTTCCCGTTTGCTTGAGAGGGGCACTTACATTGCTTTGTGTTAGGCATATTCCTATCCCATTGCTGTCCCAGAATCAATAGATTTAAGGTTTTGTTGACATCTATGGGATTGGGATCAATAAGTGGAGAACCGTTAAAGGTCACAGTATCCACGCTAAGTATATTTTACCCAGGGATTGATGAGCATATATCTTCATTTATTGTCACCAAATTCTCAATGTTAGAATTGAATCAAAAATTTCTGTGAACTAATATCCATAGATTTTGCAGAATAGTCACTCTGTTGCAAGAGATGGGCCATGTTTGATTGACTCTCAACAACACCGAGCCTGTTATGTGTTTTCTGCCAAGTGCGGTTGCTATCTTCATATATGCCTATTTTGGCTGTTTGAAAGCATCGCGTACTTAATCAATCCCTACTTTTTCATTCGTCCAAGAGAATTGAGAGCAGGTTAGGAAGATTTTAGTCCATGGAAGAAAATTTTAATACCTGTCAACACCGATAACATAATTCAAGAAAAAATTTGAAGCTCTGTTTTACAGAATTTGTAATGTGGTGAGGGCTAAATGGATATTCTATTGATATTCTTCTGGAATAACTTAGCACTCCACCTTGTTTTATTTATATTATGTTGACGGAATTGACATCAAAACAAGAAGAGGACCATACAATAGCTACTACTTCTGCGACCACTCGCTTTGGAGAAACAGGGAAGCCATTGGAGATAGGTCAAAGTCGCCTATATCTTCTCCCCTTTTTCCTTCCTTTCTGCATTACGAAAAACATGACATGGATGTGGTGGGAAAATATTAACATGATTCATTCATCTTTGTGTTTATAGGAACCAATATCAGCCGCCTGCTTTGACACAAGTTTCTAAAACGAAAGGATCTGCATTTACCTCAGAGCCTTACATGAGTGAAGTTGTCAACATCAAAAGAGGTAGCATGGCGTTTGCATTACTAGCAAGGTAATATCTTTGTGTTTGAGCTGCTGGCCTGTTTTTTAGTTAAATCGTGTGATGTACCATATAGGTTTTACCTGATATTCATTACCTGATTGCCATGCGTTATTCGTTCTTTCTGGTCAAAAATCAGTGATCGTTTGTAGGATGTGATCAGCATCAAGAGGGCTGTGCAGGTACATTCATGCTTTAAAAATTTTTGGAGTGAAAAGTGAGGCGTATTAGATTATATTAAAATCATCTTACAGATGCCATTAAACTTCAAGTTTATTTTGTTAAATGTGAGAAACATAGGACACCAGTCAGTTCCATGGAACACAGTAGAGCTGATGAAGCTTGTGCGTGCATGTCTCGTCAAGATATGGGACTAAACTCTGATAGGCTTAAAAAAATAGAAAAA
Organism: Spirodela polyrhiza; assembly: GCA_024713555.1. Taxonomy (NCBI): domain Eukaryota; kingdom Viridiplantae; phylum Streptophyta; class Magnoliopsida; order Alismatales; family Araceae; genus Spirodela; species Spirodela polyrhiza. Next base: position 4,675,177 of record CM046529.1, on the reverse strand, counting down.
TATTAATGGTATTACATACTATAACGAGTATTACTTTCTGAAAGCATACTGTTAATATTAGTTCCATATAACATTCAGATTCTATGCTGTGTGACTATCTTGGGAAAACTTAGGTTCCCATTATTATTTTGGTAAATAGCTTATATCAAGCATCTTTTTATGTTTTTGATGTGATGATTTGAAAAATGACTGGTCGCCAATCCTGTTTGGGCAGTTAATGGTCATGTTTGGTGAACTTTAAAGGCAAAAGTGGGAACCAATACATATGAAGGCAACTTAGCTGATAATGTGCCATATTATTTTGATAAAGCCAGGACTCTGCAGACAAAAGATAGCCTAGTCTATGATCTTCTTCAATTCTAATGACTTATGATCAGGTTAAATCTATTTTCTCTCCCATAATTATCTTAATATTTAAGCCCTACACTTCCAATTAGGGATCAATTAGTCATCACGATCAGCTCTTAAGCTAAGACATAGACCTTGACCTAAATTCGATCCGGTCACAATCCAATCAAGGGCCTAAACTTTGACTTGACCTATAACCTATTAATTATTATAATATTTTTTTATTAAACCGATTTATATACCCCCAATAATTATAGTGGTTGATCAAAATTATCTAGAATTATCAACTATAATATTAAAAAAATTAATTGATAATAAAATCATTTATAATATTAAAAATTAATTAATTACATCTAGCTGCCATAAGAAAGAGAGAACCCTAACCCTTGATAAAAGAATGATAGATGGAGAGGACGACAGACACAAATGAGGACGGGTAAGTGAGAAGAGAAAGAGCCCTAAACCCCCACGAACAAGGGTGTGAGACACAAAGACAACGAACATGAGAGTGAGGAAGGGGGAAGAGAGAAAAGAGAGAGAGAGAGGAAGAGAGAGGAGAGAGAATCTAATCGCAACCGGTCATCAATTTAAAGACAACCAGACCGAAATAACTGTCATCACATTTTGCATGACTATCAGCCACATTCCAGATGTGACCGTTGATTCTTACTTCCAATCTTCATATTATGACCCTTCTGTTCACATGCTTATATTCCTTTGTTGCAATTCTCTAGTTTGAATTGGCAGGACCCTGAGGAATGGCCAGTTACTTGAAGGCTTTCTGGCTCTCATCCATCCCTGTCCTTGTAATTTATTATTGAACATTAGAGCCTAACTGACAGGTCTTTTTTTCTGAGGATTTTCTGGTCCACTCTGACAGCTTGGACTCTCCAGGTTTTCTATTCTTTCAGACCAGCTCAGGATGGGAGAAGGGATGGTTGGCGGAGCTGAGCAGCGAGGAGGGAAGGAACCGGGGTGGGAACAGGACGTAGCTACTTGGGATCTGGGCAGCCAAGTCTTCTTTCTTACTCGCTTGAAATGGCAAGAATCCTTCCACTGTCACGAGAAACGAGGGAGAAGGAGATCTCAAGTACAGGGAGAAGGAATGTCTCATTACATCAAGCTAACCAAGGACAGAACCTCAGAAGCAACTGGGAGATGATAGCCGCTGCCTCATTGCAAGATGGACACGCCGCCGGGGTAGTTCCAACCATCAAGCTTGATACGAGGGCTGACACCAGAGGGAACCTCAAAGGAGATGTCCACAACAGCGGACTCCCCGGGAACAAGGGACAAGTAGTTATCAGAATAGTGGACGGGAAGGATCCGGGTGTCTTCTTCCTCGTGCTCTTCCTGAGCTCTGTGCACCGAGAAACGAAGGAAGAATGCAACTCCTGCGTCCATGCCGCTGACTCTGACTACGTTCGTGCCACTGTCGCTACCCCTTCTGAAGTGGCTCCCAAAGATCCTCCGTAGGGCCCCGAAGAGCGGCCTGTCTGTTGCAGCCGTCTGCGTCAAATGAGGATCACAGTCCTCTCCATGACTGCTGATTCCTGGATTTGGGTTCTTCGAGATGTTCCTCACATGCATCTTTACTGTGTAAGCAGATCCCTGAACCGTCGCTTCGGAGGTTATCTCCAGGGGAATTCTTCTTCTCCGGTAGGGTTCCAAGAGCTTGAAGTCCCCTCCAGGGGAGTGCAGCCAGTAAAAGTTCCTCGACAGGACGTGGGAGCTGGAGACGAGGAAGAGCTTGAGGAGGAGGAAATAGACTGGCTTAGCCCCCTTTGATCGTGGATACTTCATCTCCACTGTCGTGAGAACTTTCTTGGGTGGGATTGACATCTTCTCGGTGACCCTGTAGTATGGGCAAGCTCCATCCATGTCCCACACAGAGATCTCTACCGCCACGCCCTGAAGCTCGTCTGATGTGGTGTTCACTACCTGATTTGAGAAGAGCTCAACATGACAGAAGCGAGGACGAGGAAGCACCGAATAAAGTTTTGGACTGAAGTTGAATTACCTCTATGAAGTAGGTTGACAAGTTCAGCTGCACGTGAACAGGTTCTGCTGCATGGCGGCAGCCATAAAACCCTGCCGTCTGATCATGTAGGTGGTCGTAGAACTGACCTCGGAGGCCAGTCCATGGGTTCTGGGTCTTCCAGATCAGAACGCCAGTATACTTGCTCCACATCCGCGAAGTCCAGCCCTCAAGTAGAGCTCTATATTGGACGTAGTTCACCAGCTGTGCCTGAAACGAGAGACTGACTCACTGAAAAGGCTTCCACAATGAGAATGAGGGCCCGAGCTGACCAGAACGATGGTAAGGAAATGTCAAACCTTCAGACAGAAATCATCGAGGTCTGTTGGCTGGCCGTACAGCAAGATCTGATCATGAACCTTTCCGGGCTTTGAGTATGGAATATATTTATGATACACCCATATGGGGTTTGGGCTTTCCTCCACGTAACCATTGGAGACCTCCTTAAACAATGGGATTTTCCATCCTTCGGGAGGCATCGTCGCCCGAACTGTTGCAGCAACAGGCATCCCTACGGAGCCAACTTCTGGGTTGAAACCGTATTGGTAGAAATCGTCACTGAAGAAGTCTTCAGGGTTCTGGATTTCATATGGGCCATCAGTGAAATTACCCTTTCCATCAGCAAAGCCATCCCACATAGACCCTTGGATGTAGACTCGAGTTCCATCAAGAAACTGACTTGGGTCCTTTGCTTCTTGCAGGGGTTCTTCCTTCAGTTCGACGTCTCTGTCATCAGGTTGGAAGAGAGGGTGGAGCATGAGGTCATTCTTCAGGGCTGTGTTGATATCATCAGGCGGTGTTTGTTCATTCCCGCCCACCCATAGAGCAAGGCTTGCATGATTCCTCAAGAGTTTGACAGTGTCCCTCGCACAAATCAGGAACAGCTGATGGTCCAAAGGTCCGTCAGGATTGGAGATCGGTATTCCACGCCCATCACAGTCACCGGTTATCCAAAATTCTTGCCATACCTGGAAATGTAGATGAGGGATTCATCAGATAAATTTCACAAAAACATTTGCGCGTTTTTATGTCTAGAGAAGGTTACAAGGTCCACCGTTCTAAAAGAGATCAGAAGAAAAAGGTACACAACGGAATTATTTACAAAAAATTAGAAATAATTGGCTACAACAAAGGAACCAAGTAATTTAGCGTGCTAACAAAAAATATCTCGACATGATGAATATGGGACTGTAGACGACGAGGGCTGAAAATAAGAAAGTTTGGTGAGGAAAGCAAACGAGTTTAATTTAGTTTATGGCCATCATCTCAGCCTATATGTTCAGTTAATCTATTCCTGGCATGGACACATTGATCAGAATGTCATTTCCTTCACACAAAGCCATGACTGAGATCCCAGACTTCCTCTTTGTTTTGACGATTGGAATGATTTTTTCACATGGATAAGAGAAAAATTGCAGAAGACTGCTGTTCTTGTAGGAGAATGTCTAGGAAAAGTGTCCATGAAGAAGCAAATGTAGTGGGAAGATGTAAACAGGAGTGATGGCAGGTCAGAGCATATCTCCGTGTCTTCAAGTCAAAAGCAGACGGACGTTTCTCTAGCTTTCAATAACCAAGTGGAGGAACGCCGGATCTACATTGAAATATGGGAAAGCAAACTTGAAAAGCGAAGAAGTCTATGACGCTAAGATCAATTTTGGAATAGCACGGGATACTTCAAGGAAACCATTTCAGATCAGTGAGGCCTCCAGCTGACATGGTGGTCGTGAAGTGGGGTTGAGCTGCAGGTCCTGACTTCTCATGAGCGAGCTTAGGCTGTTGGGAAATGGATTCAGGCAAGTGAAAAAAATGTAAACTGTTCTGCGTTTCTGACGTATGGGATGAAATTTCTACTAGCCTGTGTGCCTCTCGTTCTTTTCCTAATTAATATCATTTCTATCAGTGAGTTTCACATTCAATCAAAAAGAACAAGGCTTTCACACTTCATCCATGGTAAAAATTTTGAAACTCCTACCAGCAAGCCATAAATATCACAATACTGATAGAATTCTGGCCTCTCTGCCAAGCCACCACCCCAACATCGGATCATGTTGAAGTTCATATCCGCATGAAACCTTATGTCTGTATGGTATCGCTCCTCAGAAAGCCGTAATAACCCATCAGACAGTATCCAATTTCCTCCGCGGACAAAAATTGGTTGTCCATTTACTTTAAACAACCTGCAAAACATAAACGTGAATGGCCTAGAAACTTTCGAAAGCAAGAAACATGGAATTAATATGGAGAACAGTCTCTCACCTTCCACCAGTAGTGGCATCTATCGTGCTTTCAATTTTTCGAAATCCAAATTTATGGCGCCATGAATCTGACTCTCCATATCCTTTAACATCGACTGTTATCTCAACATTGTACAAATATTGTTTGCCCATTCCATTTGGCCACCATAATTGGGGTTTGTAGAAGAAAAGCTAAAAATGGGGACCACTGTAAGTTAAAGCTTGAGTATGAATTCATTTATCACTAAGAGAAAAGAAAATTAAATTTGAAAGGCCCGAATTTGCAAATGCCTCACAGAAATATGTACAGATGTTTAGTTTTTACACGATTGAAGCTGATGTGTTTGTCAAATTGCTGAGATAATGAGACCAATAGAGAGTCAATAAGTGAAACAATAGAGTGATATAAGGCATTATATAGAGTTTCAAAGGAGCAAAATTCATCTTTTGTTTTATATGGATCTCACCTAGAGGCCAGGGGTTCTTTCCTATGATTGATAGAACTTGTTTTCACAACGGACACTTTTGCATGATTAAGAATACTACTTTCTAGTGTATTTCTCCACCTCTTGGTACTTTAACTTCAGTACCCTCGGTTTGCCATAAAAATAAATCAAGGAAATACTCAGAAACGAGAAAAGAATATCATCGTTTATTGCTTTTTTCATGCTTATGCAATTTTGGGATGGAAATCTCATTCAAGCACCACGGGTTTGTCCTTCAACAAGTCTTAGTCCTATCTCGATACTTAGTAACACTATCAGAGAATATTCTGCAAAAACTGATAATGTAATACTGTTGATCAATAAATGGTAATTGCTTGAAAAAGATCCAGTAATGTTATCAAAGATTTCATATAAGCCCCAGGACATATACTACTCACTGGAGGAAATGTATACTGATTGCGGGTTTTAGGTGGAATCTTCAGATCTTGACTAAGGAGATGCTCAATCAAGCAAATGCTTCCCTCAACCTCAGCTGTAACTTGGATACTTATGGAGCACTCCGCTAGCCATGAACTTCTATTTTCGAACTCAGCTGTTGAATGAAGATACGCCCTTTTGAAGTCATCGAAGAAAGTTGAAACTAGGTGAGGGTCAATTATCTTCACCGGCTGCAATGTTTAACAAGACAAAAATACATCACTGAATGCAGTATCATTAGCATAACATTTAGTGATCAAGTCATTAAAATGAAAATTAAAGTCATATTTCATTGTAAAGTAACTGAGAATATTCCAAGTTACAGGAGCATATGTCTCACTGCATACTGATTAACCTTAGTTATATAGGACCTAGTGCACGTTGCATCAACAGTTTATACAGGATGTGGCAAGGTTCCTGACGCAGCCAATCTCTTTGCACACATTTATAAGCGAAAGAACATAAATCTTCTGGTAGTAATCAATTGAACCGAAATTATCATTAACCCTTATCAAGTAGATTGTAGATGCAGAAATACTGCACCAGTGTCATATCAACTAGTCTATTTTATTTCAAAAATAGACACTGGATCTCACATGTTTCCTGCAATTGAAATGGACACAAAACTAGACAATACTTTCAACCTTTGTTGCACAAGTAGATATCACCAACATAAATTATGGATGCAATTCAGTAAACATCTCTTGTTAGTTCAAATGGGCATTGCGCCAACATTTAAATAACATTTACCTTGGTTTTGCAAGGGTACCGCTAAGTACTGAAACATGGATCCTGGTCTCATGCATGTCGGCCAAATAGACTTTCAGGCTATTTATATGGGCAGATATATTTCTGTTGGAAAAGAAAACGAAAGAATTGGCAACAACAATGAAACTTCATGGATCAGCCAAGTTCCCTGTTTCATCTTCTTTTCTACTTCCAAGGCAAATGGGATAAGCTGTGCATTGCATACTATAGTCTTCCAGTTTTCTTCTTCTTCCATTATTCCTACTCTCTTAGATTTTTATCACCTACAGTTCTTCAGATCTCCAAAATAGGCAACAAAGCATGAAAAACACTGTAAACATTAAAACAAAAAAAAAGGTTGAAATCATGAAGATGCAACTCATGTGACTGGTACGAGTTCAGTTAGTAGTGAAATCTAATGCAGGTATTCAAAGTTACAGGGTTCGTAACTAAGTCTGATTAGGATAGCCAAGTCTAGACAGAACAAGATTGAATTGTCAACATTCCCTGATTTTACTCTCCTACTGTGAAGAAAAAAGTGATAAATCCTTTGCCTTAAACATACATATTTGTGCCATCTCAAAAAATGTTAGCAAATCTGATGCTTCCATGATCAAGTTTCTGTCATACATCACATGGGCTATTAATATGGTCAAGAGTTTCATTGGACATCCATCTTTACATAGATCATTTGACATTTATGCCCCATGACACTAAACGAAAAGACTTCTATAATTAATAACCATTTATTTCATGATATGAAACAGGAAAATAAATTGCTGACTGAAATGCAACTTGACTCAAAGAGTTCAAAAACTGAATTCCATTGTGCCTATTCAGTAGCAACACGATTACTCACAAGAGGCAGTGTTCAAAACCAGGTATACAGTATGTTCTCTAAGGCAAAATCGTAAAAGTTTGATCTGATTCGTACAAGTCAGACTAGAGACTATGGTTGTAGGAACAGTTATTGATCGACTGTTGCAGTACAGAAATTTCATACTCTTGAAGAAAATGACAATTTTAACGTGACATGTCTCTGCATGTGGGACAGTGGACAAAACTGTTTGCTCTATGTCCTTTAGTGCCCTGTCAACACCATTCTTGGGACTTCGACCACACAGATACAAGATGAAGCCACTTATTTCTAAACTCCATTGTTTTTCTTACGTCCTTTTCACTCCAAAACAGGTAGTGAAGGACCAAGTGGCAGGGAAACTGAGAGGCTACATATAAGATGCCTAGGTTTTGGAAGCTTGTCTTCTTCAGATCGATCGCACTAATATGGAGGAAAAGATCATAGAAAGTAGATAATGGTAGTATGATGTATGATAGACAATATTGACAGATGCAACAATCCATAAGTAGGCATGCACCAGAAATTGGCCTGCCTTCCCCATGTCAACATGGGTTAGTTGGAGACAGGATGGGGAAGTGTTAGGGCCCCAGCACATGTAACGTATTCCCTTTTACATAAGGAAAACTTTCAGAAGGGAAACGACCAAGGAAAGGGAAACGCCCAGAGAATTCTGGTCAACACTCACCATTCAGACTTTGTTCCATAAGAAGAACCCAGGAGCGATGAGGTGGGGGTGGGTTTTTTATGATTGAATCTGAGTGGTAATCCTCCCGAAAGATTACCGCTGCTTTATGTGTGGGTTCTCTGAGAGCCCAGACTTTTCCAACCTTTTACCTCTATCTAGTCCATGTTCCCTCATGTTCCCTCTCATTTCCCCCTTGATTCTGGCCATCGCTAGAGGTTCCCTATCAGAATGTTACAAAAGAGTACAACATGAGGAAAAAAACACCTTTGATACTATGCAGAAAAAATTAGTTTTGTCATGAGGTCTGTCATAGAGTGTAATTCAAAACACTGGAATTTTTTTTGCTAAATCAACTAAAGCTATTAATAGATTGAGGAAAGTTTCTTCAGTACTATTAAGAAACGTGGACAAATGAGGGACGAGTTTTGTCACAGAGGATAGAGGTAAGAATGATGGACAATCATCTCACCTATTCATTTAGTTTTAACATATCTTAAATAGGGTTAAACCCTACATGCACTTTCTCACAATATCTTGTCATTCAAAATGTTACCATCTTATAACATTTCCCCTTATGATGTACTTCTTTTAAGTTCATCTTGATTGAGTTGTTGATGATCATGCTGTTGACGATACATCACGACAGCTTCCCTGCTGAAACTCTCCTGCGACAGTGTCAAAGAGCTTCTTTACTAGGCTTTGACAATGTAGACTTCATCAGACAATAATGTCACCAAATATTGGACAGCCCGATATAACGATATAGACTCAATCAGAATAAGACTTTTGCACCTAACCCTTTGTTTTGAAAAATACTTAAAACCATATTTAACCTTGTGTCATACTTTAGCCATGATTGCAAAAATTCATGCAGCAAAGGATGTAAACTATTTTGTAGTATTGATCTTTCTCATATGTCAGAGCCCTGCAACTATGACAGATTTAGAACCCAACTGATTATTCATGTGTTTATGCCCTGATCTTGTATGCACATTTTACGGTGCAAACATAACATGCCACGCTACAACAAAGGTGATGCAATAATCAAGATCCTGGGATCATTTTCGCTTCTCCCAATTATAATGACTTGAGTATTAAAAATTAAACTACAACTAAAAAGCAGGGAAAGCCATTAACAAAACGGTGGTGGGCTGATGTCTGATGTATATTGTGACAAGATGACTAATTACTATTTACGCCAGCCTAAAATCAGTGTTTTCAATAGATTCAAGTAAAAACAGTAGGATAATATTACCTTCTCTATTGAATGTACTTAACTGTGCCTGAATTCCATGTAAATTTTTAATTTAATGGAGATTATAAAATTATAAATATTTTGAGATAATGAGGCTGTTAAAAGATTTAAGAGTAATTACGTTTAAGGGTATTTTAGGAAAAGTATGGTTAGGATTTGTCCCTATTTTAGGGACTTAGTGGGTGAAAGAAAAGCTTGAGGTGTATTTACGCCGCCCCGCCCCTCTGTCCTTCAGGACAAAAGATCCCTCTCTCTCTCTCTCTCCTTTGTCTCTATGTTCCATCAAATCTTGAGATTTCTCCCTCTAGTTTCTATGTTTTCTACAAGCACAAAAGACTATCATATGATAGATAGTTCATAATGTGATGCTCTCGGTTTTGATCAAATCTTTACATACAAAACGACAAATGAATTATTCACGTCAGGCGTTAGCCAATAATTAATGAGTTCCAAAACAAATAACAAAAATATGAGAAGCCGTTTACAATCATGCCCAAACTTTGATTTCGCTCCTGACATGGCATGATCCACATAATATCTTATTTATTATTCAAACCTCCATGACCATGCATGATCAAAAGTCAATCAAGATGTCAAATGTTTCTTATTATCTCAAGATAACTGAACCATCACTTTAAGAATTAGTAGAACGATGATGGATTAAAAATAAAAAACACTGAGAATCAACCAGCGATACTCAAAACGGACGGCATACCCCTGTTACAGAAATTGAGACTTCATCCCAGATACCAGTGTTCCTATCCCTGTCACATGAAATAAATTTCTCAATAATCTCATGCAGCTTCCAATTAAGTCAACAGTAAAGAATTTTACACGAAAAAAACCTAGCATTTCAGAAAATGTATTAGATACTAAATCATTTTTTAAGAGAAAAGTGGAATGCACAGACAATTTCACTTGCATTGATAAATCGATGAGAAAATCCAAGCAATGACAAGGAGAGATTATGGCAAACAGCATGGGTACATTTTTCTGAGCAACAGAATAAAACAACATCCAGCATTTGAAAACACCCAAGTAAGCAAGTAGACGAATACATCATCTGATATACCATACTTTTATACATTGAAAAACATGATCAATGGAATGAAAATAAATTTATGACGACAAATCGATTATTTGATATTCTAGCTAAAATAGATAATCTACACAACTGAAATGATTATAATGGCTATTACATTCTATTGGGATGAAGAAGAGGAACGGAATTATTTATTTTACTCTTTAAGCAAAATCTCATTACATAGTTCCAAGATCATGAATGTAGTAATATATTTTGCATAAAAATCCGGATTGTAATGGCTAACTAATTTTTAGCTCCACAGAAAGATCAGTTTGCCTAGAAAGAAGAGATGAGCTAATACTACAACTATAAGCTTAGAAGTTGCAAGGGTGTCCCACGAAGTGAAAGGATCCGAGAAAGAGGTCCAGATGACCAGAGTAGAATGGATAAAAAAACAAGAAAAATCTTGTCCCTGATTTCTTGTGCTTGTAATTCCTACAATTTCTTGAAACTAAACTTAGAGAGAGCAACGAAAACCACGAGATAGTAGCAATACTTTTGAGTCATTAGTCCACTTTTAGGACATTTATGAGAGAGCAAAACCTTAAAGCTAATGAATTGATTCTTATCAGTCAAAAAAATTGTCTTATTGAAAAATACTCCTTTGAAAGTAGATGTTCCCTTCTGAGAGACGAAGTCAGTATAGAATTTAGAGTAATGTAACTAAGAGAGCACCCAATCATTTTAAGAGAGTTTCTTTTGAATTTAAATGGTCAAATGAAAAGATGGGTTCTCCTTTATTCGGCACTGTAATTCATCTTCTCCTTTCTTACAGTACTTTGTTTTGTTGCCTTGCTGTCCTAATGTTTTGATTCAAGTCTACCCTCGACAGCTTGATTTACCATCACCTTTTATATTGTATTATATCCAATGTTGTATGGCTCAAACAAGCCTTGTTAAGCCTGGCTCCTCATTCGAGACTCATTACTTGTTTTTTGACTTTTGATCTTCTCTATCTTGGTTTAATTGATGCCAGTCGTTACATTTGTACTTCATCCAGAAGAAGTCACACCCCCTTTCTAAACAAAACATGATAAAGCATGGACAGAGAAAGAGATTTTTCCTGTCTCTAGATAGGACTGAGTATAGAATAAGGCTGTCTTTCTAAATTCTACTTTTCTTCTGCTTGCCTTCACTTCTAGTCCAAAAGAAATCTAGAAAATTATAAAACTTTAAGAAAAACCTATTAGATCATTTTTAAAATTCTGAATGTCCGAATGAGGGGAATCAAAGAAATGCCATAACTTGAAGTTGTGACTAACCTTCGAATGAGGTTACTTAGCTGCCACTGCACATCGTGGAATCAACCATTTATATTCAAATCAGCCATTCTTGAACAAATTTCAAGTGAAATCTCAGTCCCCAAAAGTTCATGAAAGTCTATGATGAAAGAATAAAAGAAAGACAAAGTTAAGGGGGAAAGAAATGTTTGCATGAGGGGATACAGTCAGAGAGAGCAAGGACAGGGCAGAGAGTGCAGCTGCAGGCTAACTTTCGAATGAAGCTTGTGGCGTTTCTTCGATATCATGCAATCAAATGAGGGGAATTGAAGAAATGCCATAACTTGAAGATGTGACTAACCTTTGAATGAAGTTTTCTTAATTTAAATGCAAGTCAATAATTAGTGATCACGCATCATTCAACTATACAAAGAGGAACCTTGGATGCTCAAAATCGTGATTAACGTTCTGAGGGTAAGTCATTTAAGCAACAAGAGTTATGGAAGATACCACACAGATAACGTCCCAATGAAGATTTATTAAAACTAAAAAGGTTTGTGACTGAAAATTGTGGTGGTTTTCCTCCATTTTCCTGTCTGACAGGTGAAATGTTTGTTCAGTGATGAAACAACAAGAAGTCAGGAACTCGTTCAAACAAGAAAGGCATCAAGATTAAAAACATGAAAACGTTTGCATAACCTATAGTCGCTGTAAAAGATGAATAAACGACCACCTTATTGGTGCCATCCAGTCCCAACCCTCCACATACTGAGCAGCAACATCCTTTCCAATCTGCCATTAAAATGTTTAAACATTATCAGGAAAGGTGGCAAACAAAACAACTACAGATATGCACGCAAGCGTATATCATAGACATGCACGCTAGAAAAAAGCCAAACAGGTACAAGAATTTTTAAACATTGAAATATTGGTAAAATAATTCAACAGACAAAGTATTACCAAAATATCCGTTTTGCAGAGCCAGAAAGTAACAATAGAACCTGGAAACCCATAAACTTTACTTGAGACATGGCATTAAACCACAGAAAGTTTGAGGAATCCTCTTTAAAGGGGTAGAACATTTTAACCCATTCATGTTGTCCCGTTCTCTACTGGTCGTCTATCATCTTGTTGCTCATTACATGACAAAAATTCTCCATTGCAATTCCCACCAAGGGTTAAGATTGAGAGCAGCAATCGTCTGGATCCATCCTTTCATGGCTCACCAGGACTCAAACTTTGTCAGTCCTAATCATATTTCAAGAGATTCCTGATCCCATCCAGCATCCATATTAAGTATTTTAAGAATCATGGAATCTCCAACATAATATCTGTGACTAAATATGCAATTAAGGGAGATTTTCTTTCTGAGAAGACTTGTCATGGTGGTGTCTGATATTAGCAGGGATTCAACTGGCTTCAAACACAGCAAGTGGCATGGGCTCGATGCCTAGATACCTATCACAGAAAATAAAGATTAAAGAGCATATTATAAGGTTAATTAGCTGCCACTGCACTCCGTGGAATCAACCATTTATATTCAAATTAGCCATTCTTGAGCAAATTTCAAGTGAAACCTCAGTTCCCAAAAGTTCATGAAAGTCTATGATGAAAGGATAAAAGAAAGACAAAGGTAAGGGGAAGAAATGATTCCATGAGAGGATACAGTCAGAGAGAGCAAGGACAGGGCAGAGAGTGCAGCTGTAGGACAAAGTAATGCATGCCCACAGATGCAGATAATGACTAAACTTTAAAATGCTGCTAACTGTTACTACTTTTCACAAGTGTACACTCTTTCCTCTTAGCCTACTTCCTGTTACATCCCGTGAGCAATTGGTTCTACTCTCGCTTCTTTTTCCACCGCAATATACTTGCTTCAGGTTCACCAGGATCAATTCATTAACCAAGGTCAGAGATGTAGCAAAACTGTGACTCGTTTTTGAGGTATTGACTATCATGCAAGGCTGAATCTCAGCATCTGGAAATAGAAAAAGGAATTCAACAGCAGAAATCTAAATGTGTATTTCCAATCAATCAGTACACTAAAAGAGAAAAAGCTATTTCCTATACATTATTTTCAATAATTCACATTTTTCCATTTTTGCCTTTCTTTGGCATCACGTACTTGTATACAGATATATACACAGGCATATATATAACCATGCCACAGTGTAGGCAACTCTACAATTCTTTTTATTCTCTCTATTTCTATCACAGTATAAGAGTCTCCACCTTACTTCTGATCCTCTACATTGAAATTCTTTGAGAAGTTATGCACTCACATTGATTCATGGAATGGATCTTGTCGCTTTTCCCCTTCAGAAGTCTCTATCATCCTTCTCATCATCTGCTTGGCAACATTCAGTGTGCCCCAGTCGACTGCCATTCATATGTTTGCACAGCCCATTCAGGTGAAAGAGATGCAAACAAGTGCTATCCGGATCCTTTCATATGGCCCATTCACTTAAGCAAACCAGATCCAGACTTGGATAGCCCTTGTTCAAACTGATCAGTATAAGCAACTACTCTACATTTATTTCAGGAGTTTTTTGCGAGTTAAACTGCATCTGCATTATATTTGGTCCTATCAGATTATTATTGATGCACTCTTTGAATATTATGATGCCAACCATAATCACTCTCTGCAGCATAGATATTCAGCTCATCAAAAGTAGACAATTACACTATCTATCATACTCGATCAATGCCTTTTTCTCACAGATATATTTATCCAAGTGTTGAGATCTGTGGATTCCAAGTCAAAACTTGTTATCTTCTACATTACTGTTGCGTCATTTGATATCAAAGTAAGTCAACATTCTAATTTACAGTGAAACATGTCTCATGATAAATTTGATTATATCAATGATTGATGATATACCAAAGGCAAATAAGGAAATAAATCTGTCTCTAATTATGTTGAAGACTTTTATTATTTATCATCTCAAATTGACTTGATAAAATCTGATTTGTATATGATATCAAGATTTAAAAGTGATCTCAGATAGAAAATCGAAGATGAGGTAGCATTACAATTATTCTTCAAACTTACTAATATTATAATAGTTGTAGTGATGTAGCCCAGTTTCAACCAAATTCAAGTGATCTAGAAGAATAAGAGATGCGAAAACTCATTTGGCCTAATAATAGATTTAGCATATATGAAATGTGCCTAAATCTTAAAATCTATTATTTTATTTCACATTTTTCTTATTTTAATCAATTCTAAGCAGTTATGGACATTTGTAACAAGCCTTCCTTAACTTTAGGGTTATTTTCAACTACTATAATTTTAATTAGTTAATGACATTCTTAACAAAACCTCTTAAATTGTAGGGATGTTTTAACTTTCCTTTTTTGCAGGATCTGTACAAATCCGAATTTCTAGTTAGTTATTTTTTCGGCCTATATAAAGACCTCTTATTTAGCCCTAAAGGCATTCTACTTTTTTATTAATAGAATTCAGAATTCATTTATTCTCAAAAAGTTCTCTTTTCGGCTGGTGGATTCCTACCTCCATATTGGCTCAGAGAACCACTTCCGATCTTGTGGATTTAGGATCAACCCCTTGTGGACTCAAGGGTTAAAGCTCTTTCATTCTATGGACTTAGGGCAAAAGATCTTCACAGAAGTTACATGTTTGTGGATTTAACCATCTTGGCTGCTTCTGTTCAAATAGTTCAGTGTGTCAGTAGACTATCACAATTGTCTTCTGCATAGACTCAACTTCAATAACTCCTTTGATCGGTCAATCTCTTCTCTCAACCCTTTGCAATTGAACCTTTTCAGAGCCATCATCTCCCCACTGACATCCCTTTCCATAGCCCCATCCCTTTGAGGAAGAAGTTGGTAACTAACAACTTCAGGAGTTGTCACATGGTTCTGCTCTGCCTCTAACATGTTGTCAATGACATAATGCCTTGTTTATTCATCCTCCTCTGTATCAGTCGGTGCCATTTTGATAGATAACTCTCCCTAGGTCCTAACTTTCTTGTAGCCCTTCCCATCAGCTTGGAACTGTAAAATTACTACCCTCAATTTAATAGACTTAGTGGCAACAAGCAACAGATGAGTTCCAAGCTCCAGGGAGGGGTACTCAAACTTGGGATCTTCCACTTCCACCTCCACAGGAGTTACAAGATCAAAGCTATGATTTGAAATGGTATTGAGCGGTGTAAGGGCCAGCTTATGATGTGGGAATTCATGGTATTGTACTCTTGTGCCCGTGCAGACACATAGTAGTAGCAAAAGAGAGGCACCCCTCCACTCCAATTTGTTTGTATTTTCAACAGAATTAAAATAGAAGACATACTGATACTATTTTGCCACATTTTATTTTTAATGTACAAAGGATAAAAAATAACGTGAAAGACAACAACTAGACTAAAAGCGCATATTACAAGGGAATGCCTCTCATACCTCATGATCTCCACCCTGTCCACCCTCTGGTGGTATACGCCCAGGATTATCAGGAGGATGAATGAGCACAGCAAGCAAATTTATTCCATCAGGATTCAGAATATCAGAAATGTCAAGAGAATGCCTCCGAAACATCCCCTTGGGCAAAGACTTTCTGTGCCCATTCAAGTATAGATCTGCTGAATAATTGATTGCACGGAAATTGAGATCCAGGTGTTGATGTCCTGACTGGAGACGAAGGCATTAACACGGCATTTAGTTCAGGCAATCCCATTCCTCAATTTATCTTTAAAAACAAAGAGCAGAGATATGGTTCTGGTATGGTACGGTATGTGCACAGACAGGCAATATCAAAATCAACACACATTAAATGTATCAATATATGAGTTTATTATAGATCAACTCTTTTATTAAAAATATGGTAAATGTTGACAGTTAGGCAGTGAAAATCTAGGCAGAACAAGTTACTGTCATCAAAATGCTGAAGGCCAGGCTTGACAAATAATATTGAAGTGTTCGCTATCCTTTCTTTATTCTAAAGCTGATTTCTAATCAATTAACTGAGAAAAGTATACTCCCGAAAATAGAAAGAATACGAGTAAAACCCCGAGACATGACAACTAAATCGAGATATGTATTTTAGGGGTAACGCAGACTCAAACTTCATACCTGATCTCATGGTGGTATAATCCCTACCACTTATTTCCAATTAAATGCGAGCCTAGGAAACTTTCCTTGGTTCATTAGGAATATATTTGGCAATGAGAATAGTAAGAACCCCATTCTCACATATCGGAGGAAGAAGTGGGGACTTCTTCCAGAAAGGTCTCAAGATCTGGTGGCCAATTGAGGCGGGCCACATCACCACAGTATGACCGAATAGAGACTATAAATAAGAGACACAGGGAAGAGGCTGGGGGCAGGAAAGCAGTTGGGGCAGTTTCTAAGAGAGTGACGAGGAGAAGGCTCTCGAACAGTTTCTCCCATTGGCCATCTTCTTCTCTCTTCTCTCTCTCTCTTCTCTCTCCCTCCTTCCTCTCTTCTCCTGTACTCTTCTTGATATCTTGAAATAGAAATCCTGCATTACTTAAATTTTGATTGAGACCAGCAGACCTTTCTGTGATCAATCTATACTACAATAAGTCCTAGGGACTTAACAGAGAACTTTAAATAACTTGGCTCATTGTTGCCCAAGCGTATCAAGTGTTGTTTCTGCAATAGTTTCCTCCAAAACATACTATGATAGTTAAAATGACACGTTTTAGAATTTTACAGAAGTTATATTATCATCTACCACATAGTTTGTATGTCCCCAATTTTTTGGGTGAAATGGTTTGGTCCCCTGCACAGAAGTGCATCATAAACATAGTTGGTACCATCAAGCTAAGGTAAACAGGTTCATTTCAACTGCATGAAACCACATTTCACACACACTGATCCTTGCTTGAGATAAAAATGGTCACAAATATAAATATTTGTCGATTACCTGTATGTCTATTGATTTATCGACTGGATGTAGGAGCATTTATTGATTTATGATGAATCCAATGTGAGGTATAAAGATGTAATCTTTGGAACGTTTGATTACGTATATTAGGAAATAATTCCTAATGTACCAATAAACACTAAACTCTAAAGGGTTTGGCCAATGAAGTGTACTGAGTAAAAAGGATCCTTAAGAGGCCGTGAAGAATTATGGTTTTTAACTGGAATACCACCTTTAGTCACCCATCTTACTGGATTTCATGACAGTAAAAATTGTTAATCACTACATCTTGTGAACATGAACCAAAAGTACTTGATTTGATCCAATAGAGAGCTTATCAAGAGGTTTGGACACTTCATACATTTCTCCATAAAACTTCGATAAGTTATTAGAGATGGGAGATCATCCTAGGAGATTTCAAACATGTCTATGTTAACATGCTTGATAAAAAGAGAAATCATCAAGTTAAAATATTAAAAGCATATATAGGTGTGTTCTCTACATAATATAACTGTGTTCAGACGCCCACTATCATTTCGATCTGAAACAAGGAATTATTCCATAAATTAATCATCCCCCAAAAACTGATTTTTCAATAAAACCAACCAAGGTCAATAAATGTGATGTTATGCTTACCGGTGAACATTTAAAGCTTGTAAAAAACCAAAAGGTGTAGTAATCTCTCCCAGAATCAGCAATATCAATAATTGTCTCGTTCTTCAGTCCATAAAAAGGATCTGGCACCAGCTTATTCTTCAGCAAGGTTCCTAAAACACTGAGACAGTAAAATTATTGGAAGGAAAGAAAACACAGGAGAATTTTGCATCATCATAAGTTGTCTCTGGACTTTGCATCATCATGCCATTCATAAGTGCACACACTATTTTGTTTTCGTTACAAGAACATTACTCTATCATTGGAATACCAAAGATCTACAGAGTTGCGGATAATACAGATAGTTAATGGTTGTAATTAGCTGTCAGCACTGAGTTCCCGCTAGTAGAAATAACTGAAATTGTCGCTAGTAGTTAGCCACGAGTTGCCATTCATAGAAATAATATAACTTCATATCAGCTGTTCAGCAGCTGATCTGCTTTCATAATTTTTACTATTAGTTTTCAGCGCTGCATACAGAATCTCTAATTTTGGCAGGCACTTAACAGGTGATAGGAGACATAGAACTGAGTTCACATTCTTTGCACATCTTGCTTCTCTGTACTCTGCCTCAACCTCCTCCCAGCTAACTGTTTCCCCTTCCAAGAGGTTGACTTTGAAAAAGATATTCATGCTAAATTCAATGATTGATTCTGTCACAACTCTTACAGCAAGGCTGTGGTGGGTTTTTTGCGACTATGTTTGGAAGAGAAACCCAATTAAGGCCTCTAACCCGGTATTCAATATTATGACCAGATTACTCGCATTAATGATTTTAAGTGAGGTATCTTAAATCAAGATGAGCTTCTTCCCTTGATTGTTTCTCTGTCACAACTCTTACAGCAAGGCTGTGGTGGGTTTTTCGCGACTATGTTTGGAAGAGAAACCCAGTTAACGCCTGTAACCCGGTATTCAATATTATGACGAGATTACTCGCATTAATGATTTCAAGTGAGGTATCTCAAATCAAGATGAGCTTCTTCCTTTGATTGTTATCTCCATTGTGGAATTCATCAACCTAGCAAAACAAACTGGGAGTGCTAAGGCACAAATAACCTCTAAACCTTTCCCCTTTGACAAAAATAGAAAACACATAGAGACAATCCAATTTATATCCCTAGCACAGGGAGTCATACATTCCAAAAAGCATGTAACAAGTTCAGATTATTACAACTTTATTCCAAACAGATAAAGGATGAATCTCAAAGAGGAAAAAGATTGGCAGGGAGTGTTTGATGATCACACGCCCTGTCAGCAAGGAAAGCGATGACACTTCCCAGCGAGATTGAATAAAACATTAATTCAGTTGAAGAAACTGAGCTTTCACTAATTCTACTGCTAGGGATAAAGCTGTTGAATAGTCTGCTCATCTAATAATTGGAGTCTTCATTAAATTCAGTAATAGGAGTGGCTAACTTACATATAAAAGTTACAAGGCAACGAATCAGTTAATGAATATCAGCTACCCTCAAGAAAATGTTATTATCCATCAAAATCCAGAACTGAGGTTGACCTATGCTGAACAAGGAAGAGCAGAGAAAGACTGTCCATTTTAATTTCATAATTTATTTCTGATCTCATTTCTGCATGGCCATGGTCTTCTTAATACAGTCACATGAACTGAATCTTTGCAGGAAGTTTCCATTCAGACTATATTTAGATCTTTCACACTAGAATAATGTTAAATGGATACATGGCAAAAACAGATCTGGTTTTATTGGTTTCATGAGGTTGGTATAGTTTCATTGATCCAATCTTGCTTAGAAAACTCAATTTATCCACTGAGGGCAAGAAAATGAGCATTAATTCTCAATGGAGTAAGGATGATCAATGAACTAGTGTGCCCTCAGTTGAAACTGATCATATATGGGTTGAACACTGGCAAAGATTTTGACGTTCTGCTTATTGGCAAGAAGAGATATTGTACTACTTATTTAGAAGCATTGGGCGGGATCACCTTGGACCTACACAGGTTAAATTTCAGCAGGAGATATAACACGGCTGATGTGACTATAGGAAGCAGAAGGAGCCGAAATCTGGAAATATCAATAGAAAAACGTATGAACCTCGCTAGAAGAAGCTTCAACGACTTTTGCATGAATTTTAAATGGTTGTTGAAGCGTAATCCCTCCAAAGAAGCTATGACCATTCTAATCCCCATGTGGATGATAGCAAGATTATCAAAAATCCACAATGTGATCTCTACTTCTAGGGGTCCAGAATCATGAAATTAACGTTAGAAGCCCTACATTATGGAATCAATAGGCATAGTGCGCATACTTTTTCCTTCCCTGCATCACTAGTTAAAAGTGGGATGTTTCATTGTACATCTGTGTGGATGCCCATGCATTTAATGGGACAACAGTTACAGACAAGTTCCAAATTCTACAAACTGACGAGTTAGGTCATGAACTCCATAGTATTAGATTATTTTCTAAGTTTGATCCAAGATCTGATTATCAGCACGTAACAGCTAACAAGACCAACATCAAGAAGATAGTTTTTCACACATAAGATGATTTTCATGAATTTTCAATGATTGTGCTTTGTTTATCAGATGCAAAAATCAGACTTGAAGGGGCAGTGGATCAAAGACTCAAACTTCCTATGATTTTTTTTTACTTGTGTTCACTGATCATGGATATAACTAACATCAATTCAAAGCTAAAAGACCAAAAGGACTGCTCAGGATAACTCAATTTTATTATCTACATGAACCAAAGGCTGAGGCTTGCAATAACAAATTTGACTTCAGATGGATTGACGGATTGACTAATTATGAAAAATGCAAATGCAGAGTTGGACTGGGAACTGTAGAAAGTTTGATTGAAGTACAGCCTGATAAAAACACTCTCAAATGAGTTATTTCACAACGATGGTTTGGACAGCAAGATAAAGTTAATAGATCATTTGACGGCATAAATAAGGTAGCGCCAAATGTACATGTTTTATATTCAAAATTTCACAAAACCACTCATTACTAATAGAGTGCCTCCAGTTTCGGCATTGGAGCAAGTCTTATGCGAGGCAAAAAACTGTTGGAACTATTGAGTAAAGCTTTAAAACGATAATGACATTCTATTTCTATTCTCTAGAGAGAGAATATTTGGGCAGCTCATAAATCGAGGCGAGGCTTCCCTGCCCAGACAATCACTTACAATCAGAAAAAGAGCTCAGCAAAGATGGAGTAAAACCATGCAGTGATTGTCTTTGACAAGGTGCAAAGATAAATGGAAGATAACTTGGAAGCTGAAGAGCTTCAGTCAGTTCAAGGATCCCATTAATGTATGTACTATGAGGGAAGAATACTGGTCAGTTAACCAATCACAGTTACAGAATCACACCTCTTCCATCACCCCACTAGATTACATGGAATTCTTTACAGATTTAAGAAGATTTTACTGTGGGAGAAGGTCAAGGCTGAAATTTAACCGGTTAAAGAGACTGTGATCGATGTCAATGGGATAAATTTGAATGTATGTTGTCACTTGAGTTGAGCGCCTTAACCTCACAAGAAGATCTGGTGAGACAAGGAAACAGATTCCATCTATGGGCTACCATCTTCCATAAAAGTTATTTTGAAGATGGTGGACAGGTTGTCCAAACATGGACATGTCATACCATTCCCCTTATTCACCTCCAGCTCAGCCAGCAGTAGGCCCTTGTCATTTGCAATTTTATGATTGGCGAGAGACTTCGAAAATTTGTAGTTAGAAGCATACATTTGGTGTGTATGTAGAGAAAGAACAGAGTATCATTCAACATTTTGCAGTAAATTTTGGTGAAGTGGCTTTCTCAGGCAGAACAGAATATCATTCAACATTCTGCAGTAAATTTTATTATTAATTATTCTCAAAATAGGATAATTGTGCTTGCCATTGATACTTCAGGAAAAAATCGATTAATTGAAATAATATTTTCTCAGAGGATAAATTTTACTTATGTCAAAACAACATAGATTTGATGTATATGCCAAGTCATGAAAAATTATCCTATCATACCCAATTCCGACAGAAGCAGGGATAGAACATTTCAGCCTCTTAATGATAATATACACAAGGTTCGCGTACATGTGAAGTTTGGAATGGGCGACTAGCTTAATCTGCAGTTATAGTCATATCATTACTATTAAATGAAGTTTTGTTAAGCACCAAATGACCCAAATATATCTAACCGTCTTGTTTGAGGAAGTTTCGAAGACAATTTTCCATGCTTCTGGAAAGAAGATTCACTGATAAGAACGACAACGCTACAGCAGACTGAATCAATGGGGGTGACTGACACTTTGAAGAAGCTTCAACGGAGGAATCGGATGTGATTCAAAACAAATTATAACAATCCGATCACACGGACAAGGTCGCTGCTTGTGGGACCCTTTGACGTATTCATAGCACGCGACAAAGTAGTATGTGCAGGCATGCGGGCCTTTGAAGGCGAGCCACAGCATCTTATTATTCGGACGGGGGGGGGCGGGGCCAAATCAAGGTTTTTACAGAGACTTGGTAACAATCATGCTAAAAGACTAGAATGCAGCAAATGGGGGTGGTAAAGCTAGGAAAAGAGGGATGTCTCTACTCCTACTTACGTCCCCGGAACGGCGGCTTCCATCCATGGCGCGGAAGGAGGAGAAGAAGGGGGGTGTGTGGTGGTGAGCTGGACCCCGGTCAGCTTCACGTCCGTCGACCTCGCCGCCAGCCATCCCGCATCCAGCTTCATCTTCCCGATCGGCGCCTCGTCCATTGCTACCGATACCACCCCCGCCATCGCCGGCCCCTCGCTCTGCTCGCCACCCTCTCTCCTGGCTTAGTACCGTAGCCCTTCACGTCCCTCCGGGCCAACCTGCGGCCGGCGAGAGTAAAGTTTCAGGTGAGACGCGTGGAAGTTGGTCCCCACTCAGCGGCACTGCGCGTCGACAGTGGCGGAGAGAGGAGCCGGCGATGAGCCCTTTGAAATACGACTGTGGTGGGGACATCTTGCAGAGGTGTGTGTTGGCAGCGCGGAGAGACGTGGACCCCGCAAATTCCCTAGTCCCTGTCTGCGATGAGCCCCCGTGCTGCTCCGAGATGTCTCTTGTTCTTCTTTACGAAGGAAATAGAGATTAGAACGAAGCGTGGAATACGAGGAACATGCCGACAAAGGAGAAAGGCGACAGAAACTTCAGTATCTGATTGAAGCAACCTCAGAAAGAATCAGCTGGAGCCTAGAAAAGTATCAGCTGGTTTCCCCGTTGAGCATCGGTTGGAGCAAGAGATCATACCCAGATTAAACGATCAGTCAATCGTCTTTTAAAGGAGCATTCTTGGTCAAGGACAACAAGTCGGAGAAACCGTTCCTTACACTAATCATTATTAGTTAATAAATAAGGAAAATTTCTCAAAATAGTTCATTGTTCAGTATTTCATTTACAATGATTCACCAGGATGCGTTGATATTGACGAGCAGGAACCTACGAACATGATCATCTCATGCCATTATAAACACAAGTAATTACCTCTGTCCCAAAGGAGAAGGTTTAGTCATCCACTATAAACAAACATTGATGACTGAAGATGAGGCACCAAGAATCACGAGCGAGCCACAATCAGGACATTGGGGCGTTGACCACCATGATCAAACAATAGTTATAGATGGTGAACTTATGACTAGCACGTGAGTCAGTGGAGTGTTGTTTGAAAATGTATGTACTTGGATACTATCTTTGTCTTCATCAGGAGCCTTTATAGCTTTGATATTTGACAAAATTATTTAAGAACTAAAGTAATAGTTAAATATTGCCATAACTATGCTAACTTTACACAAACATCATGATAAAAAGTTTTTTAACTTTTAGAGAATTCCCATATGATCTTAGGGCTAATGGCATGCCCCATCATGTCTCTTCTTATTTTAAGAAAAAAAATCTGACTCTGAGTTGTTTAGGTTGATAAATTTTAAGACTTAAAGTGAGAAATACATTACATAGAGATAGGTGTAATTTCACAATTATAAGATCATATCAAAAGTGCATATTTAAATCTTGTAGATTTAAAGTCAATTAACTCACTTAATTTGTGACCTTACCATGCAAGTGTAGACATGAGTTGACTGATGAACAAGTCATTCTCTTGAATCACCTAGGAAGTGAATTGTCTTAGAGGATAGGAGAAAATAAAATTCAGTTTATTCATTGAGTAAATGAGACAACTTGTCTAAGAATAATAATCTTAAATTTGAAAAACTATATGAAAATATGTAAGATGATGATTGATAATGTTTTTTTTTTAATCCAAAGAAAAAAATTCTGTAATGTTGTATGAATTGATTGAAAATATATTTTTAACATGTTTATTATTTTTGGTGAATTTTAGAAATTTTGAATAAGCTATTTCATGTTAGAAAACATTGTTCATTCTTTTTGAATTAAATAAATAAAAATAATAAACAAACTAAAAATATTTTATCTATAGTGGGAAGTTATTGGGCAACCACTTTGCAGCCTGCAACAACATGGACCAGGGTCTGAATCAATCAGGGTGCCTATGGGTTGAGTTGCATAATCTATAGGTCATAGCCTACGAGGTCAACCCTTTAGAGATGCAATTGGTTGTCAATGAGAGCACATATTTATTAATGCAACATTTCTACAAAAGCAACCGATGTGAGACTAATCAATTTTCTCAGCTATTTCAGATTTAACAGTAGCAGCAATAGCTTGATCCAACAAAATCTAAAGTGCCACATCATTGGTTTAAATGACAAGATCTGATGTACTGAAGACCACACATCTGACGAACACTAGAGTTTAATATCACTTGGTCCACTGAGGTAGTCACTGGAGCATCAAATCTTGTTGAAGAAAAGTTATTTGATAAGAAGACATAGGATGAGCCAAACACTAGCCATCGTTCTACGTTGCAAGTACCAATTCTCAAGAAAGTGGGTCGCATTTATTATGGATAAAATGGAGAAAGGCTTGATCCAACAATGTAGAAAGTATCATGTTATTGAAAAGCTTTTCATAGAGTGATGGACGGATCATACAATTCTCAACATATAACACAAAAAGGATACACATATAACAATAAGATGCTCACATTTTAATTTTTTTGTTCGACCTTGTTCGTGTTGATATTTCTACCCAAGAGCGTATTTTGATTTGTACCTGTGACACCAGTTTGCACCGAAAAGTATTTTAATCATCTAATGTTTTATGTGGGGGAAAGGGGAGAAAAAGCTTCGGATCTCAAATAAAAAAACTGAGAAGCAGAGCCAAAACAATAATCTCAGTTACTTTTGCGTTGAGGTCCTTGGTCCATTGTGCAAGTTGTGCCTCTCGGCTTGTAGCTGGCTAGGGTCGATTACAGAGGAACGAATTACAAAAGTGTCAAATTCCCACAGTACGGGCATCTAAACCGGCCATGTGATCCCTTTACCTACGTTCATCCTGCATATCAAAGGTACTTCCACGTTACGTTCTTTTATATTTGCTTGCTTCGTCCAGCATTTCCTGGTTCGTCGTCCTTGAACGCGCACATTGAGAACCCTCTCTTCAGGTGGCTCGATCGTTGATGGCGCGTTCGATCTGGGTGAGGTGGTAGTCGATGTCGGGAGGGTGGTCATCGAACTTGGTGCGCTCTGGCTGTGTCCATCGCCCCTCGGCGTTGCGGGCCATGCCCCTGTTGGCGTCCTGGCGCCAGTTCGGTGGCACCATGTATTCATCCTCGAGAAAGTCGGACGCCTTGTTCACTAGCGCTAGGTCCCGACCGGTCGCCGGCGCGAAGCTCCGTCCCGTCCCGTGGTACCTGTAAACCCCAATTCAATGCCAGGTGAGGAAGGGGTTCGCTCTGGTTCCGGCCTCCGTTCTCGCTTCTAATGCCCAATTTACATGGTTGGGCGGTGGGGTAGAGTTCTTACCCGTCGAGCAGGTGGAGGTAGGCCTCGAGGTTGTGGAAGCAGGAGGCATCGCTTGTGTCCTTGAGGAACGGCGATTGCTTGTGATCGAGCTGCAGCTTCACCCCGACGTGGCAATAGCTCCACGGCATCGCGGCTCCTGCGCGGCGCACGAACTCTGGGACGTTTTCGTTGATCACAAGTCCGGGCACCTTGGGCACAGCATCGTGGACGTTCACCACTCGAAGAGACTTCAAGCCGAGTATCTCGTCGAACCTCTCCCTGAAGGGTTCGTTCCCCAGTCTCGGCCCTGCATAGGAGTAGACGGTCACCGGTACCACCCTCTCCTCGCCCCCCGCCGGGGTCACTCTGTTTAGCCCAACCTCCGCCAAGTCGTAGGCGCTGAGGGTGGCGAGGGCGCCGCCGAGGCTGTGCCCTGTCATGGATACGCTGACCTCCTCCCCTTTCTCCTCAGCGTATCGCACCACCTGCCGCCGCACCTCCGCCAGCACCTGCTCCCTGACGGAGTACTT
Source organism: Spirodela polyrhiza (assembly GCA_024713555.1). Lineage (NCBI taxonomy): Eukaryota > Viridiplantae > Streptophyta > Magnoliopsida > Alismatales > Araceae > Spirodela > Spirodela polyrhiza. The sequence goes on along the minus strand of CM046529.1, from coordinate 4,648,823 downwards.
GGAGAAGCGGCTGTTCGTGTCCTTGTCCGTGTAGAGGTTCACGAAGCCTGTCACGACCTTCACGGAAGGGTCTGGGCAGGGTATCCCCTCGGCGACGATCGGCTGGTGGAAGTTGATCAGGTCGGCAAGCCATTCCAGTTGGGTCACCGTGCCGCGCCAGGAAACTACAATGTCGCGGCGGCCGAGGCGCGCCGTGGTGGCGTCGTCGGACACGGCGATGTAGCCGATCCAGTTAACGGAGTCGCTCCAGGCATTTTTTTTCTTCGACCGACGGGAGAAGTTGGGGAGCTCCACGTTAGAGGTGGCGTAGAGGTAGCGCGTAACCTCGTAGCCAGCGTTCGCCATGTCAAGCGACTGGAAGAAGCTGCGGCGGCTGTACTTGCAACCGCCGCAGTACCGGGAATAGGGATCGAAGTCGAAGGCGTCGTAACAGGCTTGCGCAAATTCGCCGTACCGGATGAGCTCCGCCCTGAGGAGTGGGTCGATAGGATCAAGCATGCCGGCCCAGTTGTCCCTGCCAGCCACATCCTGCCACCGTGACGCCAGGTCATCCCTCGGGCGGTGCGACTCCTGACGGCGCCTCTCCCTCTCGCGGGCATCCTCCTTGCCCTTGGCTTGCGCCATCTCTGCTCTCTTGTCCTCCCTCTGCTGCACCACCTCTACATCCTCGCTGATGGCCTTCATGGCGGAAGACGACGGCGGAATGGATGAGACATCTCTCCCCGCCGACGACGCCCGTATTCTCGAGTGATGCCACAGGGAAGAGGTCTGCGTCTGGAACGACGGAGAGAAGGGGAGGGAAGAAGGGAGACGAACCCATTTCGGCACTTTACTGCGGCTGGCGGCGGCCGATGCGGGAGGGAGGATATGAGGACGAGCGGCAGCCATGAAGGAAGTAGCAGAGGTTGCCGTGGTCATTGCAATAGCAGCAGTCGATGACCCGTTGCCTATGAGTCTAGGCTGATTTATAGGCCTAGTTTAAGCTTAGACGGTCAGCCTCCCTCGCTGTATCTGCGAAATAATCACATGGAATCCATGTTCTCTCACCGACTCTCGTTAAAGAATCTCCCGCGGAGCACGTGCTGCTAAACGCAATCGTTTTCTTCTCATCCTCTTATCATGTACTACTATTCTTGTTGACCTTCGGCTGGCTTCTCACCGCCGCCGCCGTAGGGGAGTAGGGGAGTAGGGGAGTAGGGGAGTACGGCTCTCTTCCCCTCCGCCCTTTCCTCACCCGGCGAAGGGAAACCATTTGCCGGGTTTCTTCTTCACAGGACCCAACCCCTCGCTCACCACTGCTCCAAGAGAATGAAGATAAAATAAAACTATTGGAATCGTTTCAGATCTCTTACCTCGTGGAGGGGTTTCAAACCCCGAGCAGCTATTCTCTGAATCCATTGACCGCCGTCAATAATGGCTACCTTCGGTCTCGGCTCGCCATAATAAACTTTGTCGGTTGCCTATTGTCTTACTCACACCATGAGGCTCCGTTTCCATCAATTACTTTCGTTCCGTCGTCGTTTATGGTGATCCCACTCGAATGGGTCCTGGGTAGCAGCCAATGCGAGATTGGAAGAAAAGTCGAAGTCCGCAGATATCTTTCCTCATCCAGTCATCACCGAAAGAAAAATTTAAGAAATCTCTATCATTAGTTTGTTACCAGATAGAGGGATAATAATTTAGGTGCCTAAGGTTTGGAAACTAGTGAATTCAGAGGCTCATAGGTCAAGAAGTAAGCTCAGTTTTTTTATCAGCTGGTTTACAGGTGCAACTAAAGAAAAATATTATTACAGCCATCTGACGGAGGAAGAGACTCAGATTAAGAACCACAATTTATTTTATCAGCTTCAATGGAGAACGAGTGGAATTTGTCCCTTGATGCAAGGAAAAGATTAGTTTGGGGACACGGCCTATTTTCATGAGCTTTGAGACAAAATCTTGAATCTTCGAGAACATAATTAAAGTGCGATTTACGCCCTTTTTCGCCCAGATGATACCCCATCCTCAAACCAAGAGAATGGCGTTTCTCCAGTGCTGTCCGCGGGCTTTGAGGAGTTTTCCTCGTCCTAGAAATAAAATAATTCTGACTTTTATTAGCTGTTCACTTAGAATGAGGCGTCGCATCATTCATGAATGCGAGTGAAAATAAGGTATCAAGAACTAGTTTGAGTGAAAATATCGTTCGTAGCCGGTCCTCTCAGAGTTGCGTGTACATCTCTCTCTCTCTCTCTCCTTCCCCTAACCCAAATTGGAAAGGTCATAATTCAGTACCACTTTTTCAAACTGTAGAAAAGTCCATTTGTCCTACCTGTGCAGTTGTCAGAAATTCCAGCTAGTGGTGCCCATTAGAAAAAATAAATGATTTTCACGTGTGGAAAGCAACGTTTGAAACCCCCATTGACTTGTCAAGGATCAAATTTTACTTGAGACTTAAATCATATGTTGACAACTTCAAGTCATCAATCTCCAGTACCGCTATATTTGAGAATCAGCTTTGAAATTTCTTTCCATTAGTAGTTTCAAGGAAATTGTTAGCCCATTTCTTTTTCCGAGCTATAAGACTTTCAACAAAGAAGAAATCACATCATAAGAAGAATTCACATGAATGCTAAACAAAAGTCTTCCGTTTTATGATTGGTTATTTCATTATATTTTGATTGATTATCATGAATGCTAGTGTGAATAAAATAATCAAAACACTTCAATGTTGATAATGATCATCATGGATCGAATTGAAATGATATGCTGCTTCAGGTGATCAATCATAACTCAAGGGCATTTGCGACAAAAGATAGACAAATGTGAAACTTCAAAAAGCTATAGAACAACATATCCAAATATTAGATACAATAATCAGATAATTGTCACAAAATTCAATACATATTATGAAAGTAATGTGACTGAAAACATTTAATAATACATGATTTCTTTTCGATATGAAACAATATTAGAGAATCTAAAACAAAGCCATTGAAGCAAAGAAGAAGATTATAGTGTTTCAGAATAGTAGTAAATACCAGGACTTTGAAATATTTGATTAATTATAGAAGGACCTAATCACCATAAAAAAAATTCATGAGTACATAAGATATAGTGATGACATAGATGATCCTTGAAAGCATGGAGTTTGCCTTATCTGACACAACATCTTTACCCTCTCACCCACAAGAAAATTATTTCCCTATAAAAAATTTATTACACTCAAGATGTCATCTAGTGATCGCACAAGTTCCTTTATAAGATAAATAGGCTTACAATTGGCTTAAAAAATCAAGGCTCGTTGAATGAAGCATTGTTGAGTCAATGTTAAGGCATTCCCACGTAACTAATAAAGATATCAAATCATGTGCCCGAAAATTAGTGCCCAAATAAGAATTTTCTTTAAAAATGTATAGGGAGTCTTTCTTTTAGGATTTAATGAGTTATTTTCAAGTATGGTTTTCTTATCATGAATAAGAATGTGACCATTTTTCATATGTTTGATAGATTCACTAACATTAAGTATGCTAAAGAATTTGGGAAGGACTTATCTTGTCATTGACATTAATAGTAATATTTTAATGCCTTTATTTCCATCTAGGAGACCAAAAGTTACAGCCATAGAGGTGGCAAAGGACTCAACCAAATTATCTCTAGATAACTTGTTAGAATCCAAATTGACTTAAGAATTGGTTTTAGCATTAGGGTCCAGTTTTCTGAAATTATGATTGGGAGACTACTAGAGCAGAGGAGGATAGATAAATAATTCATATTGAAAAGGAGATAAAGGAAAAAATTTACCAAACAAGTATTAGTCAACAATATATTTTGATGAATTGACTAAGTTGATCAATCAATGAATTGAATGAAATTTAACTCAACTTTATCAAGATGTGATGAGAAATGTTGTGTCCATAAATTTAGGTCAATACCAAAGTCAAAGTCAAAAGTTGAAGTCAAAGTCAAAATTCATAAATGCATAGGTAAGGAAGAGGTATAAATGAGTTTAAGTTTCCCATATTAAGCATATGCATCTAATTTAAGTAACCATATTATATGTGCAATTTCTGAGTTAAATCATAATGAGTATTATAACATTTTTATTTATCACTTAGGTGAAAATATGTGGTCAATAGGTCAATAGTGATGATATAAGTTGTATATATTTATATTATCATTTTAAAAAATATTTTATCAGATTTATTGGATTATTTTTTGTACATTTAATGGTCATATAACCTTCTGTTTTAAGTTTGGACAGTCCACCTGCAGATGACCTAATTTCCTACACTCAACACAGATAACTTCTTTCATCATTTTTTCGTTATTGCTGCAAAATTCTGAGTTTTCCTTGGCCTGTTTCTACTTCTTGACTTCATTAATATTCTGTTAATTTTTCTAGATACTAAGGTGACTTCTTACTCTTCTTCTTCATCTTCTGAATCTTTCTGAACAATTTATTGTTCAGTACTCTTCAAGGCTACTCTGTTTTTTACTAATCTTGAGCCTCCAGCTTTGACCTTTCCTATCTCCATCTCATCTGTTAGTAGAGATCCAATTAAATCATCTATAGGTAGCTCTGTTAAGTCTTTTGATTCTTCAATAGCTATGATCATGGATATCCATTGTGGGGGTAATGCCATAAGTAATCTCCTATTTAAATCTTTTTGGAGCTGAGCTTTTTCTAGATTCTTCAGACCATTTATAATTGTAATGAATCTATCATAGATATCAGAAATGGTATCCCCATAATATATCTTTGATCTTTTGACTTAATTGTTTCCTTCATGTGTAACCTGCAACTTGTCCCAAACTTCCTTTACTTTCTCACAAGTCATTACTTTATTATACTCCTTTGCATCTAATCCATTGGTGAGATAGTTTCTAGCCTTGGCATTGATTGAGAGAATTTTCTTGTGTTGCTCTATAGGAAGGTCCTTGTTCACTTCTATAGGCCAATCTACAATAATCTCCCATAATAGGCAACATATCAGCCTAAAAATTTCAATGTGAGGCTAACAAGTCTTCCATATCTAATGGTAGTAGTGGCTCAATTTAGCTAGGAAGTGCTATGTCATTGATTAAATCAAAGAGGTTAAATGACACAAAATCAACAGATCTGATGATTATAGAACACCATGTTTCCAAGACCATTGACATAGTTGTTGAAGCTCGAATCTCAAGCCAAAAAGGCAGAGAAATCTAACAAAAAAAGAGCCGCTTCAACAACTATCATCAAGCACAAAAATAGATGTGAGAGTCTTGACAAAGTAAACACATAAAGAAGGAAATGTGATGGTTTGATCTAAGGGCATACATATAGCCATATCATCCAAACCTCCTCGTGAATCTTCCGCAAACATATTTGACAACTTTCAGCCAACCACATAATAAGACTACATGCTCAAATATTAGTTACCATCCAATAAACTAGATATATCGATTATTGTGCCATGTGTATAGTTGAGCATATTTATAATTATCAATTATCATCTAGAAAATAAGCATCATTGATTATTGCCGCATGCAATGATGAGAAAAAATCCAAAAAAAATTGATAAAATATCAAAAAAATACACCAAAAGAGATTGTCAATAATAGAAATCATGATTTGTGGAGATAGGTAACAAAAAGGGTCTAAGTTCTATAATGAAAGGACAAGTATATGACTACAAGGCATAAGAGAATCATTTAAATGATCTTATTTGTAATTACATATTACTACAATCATAATATGCATTATATCCCATTTTGGAATAATGAGATATGTATACTTTAAATTATACTATAGATGAAGTCATCAAAAAAGTGAAAAAAAAGATATGTTCAATATTCAAATACTAAATGTCGATGGTGACATCTCAGCCATTTATGTAGACAAAAAATTAACAAAAACTTGATGATTTGGATTCAACGTGGGCATCCTGCTATCCTTCATAAATTTGGAAATTTCTAATTCAATCTTTTTAGGGAGAAATGAGAGTATTTAGAGATATGAAGTTAAAATTGTTAGGTCACAGATCATTATGGTGCATTTTAAAAAGTAATAAGCTTTTTAATGAGTCTTTCTCAAATAGTTGATAGCATACAAAAATGATAAATTATGAATTGATAAAGACTATTTATCAAAGAAGGCTTGAGGATCAAAAACTATTTAACTACACCAAAATTCAAGCAAGAATATCATATTTCTGTTGTGAGACACGAGAGATAGAAAGATAGAAAGATAGATAGATAGATAGATAGGTAGATAGATAGATAGACAGACAGAGAGATAGATAGACAAAGAGATAGATAGATAGACAGATAGATAGATAGATAGATAGATAGATAGATAGATAGATAGAGAGAGAGAGAGAGAGATAGACAGACACACATTGATATCTTTGTGGATAACACTGCAGGCCATGAGAACACAACTAACTCAAGGGCCTTCTCTCATATCCATGACTCCATGCTTTGATAGAGCCTTATGACCTTTCAAAGAAAAACTGAATTTAACTTTATTCTATTTGCATTGAAAATGAAATGTAAGGTGACTATTAATGATGTACCTACAAGTGAAGCCCAAGGCCATACGAGAGTTAGTCAATCACATAGGTGTGATTGTCCCTTTAGGAAGGTCAAACTATGGTAAGTTTGAATCAAACCTTAGAGGTTGAGAACAAAAGCATGTTTAAGGTTTGTTGTATTATGTAATCCCATTATAGTGCAATTCAAATCATTCTTTATCTCAAAAGTAATATATTAAATTCACATTTTTTATCAATAATAAATCACTTTCTCTTTTTGTTGTTGATACTATATTTGGGATTTGATAGATTAATTTAATATTTCTATCATCTCTGTCCCAACATAATCTATAATTGGAATGTTCACAACAATTAGAATAAAATCTTCCTAAATTATTGTTATATGTCATACCAAGTTTTTCTACAACAACATGACATCGATTTAACTCTTTGTCCTATTTGGGTTCTTCATTAGGTTAAAAATAATTAAAAAGAAGTATCATGAATCTTAAGGTGAAAATAACTCATTGAGGAGTACCACTAGGTGAAAATAATCTCAAGTGTCTCCTTTCCAACCTATTTTTTATTTTTATATTTTCTAATTTACTTAATTAGTTCCCATTTTGACATTTATCCTCTTCAAATCTAACTAGCTTGAAAAATTCTTCTTCAATAATTTTATGAAGAGGAAGCACCTTCTTAAAAGATATAAGATTCTCATGGTACAAGCTCTCCATTATCTAATATAAGGGCATCAACTACCAAGGAAATATAACCACACAATGTTTGTAGTAAGTGACTTGTTAGAGATTCCTATCAATAACTGATAACTTATGAAGATTACATGTTAATCTATTATCAAATTTGGGAGGATAATATATAGTTGATCATTATTGCACAAGTTATCATATTAACATAGTTTATGTTATTTAAATGTTTATCCAAAAATTTTAAAAATAATATTTTATTATTAAAAAGAAAACTTAATGAGAGTCATTTTATTATGAAACAATGTGGTTGATGCATAAATATTATTTATTTTATTTTTATTCAAGTTTTATTATGTTTTTCTTATTTTTCGTAATTCTTAATAAATTATTTAGATTGAAATAAATTTTCTTCAATTTTTTGTGAATTTTTTTAATTAAATAAGAATAAAAAAATAGTTTAATGGCTCACTAATTAGTCGACCTTTGTAGGCCTAAGATCTCGTCCATCTAATAGTTAATTCTTCTATCATAGATATGATGAATAAAAGAGTGACACATCACTAGGTTCATGGACACCAATTGCCACTCGAATATCAAGTTTATAAAAGCATAGTGATATTATGCACTAGGAGGCAACATGTCTCCTACCTCATCATGCCTATTAGTAGATGCATATATCCTGATAAAGACAGGAGAAAGGTCACAACTATCTAACAATAGCTGTACAACCACCACTCCTCCATTTGGTGGATCCGTGGCACATGGATCTAATGTTCGACAATGAGCCATGTTGCCAATTGTCATCTCACGTGTTTCGATAAAGCATACGTGAGCCAAAGGATTGTAGAGAACTCATCAAATGACATACAAGTGGCCACATCACCTATCGATCATCATGAATCGACGACACGTGAATTACACAATTCTCAACTTACCACGTGATGAGAACATAAGCAATATCACCTGATAAACTAGACATATTGCAATACACATGAGGTTGGGCATATTTACAAATATAGATTATTTTCTAATAAAAAAGATAATATCTATTATTCTTGTGCACAATGGTGAGAAAAATCCAAAAAAATTAGTGAACATTTAGAAAAGATGAGAAAAATCGAAAAAAATCCATAAAAATAGAATTTTTGATTTTTGGATCTAGAGAATAAAAAGGATGGAAGAGGGAGAGAGGGTAGCCTTTTTTTGATTATTCTTAAGAGAAAAACCTTGTTCTTCTTTTTCATGTGAAAATAAAAATATGAAGAGTATATTGTTCATTTTGATTTTTCTTCTCTACCCTTTTCACCTTAAATCTGTTTTGTTGAATTGGATTGTAAGTTTGATTTTTAATAAATTTTCATTATTTTCTTATTTGATCTAAAAATAATTTATTTTCTTAAGATTAATCATTTCTTTACTTGTATCTATTCTAGTTTTATCATTACAAAGCATATTTTATTTACTATTTTTAATTAATTTATGTTTTAAATTCATATTTACATTTATTTACCATTTTATTTCCTTTATTTATTTGAATATCAATTTGAATCTTTAAATAAAATTTCATAATCTATTAAATTAAAAAGATTTTTAAAAGCCTTCTCTGAGGAAATGACCTAGCTCACTACTATATCTATTTAAAACTATTTTTGGTGAATCTAGTTCTATAAATTTTTAAAATTGATTGATGATTCTAATGACGACTTAGGTCACATCAATAACAAGTCACTCTATGTAACAATTACATTCCATAAGTTTAATATTCTGAACACATAATCTGATCCTTCTTATATTACTAAAAGTTTTAATATATATTTTTCATTTAATATAATTCAAAAATTTTACCACATTGAGATGAATTTTACCATGTATTTAAGAATAAATTAACTATGGCAAGAAATGTAATTCTGCTAGTTGATAGCAAAGATAATCATCAGAAGCATCCATTGACCTTAATGTGAGGTATTGCTCCTAAAGTTATTGCACACGGTTCTTACTATGCATAATTTCTTATGATCCTTATCAAAGTTAAGGGGGGCTTATCATTAGTTTTGTGAGTCAACCGACCTGATTTCCTAAAGGCTTTACGCTTCCAATCTAGACCTCAGAGTCGGGAAGAATGATCAGACTGGGCGACTGAGATTATTTCAAAACTGCTGAATCTTGGGGAACACTCGGGCATCTACCCGCTGCCCCACCGCCTATAAAATCTCCTGCTGTGCCTGATCTGCCCTCTGGTGATTGTACCCATTTGGTAGCTGTTCTTGGAAGCTGTTGGTGGCAGGTGACCCCGCTGCAGGCTCCGTTCTTTCATCCTCCATCCTCCTCCTTCCCCCAGAAGTAAACTGGCTAGAAGGCGGAGAGCACGCCGTGTAACTAGAGTACTTAAAGCACAGAGGGGCATATCAACAACTATCACTTATCCAACGCATCGCTCTTTCGGCAAATGGAGGGCGCGTCCAGTAGCGCGGCCGGGTCTACGTGGGCGGTCGATCCTGTGGAGGAGGAGGTATGTGCTCTGACTCTGTGAATCTTGTAGCTTACTCCGGTGAAGCACTGAGTCGCCCATGATGATGTTGGTGACGGAGTGAGAGCCAGGATTACCTCCGTTGTTTTCTTTCTCATTCCAGGGATCTGTTCGAGGTAACTTGACTTGTAGATTTTCTATCTTTCTGTTTCCACGGGTATCGATTGGAGTGCTCAGGTCGTCAGTGTGATGGGGAAGGAGGAGGAGAATCATCGGTCATCTTCTGTGGAGGAGTCGGTCGGGGGTGGGACTTGCACGATTTGCTTGGACGAGATCGTCCTGCGGGAGAGAGCACTGGTCAAAGGTTGCGAGCACGCCTACTGGTTTGTCTTGGACATCTCTCCATTTCGTTTGTCGTTATTTGATGTCGAAATGTCCTTCCAATGGCATATTGCTGTGTCCAGATATGTTTTCTTGCGATTTCTTGCTCTCTTGATGTGACTTTTGGATACCATTTCATAAGATAAGTCTAGTTTCGGCTGAAGACCGACTGGTTGGAGTACCTCCTGTGTTTTTGCCTGAAGACTTGTGATTTTCCCCGTACGCTCACCACCTGCTGTTTCAGGCGTCCATGTGTTTTCAACTCACGGTCTAGTTTATGAGGCCGACTCTCCTACCTATCTGTCAATTGATGATGACAGCTTCTTGAACTAATCCCACTCGAATGATTTTCTTGACAAGATTTACATGGGAATGTCGTGATAGCAGTGTCTAGTTGCCTGATCTCATCAAACGTTCAGGCTGTCTGATAAAAGTGTTGATGGAATCTTAAGGAGTTTGAATAGATGTTGTGAATTAAGATCATAAAATAGGAGCCCATCGTTCCACCCCACGTCTTAGTTTTCCAGGGGGAATATTAGATAAGGTAGTGGAGCAGGATGAAATGAAAATCGTTGATTTCAGATATGTAAATCATAGCATATCCTCTGTCAGTTTCTTTCATAACTTCTTTTGCTTTTTTTTCTATGCCATGTGGAATCTATTTGATTGAAATCTGTGACGCATCGTAGGTTTTCTATGGTAAAAGGTGTTTAAGTCACCTTTTAATCAATGTATACTCACAAACGTGAAACTTTGTTATGAACTTGTTGAAATTTTTTGAACTCAGATACTTTACATACATTATCAGCGCTGTATTTCATCCCCTATTAATATGGGGTCAGTGCTACTCAAGATGCATCCAAAAGAAGATGCATCCTGCAGATGCAAATAGAAGTTTATTAGTAGTGATGCTTGCTCCAGTTTTTGAGTGGTTTCTTGACGTTTACTTTTTCAAATCATGCAGTGTTCTGATGCTTATTTCAACAACTTAGTTTTGATCACGGCATTTATATGTTTCTTTGTATTTTATGGCGTGGTGTGTCGCAATCTAGATCCAAGTTTTTCCTTACAGATTACTGTTGCCTTCATAATGTATATATAAACAGTCATCAAACCTTGATTCTTCAAGCGGTGGCATTTGTGAGCCATATTCGAGTCACCTTATATATAGAAAGAAGATCCAATATCACAACTACGAATAAGATTTGACTTAGTTTCTCAACCTAAACATCTCTGCACCAGGAACAAGTAAAGTCGAGTCATGCTTCAGCCAGGACATCCCTAGTAAAATCGATGAAATTCGTCCTTTTTATTATCACCAAGGTTTCGAATAGGTGCTGTTGATGTTGGATCATGACTTAATGAATGTAATGACAGTGAATTGTTACAATAGACAAGAGAGATTATGACCATGGTGTGTACTCTTATGGACATGGATCATTATAGTGTAACCATAGTCTCCCCACGGGCCGTAGCCGATGAGCACAGTGGAGGACCGGGCCACGATATATACTCTCTGAAGCGTCGAGGAGGACCAGTACTGGTATTGGTACTGGATGAGGACCTCCCCCGTTCCCCACATTGCGTGCATAAATTCCATTTCAGGACAAACTCCTGTTTTCACGAATAATCGGTTAACTTCTTCTGTTTAATCGGTGTTTTCTAAACTCCTACTGCACTCCATTAGCCAAGATGCACGGAAGTATAGAAACCAATATCTTTCTTCCCCTTTCAGCGTCACCTGCATCCTAAGGTGGGCGTCCTATAAGGGCGAGAACGTGACTTGCCCGCAGTGCAATCTGCCCTTTCAGTTCCTCAGTGTCCATCGAACCTTGGATGGCTGATATTCATTCCCACAGCACCAACTCTCCAAATCCGACAGTGGGTTCCTAAAAATGGCCAAAAAACATACTCGATCCTTTCTTTTCCATTTGTGGGTCTGCAGCATTCGCGATTTCATGTCCGAAGAGAGCATCTGCCTGCTCCTGAGGGCCCAGTGGTTGTGCCCCTGTCGGTGCCGGCGGAGGGCCAGGAGCCGCCGGAGGACAACTTCAGCAGCTTGCAATAGGATCGCTATGGCTCAGAAGAGGAGGAACTGGAGGGTAGTCTCGAGGCGGACTACTGTGTCGCTGACAGGTCTTTCCCTCTGCTCATCGGCAACAGGCACTGGGAGCCGAATGGCTACACCAAGGCTGGCCGCAAGGAGGCCTGGTCGGTTAATTGGCGGTGCTCCGGCAGCAGAAATCCTCTGTCAGAGGCAGCAAGCAATGGCTCCTCGTTGTCCTCATCCCATAAGTGTATGGAAGCTCTACAGGGGGGTGCAGGGGGGGATAGTGGGGAGGCGGGTGTAGAGGACAATGAAGAGAGAGTGTGCGGCCAAACACGGGTAGCACTTGGAGTGGAGCTCCAGAGTCTCTGCCACCAACAGTGGCCCACTGAATTCCTAGTAGCTTCCTCTCCATCCTTGATGTAGGACGAATATGATTGACACAAATGCGGTATGTTGTAAATGTGATGAATAACTAGCAAGCCACAAAACACACACACATTCAGATTCGAACCTTTAAAGTCGGCTGCATGACAGTGAAAAAATCATTTCATTCCTTAGTTGAGGGTTGGAGGATCGTCTCAAATTGTCGTGATAAATCAAAACTCTACATTTCAAAATCTCAGTCAGCCTCCAAAAAAGGAAAACACAACCCACACGATTGATCACGAGCCCACACGGTTAGTCACGAGCCCACATGACTAAACCTGATGGTAGTGGAAACACAAATGAGAAAAATGGGATGAAATCAATGCACACATTCACATTCATGGCTATCCTTCTTGGAGATCCGCTTTCTACGACGTTATAGAATATGAAGGAATTCATTATCGTAGGGACGCCTATCGATTTGAACGATATGATTTGCTGGAGCGTACCAAGTATATTAACGTTATCTGCGTGCTGTGACGCAGGTATACACTCGATGTGAATGTCGAAAGGGCTCAAGACGTTTTGATGCACAAGAGATTGCTGCAGTTGGCGACGGAGTCATCTAATAGGCCTGCATTTGATGTCCGCATTGTTCAGGTAAAATACGCTCAACCGGAAATTGATAACCTACCGTTTTTGTCATCTGACTGGCTTGTTGCATCCTATGGAGGCGGCAGACGCCCAAAGGGAATAGTTATTAGTTAGCTATCGGGCGTGGGTGTTTGAATGCCGAGGAGTTGATGTTGAGGATGACAAGAGCCCTGAAACCAAATCCGGTGGACGACAAGAGTAGGGCACGCAGTGCATGCGCAGTAGCTGACAAGGGTCAAAGGCTGTTGCGGAGGATGAACAGTCCTGGCACATTCGCTACGTGTGGGATGCTCTAGTCGCAACAGGGCAGCAGCTGTCGCGCAAACGCCCACGGAGAGGAGTTTGCCACATGCGGACGGCGATCCAGTGGGAACTGTTCCTCGATAGCAGATGTTTGACGCTGAGGTGGAGGATGTCCATGGCTGCTGGGCGAGGAATCACGTGGACGCCGTGGAGAGGAGCTCATCGTGTGCGGATGGCGATCTGGCAGAACCGTTCCTCGACAGCAGACACTTGATATTGTCACGGAGGACGTCTATGGCTGCAGGGCGAAGAATTGCACAAACACTGCGAAGAAGAGCTCGTCGCGTGTGGACGGCGATCCAACAGAACCGTTCCTCGACAGCAGACGCCTGATGTTGACGTGGAGGACATTCGCGGCTGTGGGACGTTCTGTCGTGCGTCAAGATGGTTAAGTCGCACGGACGTGTGCGGAAGGAAGTCTGCCGTGTGCGATCAATGATCTGACGGGAGGCCATCAGCACAAAGAGGAGCATGCGAGAGCTGGCGGAGGGTTCGTCTAGAGAGGGAAGGTTGACCTTGGAGTAGGGTGGGACCAATGTGATGGTGGCGGCTACAGGCGGCAGCAGTCGGACAGATCCCCTAGGGCACGTTCTTAGGAAAGATACATTTCTTAATCCCAAAATCAGTCACTAGTTTAAGGAAATGTTAAGCCTATTTATAGGCCTTGAAAGGAAAAAGAGGATTACTATAAGATCAAGCAAAATGAGCGAAAATTAAGCTTAATAATAAAGGAAATTCGGATCCCTCAGTTGGGTCCGATAGTGATGACGTAGGATGGCTTTAGATGACGTGACATCCTTTGACGTCGTTGCCTTCATCGGTGGGGCTTGGGTACATGCTCCACCAGTCCTCTTCTCCCTCTCCTCAATTGGACCGTAGGTGTGTGCGTGGGTCATTCTCCTCATGTTGTTTCATTCACATCATCCTAACTTTCTTTCCATAGTTCCAATTTGCGTTGGTCCTCCATGATGGAGTAAATACATTACAATTACTCATTTGATTCTGTAGGATGGATTACTCACCTGACGAAGACATTATGTATCAGGGTTTAGAGAAATCACAACGGAAGAAGAAGGATGTGTTTGTCTCCCCAAAAGACAGGCACCTTAATATCCCTTCTTTGTAGGGCACTCCTTGATAGCAGATTAATACACCAACGAGAAGAGTATCAAGCCCTCAGAATACTGAAGGTTCTGTTCCCATCAAACAAAACGAGGAGAAAAGAGAAGAGAGAGAGAGCAGGGCGTCCTCTCTTTTCTCCTGTAGTGGGGGTTCTCCTTAAATAGAGGGTGTGTGTCGTTTCCCACAAGAGGATAGTTAATGGGTAGTTATAGGGGCAGTTACGGAATGGGTAGTTATAATGTTAATGGGCCACTTTTGGCCCAACACTCCACTCTTCTCAACTCTCTCTCTCTCTCTCTGTCCGGAATTTTGGTGGTCCACTTTCACGACCACCAAGAAGAAAGCTTGGGGCTCGTCGGCGCAGTCCCTCTATCGAGTCGCCATGGTGGTGCTTCTTGGTGGTCGTGAAAATAGTGAAAACGGACCAGGGGAAGTGAAGAAGAAAGCTTGAGGCTCGTGGGTGCAGTCCCTCCATCAAGTCGCCATGGAGACGAGAAGCATAGGGATGTCTCCATGGAGATATCCGAAGAAGCACGTCATGGTTGTGTTCAGCATGGAAGGCGTTGACCGGATCGCCGATCTGCGGGAGGAGCATCTGGCATTGCCGAGGAAGATGCACGAAGCGGCGAAGTTCCTCAACGACGACCCGTCATTCACCTTCCGGCTGGGCTACTACTCGGTAGGTCCTCTTCGTCGCCGTCTCTGGTCTTCTTCTTCTTCCTCCATCGCCACTGCCGACTCGATGGAGGGACGCCCATGAGCCCCAAGCTTTCTTCTTCGCTTCCCCTGGTCCGTCTTCACTTCTTGGCTTCTTGTTGGTCCGCTTTCACGACCACCAAGAAGCACCACCATGGCGATGCGATGGAGGGACTGCACGAGCCCCAAGCTTTCTTCTTGGCGGTCGTGAAAGCGGACCACCAAAATTCCGAACAAAGAGATAGAGAGATTTTGGAAGAGTAGAGTACCAGCGCAATGTGGAACTATGAAGAGAAAGTTCTGATGATGCGACTGAAACAACAAGACAAGGACGACCCATGCACACACCTGTGGTCCAACTGAGGAGAGGGAGAGGACGACGGAGAGGAAGCTACTGGGAATTCAGTGGGCCCCTGTCGGCGGCGGAGACTCTGGAGCTCCACTCCAAGTGCTGCTCGTGGTTGGCTGCAGACTCTCTCTTCATTGTCCTCCTCGCCCGCCTCCCCACTATCGCCTCCGCACCCCCCCACAGAGCCTCCTTGCTCTTATGAGATAAGGACGACGAGGAGCCACTGCTTGCTGCCTCTGACAGAGGATTTCCTCTGCTGGAGCACCACCAATTCACCGACCGGGCCTCCTTGCGGCCAGCCTTGATGTAGCCATTCGGCCCCCAGTGCCTGTTGCCAATGAGCAGAGGGAAGGACCTATCAGCGACACAGTAGTCCTCCTCGAGACTACCCTCTAGTTCCTCCTCTTCTGAGCCATAGCGATCGTATTACAAGCTGCTGAAGTTGTCCTCCGGCGGCTCCTGGCCCTCCGCCGGCACCGACAGGGGCACAAACCACTGGGCCCTCAGGAGCAGGCAGATGCTCTCTTCGGACATGAAATCGCGAATGCTGCAGACCCACAAATGGAAAAGAAAGGATCTGGTATGGGTTTTGGCCATTTTTAGGAACCCACTATCGGATTTGGAGAGTTGGTGCTGTGGGAATGAATACCAGCCATCCAGGTTTCGATGGATGCTGAGGAACTGAAAGGGCAGCTTGCACCGCGGGCAGCTCACGTTCTCGCCCTTATAGGACGCCCACCTTAGAAAGCAGGTGACGCTGAAAGGGGAAGAAAGATATTGGTTTCTAGACTTCCGTGCATCTTGGATAGTGTAATGCAGTAGGAGTTTAAAAAATACCAATTAAACAGCAGAAGTTAGTTGATTATTCGTGAAATCAGCAGGAGTTTGTCCTGAATTGCAATTTATGCACACAATGTGGGGAACGGAGGAGGTCCTCATCTAGTACCAATACCAGTACTGGTCCTCCTCGACGCTTCAGAGAGTATATATCGTTGCCAGGTCCTCCATTCTGCTCATCGGTAACAGCCCGTGGGGAGACTATGGCTACACTATTACTGATCCATATAAGAGTACAAACCATGGCCATAATCTCACTTGTCTGTTTTAACAATTCACTGTCATTACATCCATTAAGTCATGATGCAACATCAACAGCACCTATTTGAAACCTTGGTGGTAATAAAAAGGACGAATTTCATCGATTTTACTAGGGATGTCCCGGCTGAAGCATGACTCGACTTTACTTGTCCCTGGTGCAGAGATGTTTAGGTTGAAAAACTAAGTCAAATCTTATCCATAGTTGTGATATTGGATCTTCTTTCTATATATAAGGTGACTCGAATATGGCTCACAAATGCCACCACTTGAAGAATCAAGGTTTTGATGCAGCACAGGGTGATCTACCCTTGGGTGAGGAGGGGTAATGCGCTACTATTGGGGGGGGGGGTGACTCGATTAAGGCAAGCAGGTGCTGATGACAATGACGCTTGCAGACACTTGTCGGCATTGACAAGGGCGTAGGTGCAGGGAGACCTTACTGTCCATGTCTGTCAAGAGAAACCCGATGTTGTCGACACGGTCTCTGCCACTTGAGCTCACTGGCAAACATAGTAGGTCTTGCACGCACGCACATTAAGGTTTGCACCCAAGGTGAGGCCCAACCCGTCCCACCTAGCTCGGCCTGTCGACGGTGGGGCAAGAGTGGGAAGGCACTGCACGAAGTAGAGATTGATTGACAAGGGGAAGAGGGCTAACCTGTGGCCTTGGCCTGGTTGGTCGTGGTAGGGTGGGAGGTTCGTCATATAGGCGTGAGGTCATCTGCAGCATGAGCGGCACAAGCTCAGCGGATGAGGAGCGTCGCAGCAGTGTGGCCAGTGATTTCTTGTAAGCGGAGGACGGTCCCACACAAAGCATTCAGCATGCACGCCGGCACGTGGGAGGGCGTTCAGGGGAGGGGCTGTCAGCAGTGCCTGATGCACTACTGATGGGCTAGGGGTGGTGACACAGCCGGACGATCCGAGGCACCTTGCTGAGTTCTTGATTGGAACCTGCAGTGAACTTGTGGGCAGTCACGGTGACATACAGACACGCTCACGGGACTCGTGAGCATGATGACTACTGCCAGCGAGGCATGGAGCGTGGTGTCGGCACGAGGCAAGCGTATGACAGGAGCACCGGACCCATATGCGGTAGTGAGGCAAGCGTATGACAGGAGCACTGGTGGGCAACTGCACCGGACCCATATGCGGTAGTGAGGCAGTGAGTGACCAGTAATGAGGAGGTGGTGTCGTTGATTGGACGGTGCCCCCCACCCCTCAAGCTTCCCCTCTCCCTTTCTCTCTGGTCGAAGCTTACAAACACTCTTTCTATTCAAAATAAACAGCTCCCTTTAGTGGTGGCTCTCCACCTCCTTATATAGGGGCCCACATGGGCCAAGGGTGGAGAACCACATGAGAGGCCCAAAATGCCAGGCCCCCCGAGTGATATAGTCTCAGGTGGGCCTTCCTCTCTATTGGGCCTAAATGAGGGTGGCCCAAAAGGAAAAGGGGGTGAGGGGGATAAGGACACCAGCTCCTCTAATTGGGCCCACACATATGGCCAAAGGAGGAGGTAATAGGACGGGCGAGGGCCAAAATGGAGAGGGCCATCCCATCCTACTGTGGACTCGACATGGGCCCCAAAGGGTGGAAAGCCCTTCATGCGGTGTAGCAGAACCTGGGGTTCCTTGTCCTTGCTCGGGCTCCACGATCCAGTTGACAATGTGGGGCGGGGTCTCCTTCGTCGCCTTGGCCTCGTGCTGTGGCGGTGAGGGGTCCTGTCCGCCACTACATTTGATGACTATTTATATATACATTATGAAGGCAACAATAGTTTGTAAGGAAAAACTTGGATCTAGATTGCGAGTCACCACACCATAAAATACAAAGAAACATATAAATGTCGTGATTAAAATTGAATTGTTGAAATAAGCATGAGAACATTACATGATTTGAAAAAGTAGACGTGAAGAAACCACTATCGTCACTTGTTTTAGACTCATCTAAAATAATTCATCCCTTGAATAAAAAGCTTCATTCGATTTTTTCAGAAAGCATAATTCATTCCATTCAACAGGGTGGTATGTGAACTAATCCTCCTTCTAGATTGTATTCTAATGTGTTGACCATTAGATCAATTTCTCAAAGAAATTTATTTCTAATATACCAAAGGTAGGCTCTGATACCACTTGTTAGGTTTTAAATTAGTAATAATAAAAAAGAGGGGTTGAATTTATCTCATTTTTTTTCTCCTCGAAGTACCTCTTTTCAAAAATTCTTTCTCCCTCTCTATTGGGCTGATCCTTATTGGGCTATGATCATGAATATTATAATTTATAGTAGTTCAACACTGACTTACATTCACTCTCCAAAGAGATTCCTTGCCCTTGGGTTCCACTATCAAATCATCTAAATCATAATTGTTGATTTCATGAAATCGGCTCTCTTGAGATTTTCTTTGAAATCCCCTTCTATATTCACAACTCTAAGAGGCATACATTGTTGTTTTTACGAGACAGCTCTCAAAAGTGATTAGATAAATAATCACCAATAACAACCCATAAATATAATATTTAATCATTGTGGATATGTGATTAGTCTAAATTTGGGTTAAAAAATATTATAAAATGTTATTATTTTAATTCAGACAATCAAAAATATTTAGAATAATTTTCCACTTAATTACTTTATAACAAGTATAGGGCAAGTAAGTGGTCAATCCACATGGAGGGAGAAACTCGATTTAAGAATTTTTCTAGGTTCAAAAATATCAAAAATAGCTATAGAAATGAGAAATATAGTTTTTTTTGGATTTTTATAGAATTTATTTCAAAACTAAATCGACTAGAAATAATTAATACTACTTTTAGGGAATTTTCCTAATTCAATTTAATTAATAAAAGCAAGAAATTACCTAATTACCTTAGAGGTGGTTGGCGGCAGCAGTCAATGTCAGATGCAAAAATTTCGTGGATGCTGATAGTTTCTAGACTTAGCCAAAAATCATAGATTTTTGGCTGTCTAGAAATGTCAGTGGCCCACAAGGTTGACAAAGTGGGTGGTGGTTGAGCGGTTTTTGCGGGTATTGTGGGCACTGGCTACAAGCAGCTGATGGCAGCGGAGCGGCAGGGGAGAGGTGAAGTGGCAGATCACAACGGTGATGGAAGAGGAAATGGATGATTTTTTTTGTGATTTTTTAGAGTGACAAACTAGAGGGAGAAAGAATGACCTGGAGTGAGAAAAACATGAATCCTAGAGAGAGAGTATGGACTGCCTAACGAGCTTGCAGATCTTGTTGACATCAAGGGACATATGCTTGATCATGACAGTCAAAACACTGACCTTCCACACTTTCTTGAGGTCGTGGGGCTTTTTGTATGGCGGAGGCCCCTGCTCTAGGGGGATTCTCAGCTGTAGCCACCACTCTTCGTTTCCAATTGGCCACCACGATGGCAGAACCCTCGACAAAATGATGGGGTAGAGAGAGAAAATGAAGGAAAATGAAAGCGAAATGGTGAGAAGTGATGGAGATGAAGTAAAATGATGATATGATGCAAACCTAAGTTCCTAGAAACCCTAGTGCTCATTTCTTGAGCCCTCAATACATTCTCTCAAGTTTGGATCCTTATATTCTGCTAGGATCGAGTGTTTTCCAAATCAAACAAGAGAGAAGATTGAATAATTACTTCAAGAAACTTACACCATGTAAGAAGAAATCTTGGACCCTTGAGAGCCTTGTCTTCTAGCCAGCCACTTTCTAGAGCACATTCAGAATGAGGAGAGAGAGAGGAGAGAAGAGTTTTTATACATGGGCAAGCATGATTAAAATGCTCCTCCATAATTTCCTATTCTCTATCCATGCCATGTCTTCCTAATCTTTTATTGGTTGAGGACTCCAAGGTCTGAATTTTAAAATCTCTTCCTCCAGATTATATTTAGGAAGGTTTAAATGGGCCTAGAAATGGCCCAAAACCTCCTCTAATTTCTCCTTTAAGCTCCAAAACAGAAATTCCCCCAAAGTTCTCCTAGCCTATTGATCGCACTCTAGTCGTTGAAATAAAATACATTAAATTTAAATTTTTATATGAACTCAAAGCATACAAATTAGTTTGAAATTCTAGTGGTTGGGGTCGACCCTCAAAGATGATTGTCAAATTATGATATCAAATCGTATTCTTAAATTTTTTTTTAATCAAAGAGAATAATAAAAAGAGCTATGTGAATAAATAGAGTGAATGACATTTAAATAAAAAAATTAATGGAATTCAACTATGTCAATTATGTCACCCACCTAACATAGAGAACTCAAAGATATAAAGAAAAAATAAATTAAAACCTAAAAGATGATCATCCTCTACTGATGTATGTGTCACTCATGGATTAACCAAAGAATGAGTGATGAGGAAATCAATAAAACAATCAAATTTTAGGAATTCTTCAAATCCCTATGTCACTCAGAAATCTGAAGAAGAATAATAAAATAAAGCGATAAAAAAAGTTGTAAATAACTGAAATTAAGAACTATAAATAATGCATACATTTGAGAAAGAATTAATTTCCTAAAAATACTAAAAATTAAATCACAGAAAAAATGAAAATACTAAAAATTCCTAAACTATAGCATTCTCACTCTTCATCTATCACGTAGAAGGGGAAGAAAAGGGGTCAAAATCACTATGAATGCTACTGCCACTATTGTGCTTGACTCCACCTATGCTTGTCATGCATGAGGGAAGCTCATAGAAATTGTTGTCGCCATTGCTACCTCAGCCAGTTTGTGGGGAACAAGCTCTGTCCACTATAACCTCCATCACATTCTCCACACCACTATGCCACTCCTTCACCATCAACATCTCTACCTATCATGCAAAGAGGTTAGTTGTCGTTGTGCCGTAGCTGTCTCCACACTACTATGCCATTACACCAGCACCATCTCTACCTATCATGCGGGGAGGCCAGCCATCATTGTGCCCTAGCCATTGTGGTCCAACCAAAAGTCCCCCTTCTCTCTCCTCTTCTCTTCCCTTTAACCCCCCATTGAAATGGGTTGGGTATTGGGCCTGATATTGGGCTTGATGGTAGGCATGTGTAATCAGCCCACTATCTTGCCCAATATTAGTCTAAAAAAAATTACAATAAATTTATCAAAACTCTAACTTTCATTCTTCTGATTTTCTGCAGCCCAAGAAAATATTTCTCAAGGTTAGGCCTTGGATATTCACATTAGCACAAATTAAATCACTAAACAAGCATTCCTCAAGAATAATACTCAAATGACATAATTTTGATGAAACTAGTTTTATAAAAGGCATTTTAGCATCTTTCATATAATCTCAATATATTTAACATCAATTAATATGAAATTTCTAATCATTTTTCATTGATTAACAAAGATAAATGACACATTTTAACCCATTAGACTAACTTTGATCCACTAAAGTGCTTCCAATTTATTGTTGGTTCCTATTAAATTCTGCACACATGAAAACTTGAAAATATTTATTAGTAATAAAATTACTTAACTTCATAAAAGTCAACCAAGGTTAGTCAAAATCATGCAAAATTCATGCATAGTGTGCAAATAGTGAAATTAATGTACATCCAAGAATATTCAAATAATTCTATTAATGACATGATATTTTCAAGATTTAAATGAACAAAATCACATGAAATGTAAGGAACGATCAACACAAATATCATGTTATCAACACCTTCCCCCCTCAAACTTAATTCATTGCTAGTCCTTTAGCAATGCCCTTATGTTCTTCTTAAGTTGCCTGTCCATCCTTGAAATAAAAAGATATAAGCATGAAGTGTTTAGAATATCAATAGCACTTCTAAGCATATATATCCCCATGAAATACTAAACATCCATGATTGACCCCTTTGTGGTTTTGGAAAGAGTTGGTGGTCATGAAGGGGGAAGCTTGCTTCTCTTTAGGTATCATACTATAAGCCAGGAATTTACTCACTTCACACATGTAAATAATGGGCCTCACACCTCTCAAAGCAAGATCACTCTCTCAGGTGTGGCTACTTAGTGTTTGAGTTTCCCACTTACTTTCCTCCTACCTGAAAATTAGCAATACATATTCTTCTCCTCCTATGTGAGCACAAAATATCAAGCATGTATCAATGAAACCAATGGTCGTGTGGCTCTTATCTAAGTGTAAAGAGAGAAGAGAATGGTGGATGGCTCAAAAGAAGAGGTAAGGATAGATATAGGGTAATGCATACAAGGATGCTATTACTTTTGATAAGTTTCTCCCAAGATTTATAGTGAAAGAGGAGAGATAGAATAAAGAGGAAAGAAGAGAAAGCTCAATGCAAATATCTTGACAGCAAGAAATGAAGAAGTGAGCAAGCATGTCCTAGACAGTTTAAGAAGAAAAGATAATGAAATGATCCTAACTAAAACCCCTTATACTGATTTTTTTTCTTTCTTTTCATAGGGTAAAACCAAAATACCAAAAAGAAAATTGAAACTAATGTCCTATACAAAGATAAGGACAAACTACCTAGGAATTACTCCCTAAATCAAATGTGAAAGCACTAAAGAATATCTCTTGCTGTAGATCTAAACTAGTAATTAAAACATGTTGAGAAAATACCAAGATAGATAAACAAATGGAGGTTAGAAGATGCAGAATGAAATTGAGAAGGATGAAAGAAAGGAAAAGATATCAAGTTGATATCACAAATAGGGAGGTAGATGAACTTGGGAGCCAACCATTTCATCACTAATAAAGGAAGGGAGATAGAGGGTTTCTACTATGGCTAATCAATGGATAAGGGCTAAGGTAAAGTGTTGATAGTCTATCGTTCTCAAAGATATTCTTTAGGTGACTCAAAAATAGTGATTATGTGCTCAAAACTTAAAGGAATGCATACTATATTCCCAAAATAAGATTCACCTAGTGAGTAATCAAAACAAATAAATAGGTTTGATTTCTAAATGATAGTGAAGTGGGCCTCTCAAATCGCTCATCACTCCATCCTAGGCCTACAGTCAACCCTTTGAGTTCATGTACTTTTCCATCACCCTGCCAGATATCCTAACCACTTAGGGATTGACCAAGTATCTCTAAATTCATAGCTCATACCATTAAGAAAATGCTATAAATCCACTACAAAAGCCTTACATCACTACTCACACTTTTAGAAACAAGGAATGGACAAGCTTCTCAAGTGGGGTTGGAATTACTATTTTGTATGCATGCAAAAAGATAATATAAAAAAAAGTGAGATAAATATGCAATCATCATAAAATTTTTTTAACAATTTCATATTGCAGACACCCCCCAACTTAAGTTCATTCATCATGTGTTTGCCAAATAAAAAAAGTTACTAGCATAAATGATCCCCCCCAACTTAAAATATGCATGGTCCTCAATACATTGATATATACATGAAAATAATAATGAAAAGTATAGGGCAAGAATGAAAAACCAAGGGGAAAAAATTATAGTTGCAACTATGGTTGCAGTAGTGGCTATAGTTGTAGCTGTAGCAGTAGTTATGCCTACAGTTGCAACTGCAGCTATGAGTCCTCCTACTCAATGATCAATATTAGAACAATATTCTTAAAGAAAATGGACCAATTATGGCCTTTATTAAAAGCAAAGAACGATGCAAAAATCAAAATACCAAACAAACTTCAAAAATATCCTAATAAAAAGAAAGCTTCTAAAAGTTTTTCACTAGAAAGTGGATGTGGAAGAGTCTAGATGTTAGGGAGGATCCGACAGGTCTTCAAGCATGGTGACTTGAGGCTTAAGCATTTAGGCAACTTTTTAAATATGGCTTCAACCTTTTATTGATGCCCTTGGGCATAGATTTCGATATTACAAAATATATACTTCATCATTGATATAATTCACAAGATTATGATAAATGATTTATAGATTTCATGCAAATAAATCTATTATTCATCTTGTGACATTATGACTAATTTGAAATTAGGTGAAATGATGAAGAGGTGAGGTGAAGTGCCACACATGGATAAATATTTGTTAGAAAATAAATATTTAATAGGTAAATGATGGTTATGTTTTTAAATCATATATCCATGTTTATTTAATCATTTAAGTACAACTAATATTTATTAGTCACGTGTATCCTTAAAAGAAAAAAAAAAGTTCAAAAATATCAAATGAGCTTTTGTGAGTCTCGAATCGGAAATTTGGACGGTGACATGTTAGCTGTTTACATGGAGAAAACAACTAGCTTAATATTTGAATCTGAAGACAAAATCAACAAGAAAGTTATTCATTTATGAGAGACAAATCTTTAATTTGAATTTCAAATTGAAGGGATAAGAAAATAAAAAGATATTGAATTCGCAATGGTCAAAGGTTGTTGCCACATGTTCTAGAAAATGGTTAGTGTTTGAATTAATCTTCTAACTTTGTCTCTTGAGCAAAATGCAGAAATCTATTAGAGGATGATGCCCTACAAGTAAAGGAAGCAAGAGAGATCAAAAACAACGATTCTACTTTGATCTTTAACAAGCTGTCTCTCTCACGATCAAGATTCATCACTGCCGAACATCAACTATGAGTTTTCTTCATCAGCGATTAGTTTCAAGATAAAGCTTGAATCTTTTGAGAGACTCTCCATCAAGCCCTAAGATAACTGAGTGGTGAGTGGAGAGTGAGTTTGGACAAAGACACAAAGTGCTCTAAAATTTGGTTGGCCTAGAAGGGGTTGGTTCTTTGTGGAAGTCAAACTTGAGGTATTAGGCAGTTGATCCCATTAAAACTAATGTGTATTTCTAAGAGAAATAGTGAAAATCTAGTAAGAATAATCCTCCGGAACCGGAAGTAGCCAGATGAGGGGCAAATCAGTATAAAAAACTATTGCCTCATAGTGAGATCCTACTAGAAGAGAGAGAAAGTCATTTTGCACATAGATAATCATGTACAGTTATGTTAACACGTGTGTTGACACATCTAACATCTGGAAAGAAAATCCAAGATTTCTAAAATATCAATTCACCCCCCTCAGAACCCTATACCATTTATGTTTGATGGAACTAACTATACTTTTTTGAAAACCAAAGTTAGAATCTATGCTACGGGTCAAGGATCAAAACTTTAGAAAATAATCAAAGAAGGACTAGAAAAATCTGATGATTAGTCTATAGAAGAGCAAAACTCCACATTAAATGTAAGGGCCATAAATATTTTATTAAGTGCTATTCATATTTCTGAGTTTAACCATGTGCAAAGTTGTGAGATAGCCAAAGAAATATGAGACAAGCTTGAAATGATGTATGATGGGACTTCATAAGTAAAGAAACCAAAATCGACATTTTGGTGAGTAGGTATGAATTATTTTAAATAGAAAAAGGCCATTCCATTCATAACTATGTCAAAAGATTTGATGAAATCATTAATGGGATGAAAAATCTTGAAAAGACTTTTTCTAATGTTGAATTGAGTAGAAAACTACACAGATATTTGACTAATGATTGGATGGCCAAGAAAATAGTAATAATAGAATCTAAAGATTTAAATGTAACTTCTCTTAATTATATTATTAGCTCTCTTCTAACACATGAAGCTGATGTAGCTAGAAGTAAATCTCTTACTAAAAAACATGAGAATAATTTTTCTCTTAAATGCACTAAATTTTCAGATGATGAAAATGAGATTGCTTTACTCACTAAAAGATTAAATGTGTTGTGAAGAAGAAGAATTTTAGGCGCACAAAAGATGTAAATATGTCACTAGAAAATGCTGACCTATGTTTTGAATGTAAGAAACTAAGTCATTTTAAGGTCGACTGCCTAATGTTGTAGATAAGAAAGAAAAAGAAAGCAATGATGGCAATGTGAAGTGACAATGAGTCAAGTGCCGATGAAGAGAAAAATAGTCAAGGCAACATATATCTAATGGCAAATACATCCAAGGTATATGATTCTGGTTCTTCTTTTTTACAAGAAGATTTTGATGAACTTATGTATATTGTTGATAGTTTGAAAAAGAAAATTAAAAATAGAACAAACTAAGAACAAACACTTAGGAAGTCAATCAGAATGCATAAAGAAAAAAAAAGTATCTAGTAAAAATTATTGATAGATTTTTAATCGAAAATGAATAACTTCTCAAGGAACTTAATATCTTTGATGAAAACCACGATGACATATGTTCTAACACATCTTCTAGTTGCAGATCAACATAGGATATAAGATTATATACCCGATGAAAACACATAATTAGTGGAAATATCTAGGAGCCAAAGATCCTTATCTGCTTTACCTATTTCATCACCTAATTGTGTTATGCATGATAAAATGATTTCTGATTTAAATATAGAAAATCAAATGCTTAAAAATCAGAATAATATATTACACACTAAGATTGAATAGGTCAAAGAAAATGATATTAAGTTAAAAAAGAAATTTACTAATTTGAAATCTTTTTATGATAAATTATGTGGAAGTTAGGAAGCATTGAATATGCTGCTCAAAAGTCAGAAAAGGTCATTAAAGAAAGAAAGATTAAGATTTAATCCTCATCATATTAAACCTTATATTAGAACTGAAAATAGTTCTAAAACATGATATATTTAGGTGCCTAAGGGTAATAGAGTTATATCTAAAGTAATTTGGGTTCTCAAACTAAAAACTTAATCATGTTTTTAGGGAGATCTCTGATGGACCACTTCACGGTGATACTTAAATAATGGGTATTCAAGACATATGACCGGTGATCAAAAATGGCTCTCCACATTTAATCCAATGGAATAGAGGAGAAGTAACATTTGGGGATAGTAAAAAGGGAAGTATACAAGGGTATAGAAATATTAATTTAAATAATTAGTCTTTAATTAAAAATATTTTGCTTGTTGCTAGTTTAAAATATAATTTGATTAGCTATTGTCAATTATGTGACAATGACATGGAAGTTAGGTTTAAAAAGAATATATGTTTAATCATGAATGATAAAAACAATAAAGTTTTACTTGTTCGTGACAAAGTCAAAGATGTTTATGTTATAGACTTTGAAAATTTTACTAAATATAATGTTTGTCTTGTTGCTAAAAAGGATGAAGAACAGATAGATCTTTGGCATAGAAAACTTAGTCACATAAACATTAGAATCATTCATAAACTATCAAAATTAAGGCTAGTTAGAGGACTTCTGAAATTATTAAACTTTGAAAACTTTATATGTGAGAGCTACATCAAAGGAAAACAAACAAAGAAACCCTTCAAAACAAAAGAATACATCTCATCATCATGACCCTTGGACTTGATTTATTTAGATCTATTTGGTCCAAGTAAAACTACTAGCTTAACTAGAAAGTATTATGACTTAGTTATTATTGATGATTATATATGATTTAGTTGAGTCTTTTTCTTAGTTAAGAAAAATGAAACATATGATTATTTTACAAAATTTGTAAAGAAAATACAAAATGACCTAAGTATGAATATTAAGAAAATTCAAAGTGATCATGGAGGTGAATTTATAAATGCTATATTTTCTGATTTCTATGATAAATTAGAAATATCTCATAATTTCTCAACACCTAGAACACCTCAACAGAATGATGTTGTTGAAAGGAAAAATAAGACATTAATTGATTTATCTAGAACTATGTTGGTTAATAATGATCTTTCAAAATATTTTTGGGCTGAAGCTGTTAGTACTACATGTTATGTTATTAACAGAGCATTAATTAGATCAAAATTAAAGAAAACTCCTTATGAACTATTGAGAAATAAAAAGTTTAATCTGAGTTATTTTAAATTATTTTGCTACAAATGTTTTATTTCGAACAATGGTCAAGATGACTTAGAAAAATTTGATCAACGAAGTGATGAAGAAATTTTTCTAGAATATTCAGAAAATTCTAAAGCATATAGAATATATAATAAAAGAACATTAGTTGTTGAAGAATCTATCCATGTAAAATTCATAGAATAAGTACAAGTTCAGAAAACTATACATTTAATAGCTAATGGTTTTGACACAAGTTCTGACAACAATAAATAAATAGAAGACAAAGAAGAAGAATTATCTTATTTAGAGCTAAATCGTGAACATGAAAATTTACTTAGAGCCTGAAAATATATTAAGAGTTATCCAAAAGAAAATATATTAGGCAATTTGAATGAAAAAATACGAACTAGATCTACATTAAAAGAACAAACTCATATGGCATTTATTTTTCAAATTGAATCGAAAGATATTTGATGATGCTTTGATAAATTCCAATTAAATTATTGCTATGTAGAAAGAACTTAAATAATTTGACAGAAATAATGTTTGGTATCTAGTTCCTTGACCTAAATATCAAAATGTTATGAGAACAAAATGAATATTTAGAAAAAAATTAAATGAACAAGGAGAGGTAATTAGGAACAAAGTAAGATTAGTTGCTAAAAGTTATGTTCAAGAAGAAGGAATAAATTATTAAGAAACTTATGCTCCTATTGTTAGACTTAATGCTATTAGAATTTTATTATCTTTTGTATGTACTAATAATTTTAAATTATATCATATAGATGTTAAAAGCATTTTTTTAAATGGCCTTATTAAAGAAGAAGTTTATATTGAATAACCCCCTAGTTTTGAAAATTTAAAATTTCTTGATCATGTTTTTAGATTAAAGAAAGTTTTATATGGTCTGAAACAAGCTCCACGAGCTTGGTATGAAAAAATTGAGCTAATTCTTTTTAGAAAATAATTTTCAAAGAGGAAATGTAGATACAATTTTATTCATTAAAAAGGTTGATATACATGTGTTGATTGTTCAAATATATGTTAATGATATTATCTTTGGTGCAAGCAATGAATCTCTATGCAATGAATTTTCATCTTTGATGCAAATTGAATTTGAGATGAGTCTGATATGTGAGTTAAATTTCTTTCTTTGCTCGTAAATCAAATAATTAAGAAATGAAATTTTTATATCTCAAGAAAAGTATATGAAGTAGTTACTTAAAAATTTCAATATGAATAATTTGAAATTCAAAAGAACTCATATGGGAACAAATGTCAAATTAGACACAGATGAAAAAGGGAATAGAGGAATGATCAGATCTTTATTATATTTGACAACAAATAGACCTAATACTTTATTTAGTGTTTGTCTTTGTGCAAAGTTTCAAAGTAATATCAAAGAGTCACATCTCATGGCTATCAAAATAATATTTAGATATTTGATTGATACAACAACTCTAGAGATATGATATCTAAATAATCAAAATACAAACCTTCAGGATATTGTGATTCTGATATTACAGGATGTAGAATTGACAGAAAAAGTACTAACATGTCATGTTTATTTTTAAATGGTTGTTTGATTTTTTAGAGTTCTAAGAAATAAAATTATATTAAATTTTATCCACTACAAAGGCTGAGTATGTGTTTGCTAGAAATCGTTGTGCACAAATACTTTAGGTTAAATATCAATTAGAGAACTATGTAGTCAAACTTGAAAAAATACCAATCTATTATTATAACACAAGTACTATCAATCTGACCAAAAATTGTATCATACATTCTCGAACCAAACACATAGAAATCAAATATCATTTGATTCATGATCACATACAAAAAGGGGATATAAAATTATGCTTTATTGATACATCAAAATAGTTAGTTGATATCTTCACAAAACCCTTTTCTAAAGATAAATTTAATTCGATTATTTGTGAACTTGGAATATGCAAATTGACTGATATTTCTGTCTAAGTTCTACTATTATTTATTATACTATTGTGAATTATTTAAATCATTATTCTATGTCTGGTATGTACCTTGTATGTGTAGATATCTATGTTGACACACTCTTCGTCATGCAAATTTTAAGTGTTATCGAGAGATTTTCTTATTAAGAACATAAACAATGAATTTTATGTTATTACATACCTTAAAAAATCTTATATTATGTCTATGTCCCTCTTCTTTCATCAAAAGATCACATTTCACTATTCGAAAACTTTACCTTCTTGAATCATTTTCATCGTCTAGTGACCTCTGTTTCACCAAGCTTGCAAAATTCTAAGCCTTAACTTGCATCACATTGGGTCGACTCGTGAGTTAACACAAGGTATAATCCTGTGCATTGCATCGCATGCGCATCTCATTCCAGTCAAAAATCTTTCAAAACCCTAGATTCACCATGGTTGACACCCGACACTCTACTCTTCCTATTCTTCCCTCAAGAGCCTATTGATGCCAAAAAATCTCTAAGAAAGATAAAAGAAAAGATGTTATTATTGATTCCTCTCCTAAAAAGACTCCACCTTCTTCATTGGCCGAAAACTTGCCCACCCTCTTTTTGACCCCTCTATCTAGTTCTCTTGTGAAACTTGTTTCACCCCCTCCTCTAACACCGATGATTGATGATCAAGTTGTAGCTATTATTCAAAAATTATCTATGGATGTCAACACCTCAATTCTTATTTCTTCTAA
The DNA here is from genome assembly GCA_024713555.1 of Spirodela polyrhiza. Classification (NCBI taxonomy): domain Eukaryota; kingdom Viridiplantae; phylum Streptophyta; class Magnoliopsida; order Alismatales; family Araceae; genus Spirodela; species Spirodela polyrhiza. Next base: position 4,617,765 of record CM046529.1, on the reverse strand, counting down.
ATCCAAGATTATAGAACATCCTATTTTGCCCACTATTGATGATCCATCAACTCTAAATCTAGAAAACATCATCTTTGATCTACTTGCTCCAAGTCTAGAGCCTTTTGAATCATCCCAGCCCACGAAAAAGATTAAACATATACCTCAAAAGCCTTCTTTTGTGCACAAATCTAAACATGCAGAAGAAATCACATTAAAGGAACTCACAACTAAGAAATTGAGTTTTAAAAGACCTAGATGAAATATTGTACCTCGACATACTTTTGATACATGTCCTCAGTCACATCCTCTGTTCTTTCCTATTGCAACATATGAAGAAAATTTTCAGAAAAAATTCAAAGATCGTAAAGTACTACATTACAAATTTCTTGATCTCAAATTCTTTGAATTGCAACAAATTCATATGAAGAAATATTTTGTTGCCCTTAGAATTTCTGATCTAATTTCTAAACTAGTTGAAAACTATCTTAATCTTATTTGCGTTTCTATAACAATGCTTCTTTTACTCTTATTGGACTGTCAACTTATGTCAAAAAAGTATTCATTGATTTAACTCTTTAAATTTTGAATGTAATTTCTGATATTCCTATTACATCTCCCTTAGCCTTTAGCAAGAAAACAATTTTTGAGTTTTTGACCACATTGACTAGAATGGAGAATGTATCTGTTGACACCACAAAAGCATTTCATATACCATTGTTTCATAAGATCATATACTTTCTTATTGGTTATTTCTTATGACATTGTCTGAAAAATCTGTTTATTCTCTACTACATCATTCATGGTATTCCATTTGATCTTAGATATCTATTTTTAGAATAGATGAAAACAGCCCTTAAGTATGACCTCATTAGTCGAACCTTATCTTTAGACAGTTTCATGCGAGCTTGAGAGTTCCTTAACTGCTCCTTCAGTAACTCAAGTGTTTGGTCTCGCTCTTGCAAATACTTATCCAACTCATCGATTGGTGATTTGGGACTATGTCATCACACATATCCTCAAGTATTACAGTATAAATTTTTTTGCAAAGGAATTTATTAGTAGTATTCCACATGATATCATTAATAAATCCACTCTTCATCAAATGAATTATTCCTATAGTGATGGTCAATGACTTTATCGTCCATCTTCCTCTCATACATCATCTCGTGCTCTCACATTCCTTGACATTATTCTTATTGTTGAGAAATTCAACAAAAGTGTGAAACAAATGGAGCAACATCTTGACATGATGGAAGAATGACTGTTGAACCTTGAAGACAACATTTCTAAGATGTGCTCACAATTTCTATGATTTTTTGATCAAGCACAAACTCTATTTTTTTCTGTATTTCTCCCAACTATTTATGATTTGACTTTTTGATCTTACAAAAAGGGGGAGAAAGATTGAGAAAATTTAAAATATTATTAAACCTTGAGTGCACAACCTCAAGGGGAGCACTTATTTAGGGGGAGCAAAGATGTATTTTACGTAATTCTATTTTTATTGTTTAAACCTCTATGAATAAACTTTGTGAATAGATGCAAATGTTGAATCTTGAATATTCTGTCTGAGCATTGCTTTGACACGTGTTAACACATGATGATTGATTGCTATTATTATCAAAGCTTTAATTATTATGTGTGAAACTATTGCTACAATATTTGTACACATAGTTATACGGATAAATATATTTTCTCTAGATGGTTTTGTAATTATAAAAAAAAAAGATTGTTGATGTCCTTGGGCATAGATTTCGATATTACAAAATATATAATAAAATATATGATTCATGACTAATATATTCACAAAATTAAGATAAATAATTTATAAATTTCATGCAAATAAATCTATTATTCATCTTGTGACATTATGACTAACCTTGAGATTAAGTGAAATGATGGAGAGGTGAAGTGTTACACATGGATAAATATTTGTTGAAAAACAAATATTTAATAGGTAAATGATGGTTATATTTTTAAATCATATACCCATGTTTATTTAACCATTTTAAGTGTAGCTATTATTTATTAGTCACGTGCATCATTAAAAGAAAAAGAAAAAAGTTTGAAATATCAAATGAGCTCTTGTGAGTCTCGAATCGGAAATATGGATGATGACATGTCAACTACTTACGTGGAGAAAATGACCATTTTAACGTTTAAATCTGAAGACAAAGTCAATAGAAAAAGTTATTCATCTATGAAAGATGAATTTTTAGTTCAAATTTCAAATTGAAGGGACCAAAGAATAGAAAGATATTGAATTTGCAATGGTCAGAGGTTGTTGCCATGTGTTCTAAAAAACGATAAGTATTTGAATTAACCTTCCAACTTTGTCTCTCGAGCAAAATATGGAAATCTATTAGGAGATGATGCCCTACAAGTAAAGGAAGCAAGAGAGATCAAAAATAACAATTTTATTTCAATCTACAACAAGCTATCTCTCTCACGATCAAGATTCATCATCGCCGAGCATCAATTGCGAGCAGACTACATTATTATTCTTCATCAACAATTAGTGATCAAGATAAAGCTTGATCTTTTGAGGAGACTCTCCATAAAGCCCTAAGATAACTAGGTGGTGAGTGGAGAGTAAGTTTGGGCAAAGGCATGAGGTGCTTTAAGTCTTATTTGACCTAGAAGGGGCTAGATCTATGTGGAGGTCAAATCTGAAGTATTGGGCAGCTAATCCCATTAAAATCAATGTGTATTTCTGAGAGAAATAGTGAAAAATTGGTATGAAGGATCTTACAAGACTAGAAGTAGCCAGGTGAGTGGTGAACTAATATAAAAGCTCTTGTCTCATAATGAGATCCCGTCAAAAGAGAGAGAAAGCCATTATGTGCGTATATAATCACGTAGAGCTGTGTTAACACATGTGTTGATACATTTAGCATTCGAGAAGAAAATCCGAGATTTCTAAAATACCAATTCATCCTTCTCTTGGTATTTTGTCTAGCCTCTAGATCTTTCACCTTTGACCATTCATGATAAAATATTTCCTTATCCTTGCATCCATGATGAGAACTACACCAGAATCAAAAAGCTCATTAATAATATAAGCTCCATCACATCTTGACTTCAACTTTCTTGAAAAACTTCAAATGTGAGTTATAAAGCCACACTTTCTGATTTTCATATAGATTTTTTTTCTTCAAAACTTTTCATGAAAGGGCTTCATCATTGACTTGTATATATGTAAATTCGCATAAGCTTCATTCCTCAGTCCTTGGGGTTTATGTAGTTGTGGAAATTGACTATTCCCTACATCATCTAAAGGGAGATTAAGTTTCTTAATAGCCCATTATGTTTTATGATTAAGTTCCACAAGAAAATGACAAGCTTTCCCATACACAACTCCATACTTGTCCATTAGCTTGTGGATTGTAAGATGTAGTCATCTTGTGATGGACTCCATACTTTTTTAACAAATTCTAAAAATAGAAAATTGTTAAATTGACTACCTCCATCACTAATGATTACTCTTGAACATCCAAACTTGCTAATAATATTCTACATAATGAATTTAAGTGCCACTTTATGATCACTTGATCTAATAGGAATAGCTTCTACCCATCAAGACACATAATCTACTCCCATAAGAATATACTCATATCCTTTAGAGATTGGAAATGGTCCCATAAAATCTAATCCCCCCATAAATCAAGTACTTCAACCTCAATTATTGGCTACAAGGGCATGTGATCTTACTTGTGCGAGTTCACTACAACTTGGCACTTAAGACACACTTTACAAAATTCAAAACAATCAGCATACAAGGTTGGCCAATAGAACCCAGCTTGTAAAATCTTACAAGCTGTAATCCAAGGAGAATAATGCACTCTATATGGGGAAGAAAGGCATGATTCCAAAATCTTCCATTATTGCTCATATGGGACACACCTCCTAAGTTAATAATCTACTTCAAGATGAAATAATTTATGTTCTTCTCAAAATTAATCCTTTACCTCTTTGAAGAAGTTTTTTCTTAGTAGATAAGTTTCAATCTTCTAGTAGAAAACCTGAAACTGAATAATTAACAATATGTACATACCATGAAATATTTGTAGCTTGCACTTCTAATATATGTTCATTAGGAAAATGATAAAAAATGAGTGAAGGTGAGTCAAAATGTAATCTAAAAGATGATCTACAACCACATTTTCACACCTTTATCTATATTTAATTTCAATATCAAATTCCTACTTCAATAAAATCCACCTCATAAGTTTAGGTTTAGCTTCCTTTTTACTAAGCAAAGATTTTATAGTATGATCATAAAAAATAATTATTTTACTTCCTAATAAATAAGAACAATTTCTAAAGTAAATATAATTGTTAATAATGCATTTTTGGTTTTGGAGTAGTTGACTTGTGCTTCACCCAAGGTCTTGCTAGCATAATAAATGGCCACTGACTTCTTGTCTACCCTTTGTCCCAAAACTGCCCCTACTACAAAATTAGAAGCATTAGACATTAATTCAAAAGGTAAGTCCCAATTAGGGGCTTGGAAAATATGTACCTGAATTAGAGCTTCTTTCATCTGTACAAAAGCACTTTCAACATTAGAATAAAAAATGAAATCAATATCCTTTGAAAGTAGATTAGCTAAGGGTTTGGAGATTTTAGTAGTCTTTTATGAATCTCTTCTAGAAGCTTGCATGGCCAAGAAAACCTCTAAGTTGTTTGAGGTTTGTTGGAGGAAGGCCCTTGATTAGTTTTATTTTGGCCTTGTCTACCTCCAACCCATGTTTGCTGACTTAAGGCCAACACTATCCCTTCTTGCACCATGAAATAAGACTTCTCCCAACTTAAGATCAACCTATTCTCCAGGCATATTTGTAACACCTTGGATAAGTTAGATAAACAATCATAAAAAGATGATCCAAATACAGAAAAATCATCCATAAAAATCTCAAGATAATTGCCTACTAGTTCAGAGAACATGGTAGTCATGCATCTTTGAAAAGTAGTTTGTACATTACATAAACCAAAAGACATCCTTCTAAAAGCAAAAGTTCCAACAGGACAAGTGAAAGTAATTTTCTCTTAATCATCTTCATATATAACTATTTGATTATAACCAGAATATTTGTCAAGAAAATAAAAATAGGCTTGTCCTACAAGCTTTTTTAGAATCTAATCAACAAAAGGTAGAGGATAATGATCTTTCTTAGTGGCTAAGTTTAACTTCCTATAATCAATGCAAACTCTCCATTCTATTATTGTTAATCTAGTTTGAAGTTCCTCACCTCGCTCATTTTTCTACACAATAATACCAGATTTTTTAGGGACAACATGAACACAACTCACCCAAGGACTATGAAAGATTGTATAAATAAAACCAGCTTTCAATAATTTCAATTTTTCATTCTTAACCACTTCAAACATGTTAGGATTTAGGCTCCTCTAAAATTCTCTAGATGGCTTGACATTCCCATCAATAAAAATTCTATGTTCACATATGTTCTTACTAATGCCATGAATATCATTTATAGACTAACCAATAGTAGATTTATGCATTCTAAGAATCTCCAAGAATGATAACTCTTGATCACAAAATAAATGAGATGAGATAATAACTGGATAAGTTCTATGAGGCCCAAGAAATGCATATTTAAGTGAGTTAGGCAATGGTTTTAATTATAATTTAGATGTATGTAAATTAAGTAGAATATTTATAGTTTTATCCTCAACTTGAAGTTTATCGTCATAACGAACTTCTAAACATAAAAGAGAAGAAGGTTGTTCAAGAATCAAATCCTCAATTACATTGCAAACACACAAATCCTCTCTTGAATTTTCTAAAAATTTAAAGAGTTTAAATACTTGAACATCCATCTTTTCCTTTCCTACTTTAATTTCAATAGTTTCTTTTCCAAAATATGCACTAACTTGAGTTGTAGCTAAGAAAGGTATACCTAGAATTATGGGCGCATAACTCAAATTCTCAGTAACCTTCATATCTGCTACAATAAAGTTAATGAGAAAATAACAATTTTCCACTCTCACAATCACATCCTCTAGCTTCTCAATTGGTTGTCTAATTGACCCATCTGCTAGCTACAACACAATAAAGATAGGCTCTAATTCACCAAATTTAAATTTCTCATAAATGGCTTTATACATAATATTCTCACTCACCCCCCTATATCCAAAAGTGTTATACTAAAAATCATTTCCCTAATTTCACATTTAATAAGTGGAGCTCTTGGATCCCTTCTTTTCCAAGGAATCTAATTCAATAAAATGGAACTAATGCTTTCAAATAATTGTATCCTCTTCTACTTTCTAAGTTGAATACAAAGATTTTTAATAAATGGGGATATTCTAAATAGCATCTACTAAAGGAATAGTGATAGTTGTTTCCTTAAAAATTTCAACTGACTGACTATCACTATGAGGGACTTTAGAAGACTCTAAAACTTAGGGAAAAGGAATAGGAGGCACATAATCTTTTGGATCAGGTTCAGGTATGGATGATGTTTCTGCATTTTCATCAAGAATTTTCATCAAAATATCATCAACTTCATCATTAAGCTCTTCAAAAGATCTAGGTTCATATAGATCAAGTAATTCATTCCCATTTCTCAATCTAGAAATTTCACTCACAAATTCATGTTCATGATGTTCTTCTTCAAAAAAAGATTATCATTTAACTCAACAAGATATCAATCATCATTAGCATGATCAATACAAGAAATATTTCTTGGATTAGCACAAAGCTGAGTTGACAGTCAACCTGAATTTTGGGTATTGTAACCCACATCATCCATTTTACCTTTGTTCTTCTCACCTTTGAAGTTCCCTTGAAAACTTTGCCCTCCTTGCCCATGATTTTGCCTCTCTAATTGCTCAATTCTAGTCTACATCATCTTGTTCTACTCTAACACTTCATCCTATTTTATCATTACCTATTTTGAAAGGTCCATCATAGAGTTAGAAAAAAGCAACTTGAGAACTAGAACCAATTTGAGTGAGGGTTCAAAGCAAAGTTTTGATTATTCTGATAATTCTGTTGACAATATGGACGTGGTTGGTAGTGGTTGTTTCCCTCTTTATTCCATCCTTGATTGTCATAACCTCCTCTTTGATTTTAAGCCCCTTTCATTTGAGTGTTTCTCTCAAATGCATTAACTTTTTCAAGAGTAGGGCAAATGTCATTAATATGATCACAAGTCTCACAAATAGAACAAAAAAAAGGGCTGAGAAACAGGAGAGGATGAAGTACAGTTAGAAGAAGGATTCATCATATTCGTCATCTACTTGGTAAGCTCTTCCACAAATTGAGCCACCTTGCCAATGTCCCTCTCCACTTTTCCTCTCCATATATCTAGTTCTATAACACTAACTTCAAGGAGACCTCCACATTTTTGTGTTGAAATTCTTCCATTCTAACTCAATCCCTAATGATAAGCACAACTATCTACCAATTTCTCAATAATGTTAGTGGCTTCATCAATAGTTTTATCAACAAAAGTTCCACCACTAATGCTATCTACTAATCCTCTCTCATGATCATTTACGTCATCATAAAAAATCTGAATTATTTGCCACTCATGTAAACTATGATGTGGGCACTTTCTAATAAGATTCTATCCCATGTGTTACTAAAAGAATCAACCCCTTGTGTAAAATCCTTAATAGCTTTTTGATAAGTATTAGTTCTTCCAATCAAATAAAACTTTTGTAAAAAATAGTTTTCCATTTCATTCCAATTCTGAAAATTTTTACCCACAGTTCTAAACAAATCTTTTGTTTTATCTTTCAATGTATGAGGGAACATTATCATTTTCAACACATTTGAATTAACTCCTGCAATATTATGCAAATCACATTTTTCTGCAAAATCATATAAATAAGTGTGGGTATCCTCATTTAATTTGCCATAAAAAGAAAGAAACATATTATAAAGAGTAGAATCAATTTTGAAATTCATGTTTTTCTCAATGTTCCCATAAATTTGAGGTTAAATTTTACCCTCAACTAGTTCATAAAACTCCCTAAGCCTCATTACTCTATTTCCTTGATTATTGGCCATCTCTTCAAATTTCTCCTCAAGATCAACAGAAATATCCTCAAAATTCTGAGATTTTTTCACATATTCTAGGGTCACAAAATGCAGTTTGTAAGATCTCCTACCCTACATGCAACTCACAAGACAAATTTTTTTCAAAAATAAAACTAAAAGAGTGAAGTTTAGAAGTCACCTAGTGACACCTTCTCCTTCTTCTCTCAAGAAAAATTTATGCATTGCTATTATCTCAGAATAATAAAATAGGATAGAAAATGTTTTCTAAACCGAATTAAAATCAATCAAATTTTCCTTGCCTCCCCAGCAACAACACCAATTGATTAGTCCAAATTTGAGTTAAAAAAATGTGTTAAAATGTCGTTGTTTTAATTTAGACTTAATTGAAAATATTTATAATCATTTTCCACTTAATTACTCTATAACAAGTATAGGGTAAGTAAGGGGTCAATCCACAAGGAGGCAAAATTTTGATTTAAGAATTTTTCTAGCTCAGCAATACTAGAAATACTATATAAATAAGAAATATATATATATATATTTTTAGAATTTATTTCAAAGCTAAATCAATGGTAGTTGGCGGCATTTTTCCTAATTTAATTTACTTAATAAAAGCAATAAATTACCTAATTACCTCAATGGTAGTTGGCAGCGGCGGTCAATGGTGGGTGCAAAAATTTCGTGTGCACTGACCATTTGTGGACTTAGCCGAAACTCACAGATTTTTGACCAAGTCCAAGAATGTTAATGGCACACAAGGTGGACAAAGTGGGTGGTGGTTGAGCGGTGTTTGTGGGTGTTGCGGGCATTGGGTACAGGCAGCCAGTGGCAATGGAGCAGCAAGGGAAAGGCAAAGTGGCAGATCATAATGACAATGGAAGAGGAAATGGATGATTTTTTTGTAGTCATTTTTTAGAGTGACAAACTAAAGATAGAAAGAATGACCTAGAGAGAGAAAAACATGAATCCTAGGGAGAGAAAGTGGACTAAATGATGGGGTAGAGAGAGAAAATAAAGGAAAATGAAAAGGAAATGGTGAGAAGTGATGGAAATGAAGTGAAATGATGATTTAATGCACTAGTGCTCATTTCTTCAACCCTCAATGCATTCTCTCAAGTTTAAATCCTTATATTCTGCCAATATCAAGCATTTTTTAAATCAAACTAGAGAGAAGATTGAATGATTACTTCAAGAAACTTACACCTAGTAAGGAGAAACCTTGGACCTTGGAGAGCCTTGTCTTCTAGCCAGCCACTTGCTAGAGCACATCCAGAATGAGGAGAGAGAGAGGAGAGAAGAGTTTTTATAATAGGCAAGCATGATTAAAGTGACCATCCATAATTCCCTAATCTCTCTCCATGCCATGTCTTCTTAATCTCTTATTGGCTGAGGACTCCAAGGTTTGAATTTTAAAATCACTTCCTCTATATTATATTTAGGAAGGTTTAAATGGGCCTAGACATGGCCCAAAATCTGTTTCAATTCCTCTTGTAAGCTCTAGAACCAAAATTCCTCTAAAGTACTCCTAGCCCATTAAGGTAACTTTGATCCACTAAAGTGTTCCTAATTTATTGTTGATTCATATTACATTCTGTGTGCATGAAAACTTGAAAATATTTATTCATAATAAAATTGCTTGACTTCATAGAAGTCAACCAAGGTTAGTCAAAATCATGCAAAATTCATGCATAGTGCAAATAGTGAAATTAATGCAAATTCAGGAATATTTAAATAATTATGTTTATAACATGATATTTTCAAGATTTAAATGAATAAAATCACATAAAATGTAAAGAATAATCAACATAAATATCATGTTATCAATATGTCTAGCAAATAATCTCTAAATGCTCTACATTGTCGCAATAGTAGAAGATGAATGTTTTGTAGGTACATTCTTTATCTTCTTGTTATTTGTTATCAGCTAGTACACAAGGTTGAAGGGTTATCTTTAAGCGCAGCTCGAGGATACAAAAATATCTTGAATGCTCCTCTCGAAAATACTCCTTCAATCAATATATAGACAACTAACAAATTTTCTTTCTCTTCTTCTTGAATACACTGCACATAGATCACTAAAATAGAAGAAGAATATTTAGAAGAATAAATGTAATCATTGAAGATTAATTCTTCCCTTTGGAGTTTGATAGTATTTATAGATAAATCAAGTCAAAACTATTCATAGATTTCATTGGATCTATAATGACTAGATTCACATAAAATATAATTAAATTCAAAGCTTGTGTGAATCTAACATGATAGTTCTTCATCTATTTCAAATATCCTATAAGGAAATCATCATGTTAATCCTTTAGAACTTAACGTTCATATCTGATATTAGTCAGTTCACTTAGACCAATAGCAATATGATAACTCTGTTGTGAATCGACATGACATATACTATGAAAGTGTAATGATTCTCATTTGAATCAAGCCCGAATTCAGTCAAATAAGATATAATATGCAGCTATACATTGTGAGCTTCAATTTAAATATTTCAAACCATAACTTCTCTGTCAAGATTTACTTGTATAATTTTCAGCATCTATTTGATATATATTCGAAAAATCCTTTTTGATGAATTCAACACTCAACTAATAATTCAACTAAATTGATATTTAAATCATCAAAAAGTTATAAAGTAAAATTATGGGTCTATAGATAATTGACTCAACTTTCATACTCATATTTTATTTGAATTAAACTTGTTGATTTACTTGATGAAATCATTACTCCTTTGATTGTCATGATTTATACTAGTAATAATATTTTCACATAGTATCATGTAATATGATGTACTTCTTATGATTTTATGATTCATACACTTAGATTCATATTACGATATGTTCATTCATTAATTAGTTTATCAATTTTATACATAGTATTATGATATTCATACTTCATATATAAGATATCACTTACTGTATCATAGTTCATATTTCACATATTTATAATGCATTTAACCTTGAGAAATACATGAATATTGTTGAAGTATAATTCATTATGTGTGATTATACTTAAATGACCTTGAATAATTTTGTCATCATCAAAAAATGATGCTTTCATAGCTTCACCATCCCATCCATGTCTTGTCTAAGAAATCTAGCATCATTGTGGAGGTGAATGAAAGGGAGAGGAAATGCACACAAGAAGATTAAAAGGATGTCTCAAGAGAAGAAGAATACATCCTCAATTATTCTATCCCCCTCTCAAATCAAACGCTACTATAAACGATGGATTTCACCCAATCTGTCTATCTGATACAAATGACAGATTTCATCTAAATTTTCCCCTCATTCAGCTACTAGAAAGGTTGAATTTCTTCCATACATCTTCCCCGTCCTTTTCCTAATACAAGTGGTGAAGAATTTCTTTTAACAATCTTTCTTCAAACGTTGCATCATACTCGGAGTTGAATCACCTTCGCTACAATTTCCATGAGTGACAATTGCTAGGATTGTCAACAATCGATTGGAGAAGGTGTAGGAAACCAATTGGTGCACCGTGCATACACAAATTGATTGTATTTGGGATGAAATCTAATTGACAATTGTGCCCTCCAGTTCTTCCATAAACTTTAATTTATGTTTGCTTTGATTGTTAAATTTACTGAATTTTCTTAGTATTGATATAAAATAATCAAACAATAAGGGTGAAAGTTAAGGGAGATAAAAAGAGAGAGAAGGTGAGAGAATGGATCTAACATAATCAAATGATAGAATAAAAAATAAAACTAATTGAATTCAAGAGTTACTTTATCTATAGAGAAGATTACAAGGATGCTCAATTATGGATCATACACAAACCTCATTTGAGTGCCAATCATAGGTAGAGTGATGCTTGATTCATGATGAAATTGGCACATTCTAAAAATCTTCTATCCACAACAATGATGAGCATGAGAATGACATTGACCAAGCCTTGATTTCTCTCATTTTTTCTTTGACTAGCCACTACTAGAGATGGAGCTAAAAAATACCCTCCAAGAGGGGGGTGAGAGCTTTTAAACCTTTAGAAAATGAACCCTATCTAAAGGATGTTATGATTAGTAATCATCTTGGTAGATGGCCTAGATTCCTCCATGATGGTGGCACTCTAAATCTCATCTTAATCTCATCTTAAGGCGGGCTAAGATAGGTGGCCTAAATATTATCTCTTGATAGCCCTTTAAATCCAAATGATATGGACCAAGGTGATGTGTCACTTACGGTTTAAATGAGTCTAATCAAGATGATGCCCTCTCTTGGGCTCATAAAAGTATTAGCCCAACCCTTGGCTTTTCCTTAGGTTGAGAATTTGGGATTCTCTAATTTACTTCCAATTCATAATAAAAGCTCACCAAAGTCCTTACATTCAAAACATTATTAAGAAAATGTGAGAGAATCACCACTTGACTTTATAAAAGCCAAGTGGGGTTAGTCTCATAATATCAATAAAATAAATAAAATAATATGTATTAAGACTTAAATGATAAAATATTATGAAAGTCATAATGAGACATTAATACACATAAGCATATTATGTACCTAATAATTAACATCTATATATAAGACATTAATGCATAGATAACAAATAATTTATAATTATAAATAGGTAACTAGATTTCATCACCAATTCTTGAAGGATTAACCCAAATTATGATTTAGGTACCCAATGGACCTTAAAACATGTTACCTCATGGCCTATAAACTTGATTCTTCCCTAGCCCAATGACACAAACATTGGTCCTTGCTGACTTGAGTCACGTACTAGTGAGCCCACTAAACCCACTATCAAATATAATGACCCCACTGACTAATAGTTACCATGTTAAGTCTAAAGCACCTATATGTAGCTTTCTCATAAAATAATAAGCAATGCATTTAAATTTGAAATATTTCGTGAAAATTAACTAAAATTTATAAAATAATAAAATATTTAAGCATATTTTTCAACATTTATAAGTTATTTTCATGAAATTAAAGCAACCTTTTACTATTTTAGCTCAAATTGCATCTAAAAAATGAGATATTGTCATTAGCACATGGATTAAAATTTTTTATACTCATAAAACATAAATCATAAAAAATTATCAAATTAAACATAAATTCATCACATAATTTTCAAATATTTTGCTTAAATCATTCATATTTTTCACTGAATTGTGCAAAAATGCCTTCATTTGGACTTTGATTACTATATAGAGTAAAAGTCTTATCAATTAAAATTAATCGATTCTTCTTCAATCATGTCTACATGAAAATGATGCTAGTGAGATAACTAATTTATATATGAAAAAATTTTCATTACATAAATTTTACCCCGTTTATTATATAAATTAGTGTTATTGAAATACTACTAGAATAAACTATTTGTGACAAACTAGTTCAATAAGGACCTGATATTACAAGTACAAATCGAATAGGACACGTATTTTCAAAGTAATAACTTGATAGTCAAAACTTTTCAAAATCAGCTCAAGTAAGTTGGATATGCCATTTGGATATCCCAATTGGATATCTCAAATAAGCATGTAAAAGTGTACCTTAAGTTATAATGCATGTAAGAAATTTTAAAAGACATTCAAAAAAGTATAATGAAATTCACGATTAGATATTTGATCAATTTTCCTATGATAATAATAGTTTAATATTATGGTACAGCATCATGGACATAATAAGAAATAATGTAACTATCATAATAATGTTTACCATGTCCTTATGTGTTAATTCAAATATGCTTTATGACTATTTTCTCACAATGACGCACTCTACAAGTAATCATTATTTCTAATATGATGATTCTTACTATGAAAGTGATGGATAAGTAGCTTTGTTTTTAATTAAAGACCATATTCAACAATCAACTCAATTTGATATATCGATATACATTTGATTGACATCATTAAAATATTATACACTTATGCTAGACACAATCTCAATAAGACATTGTTAGATTAAAAACATTGTGCATTATTTTTAGAAACTAACAATTGTAATTCTACCTAGTTAATCTTGCCTAGTTCAACTAAATTTATTCCATGTCTTGATATATTGTTTGGATCTTGGGACATGAAGATTCATCAAAGTTTAATCTGTAGGATAATTACCACATTATTTATTTACTGAATTTTTACTATCCTTATATCTTTGAATTTGATCATCATATTGACAAGTCATTGAATATTCAAGAGATTTACTTGATAAATATTAAAAGTGTAGGCTCAACAAATCATGAAATATTTAATGGTCGAGTTACAAGGCATTTAATGGAGTGCATCAGTTGGATGACAATATGAATCTTGATAATATTTTAAGAAGTTTTAATCAATGTCTACTAGGATGCCCTTGTAGACAAAAATAATTGAATATTTCTCATTAATCGATTTTTAAGTATAATAATAAATTCCTACTGAATCTAAAGGTTTTTTATTTTTTAAAATTTGATCAAAAAATATTAATTATAATTAATGGGGTATCAGCAGAAGTGAAAGATTTTTGTCACATTTTTGGGCTTTATTTTATTGGAGAATTTTGAAGTCATTCATGTTCAATTCGGTCTTTATACTTATTTTCTATCCTATAAAAATTTGAGGGCCTCATGCTTGCTTGTCCATATTCACTATTTTGATGAACCTTACCCACATGAGGGATATTTCTGCATTATAAAAAGGGTTATCTCTGGAATTAATTCTTCAACCACGTTTAAAAATGAGTTCATATGTGAGTGTAAACTGCATAGGATGTAACCGTAAACATGACATTTTTAAGGCTTATTTTCTTAATTCTTGTTTTCATTCAACTGCTTTAAAGATGGCAAGAGTCCTCCAAGCGGGGGCCGCCCTCGTTGAATGATTAATCTCATGTGGGCATTTATGAGCCTTGAATATGAGTGAGTAGAGTAGCCACGTTGTATCGGCGTTGGTCTCTGGGCCTCCCTAATGGGCCGCCTGGGTCAGCCGGCCCAATTAACGGAAGAATCATGAGTGAGAAAGTAAGAACATTGTCATTGGCTGAACGCATTGCGAGTCATGTCGCGAAACGCAGCGTGGTTCGTGGCGAGAGACCGCCGTGCGCTGCTCACGTGGTTCGGTGGGCCGAGCCGCGCTCGTCGTTCCCTTCCGTGCGAGAGTAGATTTTCCGTGTCGGATACGCTCACGTCAGGACCAATGGTGAGGCGCCACGTGTGAAGGTCCGCGAAGCCTGACGCCTTATCAGGAGAAGCCGCCTCCCAAAAGATTCCGTGCCAGGAGCCAATCCGCACGGCTCTTCCCTCCTGTTCTCCCCCGTTCGAGTTATTCGCTCTTGTTCATCTTCGCCGGCGGCGCCGCCGACGAGGACGACAATGTGAGAGGGCGACTCTCCGCCTGGCCAGTGGGGAGCGGGGAGAAGATAAGATTCGCCGGGCGACGGCGGCGGAATCCGGTGGCGGGCAATGGGCGCGACGGCGGAGGATGGGCCGCGCCGGGAGAAAGAGGAGCAGCAGAAAGGAGGCGGCGGCGGTGGCGATCATGAGGATGGGGCACGCCGGGAAGAAGAGGGGAAGCGGCCAGACGGAGGAGGGCCTACTGAGAAGGGAGAGGAGGAAGTGGTGGTGGTGGCCGTTGATTCTTCCGCACCCACGGAAGCGAGAGTCTCTAGGTTGCAGATTTCTCACCCGGTCAGCTCTCTTCAGGTCGCCCCTCGAGGGTTCCCTGCCCAAGCCCGATCGATGCCCCCTGGCTTCCAGCCGACACCCCTCCTGGTACCTCTCTCTCTCTCTCTCTCTCTCTCTCTCTCTCTCTCTCTCTCTCTCTCTCTCTCTCTCTCTCTCTCTCTCTCTCTCTCTCTCTCTCTCTCCCTCTCTCTCTCTCTCTCTCTCTCTCTCTCTCTCTCTCTCTCTCGCTCTCTCTCTCTAGCTGTCACTTGCAGCAGCGGGTGGCGGACTGAGGAGGAAGAAGGGAGAAACCCACCCTGAAAAAATTTCGTCGTCGATGGGAAGTTGATCTTTTGTGGTTCTTGCGACCCCCACCCAGATGACCCCAGGCAGCGGCGCCTCCCTCAACTCGAGGAAGTACACCAACCGGATCTCCCTGTTCCTCTTCCTCCTGCACCTCCTCGCCGCCGGCGCCGCCATAGGCTTCTTCATCTTCAAGGCCGTGGTGGGCATGGTGGAGGGCGAGAGCTCCCGGCGGCGCCGGGAGCGCCACGTCCTGTCCTTCTGGCTCCCCCCGGTGGAGGGCAGCGCCGTGCTGAGCATCCTACTCGCCTTCACCTGGCAGAAGGTCGTCCGCGCCTACCCCACCCTCCTTACCGTGCGCCTCATCGTCTGGTTCAGCGCCGCCGCGCCCCTCGCCGCCGGCATCCTCCTCCTCTGCTTCTCAATGCCCGCCACCGACGGCGCGGGGCTGGTCCTAATCGTCTTCTCCGTGGGGGTGGGGCTGTACGCCTGCTGGGCCACGCGGCGGATGCCCTTCGCGGCGCGCGTGCTGGAGCGGTCGCTGCAGCCGGCGGAGGCTAAGTTCCCCACGCTCAACAGGCCGGCGTACGCGATGATGCTCGCGGGGGCGGTGTGGATCACGCTGTGGTGCTTCGCCGTGATCGGCGCGCTCAACTTCTACTACCCGCCGCTGACCATCCTGGCGCTGGTGCTAAGCCTGATGTGGACGGCGGAGGTGATGAGGAACGTGGCCAACCTCACGGTGAGCCGCGCGGTGGCGCTCTACTACCTGCGGGGGATGCAGTCGGACGTGAGCTTCTGCTTCCAGCGGGCGGCCACCGTGAACCTCGGCGGCGCCTGCCTCGGCTCGCTCTTCGTGCCGACCATCGAGTTCTGCCGCATCATCGCCCGCGCCCTCAACCTCCTCCAAGGGGAGGACGAGTTCCTCTTCTCCTGCGCCCACTGCTGCCTCCGCGTCATGGAGGCCGTCTTCCGCTACGGCAACAGCTGGGCCTACGTCCACGTACGCGCGCCCCTCCTCCTCCCTTGTTCCTTTTTCCTCCTCGCCGGAGCTCTGCTGCGCTGACGGGGAGAAGGGCGCTGGCGCCGTGGGCAGATCGCGGCGTACGGGAGGGGGTTCGTGGAGGCGTCGCAGAGCACGTGGGAGCTGTTCGAGGGGAACAGGATGGAGATCGTGGTGGACGCCGACATCACCAGCGCCATCTGCTTCCTCACGGGGGTCGCCAGCGGGTCCCTCTGCGTCATCTTCGCCGCCTCCTGGACCTACTCCGGCCACCGCCACTACACCGCCACCGTCTCCCTCCTCGCCTTCTTCGTCGGCTACCTCATGGTATCATCGTCCGTATCCATTCTTTTTCTTTCTTTTTTTTTGGCCTCCTTCCTCTGCGTCGTCGACTGAGCGATGAGAGCTCCTGCTGCTGCTGCTGCTGCTGCTCGCCGGCGTCGGCAACAGACGCGGATCGGGATGGCGCTGCCGCAGGCCTGCGTGGGGTGCTACTACGTCTGCTACGCGGAGAATCGCTCGTCGAGGTTCTTCGAGAACGACTCCACCATCTCCGACCGCCTCGACCAGATCCGCAACGGCAGGGAGCCCACGGGATTCACTCCCCGCCTCCCCCGCCGCTTCAACCCCAGCGCCTAACTCGGCGGCGCCGCCCCCCCCCCCCCCCTCTCTCTCTCATCTCTCACCCCCCCCCCCTCACCACCCCTGTCGCCGCCGGTTAACCTCCCGTTTAACCTTATTCTTCTTATTCTGCCATTCTTTTGTAAGCTTTCCTCTCTCATCTGATCCGTCTACATTACTGAATGACTGCGAGGGGGAAGGCCGCCACAGTCATCTGGGACAGAGAGAGAGAGAGAGAGAGAGAGATGGTACCTGTTGCTCTCTCTCATCACGTGGACGGTGGCAGGTGGGGAAGGACTGGTCGTCCACCACGGCGGAAGAGGAAGGCAGCGTCTACGCCGCCGCCGCCGCCGCCGCCGGGCCACCAGTGCCGCGCACTGTGGACGACCCTCGTGCACCAATCAGGAGAAGAGAGAGAGAGAGAGAGAGAGAGAGAGAGAGAGGTACCGCCGCCACTGACGGAGCCACGGTGGAATCCAGCGCGGAGCCGCAAAAGCTTACACCCTGGGCAGGTCCCTCCAAACCGAGCATTATTAATGGGGCAAAGGGGAGGACGCTCTGCTCCGTCTCGAAATCACCGCATCTATAAAAAAACGCGCACGTCAGTACTTGGCGGATTTGCAGCCGATGGAGATTAAAACACTTCGGCCCGCAGATATGGTCTCAGGAAAATAAATAAATAAATAAAAATAAGCGGCGTTGAATGGACTCGGCAAGGTCAACTGTCTGCCTACTTTGGGAATTTCTCCAGTTCAACGCGCCATCGCAAAAAAGGAAATCATATCCACAAAAAAGATGTGTCTGAAGTCTCGGGGCTCTGTCGATTGAATAGATGAGGTTACCAGTCAAGAACATGCAGCAATTTCCAAAATAAGAATTGCAGTGGCACGAAAGGAGATGCATTTAATACCCTCTACATGGTGGGCGACAACCCCACAGAAAAAAAAAAAAAATTGCTTTTTCAGGCGAGGCTGCGATGGGCGGGCCCGCGCAGTTCAAGGCCATGCAGCAACAGCCGAAGTAGAAAAAGTTGCACATCTGCTGCGATAGATCATTAATCATATGAAACAGTGCTCATCGCCCTTTAATAAAGCACAAACGCTGGTGCAGGGGACGTATGATTATTATTATTATTGTTATTATTATGCGAAATAATTTCACAGAGAGGGAGGCACGACACAATAAACAATCGGCGATGTTTAGCTCATGGAACACCTGGTAGAATCGAGTCTCATAATTCAAGCAATGCTTCCGGGCAGTGTCTGTAATTGGGGCAGAGGCCAAGAACAAAGGCCACACTGTTCTAGAGAAACACGATAGAAATTACATACCAAATACGCATAATTATTTGGAAATATACAACATGATCGATCCGAAATGACATCAGTGCCCATCAATATGCGCACAGGTAGAATAAACAGGGGGGGAAAATACGCAAGGGAAAATACAACCATGGACGAGCTTAAAATGGGATCTCTATAATATCCACAAAGCTCCCACTTCCACTGCAACACCGCAGAGACTTCATCGTAGGCTGCCTGCATTTTTTTAAAGTAAATTGTGAACCAGACCGACTGAGAGGTTCCTCACTCAAGAGCACTAAAATGATTTACTGCGATGTGTTATTGAAAGAAAGGTGGGCAGTGGAGCAGCAGCAGTAGAGGGAGGTTCTACATGGAGGGGAGATGAAGGCCGAGGTGTAAAATGGTTCTGTACCCACCCTGTCTTAATCCTCTTTTCCAGCGGTCAATATGGCCGCCTCTTGTTCACCAAAAGGGCATTTCTCTCTCCTCAATGCCTTGTAGTATGTTTGAGGTGAAATAGAGACCAGTCGTTTCATCTGACAGGATGTTCTACTTGCTCATTGAAAGTGAGCTCCATTCGCCAATCTATGAATGGTGTGATAGTTCATCTCCTGATCTAGAGAGAAGACCCCCTAAATAAATTTTCTGATGCATTACGCAAATGGGAAATACACATGAAATTATATCCAATACTGGCCAGATCATTTTCGAAGTACAATCAAGGAGCATTACTTTTGTCAAACAAACCGATCAAGATCCTCTCAAGTCAGAAACTTCTGGCCAGCCTTGCATGGTATATTCGGATAAGAAATACTCTTCTATTTAAAATGAATTTTTATTCCGTGCATTTTGAAGTAATCGGGTTCTTACCCTACAGTAGATTCACATATTCCCGCATTTGGAATGGATTGATTAATTGACCATCGGCAGCACGTCCAGCTCTAGAAATGAAAAAAGTACAACGGATATGACAGCAGGCATGGAATTGGTCGTTTTCCCCATCCTGGGCTTCTAAGTACGGACCGTACTCACTGAAGAATCATTTAGTCTTCCCACGGCATTCCCAAGGAAAGCTAAATCAATAATCAGTTTGCTTCCCTCGGAGCACAAAGGGCTACATTCGTTCCAATCTATCCCTCATGAAGCTAAAGAAAGAGAGCTTATAGAGACTACATCAGGGATCCTACCAACTCAAATAACATAAAAAAAAGTGAATTAGAGTATTATTC
The DNA here is from genome assembly GCA_024713555.1 of Spirodela polyrhiza. Lineage (NCBI taxonomy): Eukaryota > Viridiplantae > Streptophyta > Magnoliopsida > Alismatales > Araceae > Spirodela > Spirodela polyrhiza. Next base: position 4,597,677 of record CM046529.1, on the reverse strand, counting down.
TGCAGAAATTAGGTGATACGAAGCAGAAAGATAAGATTGAAAAGCAACCCATAGCAAGTGGTGTCCGAAGTTCTAACTGTTAAATGATAACAAGGTATGCATATCAAACTATACAACGATATAAACAATAAAACCTCGAAATAAAAAATGAACAATGAGATATAAAAAGGCTGGAAATCCCCTAACAAGAAAACAAGAGACCTTTAATAATTAACCAAAAGCAAGCAAACACTTGTTCGATTCAGTAATTGATCAAATCAGGGGGGAGTCAGATTGAGTCAGTGAAACCATGTTGTAATGCTTACGTACCCATCTTTTCCTGGATGGCACCAATCAGCTCTTCACAGTTATCCTTCAAGGCATATGGAAGAGCATTTTGGTACATACGAAATGATGTACGAATTCCAGCATCCTCCATCCACTGCAAAACCTGCATTTGAAAGGAATAAGATTCATACTGAAGCATTGAAATAGAAGCATATCACAAAATATAGGCGGATGTAAGAAAGATAATTAGCCTTCTAGATGAGAAAGATTCAAGGTGCATTGTTGAAAAAACTAGCTAGTAGCCATTGCTTCTGTCACTAATCGAAGGATGTAACAAAAGGGTTGAAATGGCATGATGCTAACTTCAAAAAGAAACTCAGTGCCTTTTTTTAAAAAAAGCGAAGTCATCCAACTGGACATGAATTTAAACTAAAATCAAACTAAATGATCAATGAAACATATGCTCTATCCTGCACTAGACGATTTGCCATCTTAGCCGTCTAATTTAAGATTACAGATGTTTTTTATACAGTTACAATGCAGTGCTCCACTTCAACTGTAGCATTGATCCATACTTCCCCACATTTAAGGCCACAGAACTAATTGATTGAAATTCTTCTTTCAACTAAGCATAAAACGGTGCCTCAATATTAGTAGTACCTACAATGATGGCCCAACGGTGATCATGTGTGAATAATCTTAGCCCCAAACATGTGTGCGGATAAAACTGGTGGAAGATTCTTCTACAGGTGGAAGAAATCACAAAACATTCCATGTGAATTAAATAAATTTCTAGGACATCATCAACATGACCATACCGTATACCCAACTTCTCAGGGGCAACAGATTATGGGGAAAATTTTCAAGCATGCCTGATGAATACTATCAAGAATAGGAAAACATTCTCCCGTGACTTATTTTATTTTTATTTTTCTACCCTCTTCTTAGATAATGGGAGAAAGTATGTCGTTCTTTCTTCTTGTCGTAGTCATTTATGCTGATGCTTTTTCCTTTTTTAATTTCCTTCTTGTGTTGCACATTCTGCTTTCTAACAGCTATGTTATTATAAGAGTGCCATATACACAGCCAAAAAAGTATTTCCTATTGTCTCCAGTCAGTCAGTCATTAAGTCACAATTACAAAGAAAGAATGTGATAAAAAATTAATGATTAGAAACCCAGAAGTTGGGTTCTTGAAAATTCAGACATGTATGAGACGGCAAAGGGAGTAAATCAGCACGGAACCCATATCAACCTCGACAAAAGATGGAAGGAAGTTTTAACTAATCTAAGGATTCAACTGCAAATTCAAGTCAAGAAAGAAGCTATGGACGAATGATGGCTCAGGTATAAATGATGAAATTGAGGAACAAAAGCCAAGATATTTGTCTGCAAAAGAAAAAGCCATCTGGAACAGTTATTTCGCTAGATTGAACCTCTAACGAGTAAATTGAGTTACAAGTTGCAATGTCAGCGAAAACAAATTCGGGCTTCTGAAAAGAAATGTCAGATCGAGCACTGATGTACATGGCACTTAAATCAATCCTGGTTGATGACTGCCCAAAGCCTTGTGAGAATCAAACCTAATTTTGACTCATTAGATGACCTCCCATTTACAACTTGCACCATAGAGCTATTATTCAAAACACTGCAAAACATATTTTACAAAAACAATATGCCGTTGGAATGGAAAAGACAAGTCACCCAGGTATTTTTGAATGTGTAAAATATTAGGTAAATATATTGGTAACACGTACTAGAAAGAAATAAAAAGCAAAAATTTAAACTCTTACTAACCTCAATATATTTCCTCCATTTTCCAGCAGCCAAGAGGTGTCTCAGCAAAATTGAATAAGTTCCAGGGTTCACATCCAGACCAGATGCTGTTATCTTGTAAAAGAGCTGAATTTAACAATGTAGAGCATTTCATTTGAAGTTAAAAACAAAAAACAGCGTTCTATGAATCTATGCAAACATCTGTGAGAACGGTTTAACAATAAATTTATTGGTGAAATAGAAAGGAAAGTACACACTGACTTCAATAAGTAATCTTTCCAAAAAGAGGAAATATATAAACACAATGCTAGAAAAAGAAAACATCTACATTTGATAATACAGGATTGTCGCAAGTTGGGAAAAAAATTCGATTGTCTCCTGCTTCTGAATATACAGATTTATATTTTTTTTTAAAGGAATATACAGATTAATATTTCCTTTCTATGCTTGTCATTTATCATGCAGTCTCATCACTCGTAGCTCTAAGAGTTTCAGACTATCACAGGAATTAAATATCTTTACTGAACTGCATAAAATTGCGACCTAAAAGAAATATAGGTAGCCTTAATATAGAGCATACGTAACTGCATGGAAGATTGAACTGGCCCAAACCTTGAAATCACATTTTTATCCTTGTTCTGGAATTTTTTTAATAATTTCGAGATCGGCATCCAAAATTATGCTGAATTGAACTTGGGAAAGACCAATAGACCCGTGGACACATGTCTAAAATATACTGACTAGATTCTAATGTCGTTCTATAAGGCTAAATGTACAGAGTTCACATAGTAACACAACCTAACTTACATATTCTGGTGGTGCTTCCTTTGGCCCTCTATCAGATAAGTGAAAAAGAGATAAAACAAAAAGAATAAAAGGATAACGTAGAGAACTTAGCAGTCAATTAATACAAGAGATCTAAAGGCACAATAGTAGAGTATGAAAAAATGACACCCGAATGAGATATAAATTTCATTATCACATACATGCTTTTGAAAAACTCAAACAATCTACAGCCCTGGTCAAGAGACCTCTCCACTAACTCTTGGTGGAGTAAAGATCTGAACTAAAAGAAAGGAGAGCATGAAAAAAAATAGGAGAGAACTGAAATATATTCAGAGTTTTTTAAAGTTGGGTTGATTTTCTGCTTGATTTGCTTAAGTATTTTATATGACTTAGTCACTAGATATATTAAGATACATTAACTTGACAGAAACTATGAAAATTATGCTCATTCAGTGTTAATTACATTTTCTCAAGAATAGCCACTCATGATGATCTTTTGAAACATAAGGTAGTTAGCAGTTAGATGATACAGTCATCTAAATTTGATAACTCGAAATCGCTATCCCTCTTACTACAGCTAGATACCAGAATTTTCCACCTAAAAAAGTAAAAATTTTAGCATAGGAGAAGTTCTTAAAAAAAATCAACAAGAAAGAGAGAGAGGGATGGTTTCACTATACCACGGGACATAAAAAACCTTGTTTCACTATAAACCACGGGACATAAAACGAATTAACAAAAAAATTGAAAAACACGTCACACGTGAAGAGCAACACGTGAACAGTAACAGTTCTCATCAAATCAAAGTTTTGAAGAAAGATTTCTCAATACGTTCAAAACATGAGATCTAACTCTAATGGAGTCGAAAGTATCTTCCAAAATAATAATCTTTGATGCTAAAACACAACAATCAAAACGAAAAATATATTTAGATAAAGATAAGAAACAATGTTTTCAATATGTATTATAACTGTAAATCCCTAAGCATTTAATGTTCGGCTATATCTTTGATATTAGTCTCTTTGAAATAATATTCTATCAAAAAATTTAAATAATAAAGGTAATTAACAAGCAGCTGATACAGTGTCAGTACAACCTGGTCTTTAAAGAGACTCAAACAAGTCGACTTGGATTTAAAGGTGCAACTCATCACAAAATTCTCGACTCAACGAAATGCAAACCCCATTTTGGAACCCTGGACTCCGCAAGGAGCTCATTAAACGAGCAAATAAGTTTTGCAACCCACCATAAAGTGTGTGCAAAATAAGATAAGGGTACATGGATTTAAAAAAAAAAAAACTGATAACAAGATTATACCTTCATCATACTGTCGACCTTCCCACTTTTCCCAAAAAAATGCAGAATCTGATTGAAAAGTCCAAGTGAAAAAAATCCAAATGAAGGTTCCAATTTCTCAATTAACTCGCTTGCTGTTCTCCAATCTCTCAACCTTTAAAAAAACATAATCAAATGAGAAGAATTCGTAATCCTTTTCACAGAACTTACAGAAAACACCATGCACCATCAAAATTTGGAAAAAACTCAATTGAATATTACTTATTTCTGCAATTTTATTGGGGTTTCATTGAACACATTCAGCATGCACATTCAAATAAAACAGAAGTTCACACACATCAACTTTTCGTTGATAGTCCAAAAGCAAATCATGTCCTTAGAACAGAAAATGTCTTACCAGGAATATTAAAAGAAAGACGGTGATGCATATATCAATTCAAATGTGAGCTACCTCTCGTCATCCTTATACAAAACATGAAAATCTTAGTGTCTCATCATTGCCATGCAACATCAAGGGCAAATTTTCAGCTCATGATTCCAGGTATCAATTTCACTATCAAAGAGCACAAGGAAACATAAACATTCAAAGGCATTAATTTATTTACATATATTCGTTTCCTAAAATGCACATAGTACACAATGAATAAGCGCGCCTGTTTTTCATTATGGTAAGGATCTAGTACGATTATCACTTCCTTCCTGAAGGACCACTAAGAAAGTGTTACACAAAATAGAGAAGCTAAGAATACCGCCTAGATTTTGGTTATTTTGAGCCAATAATATGCTAGGTCAAAACCGAAACAGATTAGTCCAAAAATTGGTGATAATGTAATTTATTGTGACAACAAATAGAGTAAACATGAAGTATATCACTCCCGTCACAGAGATTCATTAAATCTATGCCTGTGCCAAGCAGTTTCAGCACATGACATGCAGCTGTTCTGCTGGCAGGCAGGTGAGGAGGTCCAATAATCAGTAGAAATAGACCCTTATGCATGATCTCAACATGGATAGACAACTTAGCTGAGTCGCAAAATTATTGGGACTCAATAATGTGGAAAATCAAGCTTAATCACACAACTCGGTAAATCTTGGTCTTAAAAGTAAACATAAAATATTACTCACAAGTATAGTAAATTAAAGCTTACATCCGAATGTACCTATGTAGAAATAAATATTTATCAAAAAGGAGAAGCATTTCCTTACATGGTGCAAGATGATAAAATTTCAAAAGAGATCGCGGAATTGAAAGGGACAGATTTTTCTTTCATCAACTCTGCTAAAGCGAGAACTCTTTCTGGCTGGCACCCTCTGTTGAAAGATTTCATCAGAGATGAGTAAGCAATCGCATCTGGCTGGATATCATGCATTTCCATCTCCTGAAATATCTCCCATGCTCTCTCACAGGCTCCTTCATATCAAAGGCCCAAAGAGTTACTGTCAGTTACGGGAAATTTATAAACTGAACAAGATTATCAGGTAGTATTACCAGCTTCACCATAGACATCAATCATGGCAGTATATGCAACAACATCAGGACAACAGCCAGCTTCCTTCATTTTAGCGAACATGGCTTCTGCTTCTGCTAATAGGCCCTGAAAAGTAAAAATCACAATGTGAAAGGAAATTGTACGGGAATGGTCAGATTTTGATAAAGGTTAATAAAAGAAAAAAGTGGGAGGAGAAACTACGTGCCTTCTTGTTATAAATGCATATAACTGATGAATAGACTTCCCTTGATAAGGGGATCTGCAATACCGTCATCTCATCAAGAAATTTAAGAGACTCGTCATACTTTCCCATCTTCCACAAACCATTAAGTAAGATATTAAACGTGACAGCATCTGGTTTGATCTTCCTTTCTTTCATTGATTCATACAACTGCAAGGCTTTGTCATGGCTTCCCATATTTAAATAGCTCCCAATGGCTGAGTTATATGCAACTATATTCAATTCAATACCACGACACTTAGCAGCAGAAAGTATAGAATCAATATTCACAATTTGACCACATCGACTGCAAGCCCCTAAAAGAGTGCTTATGGTTATGACATCAGGTAGAATCCCGTTCCTCTCCATTTCACGAAGCACATCTAAAGCTTCAGCTAACTTCCCTTCAGATCCATATGAATCAATAAGTGCATTATAACTAACTGTGTTAGGCCTACATGAGTTCTGTTTCATTTTGTCAAAGATCTCTCGAGCTTTTTCCGGCTGTCCAGATCTACCATATGCATTCACCAATGATGTATAAGATACAACATCAGGTCGAAAACCAGAATTTTTCAGTGACTTGAAGACATTTAAAGCTTCCACATGCATTCCATGTGAAGCATATGCACCAATTAGAGCATTATATGATATCAAACTAGGATTCAGTCCGTCGGAAATCATCAAATCAAACACTGCTTTACAGTTTTCAATTTGCCCACAAGAAGAATAAGCTTGGATAATACTAGTGAACGTCACCACGTCCGGTGCACATTCAGCTCGTTTCTCTCTCATTGAATTAAAAATATCAACAGCTTTTCCATATTGCCCCAGTTTTACAAGACAATGTATGATTATATTAAATGTGATCGTGTCTGGGAGTATATGTCTTCTTTTCATTAATTCAAAATAGGAAAGAGCTTTCAAGTATTGTGCCCCTCTCTTGAGAGCAGAAAGAACAATATTGTGAGTCACCAAATCAGGCCCAACTCCATTGTCTGTCATTTTTTGGCAAACTTTAAGAGCCTCTTTCCATTGACCACTGGATCCACAAGCATTGATCAAATTGTTGTATGTTGACCGGCTAGGAGGGATCTACAAAATTAGGAATCAAAAAAGTATTACATAGATATTTGAGGTCAGAATGGAGCTATATATTTCAGAGAATAATAAAAACAAGTGTTTCAGATATAGAACCAGTGACAGCATTCCAGAAACAAAGTTAGACCATGTGGCTTCACCTCATTATGATAAGAAAAATTATGGGTAAAAAATGCGAAAGGAGAGCAGGACGTGGACACAGTTCAGTCCCTCAAAGAGGGATGTGAGCAGACGATGAAAACCCTTGGGCTGGCCCTCACCCCATTGTGGTACATATCTAAAGATCGAGTCGAAACTATGGAAAGCGCAAGTTCTTCTATAAAAACTAAGTCAACTAGGGACAAGGGCAAACATTTAAACAGACGCAGTACATATTATGGATTATTGGATACATACAAACTTGGATTGAGCACTTAATAGGAACTAGATCTATCAACGAAGTGGATCAATAGTTCTGGCGAGGAATCCCAACACAAGTTAAGGGAATTTACCCGCTAATTCATCGCAACCATCCTGTTTACCATCCCTAGATTTGGAGGGTAAGATGAATAAATATTTACCCCCATAGCATATTTGAGAAAAAATCAATATATAACTCTATCTCCGCCTATGGTTATGAAAGAAAAGTCATGTCTCAGTGTATTAACTATGCTAACTTCAATAAATATTTATTGAACTCCGATGAAGAAAAGATCAGTCCACTGGATCAATGCCTTGAACTCCGATGTAGGCTAGAGAATACTGATTTATCACAGGCCTGGTCTATGCAGCATATACATATATTGAATGTATGTGATATTAGAACTAAAGTGTGATGGGCTCTGGTGACACAATGTCCTCCTTCACAGTGCCAAAAGTTTCATGTTTTTACTTTCATCGCTTTCAAATATAGTTCATATTTATCCCAGAACAATTTTTTGGTCAAAACTGGGTTTAGAAACCTTGGGTTACCTATATTTGTCTAGAAACCCAGTGTCTACAGACTGGGTGGGTTTACATTGTAAAACGTTGGGTTATCTATATTTGTCACTACTAAGATAAGTTTTAAAACGAGATTCTAAAAATGACCAACAGCAGTTGACCAAGATCAGTAGATTGAGGATTAGATTTCCATTGGCTGTCGTGAATATTTTATCAAAAGGAAGAAAATCAATTTGTGTTAAAAAAATTGTACATTTGATATTTTTAAAAGACATTCATGTAAAAATGTAATAGAGATACTCAAAGTAGAGAGGCCCGATGTTCTTAAATAAATCTATCAAGTTAGTCTCTGAAAAATTGAAAATATACCACTATCATAAGCCATGAGCCATTGCAGGCATGGAACTCCCGAAACAAGGCTCATCGTGATTCAAGGGATCTTCTAAATTAACGTTACAACTCCAATCCATTGTCTATATAAAAAGCATTAAGAAAAGTTAAACACATACAGTTTCACTGTTAACCTACTGGTGGAGAGAAGCCCTACATTCAGCCAAGTTTCTCTTTGGCAAAAGTATGAAAGCCTGAGTTCAACTTAATCGACTTAGCATTGAAAGCATTTGGTTTTGCTTTGTAAAAATAAAATGCTACGAAGATAATTCATGAACTGGAAAATAACATGCAATTAGGCAAAATGTGACACAGTAAGCACATTAAGTTTCCATAACAAATTTAACAACATAGCAGCAAGAGTTAAATGATTAAAATAGAGCTTCTAGTTCAAGGCAGGATTAAGGATTTTGACACAAGAACCTGAAAACTGTGACATGAGCTCGAAAACTGAAACATTGGTTTAGAAAAGAGCACCACATTTTAAAGTCTTGTTCACGTTCCAAAAGAGTTATCAGAAATAATAGCCAAACAAAATCTCAGTAAAAGGAAAATAGGGGGCAAGGAACCATAATCCCGCAAGAAAGCATGTATTTTCACTATTCACTGAATGAAATGAATGAGTAATGCAGATGACTCAACTATCAGATTATAACTTAAACTGAAAGAAAATATAACCAAAAACTGCAAGCAACATGGTTATTAGAACTGAATCGAGTGGTCAGATCTGGATGAAGATCTGGGATTAGATGGGACAAATTAGTTAGTCCAAACATTTTTAATGCTGTCTGGCAAGGTTACATTGGCCAGGAATCAACCAATCTGAGTTGGATAGACTGATTGCTTGCTTAGTCACCTAAACTCAGATAACTACAGTACAACTCAATCCCCAGGTCTGTCAAGGGAAGGATGGCTCAGCCCTGTGACTGATCCAGTGAGGCATCCAAATCTCCCAGCGATATCAGATCAGGCACTGCCAATTTCAATAAGGATGAGATAATCCAGCTTTCAATCACCAGATTCCAGGCATGAAGATCAAAGGAGAGTGAGAAATTCCCATAGAGGAGACAAAACTGTAATCATCACTGTCTTGAGACGAGAACAAACTTAGAAGGTTTATTATGTGCATTTAGTAGACGGCAATGACTAGCGTTTAAAAGCATCATGGCACAAACTTTCACAAAATACTCTCTGTGAAGCTTTTATTGCATCCGCACATAAGAGAATTCTCACGTAAGCAAAAATAACTCGTGTGGATCAAATTTACAAGAATAAATTATGAATATCTTTCCCATTTTGACAAAGTACGAGCAGGACAGCACTGAGAGGTTAAATATTTTGAACAAGTAGAACGATAAATAATACATACAGCAGCACGAAGCATATCATCCATTATATTTAGTGCCCAACGCCATTGACCCGCTCGACCATGCGCATTGATTAGAGCATTGTATGTGTCTGCATCTGGCTTGCAACTATCAAAAGAGAAAACCTAATTTTAACACCCAAGAGAAAAATGATAAAATAACTACATCAGATTGATTTAGAGGATGGCATGAGCCAGCAACAGGCTTGCAACCTTAAATAGTGACAACCTAGCATTGATCATTAAGAAAAAAAAATGGGGACAGGAAAACATCATTAAAATAAGAAATGAGAAAGTGAATTGCATATTATGATCTAAATGCTCAATGATATAGCATTTACAGCTCGCCCGAACTCAACTCATTAACAGATATTGGGTGGTCCTGGGTCATCAAGGCCAATCTTAATTCATCTACACCAGATGCCTTTACCAAACCTATTTCAAAAATATTTGAATCTTAGCATATAGGGCTGCAGAATCATTGAACAACGTGATAAATTTATACTACTTTTGAATATCAGAAGATCCTCTGTATGTACATCAGACTTTGACTGAGTGTTATCCACCATTTTTCAAAATATTTCGTAGATTTCACTGCAATGGTAATTCCTGTATATTAATAGAAGCAAACGTACATCATCAATTGTCAGTACTTTAGGACATCAACATTGATGCAATGTCTCCAAATGCGGATCATTTTCTCAAATAACTCCATCAGGGGCATCATCGCCTGATAGCAGACATCTGCATATAATATAAGATTTTTTGGGTCCTTTTTAATAAAGTATCATCTATGATGGTGTTGAGATACACAAAAATAGTTTCCAGAGTCAATGACACTCAGAAATGACCCAACAAAATTAGGGCAACCCTGGTCATTTGTGTGTCTAATTTTTCATTTTTATCCTTCCCGAATAAATGGTGTTTTCCAACTTCTTGAGGAACTGGTAGTAAAAATCCTAAAAACATACGCAATCTAAAGCTAAACATGCGTGTCTGCTCTCAGATTTCTTAAAGACTAGGGTCAAGTCGTGATGATCAGAAGATTACTAGGTCGATACCCTTTACACTATCTTGGCTTCCATGTTTACGGAGTCAGTCTAGGAACAACATCCACTAAACCTTTTTAAACTTGGTTTTGGTGATATTTTTATTAAGAGAATAAAATGGCAAATTCGAGACGAAGACAACTTAGACTACACCTATTCACACTACAGCTTCATACTGGACTATGGAGGAAGAAGTAGATCTTACCTCACACTGATGCAAAATAGTGTGTACTGATATGATGACCTACCCTGGAAGATTCCCAATAAAAAGCGGAAATAGATGGACACATATGAGTACATGAAATGGATTTCAAGAGGACGGCATATGTCATCATTGCACAACCAGAAAATAGTGTGACTGTAATTTATAGCATAATTATTATTTAAATAAAATATTATTATTTATATAGCAACATGGGGTTAAACTAGAAATTAAACTATTTCAGTTTCTAGGAATAGGTCTCTTATGGATGTGCTTTGCAGGCCATGGGTTGTGATCATTAGAGGCCTGCACCCTACGAGTACCATCTACTTTTCCAATAGTGAACTTAGAGGTTCATGGCCTTCACCTTTGCTTAGAAAAAATCAATTATTAATTATGTCTTCTCCTATTGAAAATTTCATAAGAACTATATAGTTATATGTTACTCGCACGATGAGTGAAAACGAAAAAGCACTTTTGAGGTAATTTTTTTCTGCTACTTGCACTGGAGGCAGATTATTACCTCGCATTGTTTTTCCCTCATTTACTATTTTACAGTATATTGTCGTGCTTGCCCATGTTGCCTGTCTTGGAGACAAATTACTACTACATATTGGTTTTTCCTCCAATTCATACTGCCTTTAATCCAAAACCATTCTCTTTCCCCTCATTGAATAACATGCATACATCAATGCAAATATGAGAAAACTGTAAAACCAGACGTAATTAAAAAATGGTGGACATGATTTCTAGTTGAGCTTTTCACGATTTATTCCATTTGAATGAAAAAAAGTCAACACAAAGCAATATAATTAGGTCTTTAAAGGAAAACGTCTAAACCACAAAGCAGCTACAAAGAGTTCAGTCATGATTTTAATGTAACGCAGGAACACTATTATCAATACCGCCATTCTTGCATCTCGAAAAACAATCCACGCGCTTGATCAGTTCGATTATGCTTTGCATGCAACCGAATCAGCATGTTATAGATATCATTCTGAGCATGGTAAACCTTCTGATTTTTCATCCAGGAAAAGACTTTAATGCTATGCTCAATGGCACAGGCATTAGATAATTCCTACAAGAAAACCACAGGCACGTCGTTTAGAAGCCTAAAAACATCCGAAATGACTAAAAACAAACATAAGATTCCCATATAATGAATGAAAATAATAGTATGATATCCGTACCAAGAAAGCGTGCCTAAGTGGAGAAAGGCCATGGTTTCACGAGCACCAAATGCAAATAGGGACACACAGCAATTACAATTCACGCAAAAAAGGAGGACACGCAAATTGACAGGCTAAGAATGAATAATGTGTAATCCAGTCAAGGCAAAAAATCGTTGATGATACCAAAAGGGTAAGCATATATCATGTGAATAGTATTTAAGATAAAAGATTTCAGAAACAAAAAAAAACGTCCCCTAATTGTTAATGCTTGCTCTTCTTTTAACTTTCCTTTGATTCCCATTCAAAGTGAGGTTGTCGTGTGCAGGATAGATTAAGCCTTGTCATTGGGGAGGGTTTGATCCACCTCCAGTGCATGTGAAATTCTGAACTAACGACCAAAAGCTTATGGTCCTTAAATTTGGGTCGGCATGCGATTTTTAATTAATGCAATTCATATTATTCTCAACTTTTGGACTTCTCAATTTACCGATTATCAGTATATAGGAATAAAATAATGTCACTCCAACAACAAAGTTGAGAGGATGCCCAGAGAAAGGAGGATAATTAATTTCACTGGAGTGGGGTCATAGAAATCGGACAAGAATGCAATCTATGACTCTGCTGACCACTTTTTGTTACTCTTTGGGGCAAAAACATTCATTTAAACCCATTTTAGAGGAGGACAGGACTTAATCAAACTCTCACAAACCCCCTACCACTTGAATTCAACTGTGCCTTCTCTTATTCTCTGTTTCTCAGTTAAATGAAACTCCATTCAACTAGCAAGCAATTTTTTTGTGAGATAAACCCAACAATAACTGCTGAATTCGATTTCCACGTAAACCCGCCAGACTCTCATGTGACATCATCCCATTGACTTATTTTGGAGTCAAGCCACACGAAGAATCCAATAAAATGCTGTCATGGAAGTTTAGATATCTCATTAACTACCGCGAAAGCTGTCAAATTGCCTATCACCGAGTACACATCATAAAAAAGTCCAAACTATGGATCGCCAATTGACCAGAACTGCTTGCCGTAGAATGAAAACAGGATATATATACACCGATTATGCATTTGCCCGTTTGCACACCAACCACTATCCACAAATTAGAAGGGCCAAAAATTAGAGAATGCAGTAGGCTATGCTCTGACAGAAAACAACGAAGTAACTTCATTACCCGGATGAGAAGGGGGAAGTTCTTCCGTGCAAAACGACCCGCCCAGCGGTTAAGGATGCCTTCAATGTCATTCCAGTGTTCAAGCCTCAGGATCCTCTCCGCCACCTCCGTCACCGTCCAGTCCACACTCCCTGCAGCACGGAGACGATATCTCGCTGGTAACCTGTCCCTTCCGACGCCGTCAACCTGGACAGACAGCCTGCGCCGCCCCTTGTTGTAGTCCACAGACCCCATCACCCTCTGCTCCCCAATTCGGTCACCAATTGAAGATGGAGTCCCACCTCTCTCGCCGCTCCTGGCCCTCTCACTGGTACCTTGGCCTTCACCATCTCCGCCATCGCTGCATTCCCCGGTGCTGCCATCACCACCGCAGAGGACCGAGCTCCGGCCGGGGACCCACACTTCTGGCCTGGCGCAGGCGCCCCTCCATCCTCTGCTCGAAGGCAGAGTTTGAGGCAGACTGAGAAACAGCTGAGGGTGGCACCTGCAAGGGTCTCCTGCTACTGCCGGAGGCATCGTCGCCATGCCAGACGGTGGGTTCAGAACGGGAATTTTGAATGGAATAGCTTACGCATACGGGTAAGGCGCGCGTGAAATCTTTAACGGCGATATCTCAATCCATAGGGGCAGAAAGAATGGAGGGAGGAGAGAGAGAGAGAGAGAGAGAGAGAGAGAGAGAGAGAGCCATTGGACTGACGTGGTGTTTGTTCAGAATTGAGGCCTTATGAGTTTCATCTATGCAAAATATTGATGTTCATAGTTATCTTCATTAAAATGTGAAGAGATGTCCACAAGCAGATAATTTATTTTCACCAATATCTCTTTAATAATTTAAATAAACAAATAGAGAGAGAGTTGTTGTTGCTAGCCCAACAGGGATAAATTATTAAAGAACAGAGCTTAAAGAAAAGAAATGGTAGAAGAGAGAGATATGAAGAGAAATGTGTCATGACATGATAAGATATGTGGAGAAGTGAGATACAATGATGTGCATTAGAAATAGAGCACAATAATCACTAAAAGCTGATGTATAGTGGAAATAATTGCAATACAGATCTTAGAAATTAGTAAATAAATACTCTTCAAATGTCTAATAAACACTTATCGCACCATATAAGAGAAGGAATGACCAAGTTTATCTTGCCTCATTAGTTACTAATGATCTATAGATACAATTTGATACAAAAAATTATACATAGTAGTTGACATAAAACATATTACTACATAATATTGATCTAGGTGTAATCTTGGCATGATGATATATTTTCTTAAATATAACAACAAACTTGGAGCACATTGTTGGTCTAAACAACAATTGGTTTGTGCTAATTTACCTTTGCATAGTAAATCTGACAACTTAAAGAAAACGGCAGTACCAAACTTATCACAAGAATCATTTGCTATCATATAATAATTTTGATGAGAAGATCAATAAATATGGCAAAAAATTGTACTCAAATGCAATACAAAAAAATCATCACTGGTCAATAGAACCTTCAATTTTTTGAACTAAAATGTTGTAGAAAAGAAGCCTCTTAGCACAATCAGAAGAATTCCCTATAATGTTTGACTAACTTTAATTCAAATTCATTTACTGAGCATATTTCTGAGTTTTGGAGCCCCATATATTTTGAGGTGAATAATTTGATGAAGGAATTCATCGACTTTATGGATGATCCAAATCAAATTATATGTATATGGATATGGAATAGACTTCCATAGATGAAACATCCTAGTGTACCAAGATTGTTCTTTACATTATCTCTTGAAAATGTTATAATATAGATGGGCTCTATTATCGTTTGTTGGTTGTAGGGAGGTTGTGAAAGGAGATATGAGGGGACTTAACTGGTATTTTTTGCACATTTAAATTTTAGTCTTTTGGAAGTGTTGACCAGCTTCACTTGCTCCACTCTTTATGGATCTAGCTCTCAAGTTTGACTAATTTTTTTTTGCACAACTGTTGGACACAAATTCCTTAACTAGCCTTCACTAGACATCATGATTCTAATCAACTAAAGCACCCCATCATAATACTTATTCTAGATTCATGACCAGATTGGTGTCTTAAAATCATAATCAAGCAATAAATAGCCCAAATCTTACAATTTAGACCTTTTTCAGAGTATTAATACAATAATACTCACTTATTCTAGTTCATGACCAGATTAGTGCCTTACAAGCATAATCAAGCAATCAATGACCCAAATCTTACTTTATTTAAACCTTTTATAGAGTACTAGCACAAGAATACTATATTTATGATCAATTTTTAATGTTTCTCTTTTTACTATTTTCCAACATTAGAATATTAAAACAAATACCAATTGTATTATTGTTAGATTTTAGACAAGTATGAACTGATGTAATTAAAATTTGTAACATTTTGAAAATTAAAATTTGTAACAAAGATTATATTTTCTTTAAATGAGGGGGACAGAGAGAGAGAGAGTAAAAAATCCAATACATGGGTATCTAAGACAGGCCATCCTACAATAGATATTACTATGGCATGTTTTAGGCTGCATTTGTTCTGGGAATGGATTCACTTACCCAAGTCTACAGAAGATTTATGACCCTCAAAGCCAGTAGATTTAATTACCGAGGTCTATAAAATCCCAGGCCAACATGTGCTGGCCTTTGGGCTTAGTCCAAGCACCAGTATATATATATATATATATATATCTATATATATATATATAATCTTTATCTGTAAACATGTATGCCATAAAAGAGGACTTAACAGTCCTCAAGGTATGCTTTGATTCCAAAAGAAGCCATCAAATATGATGTTCAATTCATTAAACCCCACTGCAGGACGAAAAAGAAAAGCCCACAGATGATCAAAGAGGGGGCAATAATTCAATAGTAGCGCAGCCCCTGGGGCAGGCCGGTTTCTGGTTTATCTAAACATATAAAGCTGCCATCTTTGGGAAGGCAGATGGATCGGCAGCAGCCCCAGCATGCCAAAGAAGAAGATCGGAGGGCGTTCATTGAGCTTGAAGAAATGATCTACTTTCAGCAAATATCCATCCATTTATTCGCGGATCTTCTGGACTCCGATCCAGCGAGCATAGTCGACCCACCTGCTCATTCATAGATGGCGGGTCAAGAAAAAAAATCTTCCCAGGGAAAAAAAAATGAAGCAAGGAAAAAAGGAAGCACTCACAGAAGAGATCCCAGGAAGGTGTTCCCGGTTCGCACAGCAAAGCACAGAGCGCTCAGAACGAGCTTCTGGTTGTGCAGGAGGGGCTCCAGGAGTCGTTGCTCAACCACCCCAGCCAGTACTTGGTACCTTTTTCACACAAAGCAAACTTTCAGAGCCGGGGAACACCAACGAAGGAAGAATAACAGGGGGCGCAAGCAAGCCTTTTTCACAATGTGTTTAGTGAGTTTTTTCGCAATTGACAGGTTGCGAAGATCATCAGTTAGAATTTCATCATTTTTATAGGATTCATGTACGTGGATGCAATGAATATTTCACCAGGCACAAAGAGGACCCAGTGAAGTAGAACATGAAACGCACTAAATATTGCAAGTAAGTAAAAATTAGAGAAAAAATGGCGACCGGTAAGGGTAGAAATAAGCTCCATTATTTGCTAAACGAATAGCATGTCTCTCTAGACCCGGTTACCTGAGGTTGCTTGACACTGCCATGTAGAGACCGTAGGCTGCACTTGTTGATATTATGGGGACGTCCTCTGCTTCTCCGGCAAAATCCTTGTCAAGCGCTTTTCTAGCCTTGATCAGGGCATTGGTTACCCCAGTTCCTACCTGAAAATGGACGATTTCAGAGACATGCCAAACAAATCAGGAAGAATGAGCAAGACAGAAGGTAAAAATAGTTCTCCATGAGTTCATAAATGGCATCTATCATTCCATATTGGGTAGTAGTTGTATAGCATCCATTTTTCCATCCAGACAGAAAAGGGCACCCATGGGCCCTCACTAGTTTTCTAGCATCTGTTCTTCCATCCAGACAAATAAGAACACCCATGCAGCTGCTCTCACCAGTTCTAAAGTGTCTATTCTACCATGCACACAGAAGAAAAAAAAAAAAAAGCCCATGAAGCTCTCACTGGCTAGCTGTTTAGCATCGATCTTTCCATCAAGACAAAATGACACCCATGCAGCTCCCACGAGTTGTATAGCATCTATTTTTTCCGTCAAGAGAAACTGCATGCTAAATGCTCGAACTAGAAAACCACTCAGACAAAAAGGCATGGCAACCAATATATCATTAAAAGCAACCAGGACTAATACTTTACATGGAGTACGATTGCATCAAATCTCTTATCACTGGGAAGGATAATCTCCCTTGCATTTTAGGGCAGAATCTCCGAAAACAGAACTAAACTAATCTGATGAAGACTTTCACGTGAAGATGTTTTAATCCCAAAATCAAACTGGCCAAATAGTTACAAGGGGAGAACCATGGGCTTTGCCTTCAGTTGAACTTGACTAATGTACACGAACCCACCGTGGTGTTTCGCTAGGACTAGAATAATAGAACACATGGGGACCCACGCATGATACTGATGTTGTGTGTGATCACTATCAAACATGAGGTTTTAAGTCCAGGTCGCCATCTTTTAAAAGCATCCATAATATCACATTGCTCCGAGTGTTGATCAAAAGTGGTGCATTGCGAAGACAAAACTAAGACTAAGTATTATAACCGCTAAGATGAAAGGTCATCTAATGACTCAAGATGCTAAGAAAAAACTATATCACGTTTACACGGCTTCTGAAACAGATTCGGGGTAAGTGGCAGCAGAAAAAAGTTTCATGTCAGACTTAGAGTGTTCAAATCGTTGAGTTCAGTAACTTTTAGTCAACTCTTCTTTAACCGAAAGAAGAACCTAGAAAGATATTCTCTGCTAAATTACAACATCATAATGTGCCCTAGGGACATTTTTTAAGCTCCACACCTCCAACCTGGAGTAAGAAAACAATGTTCATCATTCAAATCAACAGATAACAAATGAAACACAAACCATTTTTTATGCATTTAAGTTTAAGAGATCGAGGCAGAAAAAGAAGGCACGAAAGACCTGAGCTAAAAAATTAACGAGTGAAACTAGGAAGACCACAGGGTTTGATAATATCTAAGAGAAGGCGACTAAGCCTATAACTCAAAATAAAAAATAGCACAAGCAGACTTTGTGTTAAATGTGTGGGAGTTTGTGGTCGGGCTGTTGAGAATTAGATAAATTCACAAAGATGTACAAACATATACATGTGCATTTTTCCACAACTTCTCTATTGAGACTGTAGCCATCCAGGACTGGGAAGCCAGAAGTACTAAAAAATCTATAGGTTAGATTATGTTGATAGCATAAAGTTTCTGCCAGTTTTACATGTAACAGTAAGTTTACTTTCAATGAATTATCATACCAGAGATGCACCGGTGCCGACTACAAAAAGCTTTGTTCCATTACGCTGCAAGGCAAAGGTCCATCCATCAATGAGTAATAATAAAAGGACATGCATGCACATCCACATGCACACCCATACACCAGGATGCATGAGCATGTACGCACACACATGCATAAATAGATAATTTTTTAAATGATGCATATTTGATACTTCACCACTATTGCACCAATTCTCTGCAGAAACGAGTAATGGGTTCCAGCTAAGGCAACCTATAAAGAATATTCCAACAGTATCGTAAGAATACTGAGAAAGCTATGTCAAGTATTCTTCAAGAAAATAGCTTTGTTCCAAGTTACCCAGAAGAATGGAATATATTTAAAAGGAAAGGAAACTCACCTGAAAAGCATTATCAGGGCACCCATAGAAAAATTTCGCAATTGGTCCAGCACTAAAAGAAAGTGCAGGGCGAAGGGAAACAGTTGGGGCAGGGAGCCAAACAAGCATGAAATCTGCAATTATGGCCATTACCTAGGAAGAAGATAGGCATCAAGGTTGTTAAAATTGGTAAATTTTTGTATTGCAGTCATGACTATCACAGTATCACAATATAGAATAAAAGCTTCACCCAGGGCGCTAAAAGGAAAGCTGAGGGGAATTACGCACATCAAACAAGCCAGTTACAAAAGAACTGATATTGGCTAATTCCTAAAAAACTAGAGGTGTCATTGAGATACGCCACTATAACTCCTTTTTTTCTGTGGGGCCTTTATCGTATCACAATCCACCCAAAGCCCTATGCATTTACAATAGAGATTCAAAGGATCAGTTTTGGCCTGAGCAGGTGCAAAATGGTAAGGGATTAAGTTTTCTTCTTCCACATTCATCAGAACTCCTAACTGAGCTATAGTTCAGATCAATTTATATAGCATGCATACATTCCATAGATTATGTAATCAGATTAAGTTCTTCACTCCAGAATAAGAGGTTAAAGAAAAACTCTTTTTCTTGATATGCTATAATCACATCTAAAACTGAAACTGGAGGCATAAGCATTGATGTAAGGGAACGCTCTACCCTCATTGATATGGGAGCATTAAGGGCACAGTTATGTTTTTTCCAAAATGAAGTCAACCAAAGAGACATCACTGTCATCATTATTGTTGGTATAGGAATGAAGGGCCCTAACGAAATGAGATTAATCCTCTTTTTAGTAGATTTGAATAAAACATAGACGAGTTTCGTACAATTGGGATTGTATCTCGGACAAGGCAGGTACAGTTGTGGTTTTTATCAAGCTGGATTCAAAGGATGAAGACTGGTAAGGCCAAGAATGTATGGGAGCGTAGTTATAAATATCATTAATAAAAAGGATTTCCATATGTATGTGTTTTGGTTAATGTTAGGGACGTGCTACATCAAAGAACACAATTGTTTTCTTGTTTTTCCATAAATTACTTGTCTGAAAATCGAAGTATATCCAGATGATAATATTCGTCCGAATGTAATATGTTATATAGCTTCAAATCTTCTTGTAGAAACGTATTAATGTATTGAAAAATATAAATAAAGCTGTAAATCATTTTAAGAGGTAAAATATCCCTTTTGAGAGGTTTCGTCATTTTTCCACATCAAAGTGCCACATGCTTTTCTTGATGTTCTACATGTGTGGTAAATCGACAGTGTGATTGAGCTTCAGCAAGCATTCAATAGTTACAGATTTAGAGCTCAGAAAGCAATAAAACTTATTGATGAGCTCATTCTGTCATAAACCCAATTACACATGCCCAAGTCGTTATCACTGAGCACTGGTAACATGTCCTTTTTATAGTCAAGACCAGATGCCACGTTACCAAGTAAACAACAAGTAGATGTCTTCGTTAATAAAACGATATCATTGAATTTATCACATATGAACAAAGAAACTTATATGGGGCCATACCACATCTGCAAAAACAAAATCCAACTCCTTCATAAAATTTTCTCTGCGGCGCTCATATTCTGCAGCTGTCTGAAGAACAGAGTCACCAGAAAAAAAATCAATGATGGGGCATTAAGAATGAATATATATATATAATGGTAAAACTTAGCCATCTGAATAAGAATGAAGACATGAAAGCAATCCAAAAAGAAGACAAGTTAGAACAGAGGCAAAAGCAGCTAAATACATAATCCAACACTAGAAGAGCAGTAACAATTTCCCGATACTGCTTCTCAACACTTCGAATCTTAAAAGCCTCCAGCGAAGATCCCCTTCCTGTACGTTCACATGAACCCTCGAAACCAAGGACATGTGACTAACAAAAATCTTAACATCTGACGTAAATTTCAAGAGAATTTTTCACGGGGAAAAAGGTGCAAGAGTTCTGCATTAAGAATATCAAAAGGGAACCGAATATGAAGTGAGAGGCTCGAACAATATATTTCAAGGTCTTGAATGGAGCAAATAAATAAGTGAGAACAAGTGTACGGGCACAGAGGCCTCCAGGCAAGCTAGTAGGCAGAGAACGCATGCCGAACGAGGTTAATGGACAAATAACGTTGAGAAGAATAGGAAGAACTGAGGAGACACCTTGGTGAATATCCCGACACCGCACTCAATGGCGACCTTGGTCAAGAAGAGGTCATCCGCCAACAGTCGCTCCTTGAATCCGCCAAACTGGAGCAGCCATCCAAGAAGTGGTGATTTCTCGAGCTCGAAGAAACGGTTCACAATGGACCCTGGGATTCTCCCGGCCTGGATTGCAGCCGCAAGATCATTTGGGATGCTCCCCAGCGACCTTCCAGCCTGAGAAAGCGCCAAGAGCGCCTCCAACCTGTTCTTCTCGCTCGAGGAATCCTCCCCACCTTGCCCTTCCCCTTCCCCACCTCCACCACCACCGCTGCCTGATCCTCCCCCAACACCATCACCGCCATCACTGCTCCCCAGTCCCACGTCGCTGTTCCCGCTGCTCCCGACGATCAGCGAGACCAAGCGCTTGCTCAGTGGAACTTCCTTATCGGGCAGACGAGTTGGGCCAAAGTGGATGACCGGAGCCGTGGAGATTGCCGACGAAAAGAGCCCAATCTTGACGGAAGAAGAAGGCAGGGAAGACGAAGAAGACAGCACGATGCTCGTAGGATCGGCCGGCGGCGCAGCGACAGCAAAGCCAGGGCCGAAGGCGACGACGGTCCGGCGGAGACGCGGAAAATGACGATGCGTGGTCGACAGATTGGCCGAGTAGCAGCAGCTGCTCACGGTGCTCGCCATTCTCTCCCTTCTCCGCCTTCCACTCCGCCCTTCCTCCCCCCCTCAATTATGCCACCACACCGGCCTCTCGTCAGAGAATATAGAAATCAGGGTCGCTCACCACTTCGCTGGCGAGAGAAGCGCCGCCTGCCGCTGACCCCACCGCCGCCGCCGCAACCGCCGCAGCAGCAAACGCTCGGCCGCTGGAGAGAATCTCCTCAGTCCTGACGAAGGACCGCAGAGGAAGACGACGAGGGACCACCGGCGGCTTTACAAGTCAAACCGCACTGCCAACGCCATAGAGGAACGGTAGGCTCGGGAGGATCTGGCGGTCCTTCCCCTGGATTGGGGTTGAAAACGGCCTCTGCCTCCGCAGAGATCCTTCAGAAGAAGATTCACTGTGTGCGGACGTTTAACGGCTAGAATATTCACGAATTTCCCGTAACGGATCTTTCGGATGTCGGCAGGGGGCAGACGGAAGGGGGCGGGGGCGCAAAAAGATACGAGTTTTTCTGGATGGTTTTTAGTGGCATAGATTCCCTGGGGGTTAAATTCAAATATTCCCCTCGTTACGGCCGGATTCTCCGCGCGTTTTGCCTTTTCTGACCATTTTACATTTATGCGAAAATTGGCAGCATTCGCGTGTCCGACACGACATTAATTAATTTTCTCCCCACATAATTTTTTTATGAAGGAAATATATATTTTTTATGCCCTTCATGACGCCTATATGTGCAATTTAGCATAAATCAAAGGGGTTCATCATTACAAACGCCCCCCCCTCCCGCCGGAAGGATTCCTTGTATGGCCAAGGACGCTCTCCGCCGGAATCTTTGACGCTCTCCAGCGTACGACCTGATGGGACCCACATCCCATGACTGGCCAACCGGATGTAAATCTGTGGACACAGTCTCTTTGGAGAAGCAGGGCCCATTTTTGGCATGGTTGACAAGGTCAGCCTTGTAAACAACATTATTGGAAGAGGCTGACTCCATCTTGCACACAAGGCACTGCCATGAAGATTGGTGCTTGTTTCATGTAGCAAAAGTGCAAGAATAAGTGAAGCTATGCTTTAAATTATTAGTGATTGAGATCTGCAAGTGGTGAATCCACAAGGGACAAGAAGAAGTGTGTGTTCTTGAATCCACAATGGAGGGATATAAAGAACATCTATATCATGAAGAATGCCATCTTTTCTTGTATACTTTGAGCCTCTAAAATAGGCTAAAGAAAGTAACAGTGGGAATCTACAAATATGTTTGACCCCATACATACAAGAAAAGGCGATAGAACATAGTTGAGTACCTATTAAGTAAAACAAAAAATTTAACATATATCTTCAAATGTTTTCAAAGACACATTTTCAGACTTTTTGAAATGCACCTTTTGAACATTCTATGTTGTTGTGACCTTGTTCTAAACAATACAATTTGAACGAGCTTATTCATTACACACCATGCTTTAATAATACATAATTTAATTCTTCATTGTGGACATGTAAAAAAAATTCAAGAAAACTCATGTCGGAATCAATATGAGAGCACATGGTACCAAGTAGGAGAGGGGGTAAATTATAATTAGCTCTAATTTCATTAGTCATTTTGTTTACACTCTCAATTTTAATGTTACAAGTATGAAATTTTATTTATTGAACATTTGTTGCATACACTTATTAAAATTCATGTGTGATGAGAGCTTATATTAAATGATTAATATTTCTAAGATTAGTTCTGATATTCTACAACAAACAAGTATAATATTAGGAGTTAACCCTTGAAATTGATTAATTTCATATAAGTTTAAACTAGTCATGAAATACAACATTATATATATTTTATATGTAAGCACATAAAGTAGGGTACTATGATCATGATCGATTGATTGACGATCACAATCACGATGTGGGTCCTTGATCGATTGTCAATCAATTGGCAGATTGATGGCTACAATTTACCATCTGTTAAATAATGACTTTTTATTATCCAATAGTTATGACTCACATCGACAAAAGAGAGATTAAATCTATCTCCTACTCTAGACTTTCACTCTCACTCTCATTGCATGTCCTCTTCTTGTCAAAGAGATTAACTTCACTGGCACCAAGTTCACTATCACTAGCTTCACCGTCACCAACTTCACCATCACTGCCTCTCCCCTCTCCCTCTCTCTCTCTCTCTCCCTCTCTCTCTCTCTCTCTCTCTCTCTCTCTCTCTCTCTCTCTCTCTCTCTCTCTCTCTCTCTCTCTCTCTCTCTCTCTTAGGGCTTCTTCGAAACTGACCGAGCAGCTGCCAACCTCACTACCCTATCTCTCTCTCTCTCTCTCTCTCTCTCTCTTAGGGCTTCTTCAAAACTGACCAAGCAGTTGCCAACCTCACTGCCCCGCCTCTCCCTCCCTCTCTCCTCCCTCTCTCTCTCTTGCCCCTCTCTCTCTCTCTCTCTCGCCTCTCTCTCTATCTCTCTCAAGGCTTCTCCGAAACCGACCAAGCTGCTGCCAACCTCATCACCATATTACGCCTCTCCCTCCCTCTCTCCTCTCTCTCTCCTCCCTCTCTCTCTCTTGCCCCTCTCTCTCTCTCGCTTGCCCCTCTCTTTCTACCATTAACAAAGTTCATAAACACATCTAGAAATCTGTTTCATGTAGGTTTGAAAGTAAGTTTATTTAATCTCATTATATATATTATTAATATGTATATGTATCATTAGAAAGCTTAATTTATATATCTTAATATAGTTATTATACATAATATATGTCTTAATATAGTTAAAACTTAGGCCTAATATATAAATATATTTAATGTAGATATTGTATATGTATGATATTTAGGCACTTGATCACCTGTACAATATAATAATATTAAATGACGACAATCACTTGATCATGATTGATCAAATTGACGATCATGATGATTGACAATCATGTTCAACAATTTTGGTTGATTGGATTGTCCATCAGATTGATGATTCATCATGATCACAGTAAAAACATAAAGTTCAATGTCACTACACATGAGAAAATATTTGAGAAATCAGAAATATCAAGGTTAGTCATGAGTATCGAACTCAAATTTTGGATTGTAAGATGTCAATAGTTTGTGTGAATTAAATGATAGACTAAATGTATATACATGTGCTTGACCTAAAAATTAAAACTGTTTATTAATAAGAAATAAATCTCTATCTTGAATTTCAAATTAAACTAATAAAGGAATGGAGAGTTCCAAAGCATACGATCAATAAGGCATTGCCACACATTTTGGTTAACAATAAGATTTTCAAAATATGCCGACTAGTTTATGATCTCTCTACATCTCTCTAATAAGGAAACTCAACATCTATCTACGTAATAATTATAAATTAGTAATTGCATCTATGCATTAATATCTTATATATAGATGTTAATTAGTGGGTAAATAATGTAATTAAACATGTATTACTAACTCATTATGACATTTATAATATTTTATCATTTAAACCATAATGCATATGTCTTATTTATTTTATTGATATTATGAGACTAACTCCACTTAATAATTGGTGATTCTCTCACATTCTCTTAATAATTATTTAATTTTAAGAACTTAGTGAACTTTTATTGCAAGTTGTAAGTAATGAAAGAAGCCCAAGTTCTTAGCCCAAATAAAAGCCCAAATCTTATGGAGAGGGCTAACCTAATATAGTAATGGGCTAAGAGAAAGCGTCACCTTGGTCAAGCCCATTTAGACTTAAGTGGCACAAGATTTTGGCCTAGTCCATTTGGACTTAAATGGGATATCAAGAGATGAGATCTAAGCTATCCATCTTAGGGCACCTTAAGATGAGATTAAGAGGAAGATTAGATTGTCACCCTCATGAAGAATCTAGGCCGTTCACTAAGAGAGACAATTATTCACCATAACTGTTCATTAGAAGGGTCTAATTATCTATGAGATTAAGGCATCTAACCCCCTCTTGAAGGGCACTTTTTGTCTTATCTAAAAATGACTAGCCGAAGGAAAAAAGAGAGAAATCAAGGCCTGGTCAACAATATCTTTATACTCAAGATTGTCGTGGAGAAGAGACTACTTGGAGCAAACAAGATCATCATGGATCAAGCATCACTCGGCTTAGGACTAGCGTGTAATGAGATTTGTGCAAGATCCGAATTTAGAGCATCCTTGTAATCCTTTCTATGGATAATTTAATGATTAGTTTGAAATAGTTTGATTATTTATTCTATCATCATCTCGTGTTCTATTCATTCTTTCCTCATCACCACCTTCTCCATCCCTCTTATTTTTATCCTTTTCAAATCTGATTCTGCCCTTCACCATCTTATATATATATATATATATATATATATATATGTAAGAAATAAAGGGAATAAAATTCATACTCTCATTACCTATGCTCTCTGAGGATTGGCCCTTACTCATCTTAATTCAAAGAGTGAGGTTTCATAAATATTATTTGTATGAACTTGATAGCATCACAATGATATATTTAGCCTCCTAAATCGAGTTTATAAAATTGGCACCATTGCCAGGGAGCTAGGTGTCATTGAGAGAACAGAGTTTTCCTTTATTTTTCTTTTCTTCAATGAACAGTTCTTTTTAAGTTTTTTGAGCCATCGATTAAGGATTTTTCAATAAAAATATCAATTTTTACTTATACAATTTCATGAAATTTTTGAGCAGTAGGGCACTACTCCACACCCCTCAAGGGGGTGGTTCCCCCTTGACCCCTAGCCAACTGACTATGTAGTTGGATCTACGGCTGAATCAACGAAGGTTCTTATTTCTTATTGTCATTTTCTATAACTTTTTCTTCATTGCAGTGATCCATCAAAGGAGGTTTTAGAAGGTATATCTCTCACTTGAACCCTTTGATTATTTATGCACGGTACTAGATTTGAGAAACCAAATTTAGTGGACCTTGATTCCATAAGAAGATCTACTACTCTTGAGGATAGAAGTGATTGTGAAGAAAACATTGAGGAGATAGACCTATTATAGAACTCAAGGAATAAAGATTTATCTCAAACCCATGATGATAGAAGAATGAAAATGAGAGAACATTATAATCCTATGGGGAGTAAATCAACCACTGAAATCTGCCCACCTTTGGGCGGAGTGAACTTTAAGATAGAAAATAAATTTATTAACTTCTTACCTAGTTTTCATGGACTGTCTATAGAGGATCCTTATGTATACTTGGAGGAATTGGCTAAAAATGTTCATTGAATCAAATTCCATGAGTCACTAGTGAAGTCATGAAGATGAAAGTTTTTTCTTTGACATTAAAAGATAGAACTAAAGGAATGGTTTAAGAATTTGGGAATGAGATTTGAAAGTTGGGAAGAAATAGAAAAATGTTTCCTAAAGAAATTTTATTCCCTAGGGAAGACTAACTCTTATAGAAGAGCCATACAGACATTCACTCAAGGAGATGATGCATTTAGTGAAGCTTGGGAAAGATTTAAGGATTTGATTAGGAAGTGTCCTCACCATGGGTATAATAATTGGTAATTGATTCAAATTTTTTATGAAAGGCTACATGAAAATTCTAGAAATAGAGTTGACATGGTATGTGAGGGATCACTTTTAAAGAAATATGATGATGAGGTGGAAGAATTGATTGGATGGTTGGCTGAAAATGACATCCATCACATGGGATTGAATCAAAATAGGAGAATTACAAGGCATGGAACCAGAAATTGAGAAAGATATGACCAACATGCATTTAGGGAATGTGGAGGCATCATTAGGGAAGTTGACTGAAATGACACAAAGTTTATTATCTAACCCTACTATTTCATATGTCCAAAATACTCTATGTTCTATGTGTTTCATCAAAAGTCATTTAGATGGAGAATGCATCAACACTGATGAAATGAATGTAATGAATTATATACCTCCTCACAAGTCATAGAATGGACGAGGCAATGTAAACTTTAGCAAGGAGTCTCGACCCTCATTTCAGCTAAGACTTTACTTCCAACAGTCCCAACAACAGCACATGTCTCAAGGTAACTCTAATAAATTTCTTATGCAGATTTTGTAGGAAATTCAAAAAGACCAACATGAAACAAAAGAAGTGGTATGAGGCATGGTGAGAGATGTGGAGAAGATGAATTAAGCCAACTCTAATACTAAAAACATGAAAGGTAAAAGGAAAGAAGTGGACTACGGTACAAGTCGATTTCCAATTTGGCCCTCAATTAATCCTCATAATATTATTTCTATAGATTCGAATGCATATTTTTCTTCAAAAAACTATGAATGTATACATCTCATAACTAAAATAAGAAATGAGAAATATTTAGTTGACCCTTATGACAAAAATAAAGAAAGAGAGCAAGAGAAAACCTTAGAGAAAAGAGAGGAAGAAGAAGAAGAAAAAGAGGAGCTGAAAGAAAGAGAACCAATCTTAGAAAAATATCAACCACCTATTCCTTTTCTAGAAGCTTTAAAATCTTCCAAACCTCTCATCCAAAATAGTAAACTCTTAGAGAGCTTTAAGGAGACAATAATAACCATTCCCTTAGAAGAAGCAAACAAACATATTCCTTCATTCTCAAAATATGTTAAGAAACTTTGTACTATCAATAGAAAACCCAAGAGAGTCAAATTGTCTGAAAGTGTTAGTTCTATTATATTAAATCAAATTCCAAAAAAAAAATCTTAGTGCACCCCTAATCACTTGTGATATTAGATGAACATATTTTTCTAGATCTTTATTAGATTCTAGTGCTAGTGTCAATGATGCGGGACAAAGGTGTAAAGGATAAAACTTTCACATAAATTGATACCTCAAGTGCAATCTCACGATGGCTTAAATTAAGTTAAGAGAATTATCAACTAAGAGAATTGTCAATCCCACAGACAAAGAATGGTAAGGACTGTTAATTGCCTAAATAAGGATCTATAATATTTGAATCAAGATTACAACCAATTCAAGACGGAATAACTAAGAGCAAGGATTTTAATTTTAACAAAACTTCACAAAGATGAGAAATATAAACATATCTTGGTAAATAAATATTGACACAACTTGATTCATTGAATTTTAGAGATGGCACAAACTCTTCTTGATAATCCCCACGAAAGAGTTGTCAAGATTGAAGCAACGACGTGTTGGGAGAAAGAGAGAAAGGGCATTGCACAAGGGAGAGAGAGAGAGGGAGAGGGTGACATGCGGGAAAGAGAGATAGAGAGAGAGGGTGACGGGCAGAAAGAGAGAGAAAAGGGGTGACACATGGGGGAGAGAGAGAGAGAGAGAGAGAGGGGTAGCATGCAGAAGAGAGAGAGAAAGGGCATTGCACAGGGGAGAGCGAGAGAGGGAGAGGGTGACAAGTAGAAAGAGAGAGAAAAAGGGGTGACACAAGGGGGAGAGAGAGAGGTTGTCACACAAGAGAGAGAGAGAGAGAGAGAGAGAGAGAGAGAGAAGGGTAGCGTGCGGAAGAGAGTGAAGGGATGACATGCAGGAGAGAGAGAGAGAGGGTGAACGCGTGAGAGAGAGAGAGAGAGAGAGAGAGAAAGGGTAGCATGTGGAAGAGAGAGAGATGGGGCGACATGTAGGAGAGAGAGAGGGAGGGTGAAAGTGCAAGAGGGAGAGAGAGAGAGAGAGAGAGAGAGAGAGAGAGAGAGAGAGAGAAAGAGAGAGAGCTAGGGGCAAGGTGTGCAAGGATAGGAGACTATGTGAGGGGCAAGAGAGAAAGAGAGAAAGAAGGAAAGAGGAAAGGAAGTGTGCATGGGAGAGGGAGGAAAAAAGGACAGATGAGGGAGAGGGACAAGTAGAGATCCGAGAGAGAAAAAGGGGAAAAAAAGTTAATCATTCATCTTGTCTGTGCTGTTCACAATAGTTTCTATGCTTTATAGAGAGATGCAAAGGTAGTTATGAGGAGACAACCCCAAAGGGTGCCAAAAGACACATTAAAGAGATGCTTTTGTCAAAGGACTCCTTGGATGAAGAGGTGAGTCTCTGTTAGTATCTCTTTCGTCCTCTTCTATAACCTCTTCTTCCACTTCATGGGCCCACTTATTTAGGTGGATCCTCTTATTGGATCATAGGGGCCCAATAATAGTTGAACCAATATTCCAATTGAAGTCCACTAAAGGAGGTAGAAGTCAAGAAACTTAGATTAAGTTGACTCCCAAATTATAATCCACTCTAATCCTTGCAGTCCTTCATGGTAAAGTTGATCTTGATGTTCTTTGTTGAGCTCTTGGGATGTCAAGGGGTTGATTTATGTTGACTTACTAATTGATCCCATTAGTCAATCTCATGTGAAAAGCCTTATATGATAAATTTAAATTTGGAGATTTGGAATCAGTCCTCTTAGAATTACAACTTGTGGATGAATTTATTGAGCAACCATATGGTTTGTTGGAAGATGTGATGATTAAGGTAGAACATTTCACACTTTTCATTGAATTTATTGTGGCTGATATGAAAATACCTGATAATTAGAGTAGAGCACCTATAATTTTAGGGAGACCCTTTTTAGCCACTGCCAAAGCCATAATGGATTGGGAGAAAAGAATAGTAGTATTAAGGGTAAGAGAGGAGAAGGTTGAACTAAATATTTTGAGACTAATGAAATATCCTAATGTTAGCCATAAAGAAGTTGGTATTCGTAATGTTTTTGATTAAGATGATGCACTAGGAGAAAATTATTTTGAAATTTGTAGAGTAGAACAAAAGGAACAACTTTTGGAACCTCCGAAACCCTTTCCTACCCCAAATTTAGACCTAAAACTTTTACCCTCTTCATTAAAATATAATTTCTTAGGCCCTAAAAACACCTTACTAGTTATTATATCATCATGCCTTACATCTCAACAAGAGGAAAAAGTCATGCATGTATTGAAGGAAAATAGGGCTGCAATAGCATGGTCATTTGATAATATAAAAGGGGTACCTCCTAAGGTGTGTAGGTGTGTGAGCATAGGATATTTTTAGAAGAAGGCTCTAAGCCATCAAAGGAAAATCAAAAGTGCTTAAATCCTCATATGTTAGAAGTTTTAAAGAAGTAAATCTTGAAATGGCTTAAAGCAGATGTAATATATGTGCAATATTAGATAGCTCTTGGATAAGTCCAGTTCACATGGTACCAAAGAAAACTAGCATAACATTGAAAAAAAAATAAAAAAGAGGAAGAAGTGCAAACTAGATTAGCCAACAGCTGGAGAGTATGTATAGACTATAGGAAATTAAATCTGATAACATTTGCTTTTAAACAAATGCCATTTGATTTTGTAATGCTCCAGCAACATTTCAAAGATGTATGAATGCTATGTTTACTAAATTAGTGGGAAATAGATTGGAAATTTTCATAAATGATTTTTTAATTTTTGGTGTATCAATTGATATGTATTTATTTAATCTAACGTAAGTTTTACAAATATGTATCTAAAATAATCTTGTATTAAGTTGGGAAAAATCTCATTTTATGGTGTATGAAGGAATAGTGTTGGGACATATGAGTCAGCAAGCATGGGTTGAAGGTAGACAAGGCCAAAATCGAAGTTACCAAGTATCTACCTCTTCTCAAGAAATTAAAACAACTTAGAGGGTTCCTCAGCCATGGGGGCTTTTACAAGAGATTCATCAAAGATTTTGCTAAGATTTCTAATTCTTTAACTAATCTCTTGTCCAAAGATGTAAATTTTATTATTAATACTAATTCTAGGATTATTTTCAATAAAATTAAAGATGCACTCATTTAAGCGAACATTTTGCAGGCCCCTAATTGATGTTTACCCTTTGAGCTAATATGTGATGCATTGAACTTTGTAGTGGGGGCAATCCTAGGCCAAAGAATCGACAAAAAAACTGGTGGCCATCTATGACGCTAGTAAGACCTTAGTGGATGCTCAAGTGAATTATTCAACTACTAAAATGGAATTATTAGCTATTGTTTTTGCTTTAGAGAAGTTCAGGTCTCATCTATTAGGTAGTAATATTATTATTTTCTCTGATCATGCAGCTTTAAAGTTTTTACTTAGAAAGAAAGAAGCTAAACTTAGTCGTATTAGGCGGATAATTTTGTTACAAGAATTTGATTTTGAGATTAAGGATAAGAAGGGAAGTGAAAATGTAGTGGCTGATCATTTATCCAGGATGATAGTAGAGGACTCACAGCCCATTAGTGATTGTTTTCCTGATGAACATATTTTAGGAATCCAAACTAGAAAAATTCCTTAGTATTCGTATATAGTGAATTATTTTGTTACAAGAATGTTACCTTTAGATTGGGACTACAATGAGAGAAAAAAATTCTTCAAAAAATTATCACATTATTATTGGGAAGAACCTGAATTATTTATTGAGGAGCTGATCAAATTTTGAGGAGATGTGTGCTAGAGGCATTTTGTCATTCATCACCATGTGGAGGCCATTATTCCTCTAAAATTAGAGCTTAAAAGGTCTCAAAATGTGAGTTTTATTGGCCAAATTTATTTAAAGATTTTTATGATTTTTTTTAAGATGTTTAAGATGTCATGTGGCCATTAATTTGAGCAAGAAAGATCATGTCTCTTAAGCCAATTTTAGAAGTAGAGATCTTTGATTTATGGGGAATTGATTTCATAGGACCTTTCCCAAATTCAGAGGGATATGAATATATTTTGATGGTAGTAAATTATATATCTCATTAGGTAGAAGCAATTCCTACTAGAACTAATGATGAAAAGGTGGTAATTAAATTTATTGAGCATCATATTTGTTTAAGGTTTGGGTGTCATAGGGCCATCATTAATGATCAAAGATTACATTTTAATAACAATAAATTTAAGACCCTACTGAAAAGATATGGAGTTGATCATAGGATAACTACACCTTATCACCCACAAGTCAATGGACAAGTAGAAATGTGTCATAGAGAGATTAAAAAAATTCTGCAAAAAAACTATAAGCTTGATGGAAAGGATTGGTCTAAGAGATTATATGATGCTCTATGGGCATATAGGATAGCATATAAAACACCTTTACGTATATCACCATATAGATTAATTTTTAGTAAAATGTGTCATCTTCTCATAGAGCTAAAGTAAAGAGCATATTGGGAAATTAAAAGATTGAATTTATCTATTATTGATGCTGGAAATAAATGATTACTTGAATTGCATGAGTTAAATGAGATATAAAATGAGGCATATGATAATTCTAAGATTTATAAAGTTAAAATGAAGAGATTTCATAACAAACAATTGAGGAGAAGAGAATTCAAAGAAAATCAAAAAGTATGGATTTATAATTTGAGATTTAAACTCTTTCTTGGTAAGTTAAAATCTAGATGAGATGGTTCATTTATTATTATTAAAGTCTTTGAATCTGATGCTGTTTTAATTGAGGATCCAAAAATAGGGCAGCAAATAAAAGTGAATGGACAAAGATTGAAACCTTATGTAGAAAATGATCCACTTTTTCCACCAATTTCAATCAATTTTAAGATGTCATCTCATGAAACTAATGATTCTTTTAATTCCACTGCACAAGCCTAGTAGTTAATCTCTTCTTATTTTAGTATTTTTCTTTCGTGTGTGCTTTATTTTGTGTTTGTGTTTTCTTTTCTATGTAGGAGGGCCTTGAAATCTCCATGATCTTGAGCTGCTAAGAGAAATGATCATAGAAGTCTACAAAGAGCTACCTCCATTCTTGCAAATGAAGCATCTTCCTTCGATTTGAAGAATTTTAATTGTGTTAATTCTTTCTACATGCATTGAGGAGCATGCACAGATAAAGTGGGGGTATGAATCATTTATATGTCTTCTGTAAAAAATTTAAAATTCTGCATGTGATTGATGCATATTATGTTTTCATAAGTGGAGAAATTTTCTCATAAAAATATTTTCAATCGTTATCAACCCCACCTTAGTGAGTCCATTCACCTAGAAATCTTAGAATTTAGGACATAGAAGTTAGGCTATTGCAGTGAATTGAGATCAACTCGGAATGGCACAACCATGGGACCTAAATCAACTATGAGGATTTTTATATAATGAATGACCTCCTAGGAGTGAGATATCAATCCAATGAGCATCAAAGGAATATGAGAAATCAAAAGGTTGAAGTACTATTGGTGTGGACCTGAGAGAATTGAGTGATAGGAAATGTAGACCCCCCCCCTATGTCAGCCGATCCTACTTGGTGTGTGGATTTTCATTGATCGAAATTTTCCTTTTTAGGAATAGTGGAAAGGCATCGAATCTTAGGTATAGAATGATACCCATACATTTTCCATCCACTATACCTTATTCAGTTCATATATCTTATTCAACCATGCCATTTTATCCCTCTATAAGACCCAAATTTACCCTTCAGATTTCCACAATTAGGCCACCATCTTTCCACTCATTTTTCTTATCCACTCATGATGGTTGTTATCCCAAATAGTACTTATTCTTTTCATATGTCATTTATTTCTCTTTACACTCATCTTTCTCAACATTCTCTCTTCTTTTAAAGTTTTATATGTTTGAGTTAAGATTTTCATTCACTAAAAAAAAGCAGGAAAAAAAAAAGAAGAAAAAATGAGGAGAATAGAGGAAAGAAGTAATGGAAGAGGAGATCAGTGGGGAATTCTTTTGTCTACCTATTCCATGTTCTCAAATGACATTATGTAAATCTTTTCAATCCAAACATCTTGATTTGGGAGCATAACTATCATGAATGGGGCTTAGCCATTGATTGCATAACCTATCATTGCCACTACATTAAACCATGCCCGTCATCCTATGACCTACATTATTAATGTATTTTCCTTTCCATTGTCTTTATTCATCTCACCTTCCTTGTATCACATCTTTCTTCCCTCTTTCTTTTGTACCACAAGGAGGAGATGTCTTTGCACTCATTTCCTTAAAACGGAAGGAAGGTTAAAGAGGATTCCTAGCACCAAGTAGCCACATATATGAGAGAGAGAGGTATCCATTTAGAGGGGGTTAGGATTAGAAGCATCATTGAAATGTGAGAATCTTTTCATGCCTATAATATCATACATAGAGATATGCTCATCATTCTTTACTGCCCATGGCTCTTTTCCAAAATTTCTAAGAGGTTGATCAAGATGATAGAACCTGGACTTTTATGAGTTTGATCATTTGCTGAGGTGTGATCAATACTTTGAACACTTGTCTTCATGTTTCAAGACCAAAAGGTGAAAGGATAATCTAAGGAGAATTTAAATGAAATTGCTAAGAGACTAGCAATGAGTAAAGTGGGGGGTATTTGATAATTATAAATTAGTAGTTACATCTATGTATTAATATCTTATATATAAATACTAATTAGTGGGTAGAGAATGTAATTAAACATGGTGAGGAAGTGTCCTCACTATGGAAAAAGTAATTGACAATTGATTCAAATTTTTTATGAAGGGCTACATGAAAATGCTAGAAATAGAGTTGACATGGTATGTGGGGGATCACTTTTAGACAAATATGATGATGAGGTGGAAGAATCAATTTGATGAACTCGATTTAGGAGGCTAAATAAATCATCGTGATGCCAAGTTCATGTAAATAATATTTATGAAACCTTACTCTTTGAATTAGGATGAGTAAGGGTCAATCCTCAAAGAGTGTAAGTAATGAGAGTATGAATTTTATTCCCTTTATTCCTTACATATACCTATGTATAAGATGATGATGAGTAGAATCAGATTTGAAAATGATAAAAATAAGAGGGATGGAGAAGGTGGTGATGAGGAAAGAATGAATAGAACACAAGATGATGATGGAATAAATAATTAAACTACTTCAAACTAAGTGTTAAACTAACCATAGAGAGGATTACTAGGATGCTCTAAATCTGAATCTTGCACAAACCTCGTTGCACACTAGTCCTAGGCTAAGTGATGCTTGATCTATGATGATCTTGTGTGCTCCAAGTAGTCTTCTCTCCATGATAATCTTGAGCACGAAAATACCATTGACCAAGGCTTGATTTCTCTCTTTTTTCCTTCAGCTAGCTGTTTTTAGAGAGAGAACTAAAAAGCACTTTTCAAGAGGAGGCGAGATGTCTTAATCCCCTAGAGAATTATGCTATTCTAATGGATAGTTATGATGAATAACTATCTCTCTTGGTGGATGGCCTAGATTCTTCATGAGGGTGGCACTCTAATATTCCTCTCAACCTTATCTTAAGGCGCCCTAAGATGGATGGCTTAAATATCATCTCTTGATATCTTACTAAGTCCAAATGGGCCTGACCAAGGTGACACCCTCTCTTAAGCCCATAAACATATTAGGTCAGCCCTCTCCATAAGATTTGGGCTTTTCCTTGGGCTAAGAACTTGGGCTTCTTTCATACTTCCAACTCATAATAAAACTTCACTAAGTCCTTAAAATTAAATAATTATTACCAGAATGTGAGAGAATTACCACTCAACTTCATGAAAGTCAAGTGGGGTTTGTCTCATAATATCAATAAAATAAGTAAAAAATATATATTAGAACTTAAATGATAAAACATTATGAATATCATAATGAGTTGGTAATATATATTTAATTACATTCTCTACCCATTAATTAGCATCTATATATGAGATATTAATGCATAGATGTAACTACTAATTTATAATTATCACTACGTCTATCTACATCTCTCACACAAGAGTGTATCATCATGAGCTTCAAATGAATATAGATTTCTACATTTGAGCTACATTCAACTTTGGTGATCCAAGAAATATTTATCTCAAGGCTTAATACTTTCCATAAACTATTTTTGCATTCATCTCAAGAGCCATTCATCAAGAACTCTGAGAGAAGTTATATACTAGAATGCTCAATAAAAGTTTTTCACCATGAGCTTCAACCTAACATAGAACATTGCACTCAAGCTTCAATCAACTTTTTTCATCTAAAGAATAATTTATTTCAAAGGTTGATACTCTCCATCAAGCCATAAGTACTTGGGTGGTGTTTGAATATTTTCTGTCATTGCTAAGAAAATTCAACAAATTTAAAATTTATAAATTCTGGAGAATAAGGCAATTTTTAATAAAGAAATATTTTTAGTGGATTTTCCAAGTCGATCATAGGGAAGATGAAGTATTATTAATTATTTATCATTTTTATTTGATAGATTATTATTTTTAATTATTTTCTAGTCAAATTATAGCAAAATAAGATAAAATTGTCAATTGGGGGGGGGGGGTATTGATGTCAACTGACATCAGCCTATGATGAACAAGCCCAAGTTCATAGTTGACGGAAATATGTTGACTCGTAAATGGATCAAATCGAAGCCACAATGATTGAAATAAGAAATTAATAGAAAAGGGTTTTTTTTCAAAACATGATGAAGGATCAAAAGATGTATTATTGGAATCTAAAAATAGTAAAAATGAACATAAATTAAAGTTTACGAAAGAATTGGGTAGTGCAATCATTGATCGGATTTCTGTCCAAATATGATCGATTTGTGTAGGTGTAGTGCACCGATTGGTTTCCTACACCTTCTCCAATTGATGGTTGATAATCTCTACAATTGTCATTTGCTGAAATCGAGTAACGAAGGTGATTCAACTCTAAGCATACTATGGCGTTCGAAGAAGGATCCTTGGAAGAAATTCTTCACCATTTGGATCTAACGAAGAATGGGAAAGATTTATGGAAGAAATTCAGCCTCTATAACAGCTGAATGAAGGGGAAATTTGGACAAAATCCATCTTTTGTATCGGATGGATGGATTGGGCAAAATTCGACGTCTATAGTGGCCGGATGAGAGAGGTTTTGATCCAAGACGGGCGTAGAATAATCGAGTATGCCTTCTTCTCCTCTAGAAACACATTTTCAATCTTCCTTTATACATATTTCACTGATTTATTGCAATAAATTGTCGTATTTGTTGCCGCAATTCGTGCATTCGCCGTTAACACAAAAACCCTAAAAAGATTTGATTTTTCGTTAGTTTTAAATGATTATAAACTAACAAAATGACATGCATTTAATTATAACATAATTTTGAATTGAGATTTGTCAATTTACTTGGCGAATTTCTCTCTCGAGAATCAATTGATCATTTGGCGTGATTATTGCCAATTTTTCAAGATTTTCACTGATTTTATGAATTTAATGATTTTTCTGAAATTTCCTTAATATTTCTATAAAATCAGAATAAACGTAGAAATAATCTCAAAAATAAGATAAAACATAAAAATATGTAAGAAATATTTTCATCATATTACATGACTAATTTCGTCATGTAATTCCTAGAAATTAACATTAAAAACATATAAATCATTTCACATCTAACTTTTCTAATTTAAAATATCATGCAAGAATTTTAATTAAAATTAAAGTATAAATCACAGAAATACTGAGGACATTATCATGTAAATATTGAGAGTTATCAGGTGGTGAGGGGAGAAAAGATTTATGTGAAGTCATGAGGTGTTAATAGTCTAAAGGTGCATGCGAAGGGTTTGGTATTTGAAGAAATTGAATTAGATTATTTGCATGATTGAGTTTGTGAGTCTCATTATATATTTTATGAAGAAAATGGTAAAAATATGGTAGAAAGGATCTTATAGGACCAAACATTGCCTAATGAGTCCCAAACTAGTATAAGTTTCGATGTTCTTAGTGATAAAGAGATAGAGAGAGAGAGAGAGAGAGAGAGAGAGTTGTGAAGGAACCTACAGAGAGAGAGAGTGCCATTAGAGAATGTGTTAACACATCAACTAGTAGGAAAATAAGGAGAATTGGAAAGGTTAGCATAAACCTAATACATCCCTTATTGGTGTTTCATTTAGTCCTTTTTAAACCTAATAATTGATATCAAAGCCAAGTTGATAAGTGGATATTAAAATATAAAAGAGCAGATCTTATCACTAATGAAACACTTGAATTCTTTAGGCCACTTATGTTTGATGAAACTAATTATACATTCTGAAAAACTAGAGTTAAGATTTATGTCATAATTTAGTGATTAAAGGTATGGAAATAATTCAAGATAATCTATAAAATATATAAATGAGTTTATGGATGAACAAACATGAATTTTGAATTTAAGGGCAATGAATATCCTATATAGTGCTATTCTTGTCTCAAGTTGTTAGATAACTAAAGATATTTGAAACAAGTTGGAGGTAATATAAAAAGAAAATATCAGGTAAAAATTACCAAGACCAACATCTTAGTAATTAGGTATGAATGATTTCAATTGAAAGAAAGAGAAAATATTCGGAATCTTGTTAAAAGATTTAATGAAATAATCAATGGCATATAAAAACTTGATAAAATATTTAATAATAAGGAATTGAATCAAACTAATTTGATCATGAATAGATGATTGGATGGAAAAAATATTATAGAATTTAAAAATATTTTAAATTCCTCATCTTGATGAAATCATTACATCATTACTAACACATGAGATTGATGTAGTTAAGAGTAAATATTTGTTTAAAAAATATTTTTAAACTACTCTTAAATAAATTGAAACTTATAATGATGATGAAGAGATTTTCTTATTTTCTAGAAAATGAATAGAAAATTGAAAAGAAAGAAAAATTTATGTTAAAGAATATTATAAATAAATTTTCTAAAATTTATGTTGATTTGTGCTTTAAGTATAAGAATTTTTCCTTTGTGGATTAAATTCTTCTCTTGAAAATACAAAAAATATATATTTATTGACTATAAGAAAGCCATAACTATAGGATGAATCTAGAAGTTAAAGATCTACAACTAAATCATTTTTCTCAACTATTTAACATAATATGCATGAAAGGTTATTTCTAAATTGAGTATATAATAGTAGAAGGTTCAAGGAAACAAAGAGAGGATGAATGCAAAGATTAAATATTTTATGCAAATGATACTAAGATTGAAAAGAAAAATTTGATGTGCAATTATTTCATAATAAATTATGTGGCAGCCATAAAGTATTAAGCATGCTTCTTGAAAGTTAACTATGACTAATAAAAGAAGGCTCATGGCTTAATTTGAAAAATGTTAGAACTAGTTTTAAAAGTGATAATATATCTAAAACATGCTATATATTAGTACTTAAGGGTAGTGTAGATAGACCTAAAGTAATTTGGGTCCCCAAAATAAATATTTAATTATTTTTTCAAGAGGATCTTTAATGTACCAACTCATAGTAGTTATTAGACAGTGGGTGTTTAAGACACATGATTACAGATAAAATGATAAATATATTTCTATATGAAACATCCCTTTAAAAGATTAATTTCTAATTAAGCATATTTTACTTTTTGATGGATTGAAAAAGAACTTAACATTAATTATTTATGTGATAATGATATTAGAGTTATATTCAAGAAATATAGATGTTTGATTTAAAAAGATAAATAATGATAAAAAATTTTAATAGGTTATAAATTAAACTGTGTTTATTTTTAGACTTTAAAAAGTTGACTAAATCTAATGTTTATCTAATGGATGAAAAAAATAAAAAATAAATATATCTTTGGCATAGAAAACTCATACACATAAATATTAGAATGATTTATAGATTGTCAAAAATAGGTTTGATTACAAGACTACTAAAACCTTATAACATAAAAAACTTTATAGGTGAGAGCTACATGCATCTCTACGTATGTCAAAGGCACTTTTATAGACTTTACATTTGATACTTAACTCAATTCTTGATATATTGTATGATCCTCTGATAACATGCATTTTGCACTTAGAAATGTATGATTATGATTTTTTTTTAAAACATAATTTACATCATTTTGACGCATGTTATCATAAAATTCATATGTTTTCATGAATATTATGCTATTTCACCTAAGTTGTCATTTTCATGATTTTCTTGATAATTTTTAGATTAAGTGTACTTGACCTTTCTTAAGGTCAAATACTCTGAAATATAATTATATGCATTAGTTTTAATGATTTCAAGGCTTATGTGAATTGAAGGATTTAAGGAAGAAAGCAAGGAAAAGAAGAATTCAAGTCAACCTTTTGATTTTAAAAACTTAAAGTCAAAGAAACTAACTTACTCGGTTTTTTTATTTTTAAGTTACTAATCACATGATAATTTAGAATATTAAATTTATGATCTGTTATCAAAAGTTTCATTGAAAAAGGCCTTATATTTTAAAATTTATGAATTTTGGAAGTTATATTAATTTTTCTGAATTTTCTCTATTTTCTCAAAATTA
Organism: Spirodela polyrhiza; assembly: GCA_024713555.1. NCBI lineage: Eukaryota > Viridiplantae > Streptophyta > Magnoliopsida > Alismatales > Araceae > Spirodela > Spirodela polyrhiza. Next base: position 4,556,730 of record CM046529.1, on the reverse strand, counting down.
TTTAAGGCCTCAAATCGGCAAAAGGAAGCCCCACGATTACGTGATCTGATGTGGCATGAGATACTTGTGGCAGCCAATGTGGCATGCAGCAATGCCTACATGGCACATGAGAGTGCTATGTGGTGCAAAGAAGGCTGCTAACACATTAGCACCTGCATGGCATGTCGTTAGAGAGTGTCAAAGGGCATTAAAGGAACAATGACACAATTAGGAGTGTTGGATCAGAGTCAATCCTGGAGTCAAATCTAGAGCATTGATTTGATACACCAGAGTTTAACCAGCGAAATGGTGGTGCATGATGTGGTGCTCTGGGAATGCTCCAATGGTGATCTAATGGGTGCTTTCCAATGCAATATTTCTTCTTCAAACAATGCAGTGATGTGGCATCTTATGAGTGCTTCATCTCAGATCTAATGGGTGCAACTTTCACATTGTTTCTTCTTCAAACGGTTGGGCAACATGGTGTAATCTCAGCTCTGACGTCCTTATGAAGATGAAATCTAATGGCTGCGCCCAAAATCACCTATAAATACTCTTTCCTCACCAAAAAAAACTTTTTTTGACAATTCTGATTGATCAGACCAAAAAGACACATGCTCTCTTGAATCATTTGATTATTTTGTGTTCTATACTCATTTCTGCATTCATTGAGCCCAATAGATCAAGATTTCAATGAGAAACTGGAGAGAATTTGCTGCTTGAACTTAAAACTTCGTCCAAGATCAATCCCTTCATCTAGTGATTAATTGGATCAATCTCTTGGTGTTTTCAGGTTAGTTAAGTCTTATTCCCTCTAATATATCATCATTAAGGTTTAATTTATTTTTCAAAGCTTAGATTAGGAGAATGTCATCATTTATTATCACTTTCTCTCTCTTAATCCATGATTTTTCTCTCTCTAACTTCTCTCTTCGATTTCTCCCTTGATTTAAGTCTGATTTTCTTCAGATTTAATTCATAGGAAATATCTGTCTACTTTCTAAATATATGACTTTCATCTTAATCTAATTCCATTTCATCGTCCAATTTGATTGTATTTAAATAAGTCTCAAATTCAACTCTAATTCTCCATGAATTTTGACCCTTACTCACATTAATGCTAAATTAATCAATCAATTTAGTGAGTTAGGTTTAATTTTTCACCTTGTTATATGCATGATTTTGGCTCATTACCCTCCTCCCATTGTTGATAAAAACACCATCAATACTTTTTTACCCTAATTGAATGATCCATAGAATTCAACTATGTTGAGCATAAATTTTTTTTAGTTTTCATCACCATATTGAGCTATTTATTTCATAGATAAGTCATCTTCTCAAGCATAGAAACAATGCACATGACAAGCTCTTTGAAATATTTGCATTTATCTTATAGTACATATAATGGATTATATTCTATTATCCTCAAGATATTGATAAATCTACTTTTTATATAATGGATTATATTCATATTAATAGTGAGTGGCCTTATTGCTCATCTTCCACCTCAAATTCTTCATCTTTTAATCTCAATTTCCTTCACATCATTTCCTTGGTTGAAAATTTTACTTTAGCATTGAATAAGTATGGCAACATCTCGAAATGATGGAAGAAAGCTTGAAGATATTAAAGACATCACCTTGAAACTAAAATCATTTTTCTCATAACTTTCACTTCGGATGTAGCTTATTTATTTCTTATTATATTATTATCGTGGGATTTATATGCATACTTTTTGATATGATAAAAAGAGAGATAAATATTTAAGACTAAAACTCGAATGCCCATGAACTTAAGGGAAGTACTTATTCAATGGGAGAAATGAATGCTTGAGTGACTATTTTAAATGGTTGAACACATTATTTGAAATGATTTTATTTATCTGTAATGATGAAAATTTTCTATGTTGATTTGTGTGGAATATAATATATATTATGTCTTTTTCACTTGGATCAACACATAAATAAATTTTCTCAAATATGTTTTTGAAGTATCAAAGAAAGGTAGATTGTTGATGCTTTTATTTTTAATATTAAAAATGTGATTTTTTAAACCAAAATATGTTGAATATTTATTTAATTTCATGTGGGATGAGAGTTAACATTAAATGATTAGCATTTTTAAGATTAGTTTATATGTATGATGTTCAATGATTTTGAAATTCTATGGCCAGAAAGCAAAATCATAGGAGTGAATATTTGAGATTTATTAACTTGATTTAGGCTGAAACTAATCTTAAAATGCATCATTATATAGATTCCAGAAATGATAATGGAAAGTTGAATTTTAGTGGACATGAGAAGTTACTAGTTATTATCAAACCTAGAATCTAGATGATGAAGCATTGTCAATTTTTGAAAATTAAATGATGGGCTAAATGTGCTTACCTAGACTTGAACTCAAATGTAAACATATTTATTTACAAGAAAAAAAATTTCTAATTTGAATTTCAAATTAGTCGGATGAAAGAATGGAGAGCTTTGAAGCAAAAAAAGACATAGGTCACTACTTCATATTTGATCAATTATAAGATTTTCAAAATCAGCTGACCAATTTTCAAGATGAGAAATAATTAGAAAATGATTAATATATAAAATAGAAAGTTTGAAAGGAAACTCAAGAACTCATTAATGCCTATGTACATCTTTTTTACAAGAGTTTATCACCTTGAGGTTCAAAGGGATATGGATCACTGCACTTGAGCTACATTGGACTTTAGTAATCTAAGGAATTTTCATCTCAAAGACTGATACTCTCCAACGATTATCTTCAGATCCATATCAAGAGTCATTCATCATGAACTTCAACATATGTCATTTACCATGAGCTTCAACTAAAGTCTTTTAACATGAGTTTTAACAAAGGACATAATATTACATTTAAATTCATTCAACTTTGTTAATACAAAGAACAATTCATTTTAAAAGTTGATACTCTCTACCAGACCTTGATGTACTTAGGTAATGAGGGGATAAGGAGTTAAGTGAAGGCACAAAGTGTTAATATCATTCTTGTGCCTATGAAGGGTGTGGTCTCTAAAGAGACTAAACTTAATCAAACATGGTTCTGCCCATGTTTTGATTGATATGAGCTTTACTTTTATATCTACCAGTTTTTCTTAAGTTTTTGTTATTTTTCAACTTTTATTTAATGGTTCAAAATCAATTTTTTTAAAGAGGGTCATGTCTAAAAATGGGTAGATATAAAAGTAACACTCATTTTTCACTATAGATAATAGTCATCTTCTCTATCTCCTTATTGGCACATGATGACACAAGGCATAAAAAATTATGTAAATAAAATTAGAAAAATAATTTTAAAATATTATAAATCATATTAGACACGTAACCAATTTAAATATTTTTAAAGGTAACAAAAATATTCAATTTGTTGGATATAAAGTTACACCTAGCTGATTTAATTGATTGGATCTGATTAGCCTCATATATTCATCTTGTATTATTCTATTTTCTTATTTGAAAATAACCAATGAAAAATAAGAAATTTTATAATGATTTGGTTCTCATTGACATACCCCACTCTCTAAAGATGCTCATCCTTGAGTTCCACTAGTCACTTGGTATTTGACCATTGATCACAAGGGTTAAGTTGCAATAAAATATCGCTCTAAACTCTCACTAGATTCACAATTCTATAATGCCTAACTCCTGATCATAAGGTTCAACTTCTTTGAATGACTAGTCATGCTTATCAAATGTATAACCACAAAATAATACAAATATCTCATCTTGTGGGAATTTCAAAAAGAATTTATGTTGATGAGTTATTAGAATTTGATGATGGAATTGATTTCTATTTTTGATTTTATGGTCCTCTTCTTTAACTAAATCTTTTTGGATGACAAAGACATCTCATTAATTTCTATTTGAGATGAAATTATTTATATTCTAATCGTATTCCCAGCTTTATGTCTCTATGGTTGTGGCTTTATTTCTAAATTTTAGTTAAAATTCTTCTTTTTGAATGTTGCATGATGTTAGTAATAAGAAGGTATAGTCAAGCCTATATTAAAATGGATGCAAAGTGCTCAATTTATCAATGTATATTTGATCTGGTCTTTCTTTATTTTCTATCTTCTCAATATTCTCTTTCCAAAATTTAGAAAATCATATGAAAATATATAAATATGATGCCAATTTTAAGTTTGTCTTTTATGTCGAAACCCATCGTAGAATCTCAAACCTATAACACATATATCCAATGGTAATGGGTTTGGTGATATCACAATAATGTGCAATAGGCAAAAATATAATTCATAAATATTCATTCAAATGAATTAATAATTTCAAATACAAATAATATACACTGTTGCATACAAAACATGAACATGAAATATTACTCGAAGGGATATAAGTAGTTTAACCACACATTTGTGATTTCTTAGGATTGATAAACAATACGTAAATTCGTGTCAAGAATAATGTAGTTCAAAACAAACCAATGATTTCAAGTACAAATTCCATGTCTTCATTTTCAAATTGTCAACATGTGATAATATGTTCATATTTTCATTCTAAAAAACTTCATACATGAACATTTTTTGTAGTGAAAAGTATTTTTTCAATGTAGGGATATAATATAATTCTGATTACAAATACAACTACTATATAAAAGAATGATTTTGAGTGCATTAATTATGAATCATAAGCATAAAAAATGCTTGTGTTCTCATCTAAACACTTTAAATGTGATAAAGATGTTCTCAAAGATCTCATAGCCATTACTTTTACTTGTGACTGGCCAAATGGATTATCATGTTATGTTTAATCAAATATAACTATAATCTAATCACTTGATTAGAAATATATATGTGAATTCGTTACCATTAAAATATTTCAGGACGATCAAAACTCCTAAAACCAACACACTTGAGCGTTGTACTGAAAATGATGATTTCATCCTTGAGTTGAACTTTTTTTCTCAATTTTAAGGATTTACTCGATAAAAATCATCAAGATTATCCAATAAAATGATTTTGCAATCATAAAGTTCATCAAATTATTCTTTAATATGTTTAGAGAAAATATAGAGCCATCCCACTTAAATATCATGTTTTTTCAGAAAAATGCATCTTCACATTTTTTTTTCTTCCCCCAAACTGAGAATGTGACCACAGCGAGAAGATGTGTTCACTATTTGCCGTTCAGATCGAGATCGACGGTCGCAGACTCAGCTCCCTGCTTGGAGTTGGCAGCTCGGGGTCGTGGCTTCCCGCGGGCGGACAAACCGGTCGCCGTCGGCGTACGATTCCAGCGCGACGGCGTAGCGTGCGCGTGGTGGTTAACGCGCGCCTCGTGGCGGGCCGTGCGCCGGGAGAGCGACGGCGGAAAAACCACCTGACCAAGGAAAGGCGGACGGGGGGCGGAGAGTATCAACCACCATCCTGTCAGTGACAGTGACGGCGCAGGGGGAGTTAGGGACGAAGCGATGTGCACCGGGAATTACACGTCATCCAAAATTTAGCCCTATCGGGAATTTTAGCGTTGACTCAGGCCCTTTGGGTGGGACCTTTGCCGGTCAAAAGCGGTGGCTGCGGGGGAATAGACGAGAATGCCCTCGTCGAGGCAGGGAGGGTACCCCATCAACAGTCCTGTCCGCTTTCGGGTTCCATTTTTTCGCGGGAAAGGTGAGGTAGGGGAGCACGGGGTCTCGGAAGGGAGGAGGGAGGGATTTCGAGGGAGTTTTTGGGGCGGCGGGGGGGAGGAGGGGGGGAGGAGGGAGGAAGCGCCAGCAGGGGCCCTGCGGGATGGGCAGGGGGGCTGGCGGGGAGGGGAAGATGGAGAGCGGGGGACGTGGGAGGCAGCAGATGAGAGCCATGCTCCGTAAGAACTGGCTTCTGAAGATCCGCCACCCCTTTGCCACCGCGGCCGAGGTCTCCATCGCTCTCTTCCTCCCCCGTCCTTCCTTCCTTCCCCCTCACCTGTTCTGCCTCTGTCGTCGCTCGTCACCTTCGTCTCCAATTGTGGGAGAAAAGCCGATTTGATTGTGCCTGCACACGCTGGTTTCTCTTTTTCTCAGGATTTGCTGAGCTTCATTATTCTGCTCTCTTGCTGTGGAGCCCTTTTGGTCGATCATTCTGCGCTATTCTTTTGGGTGACTCTGTTGTTCGTGAATACTTGCAGCTGCTGTTGCCCACGTTCGTCATGTTGCTGCTGATAGTAGTGAGGACTCGTGTCGACACCCAAATCCATCCAGTGCAGGCGTATGCATACTCGCCTACTTGCCACCATTCTTTTTTGTGATTCTGACCTATCATGCACTCGTTTCTCTTCCTCTCTTATTGCTTGTATTTTCTGCCAATTGGCTTACCACCTTTGGTGTTCTCTGGCGTTCGTCTTACAGATACATTCGCAGAGGCATGTTCGTGGAAGTAGGAAAGAGCGAGGTGTCCCCAGATTTCGACAGTATCCTTCAATTATTGGTATCTCAGGGTGAACATCTGGCCTTCGTGCCCGATTCAGATGAGACGAGGGCTATGATTGATGTTCTATCCTTAAGGTTCCCCCTTTTGAAGGTAGTCTCATTTTGAATCAATCAAATACATCTAAAAGTTTCGTAACGCGACCCTGAAAGTCAATGAATGAATTTTTTTTATCATCTCTCCAGCTTTCCAGATCGCTCTTCGCATGTACACTCTTTTGTTTTGAAAGAAAGGGTCATTTCTTCTCACACTTCACCAGAATATCTTCTCTAAGCTGCGGTCATGTTGGTGAATGAAGATATGATAAGCCAAATTCATTTAATCTTCCGGCTTCTTGTCAAAGTAGGATGATGATGCCCATGCGTATGATTGAATTTGAGTTTCCAGAAGATTGGGCCACACATTTTCTTTTTTGAAATATCTCTTCTGTTGAAAATGAACCATCGATACAATTTTACCAAGATCTGGGAATACACTCTAAATCTTTTCCATAGATTGGGTCGAGTTGTGGATATGTTCAGGCCTTAGGCAGCACCTTTACGTTTTACCACATTTATTAAAATATCCCTCCTCTGCTTTATTGAAAGGTGTCTGACATAGGAAATTTGTCTTTCACTTAAATGGAGCATACTGCTTCTTGAACTGGTTGATCCGTTATTAATTGGGAGCTCTGAGTTCCTATTGGAGTGCGGTTCTTCGTTTTTCACAAATAAGCTGATATTTGTGGAGAGTTGAAATTTTGCATTTTTTGTGGGTGGCATGGTCAATTTTGAGTGCACTAGGTTTAATTCCTGCATTCTCTATAAGATTCCTATTACTTCTACTGGCCGTATTTGCTTTTTTGTCTTTATTATTTGCATAGGTTGAATTTCTGCATGAAGTGCAATAACTAGATATCTTTTTGACCATGTAGGCTTTTTGCAGATCTCAATGATCTTCAGTGTCATTGGTCTATTATTAGATGGACTATGGAGGATAGTTTGATTTTTTTTATTTTGGCTCTTTGCCCTTGTTTAGTTCATAGGTGGTTAATCCCTAGCAGAAAAACTTTGGCTGAGTGAAGCATGTAGAAAAATTACCTCATTGATTTTACCTTTTAATCATCTGTCTAGAAGTGACTATCAAAAATCTCCTTGAACTGGAACATGTTTGTCTGAACCATGTGGGATCTGGAATAACTTAATTTTTCTTTTACCTTTATTTATAGTTTATTTTATGTTCAAATGTAATTTCAAAAAACTGAAAATTTCGAAATGACGATGGAAACTTTATTGCATCTTTAATCTCTAGTTGGGTTTAGTGTTGCACAGAATCTATTGCAGAGAAGATGCGTTACGAGGTTGTAGAGTATTCTTACAATATTTAATGTTGACAAACATTTCCTCTATTTATTTATTTATTTTGTTAATAGGTGGTTGGACTGATATACAAAGATGAACTAGAGCTTGAGGCGTACATTCGTTCTGACTCTTATGGTGTCTTGGATCCAACCATGTAAGTTTTACTTTTATATTATTTTTTAATGATATTACTTGTTACTTCTGGTTTTTATCAACAATGTTAATCCCACGCATCTGAAAAGTGAAAAATTAGGCCTATTAATTTTTCTCCTTTGTTTATTTTGGGTGACAAGTAGCATTATTTTTCTTGAAATGTAAAATCTAGGTGCCCCCAACAAAAGAATTTTAGTGGCACTGCTACAATTTCCGCAGTAACTTTATCTCTTCTTTTTCCCCTCACTTGAGGGATGCAATGGCTATTGTGTATTTGGGATGCTTTGGATTAGGAATTTAGAGGGATGAGATGTTTGCAATTTTTTTAAAATGACGATTGACTAAATTTACATAATTTTAGGATAAACTTACAACATATAGACGGTGTCAACTGACCAGGTTATATCAGAAGCCTATGTTGCCGTCAAAGGATTGGATGCCTGAGCTGGGTAAGTTTATTGGGAATTTGACTCGACATGAAAAACCTAGCTGTAGGATTAATTAGCAATTTTAATCAAGAGCCTTCACCAAATTCTAGTCCTGAGGTTTTCTGGTCATGCTGGGAATGAAAGGTTTGGGTAACCTGGGTCCTTGACAGTTTTTGCCGACTTTCTGATGGATGCCTCTCACAAATGGGATTAAGAGAAGCAGCATTGAAAATTTTAAAGACCTGAGGGAGGCTGTTGTAGAATGGGCATCAGGCTGTGGAATGGAAGAATGACACTGACAATCAATTGGTACATTTTTACTGTAGTAAACCGAAAAATTCTCAATCCAATGAGTGGATGATATATATAGAAAAACTACTAGCGTGGTGGCTGCAACTTCTTCATTCCAGTGATGGGATCTGCAATGAGCAGTTTTTCATGTGAAATGTTGGTAGAACACCAATTGATATTGAAGGAAAACACTTCTTGAATTGAAGAACAAGGTACACAGAACAAGAATACAGAGGGTAGAAATGACCAGTCGGAGTGACTGATCACTTTGGAGGATATTCGAGAGATCCTCCCACTCTCCACTTGGTCCGTTCTCTCCGGATGCCCTCTCTTGCTGACCTACCTCCCTTCTTATACATCCTTGGTCCCTTGTTTGCCACTTCCACTAACTGTTTCTTGGAACCGGTTCAACTCCTCTGTCAGTTACTGACCCAACCGGTTCACCTTCTACCAGTTGGGGGCACCACTTACGACGTTGCTGATATGTAATTATCAGTGTCATACCATTACTCCCCTCCTTATCATTCAACTTGTCCTCAAGCTGGAAATCCGGAAACCTCTTTCGCATCAGTTTCACTGATTCCCAAGTTGCTTCAAGTCTGGCTTTATCATTAATCATAAGATTAACGGTTTTTGTACTCAACTGCCACTGGCGGCATGTTTCGAATGCCAAGTATGGGCAAATTGCACTGGCTCCATATCCAATCAAGCAAGCAAATTGATGAGTACTGAAACACTGACCAGTCAGCAACAATGGAAGCTGACATGCGCAAACCATTTTGGATCAAATGCTGGTGAACAGCACCAACTGCTAGAAGTATAGGGATAGCTGGATGAGTTGGTTCTATCTCCTCAGAGCAGTCAGAAAGTATAACCAGCTGTGACCTGTTACGAACTGCTTCATCAGCAGCTTCACAAAGTTCTTCCAGTGCCTTCCATAATGAGCCATCAATACCTTTGCCAATATCGAAGAATGTTGGCAGCACTTGGGGCTTGAGCGCAGTATCTTTCATTAACGTTTCAAGTTCACCTTCATTCAGCACAGGACTAGAAAGAATAACCTGAGCAGCATTTTGAGGCCCAACCTCCAAAATATTTCCTCGTTTTCCAAGATTCACCTCTAGTGACATAACTAAGCCTTCTCTGAGAAGATCAATTGCAGGATTTGTAACTTGTGCAAATGGTTGCTTGAAATAGTCATTGATCATGTGGGGCGTCTGAGAAAGTGCAGCCAAAGGAATATCATCTCCCATGCGAAATGTTGGCTCCTCCCCCTGTGAAGCCATTGTTTCAATAATCATCTGAACATCCTCACTTGAGTAACCAAAGGCCCTCTCAGTTTGTCGTAGCCACCGTTTGGGATTTTCACCTGTAAACGTCAATAATTCCCCTTTTCTTGGTCCCGATGCCTCTGTCGCAGCAAGCACTGCTGCCGGTGGAGGATCTGGAGCCGAAGCTCCCTCCTCACTAGATCTTGGCAGTTGTGTTGTTCCCGACGGAATAGATGAGAGCTTTCCCACAGTAAGATTTTGAAGATGGAGCAAAATTTGCTCCATCGTTTCTTGGTGTCGGTCCGCCCTAATCTTCTGATTCTATAGATCGGTGTGGAGTTCCTCCATATGAGCTTCGACTTTGTCCATCTTGGATGTTGCCGCCTTCTTGACCACACGAGGATCGTCTGGCTCTAATATTAATTTGGTAGAACACCAATTGATATTGAAGAAAAACACTTCTTGAATTGAAGAATAAGGCACACAAAACAAGAATACAGAGGGTAGAAATGACCAGTCGGAGTGACTGATCACCTTGGAGGATATTCGAGAGATCCTCCCACTCTCCACTTGGTCCGTTCTCTTCGGATGCCCTCTCTTGCTGACCTACCTCCCTTCTTATACATCCTTGGTCCCTTGTTTGCCACTTCCACTAACCGTTTCTTGAAATTGGTTCAACTCCTCTGTCGGTTACTGACCCAACCGGTTCACCTTCTACCAGTTGGGGGCACCACTTACGACGTGGCTGATATGTAATTATCAGTGTCATACCAAATGTCATTCACGCTTTGCTTGGTGGGTGGTTTTTAACTTGGGTGTGAGCATTAGTTTGGAGTATCCTAAAGTAGGATGTCATGGCCGTGGTTAAAGATTCGGAAGGGAAGCTGCTATCTGTGGAATATTTTGGCTTCGTTTTTCTTGTCCCACTCTTAATACATGGAGTTGATGCACTAAGATTTCATGCCTTCTACCTTTTTACTGATCGTCATTAGACATTAATATCTGTTGCTGCAACTTTTATGCTTTGGACATCTGCTTGTTCATGTTGTACCTTGACGCATTTCCTATTTCTACATCTCGGTTGGATTTCATTTGTTGGTTTTTCCTGGAATCTGATGTCATTTTACTCTCCGTAACCCGTGTAATTTAACATTACTTTTCCTTCCAGGAACCTTTCAAATCCAAAATTAATAGGGGCAATTGTATTTCATGAGCAAGGTCCTCGGTCATTTGACTACAGTATACGCCTTAACCATACATGGGCCTTTTCTGGCTTTCCTGACGTCAAGACAATCATGGATGTGAATGGACCTTATTTGAATAACTTGGACCTAGGCGTTAGTACTGTACCAACTCTCCAATACAGCATGAGTGGCTTTTTCACGGTATGAGTTATCTCTTTTCGTATCTGTTTGTCCTTCTGTTCTGTAGGATATTCTCTCTTGATCATTTCCAGGAGACTAATTTTAAATGTGTAACCCTTTAACAGAATTTGAAGACTGATTTAAATAGTTCATTACATGTGAGGGTAATTTATTGGCATGATCCTGTTGATATAATCAGCTTGAGTATTCAATCTGGAAATGCACTTTTTATTTTTCTACAAGATCCTGTTTCCTCTTATTGCGAAAGATTCCCGTGTCACTGTAGATGTTATGTGATGCGTAAGCGGCTTTAATATGTGTCTCTCGTAATTGGAATTTCATGAACAATGGTTGACTGTGTTCACTAAACATTAGTTCTTTTTGAGGATACTAAAGTAATCTCTATGCGGCTGCAATTTTATTAGGGGGATTTCAGATGAAGCTATGATTTAAGTGTTTATCACTCTTCCTCTCGTGTTTCATCTCTCTTCTGATAATGTATTTTTTTTCTTTGTTGGCTTTTTGCAGTTGCAGCAGCTTGTGGATTCATTTATAATTCTTGCTTCACAGAACAGTGCTGAAACTCCTGTTGAACACAGAGGACTATTGCTTAATAAATCTGCAACCAACAACAACAAAGGCAATCCCTGGTCAAAATTTAGTCCTGCAAATATTAGGGTAGCTCCATTCCCGACTCGTGCGTATACAGATGATGAGTTCCAATCAATTATAAAGAAGGTCATGGCCGTCTTGTATGTATTCTTTTGCCTTCTTCCCCCACTTATTTGTCTCTAGTCTTATAGATATCCATTCAGTTCAATTTACCTGCAAGTTCTGATGATATTGTTTTTCATGTCATAGGTAATATTAGCATTTAATGTTTGATAATATTGTGATATTTCTTTCGTTGGGTACTCCCCAGCAATGGGGATCTCAAATCTACCCTGTTTACCTTCGCTGAAGTTCTGGATTAAAAAGATTCTTATGTTGTACATCATGCTACATTTTATTTTCAGTAGTTTTGTGATGGTCATTTAATAGGGCTTCAATTTCTGGTTTTTGAGGATTGTACGTATTTTGTTACGTCCATCTGACAGTGTTTTTTTCGTATGAGCAGATACCTATTGGGATTTCTTTATCCAATATCTCGTCTACTGAGCTATTATGTTTTTGAGAAGGTTTGAGATCCAATTCAAGACTCCGTTCACTTCTACTTTGTTTCTTTGTATAATTTCTCCTACCTTTCAATGGTTTATGAATATCTTGTCACTTTACGTTATTTTAATTTTAATCATATTTTCTTGTAGGAAAACAAGATTAAGGAAGGCCTCTACATGATGGGACTTAAGGATGAGATCTTTTACCTTTCTTGGCTTATCACATATACCCTACAAGTCAGTCCTTCAGATGCAGCTTCTATGTTCGTTATTGTCTGTTTGAATGTCCTTATTGCTTTAGTTTCACATTTTTATCACTCAAAAGATCTTCTGAATAAGATAAGTTACTTTGTAAAAGCTATACATAACCTGTTATTACCGTCCAAAGACATCTGTCTCGCTCTCTCGCTCTCTGCATGTTTCTCACTTATATTGGAGTGCCAGCCTTAGTGATATTTCTCTTTCAAAAAGGATAAGAGGCATTGGAAACTTGTGGTGAAGAATAAACATTTGTTACTTTAACAAAAAATGGAAGTTTTGGCTGGGAAAAGTATTTTTGAGGATGTGTTATCATCATTGGGTTCTGACACGACCCCACACAGAAGAGACAGAGGCGGCCTGAGAAGATCTAGATTGAGAGTTAAGGGAACGAACAAGAAGGGAGACGACAAGAGGGTCCCACAGGAACCTCATATCACTCCAGAGGCTTTCAAGAGGCCTTCCGCTCTCTAAGTGACTATCCTTCTTTCCTCAAAAGTGGGCCCCCTGGGCCCATGGCTCGGGCCTTCATCCTCACCTTAAGGGCCTCAATTTACAACCTTGCCCCTTACCCTCTACACAGACCGACCTCTTTGAGATGGTCTTTTCCTCCTCTAATAAGTGACTGCTGGGATTGCATCAGGTTCTATCATTCTTGCTGGTTATGGCAAGTGCTGAGTTGAATAGCTGTCAGTTGCGTTCACAAACAGTATGCAACCATTAGTTTTTTTTTTTTTGCTTCTCTGTTTTCTTGAACTGCTAAGAACATCCAAGGGGCAGGGGTCCAAGGTTTTGATAGGACTGTTGTGTCCGTCTGTATCCTATTGTTGGAGGAAGGTTGACATCTTAGATCATTCTCTTAGTGGAATTGGCAGGCGAGAATGATGGATGACTTTAAATGTCAGACTTGATTCTCGGAGCATGATCTCATTCTGCATAGAATTTGCGTCCTTCTAGGCCTCCAAGACCTATAGGATTATGTCAACACCATGAGATGGCCTGAAATTGTGCGTTGCACTCCTTTAGTTAAAAAGCCTCTGCACAGAGGACTTCTTTGGGCCATTCTGGGCCCTTGGCAGGCGCTACTGCCCTTTGTAGTCTTGCCTCAGCAATCAAAACCTAGATGTACAGTTTGGCAGCTCCAAAACACTACATGTCTCCATCTTTCTTGTTAATTGGCTGCCTGCTGCTCGTTCTGCCTACCGTAATGCCACTCTCACTGGCTGCCTGGACGATGCTGCAAGGGCCTCACATGTCTGATGTCCCCTGTTGGCGTGCCCTGTCTGGACTTTCTAGCTTGGTTAGACAAACTAATAAAGTGTCCAGGAAGTATATTTTTTTCCAAAATTCATCAAGTAGCTTATTCAAAAGATTTTTAAAAAGGATGCATTTATCATCTGTTAAATGTTATTTAATTAAAGCCTATTGTGAATTTTGCAAAACCTTTATTCACATCACAAAAAACTGCTTCCTGTGCCATGAGTGCTAATTCTGAGCATGGCATGACTTGTAAGACGGATAATTCTGTAAGGCCTATCCTGCTGAAAATTATTAGTTTCGTATCGTCTGAACATTTATTGTCACCAGTTACCTTTCTTCAGACATTTATTTTTTATTTTCATGTGATTACTTGATGTCCCTTTTGTGTGTTGTCTTGTAAATTATCCTGTGATGCTCTTATTCAATTTTGATTTGTGCAAATATTTTTGAGGCTGCTTTTTCTTATTGGTTTTTCTTTTGACAGTTTGCAGTTTCTTCTGCCATTATTACAGTCTGCACAATGACCAACCTTTTTAAGTACAGTGATAAATCACTGGTTTTCGTCTACTTCTTTTTGTTTGGTCTAAGTGCGGTCATGTTATCCTTCTTGATTTCAACATTCTTCTCCCGAGCTAAAACAGCTGTGGCTGTGGGCAGTCTAACTTTCCTTGGAGCATTTTTCCCCTATTATACTGTCAATGATTCTTCAGTCTCAATGTCAGTATCAGCTTTTGGCACCATTTGTTATCAATTCTTATTTGAAGAAAATTTGTTATAAAAAATGAATTCGTGTCTTCTGTCCTTGAAGGATATTGAAGATCTTGTGCTCTCTGCTTTCTCCCACTGCTTTTGCGCTTGGAACAGTAAACTTTGCTGATTATGAACGTGCACATGTTGGAGTTCGTTGGACTAACATGTGGCAGGTTAGTGTTAAATTTATGTGTTTAATATGTTTTTTAGACATTGGTCATGACTTTCTTTTTCTACTTTTGTATTTGTATGGTTACAGGAGTCATCTGGAGTCAACTTTTTAGTCTGCCTCCTGATGATGATGCTGGATACTGTTCTCTATGGTGTACTTGGACTTTATTTTGATAAGGTAATATTCCATGCCGAGATCATCAACTACAGTTCTATGGCAACATTAATATTAAGGATGTGGATTTCTTGCTGAAAAGTTACTGTGAGAATCTCTTCTATTAATTTACAGCATTTGCAATGTACTGTAAGTTGCATTAAATATATTAAATATTACTAAGTTCTACTATTTTTGTCTTGTAGTTTTTTCATATTCCTTTTGAATTCAATTACGATCTCTTCTTAGTTTTCGCCATCTTACAATGACCAAAAAAACTCGATATATGATAATAAGACTAATATATTTAGTTGATAACCAATCAAGTTCTAGTGTTCCATCATATTCCAAGATTTTCTCTGTTCTTCCATCCGTTATTTTTTTGTACTTGTTTGCTATTAAGCCTTTGCAATCTTAAACTAGGTTCTTCCAAGAGATAATGGAGTTCGCTATCCCTGGAACTTCTTGTTTACCAAGTTGTTTTCGGGGTGGAGGAATTGTGGTGATGGAGGATTTGAGCAAGTTGATGAGGGAGCATTGAACGTGAAGAATCAAGCATCTGTGTCTGGTGGAGTAAAACCAGCTATTGAAGCCATAAGCTTGGATATGAAACAACAAGAACTTGATGGCCGGTAATTCACTGTACTTCTATCTTGCATTACATTAATTTTTACTGATTATTTTTTATTGTTCCTTTGTAGGTGCATTCAGGTTAAGAATCTTCATAAAGTTTTTGTGACTACTAAAGGGAAATGTTGCGCAGTGAAATCTCTACAGCTCACCCTCTTTGAAAATCAGATTCTTGCCCTTCTTGGTGCGATTGATCTCTTTAATCTTTTTTGGCTGTCTTTGAGTTTAATGTCAGTATATTTACTTATATTTTTTTGCTGAAGTTTGATGATGTGTATGCATAGGAATCCGTTAATTGATTATCTGCCTTCACTATCTCCATCCATTTGAGAGATAATGAAATAGGCTGTTAGGTTCAGATGGGTACCCTTTGCATGAAAGCACGATTAGGTCTGCATTGTATGCCAGGTGAAACAGTTTTGTCAGTTAGGCTAGATACTAATACCTGAAACCACTAGATTGAACAAAAAATTGGTGTAAGTTATTATGGGTGAAGCTGAATGAATCTCTCCAATGTGAACAAAAGACTAATAGAATACGAGATGTATAGATGAGTGAGTATATACAGTTTAAAGTGACTAATGCTAGTTTAACTATGCAATGAGATATTGACAGAAACAATGTTCAGAATCGTTTTTTGGAGTCAGGCCTCTTTGATCTAAGATAGTTCTAATTGGGAAATGCTGTCAGGAATTAAATATTTAATGATCAAGCTGGATAGTGGTTGATAAATTTTTTTGCATGATGTAGTGTTTTGGTTGGATGATGAGCAGTGGAGCAGATGATCTTATTTTTACGATTGCTATGAAGAGAGGAGAATCTTAAATTTTCTGACGATACCGGTAATCAATAAATTTCTTATCTAGGATTATGGAATGGCACTGCTAGAAGCATTTCTTGGAGTCCCAGGCTTTAAAATTAGAAGGAAAGCTCTATACACATACCAAGTGTTTGTCTAAATTCCTATTTTTCTTACAAAAATTTTCAATCCATATATTTTATGTAATGCAAAAACGCTATCAAAAGCAAACAGAACTGGGTATCTCTGCTGAAATCATTTTTCAGCACCTTCCAAACCTCCAACTACAGGGATAGGGGTTGATAAATGATTTCAGCAGAGATGGCCAGAAAAACTGGATTTTACATGGATAACGGTTGTACTCGTAAGATTTGATGCTTTTGCAATGCTAGTTTGTTTTTGACAGTATAATGTTCCTATTGGAAAGACAGATTTTAGATAGCCTCTGCTGACTTTGTACATACCTGATGCCCAATACTTTGTTGTTTCCGTTTGACTTCCTCTGACTTTATGTTGTTAAATGGTGCTGACACCGTTGTGTATGATATTTATTGACTGGAGGTTGAGAGTGAATATTGGAATCCTAATCGTGCATGTCATTCTTTTATGCCAATGTTATATTCCTTTTCTAATTTTTCTACTTATATTTGATACCTGGCAGATTTTCTTCATTTCTTTTGGGCAGATTCTCATTCCATCAGCTATTCTTTAATAAATGATCTGGAATGCTGATGCTAGATGCGTCCATAATGCCCCACGAAAAAATGCCGTTTAACAGATAAATCGAATTTATTATTGAAAGCAGAAGGTTGAGGACGTTAGTTCATTAAGGTCTCTGTGAACAATGGGATGATGGAAAGTGTGGACTTATCTTCTTTGTTTGGGTTAGCAGAATCTGAATCTAGGGTCCAGTTGTCGCATTAGCTACGGTTGCTGTCAACATGAGAAAGTGAAGAACAAAACGTTATGCTCGCTAGGGAGGGATGTATAAGAAGATAGACGAACATAAAGTAGAGGTTGCATTAGACTAGATGAAAATTTGGTGTGTGATACTGGGCATAAAGTAAAGGAGATGGGGGCGATATTTTGAGTTGTAGGACTGACATCTATGTAATAGTGGGAGAATTGATAAAAGGAAACAGAAGTAGCTACAAATGATGTGGCAAGTCAATTTCTTGTGAAAGAATGAAGAAAGGGAAAAAGTGAAATTGTTCCATTTTCTGGAGTCCCTCTAATGCTTAAAATATTTGCATCATTCTGGAATTCGCTGAATTTTCCTCGTTCCTTCGTCCACACTATTTAGTGTTATTTCTCATCTATCATTAATTTGTAAATGTATCTTGCTGCCATGACACAACCTGAATAACTGGTTACTGACTTTCAGGACATAATGGAGCCGGCAAAAGTACAACCATTTCTATGCTTGTTGGCCTTCTGCCTCCTACATCTGGGGATGCCTTAGTTTTTGGCAGAAGTATTAGAAACGAGATGGTTCGCTCTGCTGTTTTTCTTTAAATATACACAATTTTCTATTTGTTGATTATCTGATTCTTTTAGTTTGGATTTTTTTGTGTAGTAGAATATTACTTTTTTCCTATTTCCTGAGTGGATGTTGGCCATTAAATAGAGTAATTTTTCTCTCGTTGAAACGGTTTGAGCCGCATATTTTTCTCATTAAATGCCTGTTCAACGAAAAATTATCGTCTACCATCTTAAACAAGATTCTCACTGGCCATCCTCAGCATCTTACCTTGTCGTATGTTATCTCAAATATTTGTTTTTACACATGACCTCATTCCTCGCTGCAATAATCTGGTGCATTATCCACGACCGTCTATTCATAATTTTGCATCTCTTTCTGTGTCGATGACAAAGGGTAAATGACCCCAAACGAAAAATGTGAAGATAGAGGTAGCCATGAGGAATGAATGCAGAATGAAGAGACTGTGGTGAATTGCCATAATGATTCCTTTTACAATATATGGGATACGTTAGTTAGAGTGAAGAAATTTGACTTTGACC
Source organism: Spirodela polyrhiza (assembly GCA_024713555.1). Taxonomy (NCBI): domain Eukaryota; kingdom Viridiplantae; phylum Streptophyta; class Magnoliopsida; order Alismatales; family Araceae; genus Spirodela; species Spirodela polyrhiza. The sequence goes on along the minus strand of CM046529.1, from coordinate 4,538,261 downwards.
TGGGAAATGGCTGGTTAACAGTTGTTTTTATTAGTTCTTTCTGACATTTACTTGCATATGACACTTCCAAAAGAAGAGTTAGAAAGAAAGCCAGCTCATAGGACTTGGCCTTTCTGTAGTAAACTGTTTTAAGATCTTGTTAACTCTGAGAATCACTTTTATTGATGTCGAATTTATTGGAGTTATTTTGAAGTAGCCTATGGTGTCATGCTGTATGCATAGGTGTTAAAATATGATTGGTTGGACGTTCTATTAAATAGTTATGGTTCCTTCATTCCATACTGCTTAGTGCCGCATAAGCTGTTTAACTTGAAAACCCAAAAAGCACTCTCCGCCTTGACAAGTAGGAGTCTAAGTCGGTGTATCGGAATTATTTACTCAATGCTCTGCTGCCTAACTTGATGTATCTTTTGGATGCCAGTTTTATTGGGGGACTGAATAGGATTTTGATAGAGCAATAAAAGACGAAGGCAGTCGTTCTTGCTGAATATGGGTGAGATGAAAATTATTTGACAGGTGCGAGACTGAGTTTAACAGGACAGGACTAAGTGCTAAAGATTATGAAGTATTTGTAAACAGTGAGTCGGGACTTGGGTTTGCTGAAATAGAGAGGATTGAGTAAAGCCTTTCCAGGGGGTGCTCTCTTCATTCTAGGCTGTTTTTTCTCCATTCTGGGTAGGACTTCATTGGCTATGGTCACTTGATTTCACTCAAAATTTCACTTTTAGATCCATTTTTTCTTCCTCAATTTCTGGGATGTTTTCCGAACTAATCTTTTTGTACAGGTGTTTTTCATTGGTAAGATACTAGTGGAACTCCAACAGGTTCTCCCTTAGGCAGTATAAAAATAACTAAATTCAGATTTTGGGGAAGATGATTGGGGCTTTAGACAACCTCTTTTTGAGACAAAGACTGTTTTTCCTTTTGGTGGTTTTGGAGGGCTGATTATGATGGTGTAAATCTTTTAGAGGCAGCAGCACATCACACCTGTGAGTACCTACTTCTCACTAGTTCTGCCCTTGGACTGTAGGAACTCAGCTAAAACTATAACAGAACAAGTGTGAAGAATGAATGCAGATTAAAATTTAAAATCGGCAAATTCGGGATCAATATTTGAATATTATAATGTTGCAAACTTAAAAGTATTTTAAGAAACAAAGTTCAGAGATCATTTAAGAGTCGAAAGAGCCTATTAAAATTCTGAAAATTCCTTGTTGTGAGGTTGAATTCTCTTTGGAGATTCAAGCTTTGTTTTTTTTCATATAAACTGGAAGAACTTTCACAGATTTTCCTGTTACCTGATGATCCTGATGATTGTAACGTTGACTGTATAATAATAGAGTCCGTAAAGTGGCACAGTTCTCAAGGTAGAAGCACAAAATTTCTGGAATGCATGAGACAGACTATGTTAGAGTTAGTCGTTTTTTTCTAATTTTCTCCTTTTTTCCTTTTTTATTTTCTCTTAATTTTCTTGACCAGTAATGGATTGGATGCGGTTAGTCCCATTTTCGTTTCCTTAACCATAAAAGGGAAAAAAGATAAAAAAAGTCCTCTGGAACTAACGTTCATTGTTTTGAAAAGACAGTAGAAAGTAACCAAGTATTGAAATATGTCCCTTGATGAATAAAATTTATAGTTTATGAATAAATGACTATTATCTCTGTTGATCTATAATTTTATGCATCTCCTCAATTTTATCCGATACCCTTTTGTTTCTTATGATCGTGTTTTTTTTCTTTTTGTAGGATGAGATACGGAAATGTCTTGGTGTCTGCCCTCAAAATGATATTCTTTTTCCAGAATTAACGGTAGGATTGGGATTTTTACTTGATAGCAGTTGGCATTATTCATCCCTTATGCAAAAAATATGGCATATAAAGGCGATTGTCCTTTGTTGTGATGACTTTCATCAAGATTAATTCTTTTTAGCTGAACATTTCGTTTTATCACTTCATGTTAGCTTCTGGATTAGTCTTTTTATTTTTTCTTTCATTTCAAAATGAAGAACAGAAATTTGAACTGTTTGCTTAGCTTAATAAATTCATAGGATGTTTGATACGCAGTAATATATTTTTTCTCTTGTATCTTTAATCCCTTACTCTTTTTTGAGAACACAAATAAAAAAATTTGGTTGCTATATCTACATGGCTACTGCTACACAAGTGATATCATGCTAATTATCGACTAAAAGTTTTTGTTTCCCCAATACAGGTCAAGGAACATTTAGAGATATTTGGAACATTAAAGGGTGTTGATCCGAACATCTTAGCTACTAAGGTCATGGAAATGGTTGACGAAGTGAGTTTCTGCATCATCTTTGAAATCTACTCACTCAAAGACTCCATATAATTTTTCACGTACTACATAGAATTTTCTGTCATTTGGTTTTAGATTTATTTTTCAGAAACTTCATTTCATCATTAATTTATTATTAAAATATTTTTTTAGTTTCAACCTCTGTAAACATCTTGGATTAGAAAAAGATCTAGTTTTTTTTGGCGTTAGAAATAAACCGGTAGAAGTCTGATGTTATTTAGAATAAACCATGGGGTTCAAACGTCATTGAAACTGAGCACTTATTGATAATACTGTGACAAGGCTCCTAAATATAAATCCTTATTGATAATATTGTGTTTTATCGGCAAAATGTCATTTTAGTATGGTGGCAAGCCCTTGACTGCTTTTAAACCGTGGTCAGTTAGAAACAGTGCAGCGAGCTATGGTATAAAGGGTTTATTTCGGGCGAACCTTGTTGACCAATTCTTTATTACGAGTTTACCTACAACTCTGTCTTGGACCTTCGGCCTTATCTGGGACATAGATGACAGCAGGTTTCTAGGGCGTATTTCTAAATGCATAAAAGCTGGTTTTTTTTCTAATTCAAGTTGTTGCAGGGGGTTTGAAACCAAAAAAAATTCTCATAACCTTTTTGTTTCATGTCGTTTTAAGGAAGCTTCTCACATCGTTTTACTCTTCTGCTCGTTGTTCATACTCTGAATCATGCTTAGACAAATAAAATGGAGCACAATAATTTCTGATTTATGTTCTTGAAGCAGCTATAGATTAGGTCGATAAGACTGAATTGTTGGCAATTTTGACTGTGGGGCATGGTCCCCACCACTGAGGTGTGAGGATACTTGAAGCATGGTATTTGTGAGGGAAACATGGATCTCTCTCTCGGTGGTCCCACAGGAGCAGGTGCACTTGAGGATGCAAATCGCCTACAAGTGTTGATAAATTGCTTCAGTTTCAATGTGATTGGCGTAATGGGGGATGTAGTTGAGGGAAAGGAAAACTAAGCTATACAAGAAGCGAAGAGAGTCTCTACATCAATTATAGTCCGCATACAACTTTAAAGTTTAAACTAGAAACTACCAATGTGCGGGTTCAGTCGAACTTTAATTGTGTACGAGTATCAGGGCCACATCAAGCAAACTACCCAACAACTACGAGACCAACAAACCCTAAGATAGTGTTTAGAGGAAAAAACTCAACTCGTATTCGCATAGATGACTATTATGTACGAGTACAGGGCCACAACAAGCAAACTACCCAACAACTATGAGACCAAGAAGTCAAGTTTACTCTCTTGAGTAAACTTGACAAGTTAGGCATTCTCAATTCCTTGTATCCTCCCAGCTCGACTTGTTGGCCATACAATACTATGCGTAAACTCTTCATAAACACATCCATATGTTAGTCTTGTGTGGACACATCAGGTGTATAAATCAATCTGTTCTCCAACTACTGATTGGTGTCTGCTGATCAAGGATGTGTTCTGTTCAATTTTGTTGTATTGGGTTGTGACCTATGCTGTTTTTTGACTTGTAGTCGCAGTAGAGTCTCATTGGGCTATCCCACTTAATCTTAAGTCTGCTAGGATGATCTTCCACTAAAGTAGTTCGCACAGGCCTTGAGTCATTGCTCGGAATTCAGCCTGTGTTTGACCATGTTATCACATTCTGTCTCTTACCCCTCCATGTCATGAGATTGTCACGAAGAAAGGTGGGCTATCTAGAGGTTGATCTTTGGTCAACCACTGAACCTGCACAATTGGAATCTGTGTACGCCTCAGGTACCAAACCTCCATTTCTCCTGAACATAATGTATTTTCGTAATGTCCCTTTGAAATATGGTAGAACTTGGTGAACTACCTTCAGATGGACCTCTTTTGAACTGCGCATGAACTTGTTAATCATCACAACATGTGATATATCCATTTGGTCAGGTATGAGACAGATAAATGAGTCTTCATACCAGGTGCAGATACATTTCCTTATTTACCGCAACATCCTCTGCGTTTCCAAGTCTGAGATTCCGATCTATTAGAGTACTTGCTCGTTTGCGTGTGGTCTTGCCTATTTCTTTTAGAAGATTTTATAATATACTTATATTGAAATATGAAGATACCCCACCTGGAGTGAGCTGGCTCTAGTCTCAAGAAAATATTTCATTCTCCCTAATATTTTGTTCAAAAACTCTTAGGCCAGATGCATGCTTAGATATTCTCTTTCTTTATCCTCATTTCCAGACACTATTATGTCATCAACATATTCCAAAGGTGATGTTACTTACCAGTGAGGATTAGTGTTTAGTGAAAAGTGTGAATCCCCTTGGCGTTGTCTGTACCTCATGTCAATCATAACTCTTGCAAATCTGTCAGATGATGCTTGAGATGATTGTTTAAGTTAATATTAGGCTTTCTCCAATTTGCACGCCATACAAGCAGCTAAATGATTTCTATAACTTCGTGGGACCTCCATTTAAATTTCTTTCTCTAGTTTATCGTGCAAAAATAAATTTTTAACATCAAATTATTACAATTTCCAGTCATAACTGATTGAAAATGACAACAAAATGTTGACAATGTTCATCTTTATAACTGAAGCAGAAATCTTCAAGCAATCAATCCCATAGGTTTCAGTACATCTCTTGACAATCAGCCTACCCTTGGACAGATTCATTTACACCTCATATGTCTCATTCCTACCAACAGCCTTACTAACTCTCACGTTTTGTTCTTCTCTAGGGTCTCCATCTCCTCATTCATGGCTTGTTTACATTCCTTTTTGGTCAATGTCACAGATAGGGTGGTAATAATGGAAATGATGTTTGAACTTACAAGGCTGTCTCTATGAGATGGTGAAAACGTTTAAAAGGAGTGTGTAAAAGGAAATAAAGGTTGATTTGTGCTTTCTCTAGTCTCTCTCCTATGCAATCGGAAGTTCTTGGTTATTCTTACTCATGAGATTCAGTTTCAGCTTGCCATGGAGGATTAGAAATTATTAACTCATTCTCAGGACCAAGGTTGGATTCGTGGACTTGTGCAGATTTAGGAACAACCGTCTTCTTTCTTGTATATATCTTTCCTTGACAAATTTCACATTTTCTGGGGCAGAATTGGAATTCTCTAAAGTTTCAAATTCAGGATTTGACATGAAGTAAAATATAGATTCGAAATCTAGTATGGAGTGAAATATGGGCTTTTACAAAGGAACGGTAGAAGACAGTATGTACTGACATATCAAGTAAGAAATTCCCTTCCGTATCTTAATCGATTGAAATCTCTCCCCCTGAAGATAAGGTGTGGTGAAGTAAGACTTGTTTATGAAGTAACATTTATTGAGGCAAATTCTTGGATGGAGGGTGATAACACTTATACCCTTTATGATGAAAAACAACTTGCAATGTAAATCTTCAGTAAAATGTTTGATAAACACAAGGTTTGTGGATAATCTAGGGACATGAAGAACATTTTTGAAGGTCTGAAAATAGTTAACTTTAACATGCTACACCTGATATAGCGCTCAAAGAATCCTCAGCAGTGGCTATTTTGCAACTGTTTGGACATGGAGAGTATGTGGAAAAGACATTTGAAGAATGGTCATATGGTCGGTAGCTCCTGAATCCATGATCGAGGAATTGACAAAAGTTATACCTGAGACATTTAATCCAACAGATGATGTGTACTCACCTGATTACACTAATGAACAGGACGCTGCGGGTCTGTAAAGATGGCCAATGATATATCTCATCCTCGCAATGTCATCTTGGTTTCCTGACTTCCTTTGGTGCTGTTTCATTATACTGTACTGCCATGATATGGGCTTGACCACTGTTCCTTGAATTTTTCTCTTTTCTATCCCCTTTCGTGAGTCTTTCATGAAGCTTTATAACCGTTCATAAGTTGGACATGTCTTCTTTTATTAAGTGCATGACCAGGTATCCTTATGGTCATGATTCTGGGTCTGGACTTGTCCAGATTTTCTGCTTCCATCAACTTGTGCTCTCTCTACATTCATGGCTGAATTTTCCGCTCCCATTGCCTTGCTATCCATGCCTGGTGTTTCGAACATCAGGCTTCTTTTGCTTTCCTGTCCTTGAATCAGTGCCACTACCTCATTAAAAGACGAAGCCTCCTACTCGCTGGAAACCTAAATTCTCACTTGATCCAATTCTGTATTAATCCAACAAGAATTTCACAGACACTGTTCTGCTTGATGAAAATCTTCTGGGATAGCTGCATCCTTAAGACACTTGGTTTTAATTACCCGATAATGTTTAAGTTCTTGCCACAAAGCTATCAGCTGATTTGCATATGCCATAACTATTTTGCTTCCAGTTTTGCAGCCAGTGTCTTCACCTTTACTTAATTGACTTAGCTGTATCTCTAGCTTTAGAATATGTTTGTTGAATTGCAACCCATATATGGTTCGGTATAGCCATCAACATACACGTGTCGCTAATCTTAGGAATCATAGAATTCCATAACCATGTCATAATCATGGCATCTTCTTCATCACATTACTTAAACCGAGGATCCCCTGGCTTGGTCCTGTACTTGTTAGATGGCTGATCTTCCCTTTCCCTTTCAGCACAATATGAAGAAACTGGAACCATTTAAGAAAAGTTTTTCTGTGCAATCTATGTGATGCTTAAATGCCCAGCAATTCTCAAGTTTCTTGAAACCGTACAAACCCCGCAGATTCTATTGTAGTGGTCATCTCTACAATTTCTGACATCTGTAGAAAAACTGGCTGCTACGTAAAAGGAATGTTGGTGTTGTTAAAAGAATAGACGTGATGTCAACAATCAAGGTTGAAAGTATCGACAGTGAAGTTCAATGATCAAACAAAAGTTTTGCAAACGAGAGTTGGGAATATCAGTGTACTGTGATGCTGACAATGCAACTGATGGCAACTCTTGGCTGCTATCAGACACCAAACGCAAAAGATGTAAAGAAAAAGGTACAAACACTCGGCGTTCAAGTGCATGGTTCCTAGGCATTCCTGTCTTTGATTTTGTTGTCGGTTCTTCCCCCCCCTAATTGAGCACTTAGAATAACGAGATCCTCTTGGTGTCGTCAACCAAGCAACCCTCGACTAAAACCTGTGCTACGAGAGAAGGAAGCGAACCCTAAAAGCTCTGATAACATGTTGTGATCAGTGGCGCAGACTCTAGGAGAATGTGCGGAGGAAAAAACTCAACTCGTATTCACATGATAGATGACTGTTATATGCAAGTACCCACTGCCTCGAAACAATGAAACTAATTAACAAATAGGAAACGAACCAACAACTAGGAAACGGGTTAACTAAGAACCGAACTAATTATATGTTCTTTTGCACAGTATATTAGAGGCAATATTGTGCTACACGGCATATTGACATTAACTATACGCATTTTTCTTTAATGATGTGCAGCTATAACATTCCTCATTGAGTTAGTCGTCGTTTGTATTTGACTTCTTCACACCTTTCAATTCCCTTTGTTGCGTTTCACTTGTTTTAATCAGGCAAAGTTTACGATCAACATCTCAACTGAAGTGAATTTTCTCGTTCTTGATATTTTAAGACATTTTCTTAATGACAGGTCGGTTTGACTGATAAGATTAGTACAACAGTTGGGGCTCTATCTGGTGGTATGAAGAGAAAACTTTCCCTTGGGATAGCGCTGATTGGAGATAGCAAGGTGAAGTTCATGACTCAGTGAAAATGAGTCACCCTATTGTGTTGTACTGAATGAATGAGGTTGCATGCAGGTTATCATTCTGGACGAGCCAACTAGTGGCATGGATCCATATTCAATGCGCTCGACATGGCAATTAATAAAAAGAATCAGGAAGGGTCGGATAGTTTTATTGACAACACATTCCATGGATGAAGCTGATGTACTTGGCGATCGGATAGCAATAATGGCAAATGGCTCGTTGAAATGTTGTGGAAGGTTTGCGTGACTTAGCTTCTTGGAATGAACGGTGCATTAATCATTTAATTTATTTGTCTTAACCAACCCACTATTGAAGTGACTTGCAATTTTAACATTTTAATTTAATCGTGTTAAAATTTTCTGTCTTTTATCAATCTAAATGCTGGGTGCATGTTATTAACTTGAGTTTCAAAGCATGGCCATGAGACTGATATTGAATCTTGATTCATGGCACGTAGAATATATGAATCAGATTATCTGACAAGGAAAGATATCATAAATAGCACAAGCATCTCCGTATATGTTCCTCTAGATGGCCCTTAAAAGTTCAATACCATATCAAGGAGGCCTTTCTTCTTTCAGAAAAGACTCATTTTTCTCCCATCTATCATGTTTCACTATGTTATTGAAATCAAGATCAGGTTTTTCTTTTCACCCGATATTTATTGATTTGGACCTTAAGCCCAAGTTTTAGTTTTATGCTATGAGAAATACGAGTCAATGTCTAATGATTTATGGATATTGAACGATCCACATAAGGAATATGCATGGGTTAGATTATTGACTCTTGGTGTACCAGATGCTCAATATGATGGAATCTCTCTAGTAGGGAAGATCCTATTCCCTTTGTTGCAAAGATTCATTTCTCCATGGGGCTTTGTAATATGTAAAGGTGGAGTGTCACACGACTCTACTGATCAAACATCCTGTCATTCCCTGCTCAAGAATATGTTACCTATATTGAATGTGCGACACTGGGGTGCCAATACACTAGCTTTCCTGATGTGTGAGATTCGTTCTTAATCTACCTTAGAAAACTCTCGTATTTTTCAGTTTTTAATTCAGCCGAGCTATTGAATAGTTTTGATTATTTTTTATGTCTTTTATTCATTGAAGACTATTTCTCAAGTAAAATATAAGCATATCTTCCGACTCCAATATTTGCCTCTTAAATTGCATTCTTCCTCAGCCATATTTTTTTTCCCTGTCCATGTTAACATGGAATGAACAATGGTTGTTAACCTCCTGTTGGGAACAAGGTCCTTGACTTTCTATTTTCTTCTATCTGACTAGATGTGATACGCTTCCTTTGAGCACATTTTCATGCTACTGTGAAAAATTTAATCTTAGTTCCGAAAACGTTTTGTCACTTTCATTGTCCAAAATTTAATTAACCTTATGCCTCGTTTTTGACAGTTCCCTTTTCTTGAAGCACCAATATGGGGTCGGTTATACACTCACTGTAGTAAAGGTCTCACCCTGTGTCTTATATTAACCCTTTCGTTGCTGCAGACTGAACTACATTCAAGAGTTGATGATTGTCATGCTTAATTTTCCTGGTTTTCTTCTTGCAGGCATCACCAGCCAGTTCTGTAGCAGCTGATATCGTATATCGTCATGTTCCGTCTGCCACATGCTTATCTGATGTAATTGTTTCTCATTCTTTTCAGTATTTCAGGCCATCTTGGTAAACCTGTCTCCAGTTATAGTATTATTTTTCTTTTCACTACTGTGTAACAATCGGTTGGGGTTTGCTACAAATTTTGTTGGTTCATATCATGGTGGAACTCTCTACCTGATTTTTAATCATATGTTGGCCAATTTTAAAACCAATGAATGAGCATATCCATGAGTTGATTAGTTGGTCATGATTTTAGATATCTGCAGAGTGGTGAAGTGGTTTAATTTTTTCTTCAAAATGTTAAAAGCAATAATGGCATAGTTTAATGGATGGTTTCATGTGGGATGATCATGGGCAATGTAAGAAGTGAAAGAGAAGCAGAAAAGGACAAATCGGGATCTAATTAATGCTTCCTTTCCATGTAATTATTCTGCTACATTAACCTACATAGTTATTGAGACTAGTTATTGTTTTTTTCCATTGTTTCAGGTGGGTACAGAAATATCCTTTCGTCTTCCTCTTGTTTCTTCCTCTTCATTTGAGAATATGTTTCGGGAAATTGAGGGTTGCATCAATAGAGGAGGTGGTACAGGTGGAGTCTCTACTGACGACGTTGACCGTTCCTATGGGATTGAGAGTTATGGAATATCTGTGACAACGTTGGAGGAAGTATTTTTGAAAGTTGCTGGTTCAGAGAATCCAGTTGACAGTATGTCTCAAATTGAAAATGAGGCGACCATGTCTGAAGGTTCTCAGTGCATTCTTCCAAGAAAAACTTCAAATAGTAAGGTCAGCTGTGGGTATTGGATGCTGGTTTTTCAGATGGTGTGCAATGGTGTGGGAAGAATCTGCAGTGTGATACTTTCAAAAGTAACCAGTTTCATAGCGTTCTTTACGCTTAAATTATGTTGCTGTGAAATAATTACCAAGTCAACATTTTGGAATCATTTCAAGGCACTGCTCATAAAAAGAGCACTATCTGCTAGGAGAGACCGAAGAACAGTTATTTTCCAACTTCTTATTCCAGTATTATTTATGTTCTTTGGGTTGCTTTCTCTAAAGCTTAAACCACATCCTGACCAAAGTTCTGTAACTTTTACAACATCTCATTTTAATCCTTTGCTACGAGGCGGCGGTGGTGGGGGACCAATCCCCTTCAATCTTTCACTTCCTATAGCAGAAAAGGTTTCTTTGTACCTGTAATGTTTATTGTTTGCATCCTTTTTTGCATAATTTCTGTCATTATTCGTCCTTTCAGCATGCATAGTTGAGCTCCTTTTTGAAGGATTTTGATTTTTTCTTGACTCATGTACAGGTTTCATCTTACATTGAAGGAGGGTGGATTCAGAAACAACAACCAAGATCGTTTGAATTTCCAGATCCTGAAAAGACTTTGGCTGATGCAATTGATGCTGCTGGGGAGTCATTGGGTCCGGTCCTTGTTTCAATGAGCGAATTTCTCATTACTAGCTTAAATGAATCTTACCAATCGAGGTATGAATGATGCTTTTTCTTCTTTTTTTTTCTGTCTTGTCGTGAAATTTCGCTAGTCTGTTGTAGTTTTTACACGTCTAGATTTATTTTTAGAATAAAGTAGGTGTACTTATTATTTTTGTATCGTGCTGTATATTTCAGGTTTAAACCATAATATAGAACGTTTTTTATTTTTGGAACTAATATTGTGTATCAGCGATGTTGTAAAATGAAGAGGAATAGAAGAAGAAAAAAGAAGAGAAAAAGATGAACCAGAAAGAAGACTTGTGAAGTTGCCATGCCTAAAAATTGAATGTCCAATCCTCTGTTAAACCTTATATTAGAACAACACCACTATCACTGTATTCTAGCGTGAAATAAATTTTTTTTCTTGTTTTTTCTTGGTGTTCAACTGATTCCCATCTTTCCTTTGAGATGTGTTTTTCCAATTTAGTTGATTTCCCAAATATCTAAACATGTAAGACCTGACTCCATGAGAGGCTGTGGGAGTCTAGTAGGTAGGGGTGGTCCTGGGAGTAAAATTACTGGAGATTTCCCATTTGTCACATAAACTAGTGCGGTTTGGGCTGGTCTAGTATTTAAATCGGACCAGTGGTTCAGGATGCTTGCCATTCAAGTGTGCTTTTATGTATGGTCATGTATAGAGGTTAGGGGCAATATGACGAAGGGATTTCTGCGAAAACCTGAAATAGTTCCAGGTCATAGACTTTCGATCGGGTAAAATTACTTGACATTCTCTCTATCACTCATTTCTTGAATGATAGTGTAGCTTTTTATCTCAAATTTTACCTAGCTAGTTTTTTTCAATAAATTCCGACAGAGAATCAACACTGTCTGTCCATGCTTTGAAATTTCCTCTCGTTGTTCAATTCAGGGCATTCACTGTATTATTAATTTGCCAATTTCCATTTATCTTCGTTATATTTTTTTATTTCAAGGTACGGTGCAGTTGTAATGGATGATGTGAATGATGATGGAAGCTTAGGATACACGGTTCTTCATAACAGTTCCTGTCAGCATGCTGCTCCGACATATATAAATTTGATGAATGCTGCAATCTTAAGACTTGCGGCTGGTGAAAGAAATATGACCATTCGAACTCGTAACCATCCTCTCCCTATGACAGTATCTCAGAAGTTGCAACACCATGTATGTTGATCTACTAGTGTTTTTTTATTTCTTCGTTTGTTGCCTTGCTCTATATCCATATGAATGATAATTTAATGAAAATGAAGGTTACAATATGTTCTAGTGGGTAACTGGGCACTCCATCTCAAATGTTATGATCTCCGTATCTTTATCTTTTTTTGGTTGGGGTCAGGCGGTTAAGCTTTGAATGCATTTTGCAAAATGGAATAAATCTTATTCAGCTTTCGTATTTTATGTACTATTATTTTGGTAAAATCACTTGTATTGGATGTTTTATGTTTCTAAACTGATAATTCCCTTCCCAAGATCTCGTTATTCTTGAGTGCTAGAGAATGTATCTAGATTGTACTTGAGCTCAACGGTGCACACGGACTGTTGGGTCAAGGCTTTAGTCTGAACATGTATGCTGTCATGTTGATTCTGAATCAACAGATAATCTATCTTAAAATTGTGGGTAATCTATTGTCGATGGATCTGTATTCCTTTATAGACAAATTCCCTTCAATTCTTGAGTTTATTTTCATAGCCTTTTCACAGGCGAATGGCCCAGCATGGTTACCCTCTGACCTTTCAGGTGGATAGTAACTCCAGTAAGAGGCATGATTTAGAGCTTTCCATAGTTCCATGTCTTTCGGCGAGCTTTATAGAAATATGCTTAATGTCGACTGGATCCTAAAGAAGTCCTCTATTTCTTTATGGTTTATTCGTCTTAAATGAATGTTCAAATTGGCTCCAACAATCCATAAGCAGAATGGTCTTGATGCTGTGTATAGTAAAATCACATAATATATGCATTTGGGTAGTTAATTTGATGTCATTCAAGCACAAGTCACCAAAGGATTCCATTCAAGTCTTTTCTTGTTCGGTCGTTCCCTCAATAAATTCAGAAAAGTTTCTGATCTGACCCTAGGGCTGAATTGGTTGTTAATATGTCGTTTTTATTGTCTCATCATTATTGATAATTAATCTTCTAAAAGTTAAATTTTCCACTTCATTGTGTTCGAGGAACTGTATGCACATTTTTCATTAGCCTTTTTTATCTAATTTTCTGCATGCAGGGAACTTGAAAATTGTGAAAGTTTATTCCCAGATATTTTAAGATTGACATTGTCTAGTGACGTAATTCTCCATTTTGTTCTATTTCAAATAAAGCTAAAATTTTCTTTTTTCTTACTTGTAGGATCTGGATGCATTTTCTGCTGCAATTATTGTGAGCATTGCGTTTTCATTCATTCCTGCCTCATTTGCAGTTACCATTGTGAAGGTAAAGCTCTTATCCTCAAATGCATTTTTTAATTCTATGTTATGTAATCTCATAAAAGACTCTTGTTGACTAAATTTCTAAGGGAATCTTAGTAAATTATTTTCTGACTATGTAATGGGTTAGCGCCTATATGGATGTCTTTTTTGGCATAGTTTATGTTCTTTGGCGACTTCATTTCCAAGGAAATATCTTTGAATAAAATATTCAGCACACCTCATTGAGTTATTGCTTGATACTCTACAACCTTTCCACTTAATTTGATGCATATTGCTTAACTTTTAATGTCTAAAATGATCTGGTGGAGGATGCATTGAAGAAAGTGAAGAACTTCATCCCATGGTGAGAGAAGGGCAGAACACCAAGAAAACCCTTAGGAAAGAAGATGAATGCCTTTGAACGGTGGAAGAGTACCGCACCAAGATGATCGGAAGGAAAAGGCAAACATTTCCATGTGAGAAAGGTGGAACACCTAGAAATCCCTATATGTGGAGTTAAGGGGAGAGGATAGATGTAGGCACTAATCCCGAGGTCACAGTATGAAGAGTCTATTTTTCTTCTTCTCTATCTCGTTTGTCCTAGGGATAATGTTTTGTATATGGACGGAGAAACAGCGAAAGTTTAGCAGACCTGAGGTGAATTTGAGTCTCAATGAGTTAGTCACCCCAGTAAATAGGCCCAGCAACTCTAACACAAGAAGAAAAAAAAAAGAAAGATAATTGCTTATACAGTGAAGCATATTTATCGTTTCTGGTTATGTCATGTTGGATAAGATTACTAGCAATAATTATAGTTACTTTATTATTACAATATAACTTCTTAGGAGAGTGGATCTACATACCTGTCTTCAATTCAATGAGTGATTGAATCCAAATCTACGCAGTTAGACGCTATCCCAAGGCCATCTGTTCTGACTCAAGACTAAATCTTTTGACAACTTTTCGTTTCTTGCTTCTCCATGTCTCTAGATTTGCACCAAGATATGCATGATAACTTCCAATAGGTCTTCAATCATCATTATAGAATTCAATCTATATTTTCAGATCCCTCAGGCTGTATGTTTTAACACTTGGAATACTATAGACCTTTCCCTACATTTGATTTTAGATACCACCGAATGCATTATACAACCTTATATGTGAGTCTCTTAGTGAATGAAAAAGTTTACTGAGAATGCTCGCAACATGAGTAACCTCAGTCAAAGTTAAGTATAAGACTTTGTCAGGAAGTTTTTGATGTATGTCTTTATCAATATCAGAGAGAAATGTGCCTTCTTATCCATACACCCTATGATTTATTTCGATAAGAGTTTCAACAGTTTTGCACCCAAGGTTATCAGTCTTTCGTACAAGATGCGATGCATATTTTGATATATTTAGATACCCTTATTAGATTTTGTTGCTTCAATTCTGAGCAAGTACCTATAGTTGTCAAGATCTTTAATTTTAAATTTCTTAGCTAGTTTAATCTTTAGCATTTTAATCTCCTTGTCATCATTACCTATGATCATTATATTATCAATACAAACAGTTAAAATTTTGTAAATAAG
This sequence comes from Spirodela polyrhiza, assembly GCA_024713555.1. NCBI lineage: Eukaryota > Viridiplantae > Streptophyta > Magnoliopsida > Alismatales > Araceae > Spirodela > Spirodela polyrhiza. The sequence goes on along the minus strand of CM046529.1, from coordinate 4,523,198 downwards.
GAGCAATTCGCATTGCTTTCAATATAATAAAAAATAATCTTAACTCTTTTGATCTGTCAAACAATAATTGTAGAGATTGATTTAAGCTACATAAAATCTTCTTCAACCTACATACTTTTATTGGGGTATATTGGACGACATTGCATATATACTTTTATTTACATAGCCTCCGTCCAAGAAGTGGTATTTTACATTAAGCTGCTATTGAAATTTAGTTAATGAAAGAAATGAGCCTTGCAGATTTGAGTTTTTCTTTGAGAGCAAAAGTTTTACTCATAGTTGATAGGATAGGTTTATACAAACCCTTTTTCCACGACCCTTGCTTTGAAGCAATGAATGGTTCATGTGCTTGGTACTTGATAAATAAATACTCATTGAGAGCCAATAAACTTCTTTTTGGTAGGTTGTACAAGATCCCATATTTCATTTTCGTTGAAGAGCCTTCGTTTCCTCATCCATTACATGTAACCACCTTTGGATCCTTTAAAACCTCTACAAAAGAATTTGGAAGAGAGCAAAAATCCAAGATAGATATAGAATAACAGTGTACTGGTGAAAGGCGAATGTAACACATTGTATGTCCACATTTTTCTTGTTATCTCCTTCCGTTGAATAAAGTATTAAATCTCTTTTCTGATTTATCCCTAGGTCCGAGACATGATAGCGTTGTCATTTAACTCCCAAGTAGCATATCCTGGGTCATCTTCATATTTTGGGCATAGTTTTCCATAGTTTTCCATTAATGCTACTGTTCTTAAAAAGATGCTTAGAACTAACTTTACAAATTAGTTGAAATGAGGACTTGAAAAAAATTGATTTCGCTGTCCTAAGAAGCAGTCACTTTGAAAGTGCGCCTCTCTTAGAAGAGACATTCCTGAGGAAGAAGATTGGTAAAAAATTATAGGCTTCACGAAAACAAGCTCTCACAAGTGATGCCAGGAGGTCCTGTGGTGGTAATGGATTTTTTTTTGAGGAAATGTGCGAGATTGTCCGTCCAACGATAGCATCATTGTTGGGAACACTCTGTATGATAGTCTCTTGCTTTGTTACAATTTAAAAAAAAACAATCAGATAGTGAGAAAAGGGTGGACCACCAAAAAAACCTCAAGATGAGAAGAAGAATGCTTTCAAACGGCAAAAGGGTAGAACACTAGGAAATCGCTGGGTGATACACCAAAAGTATTGACTTGCTGATAATTCAAATGATTCAGTGCAGCTCAAGTTGTAGATGAATTGAAATCTCATTTCTGAATTTACAAAATACCTGATTTTTGTTGAGTTGAAAGTACCAGAAATTCCTAGAGGCATACCATCAGAAAAACTTCCTTGACCAATAGGGTAGATCAAGAAAACAGCAGTAGCAGCTGCTACAGGAGCTGAATATGCAACAGCAATCCAAGGACGCATACCCAAACGGAAACTTAGTTCCCACTCACGACCCATGTAGCAAGCTTTTTTACTAACCTTTTATCCCAAGTCTACAAAAAAAAAAGGAACCTCGACCCTTGAGTCCACAAGGGATTGATCTTGAGTTCACAAGATCAGATAAATCATGAGTCCACAGAGGGTACTATAGTCCACTAGTAGAGATAAAGAACCTCTAAAGAGGAAGAAACTTTAAAATGGATTGATAAAAAATTTTGATTGCCTCTTGGGATTACCTTTAAATAGTCTATGATAAATGAAAATGAAGCTAATCTTTGAATTTTAAATAAAATTTAAAATTTGAAGGGAAATGAAAATAGGAAATAGAAAAGGGTTAACAAAGGAGGTGGGATAAAATAAAAAGGGTCTAAAAGTAGAGAGTGATCTAAAATAGAGGGTGGTCCAGAATATAAAGAATTAAATATGAAAGGTGACCTAAAATGAAAATGGCTAAATATGGAGGGTGACCTAAAATGGAAATAACTAAATATGGAAGATGACCTAAAATAGAAAGGGTTAACTATGGAAGGTGGTCTAAAATAAAAAAGGTTAAAAATGGAAGATGGTTTTAAAATAGAAAGGGTCTAAATAAGGAAACTTCTAAAAATAGAAATCATCTAAATAAAGAAACTTCTAAAAATATAAAATATTTAAATATTTTTTTTTCTAAAAAGCCTTTGATCTTCAGGTCTACAAGTCTTCTGCTCCCCTTGATATAGTGTTTTGTCTGCATCAATTTCTCTTTTTCAAAAGAGCTCATCCCTAGGTCTTCAATTATATTCTAGAAAATATTCATATAAATCTATTACATTGAACGTGGTTGATACTCTCATAATCTCAAGTAGATCAATGACATAGGCATTGTCAATAATCTTTTGAAGGATATCAAATAGTATCAACCATCTAGGCCAAAAACCCTTCTGTCGAGGACAAGTGTGAAATGCCAGGAAATCCCTTGGTGTCTCCATCTATTAAGAATGCTCTTAATAGATGGAGGTACAAAACCTGAGACTGAGTAGTGAAGCGAATCTCTTTTTCATCTTCTCTTAAGGCTGATGTGTTATACATAGGTGCAACAATACAGGTTCAGTGGATCCAAAGTAGATCCGAGACCTAATAGGTTAGAGGACTCAAATAAGGTCTGATATTTTTATTCAACCAACCAACTCTAACACAGAGAATTAGAAAAAGTATAACTGGTTTTAGACAGAGAGCACTTTTGACACCATGTAAATACAAAAATTAAGAAAAGTACTTGGAAAGGACAAATTTGTCTTGATTAACTTGAGCTAGGCCACTCTCGCAAAGGGTTAGGTATATTAACAGAAGTCAAATAGGTTAGAAAAGAGTAATAAATTAATGAAATCTGTGAATAATTAATATATTTGAAGCAACATGCTCAGTGCAGATCCTGGTAGCATGATGTCAGCGAACAAGCATTAAGTTGACTTGATGATTTGGTATTCTCTTAAGCTTGGTCATCAAAACAAGGCTTTTCATGTTTCTCTACCTTATGGAGAAAGCTAGTAGATCTTTGCTAGTCTCCTGATTAGTGGGGCACTCAAAACCTGGACTATCTTCTGTCGTTACATCTGTAGTTCTTTCATTTTGACCATTCAGAGTAACATGTCATTTGAAATGAAAGAAAGGACAATAGATGATGATTGAAATATTAGTGAATCCTATTATTGAGGATGAAACTTGGAGCTATGACAGACTGAAGGAAAGTGGGACCTTGAAAATATTGCATTTTATAATAGGATTTGAAGACCACTTTGAAGAATAATGAACTCTTTGTCTGAATTAATTGTGTCCTACACTCTTAACATGTTTGATTACTTTGCCAACTAATAAAAGATAATTTTTCCTTCGTGTAGGAACGTGAAGTCAAAGCCAAACATCAACAACTAATCAGTGGCGTATGTTTTTTCCCTTTGAGCTTTGCATTTTTCTTGTTCCTTCTTAATCTCATTAACTAATTTTTTTATTGCTTTCAGGTGTCAATAATGTCATACTGGATATCAACGTACCTGTGGGACTTCATCAGCTTCCTATTTCCTGCATCATTTGCAGTTGTTCTCTTCTTTCTTTTTGGTACGTTGATGACTTATCAAATTAGTTTACTTCCTCTGTTAGAAAATCCTGCCAGGATGAGGGAAAAAGAATTATATTTCTGTCTTTGAAACATGTACCACTAAAAAGATATCATCTCCTCAAAGTGGCAAAAAAGTAAATCGGACTTTAGACAGCAATTTTTTGGATACTTTAGAGACCAACCCGGTCGGTTCAACACAAAGGGAAAATAGGCTCATAGAAATATGAAGGCATGAATCCATGAGACAGTAAACTTCTTTTTGATTCTTTCATGGCCTGGTAAGCATGTGGCCCGCCAAAAAAAACTAGGCTGGCCGAAAATGAAGTCTGTCTGCTCCTGTCAATTATGGCTTGTACTGGACTCTGGGCTCTGTTTGATATCATTCCTGAATCGTGTATTCCTTTTGAAATGCTCTGTTTATTTGAGTGCATGCTGGGATCTACACTTTGAAAAACCAATCTAACTTTTCAAAAGGCTATGTTTAGTGAGATAACAAACTGTGTTAAAAGACATGAAGGTCTCCGTTTTATTTTTCATTCAATTTCATAATGTTTTTTTGCGATTTTAGCTAATCTAGGATTCATTTACTGGGTATATTAGTGTCTTATCTCTTTATAGTGGTCATTTAATTCACATGCCCTAGTTTGAAAATCTGAAGTACCTCATGGAACAATTGGTTCTTGTGTAGGTCTTAATCAGTTTGTGGGGAGTGGTTCCATTTTGCCAACGGTATTCATATTTTTGGAGTATGGTTTATCCATTGCATCATCAACCTACTGCCTGACGTTCTTTTTCTCTGACCACACAGTTGCACAGGTATCTTTCTGCAATTTATTTTATTTTTAGGTTTATTTTTCATTGCATAACTTTGGTTGTTTCCTTTCAATGTTTGCAGAATGTGGTTCTCTTGGTGCACTTTCTTTCTGGCCTCATCCTGATGGTTATCTCGTTCATTATGGGGCTTATTCGAGCTACTAGTGAAGTAAACTCTGTTTTGAAGGTTTGTTGAGTTTTATGGATACTTTCGTTTACCATTCATTTTTTACTTCAAGCAAGCGTGCCTTCAGTTTTCGCTTTTTTTCTTTCTTATTTACCTATGTCAGATATCTGTTCCACCGTTTTCACTCAGATAAAACCTGTGATCTTGTTTGAACATCTCGTCCATCTCCTGAAGATAGAAGTGAATGTCCATTTCTTTATTTTCACTCCACTCATAGTTGAAGGCCGATTGCTATAATATATGCTCTCTCAACCAACCACTTCAAGACAGATGACCCGGTCACATCATCACACTAGGTAGTTAGAATCATCCTCTGCTAAAAAATGGGTTCATGGCATCAGGTTGTGCATCTATTTAAATTTAAAACCAGTGAGATTATGCCCCTTAGGAAGTTTCAGAGTAAAAATCTTAGGAAGTTTCCTTTTTTCAGGAGTTTATATCCGTTTATACAATTTTAACTCAATCTTTTGGTACTAGTTTTCATAAATTACTACACGGTTCATTTAAATGACTGGGAGATAAACATCAGTACCTGATTTATGAGAGGTAATCTAGAGTTCTATTTGCATGAAAGTTCCCCTCCCTTTTTCACGACCATCTGAAGTTTTTTTCCTTGTTTTGGTAAAAACATTTGCGATATGATTAGACATCTAAATGTCTCAAGATTGTTTTTTATTTGACTGGCACGTGTATATTCTTTTTCCTGGTGAACAGACATTTTTTGGGGCTGACATGTACATTCTCAATTCTGCATTGGCATAGTTCCGCATTTTTTTTAGAGCCGTTGTATTGATTCCTCGTATGGAGTTATTTTTTCTACCAATAAAAATCCAACCTGACGGACTTTCTGTCCAATCAATGCAGAACATCTTTAGATTATCCCCAAGCTTCTGCTTTGCTGATGGCCTTGCATCACTTGCTCTTCGTCGACAAGGAATTAAACTTGGATCTGGAACCCAAACACTCGATTGGAATGTCACCGGTGCTTCTATTTGCTACCTAGGCTTTGAGGTTAGTTGCATTTTTTCCTACTGTACTAATTTCATTTCTATCTGATAGACTATCCATATCATCTGGGAGATTTTATTTTTGGGGGGCTATGTAGTTATTATGATATCATATAGGGTGTTAAAGATACTGGCTAATCCAATTTAAACCCAAATGATAATTAGTAGAGTATCTTCATCTTTAGTAATCACGGTTTCACCGTTCTTATAATGAGTAGAGTGGGCTCATCCAATTTTGAATAAGGACTGTTCTTAGTATCCCATCCCGTGTAGAACAATAGTGAATCTTCATTTCTCATTCTATCGCTGCCAGCGGTGTCAAATTCAATAATTTAAACTGAATAATTTACTTTTCAATTCAAGTTTGTTATGAGTTCAGTCATTTACTGACTAATTTTTTCCATTTATTCAAGCGAAACTAGACCTTGAACCTTACTATCCTCACAACATCCTGGTACTTTGGAATATACTTATCTTTTGGCAACACTGGAATATTTTTCAGCTGTCACTGGCACCAAGGAAAAACCCACAGTTCCGTTGTCAATTTTAATTTTTTATTAGATTAACAGAAAAATGGTTTATATGTACAATTCAAGAGTAACCATGAACTCACACGTATGTCGTCAATGCAATTTGGCCATTTAACTTGAACCAATTCACAATGAGTGGAGTAGGCCCATTTTTATAAATTACTGTTTTAGCAATCAATGTGTGACTATTAGTATTGAGTTAAAGTGACCAATATAATATCAGCAAAATAGGCTGACCCTCGTGATAACATTAATGACTCATTTGAAATTTGGGGACATAAGATTCATGCGAGGTCTCATGCTGTTATCATTCCTTCCACTTTATTTACAAATGGGTTATGAATTTAACCTAATATCCTCCTAAATTTAGAGCCTAGGTTTAAGCTTTCGTTGTGTTTTTCCAGCCTCAGTCGGCAACCGAGTTATCTTTGATGCTAAGAATGTTACGGGTGGTGTCTCACCCATTTGCTGCTCTACATTTATTGGTCTTTATCTCTAGTGTTGTGGCAACAGCATCCACTTCTTCCTCTCTTCCTGGTACCTCTTTCGTCATTGAAACTTTGTCGAAATAAGGTGTCGCTAGGTGACTCGTATATGACATGGATCCTATCACTACATGATGTAGGCTGAGGCTACTGCAATGCAAGCGCCATTGCCTGAGGCCACAGCTGCAATATGTAGGTGCTGGGAGTTGCCGCAGGGGTGGCAACTAAATGTTCCATTTGTTGACCAGGATTGACAACACGCAAGCCATCCTGAAATGTGAGGATTGAGGGTTGATCTTGACGTGTTGTCTCTTTAGTTTGACCTATCTGTACTCTTTCCCTTTGAGTCTTCTTTTTCAAATGGTTGACGGCTATGTATTGTTGATCTTGACGTGTTGTCTCTTTAGTTTCACCTATCTGTACTCTTTCCCTTTGAGTCTTCTTTTTCAAAGCGTTGACGGATATGTATTGTGGATGTCTTTCGTTTAACATTTTAACTCTGTCATCTACTGTTCCTTCTTCAACTCTAGTGTCTTCTAATTAGACTTTAATGGCAACCTTATGTGCTGCACCCTCTCTCAGCATTTAAATAGATGAGAAATGAGGCTCAAATTTATCCATATTTCTCGTTCTATTTCTGACTGAGGGGAAAAATGTTACAGAATTCGTTCCACAGTTTTCGCAATTTTGAATTGTATTAGATAACGCGTCATTTCAATTCTCTGGCATTTTTTTGGATGTTGCAGTACTTCGTTACATTCTAGATGAACTTTAGGTCATATAATTTAATCTTCTCATAATGTTTTGCTTTTTCTTTGACTGTGGCAGAGCGTGGTGTACTTCCTTTTGACACTTGGCCTTGAGCTCATACCGTCCTGTAGATTCAGTTTCCTTATGATCAAGCAGTGGTGGCAGAGTTTCCAAATGAATTACCAGAGTTCATCGCCAACTTTGCGGAAACCTCTTCTTGAGCCATCTAAAACTGAGATTCTTTTTATTGATGAGGATATTGACGTTCGAGCAGAACGAGAAAGGGTACTTTCTGGTTCTGCTGATAATGCTATTATATACCTGAGAAATCTTCGTAAGGTATCCAGAAAAGTTTCTTGAGTGTTTTTTTAGATGGACTTTATTTTTAAATTGAAATGTTATCTTACAAGAATTTCCAAGCAGGTCTACAACGGTGGACGTAATCAAAAGGCAAAAGTTGCGGTGAGTTCCTTATCATTCTCTGTCCAAGAGGGAGAATGCTTTGGTTTCTTAGGTACAAATGGAGCCGGCAAGACTACAACATTGTCAATGTTATCAGGTACGATGACGCACATTTTTTTCTTCACCGTCCCATCTAGAGCTTCAGTTCTTAATCCTGAATGTCCCTTTTGATCGTTGCCCTGGTCTATTATTTGCCAAAGCCCCTGGAATTGTTTGAAGGATTTAAATGTCAGCTTTGAAATCCCCATTAACTCTTTCTCCGTGGGTAATCAAAATAAAACATTTTTTGAATTTCCTTTCTGTTATACAGATTTAAAAATTGCATCTGTTGCAGAACATGGAAATCACAAGTATCATAATTTTGGGGAAAGCATAGTTTTAATTTAAATGCTTGACAGTTTAATAAGTTGGCACATTACGCTCTTGACGTTGCCAGTAGTTCCACAAATCTATCTTCCAAGGATACTTTAATGATTTATTGGTTATTTATTTGTTTCTTGTAATTGAAAACCTGGTGCAGTAAATGAAAGAAAGCTTTTGCCAAATGGTCACGCATTGATCCTATGGACATGTTTTCGGTGACCTCGGCATATCAATAGTGAAACGGACTTAAAACATTTAGGTCTATTAAGTGGAAGTTCATATTAGAAGCTGTTCACAAGGGCTTTAGTAAAATTGTTTCTCTGCTGAGTTCAATATGTTGTATATAGAAAAATGTATTTTATTTCAGGAGTTTCTATTACTGAAATGAGTTTTTGTTTTAATTTTATTCCGATTATTCGATATTTCAGTTTTTATTGGCGTTTAACGTAAAGACTTAAGATGCCATTGGTAACATAGATTTAACCGTTTTTTGGTTTAAATATTCCATTGTTTTGATAAAAAAAATTTGTTTTGCGTGATACTGTCATCTGTTTCCTTTTTGACGAATACGGCATTTCTTACTAGGAGAGGAATACCCAACAGATGGAACTGCATATATTTTCGGCAAGGACATACGAATGCATCCTAAGGCTGCTAGAAAACATGTAAGTGGCTGAAACATAAGATTCATACATGTAATTTCTGTCCATTTTTTTCATGCCGCTAATAAATTTTATTTTTCTGGTCGTTTCTGATCGTAGCAATATATTTTCCTTGTGGTGTCACAGGTTGGTTACTGTCCACAATTTGATGCACTTCTGGAGTTTCTGACTGTTCGAGAACATCTTGAATTGTATGCGAGGATAAAAGCTGTCTCCGAAATGAGAATAAAAGATGTACCACACATAACTTTCTAGATTCCTTCTCGTTTGTTTCTATTTGATTTTCTTAGTATCTTGTTATGTGTGCATATTTGCTAATTTCTTTTCTAAACTTCATAGGTTGTTCAGGAAAAGTTGGAGGAGTTTGACTTATTGAAGCATGAAGATAAACCTTCATATTCTTTAAGCGGCGGGAATAAGCGCAAGTTGTCAGTTGCCATTGCAATGATTGGAGATCCGCCTATAGTAATCCTTGATGAACCATCTACAGGTTTACATACAAGTTTTCTTATACTTTCAGAGTCATTTGCACTAATGAAATATGTTGTTTCTTGATTGGTTCACGTAATGCTGAAATTATGGGATTATTCGCTGGAACAATGCTATAAATCCTTGAATCTTGTATTTCTCTTTTAATCCAGCTACACACATGAGGCAACGGTAATGTCTCTCTTTATTGTTGAAGTAATAAGTAAAAGATTATTTGTTCCCTACTGGGTTTTGAGTCATTTCACTTGACCCAAATATTAGATGGGTCACAGAAGGACAAGATGCACCATCAACCTCATATGAGCTAAGCAATGGGGCCAACAACTGTTCCATGGGTAGTAACCAGATGACTCGGCCAACGAAAAGTATTCATCGTAGGTTAAGTGAAAGAAGTCTTAACGAGAGAAGAAAAACGTGCAACTGCTGGTGAGAGTCTGGACGTGATACATAGGGACGAGGTGAGTTGATATAATGGTAGAGGAGGATGCGGATTTTGAATAATGAAAGAAATTGATAAGCACAAAAGTGCGAAAATGGGATTTGATATGACGAGAAATGCAGGCAACAGGCTTCAAGATTATGGCAATGGTAGTCTTCATGTTCTGAAGTTTTACGGAAACAAACTTGGTAGCCCAGGGGTGGACCTTCATGTTGAATCATGTACAACTGATAGTGTGAAGAAACTTGTACTTTGCCTCAGTCGTGAACAATATAGTATGGAGTGATATCAGTCAGACTTATTAGCTTTTTTGGTTTGAATCTGAATATAGATATTTCCATTTTACTCCTAATTTGAATGAGGTTCCGGTATGGACCTAACTTTGAAGTTTTTGATGAGCATAACTGCAATTTGGTAAAGAGAAATAATAAAAGTCATAAGACATTTTATATTTCCATATAAAATAAGACATTTTTGAAATCACGTTACTATTAGTCAAAAAAAACATCGTGACCTTTTTTATGTAAAAAGAAACTCTTTATTTAAGCTAAATCCAACAGGGTATGGTGTCAATATATTCATACCAAGTCACGGTTTTCTCTTCAAATTATTTTGTTTGGGAGGAAGTAACTGTCTTACCCCATCATTGATTTCCTAGATACTCACCTGTTCGATTGCTGATAAACCATAATCTTGATTTTCTCGTGAAATTTAACTCTGTAGAGATTAGTTTATTTTATGCTTATTTTATTTTCTCAATATAATTTTATATGCACGTATTTAGTATATGTTTCTTTTCGTCTTTATCTTTTATCTGTAAAAGTTTGAAATGACGCCTTTCTTATCGGTTGCAAAAGTTCCTACATATGGCATTTTTCATTCAATTTCTTTAGAAAATGTAGTGATCTGAAACAACCCAAAATTAGGTATGGATCCTATTGCGAAACGATTTATGTGGGAGGTTATTTCACGCCTATCAACTCGACGAGGAAAGACTGCTGTGATTCTCACAACACACAGTATGGCTGAAGCGCAAGCATTGTGTACTCGGATTGGAATAATGGTACTTACTGCGGCTGCTTTAACCATACAAGCTTTAAAATTAACCACCTCCTAATGTAAACATGTGGGCTGACTGTAAATTATAACAGGTTGCAGGTCAGCTCAGATGCATTGGAAGCCCTCAGCATTTGAAAACGCGCTTTGGGAACCATCTTGAGCTTGAGGTGTGTCAATAAGTTCTTAGTCTTAATTTCCTGAATCATATCTAACTGTTTCTTTTTTTGAAATCAGGTCAAGCCAACTGAAGTGAACTCCACAGAATTAGACGAACTGTGTAAAAGAATCCAAGAAGTACTCTCTGATTTTCCCTGCCATTCGCGAGGCATACTTGGTGATCTTGAAATCTGCATAGGTGGAAGTGACACCATTTCTTCAGAAAATGTGTCTGAAATCAGTTTAACTCGAGAAATGATAAGTGTGATTGCTCGGCACCTTGGGCATGAAGAGAGCATTCGAATACTAGTGTCTTCTGAGCCCACCACATCAACTGAATCGTCTCTAAGTGGAACTCTTGGCGAACAGTTGTCTGAGCAGCTTCTTCGAGACGGTATTGCTAAGCTTTTCTTTCCTCTGACCATTGAATTTTCCGCAGATTATGCCCTTTTAATGATGAATCGTCTATCGTTGAGTCTGTCATGATATTAGTTTCAGAACGAAGCTGTGTGTTAGATTTGAAGTGCCAATCTGAATTGTTCTAGTTTCATCACCTGGATATTTCGGAAATTTGATTAAATAAAAAAAATAGCTTTAAAAAATGTAAAATTTACGTGCCCACAACGACCACTGAGTAAAATATGAATTACCACGCCTGGGCAATGCAGATTCACATTGTTGTGCCAGGAGACATGGCTCCTTCCCCATTTTATTTTGTTCAAATAGACTGCCCTAACTCTTATAAAAACTGCAACCATTTCCGGAATCCTGTGGCCTCGTTTGTGATTTACATTATCAATCATTGAAAATTGCAGGAAATAGATCCTTTCAGAAAGGTTAGTTTATGGACGTGACAACGTCACCAAATAAGCAATTACTCTCTTTATAAATGTCTTCTCTAGACTTTGGATAATTTTCCCAAACCTGTCCAGTTGCTTTATCTCAACTCACGGAATCCTGAGGAAAAGAAGAATATGGTTCAACTGAGCTGTAAATTCTTGACTATTGCCAGGGAATAGGTTCAGGTCCGAAGCATTTTACCCTTCCAATATTTTTCTACTGGAGTATCCTTCATTCCTTTTATGTTCTTTCAATGGTTTTGAAAATGTGTTTGAAGTTTTGAATCCGAAGTATAGGAAGTTTTGATATGCTTGTCTAGAAAGCAGTAACAATGGACAAACTTTTCATGTAGATCACGTGACGTCGAACATCCAAAGGTTTTTTAAATCAGCTGTATCCTAGTTTCACAGACGAGCGTGCATGTGTACACGTTTACATGTATATATGCATGTGTCTGTCCTTGAAATCTCCTAGTACAATCTCTGTAAAATATCTGTGTTGAGAACCGTCCAGAAGAACTTAAAGATGAAACTCAACGAATTATTTTTATGCTCTTTTAAAAGAATGAAACTTAAGTGTTGAAATTAATGGATGGTGAGGAAAATTAATCAACGGATTACTAGAGAAAATTTTATTTTGAAAATGGTCACGAACCGTTCGACTTTGTATGTCATTTCTGTTTCTTTTTTGTCTGATGGAGATGTATCCAGACCATTCGTACGCTTGTCAATGGCCTTTACGCAAGCCTGTCCATTTTTCCGTAGAAATCTTCTTGTTGCCTCGGGTAGCATCATCTAAGAAAACACTATGATTTGTAGCTTGAGAACATTATGCTTGGGCAACATTTAATATTGGTTTTTCCTTCCTGTTAGGTGGTATACCTTTGAGAATATTTTCTGAATGGTGGCTGGCTACAGAAAAGTTTTTCTTGATTGACAAATTCATTCTCACTTCATTCCACGGGGCAACATTTCATGGTTGCAATGGATTGAGTACTAAATATCAGGTGAGTTTTTCTATTTCCGCAGTAATGAACTCCAATTTCGTTTATTTTTCTATTTCCGCAGATTGAGTACTTAATATATTGGTCTAAAAAAAAGTGAAAATAAAGAAAAATTCCTACAGAAGAGAAATGATCATAAAGCTGCAGCCTTAGAATATGAAATTATCAGCGTGCCGAGACAGTGCACGTTGATAATTTCATATTCTAAGGCTGCAGCTTTATGATCATTTCTCTTCTGTAGGAATTTTTCTTTATTTTCCCTTTTTTTTAGACCAATATATTAAGTCAACTGCAAACGCATATAGCCGGCTCATTTGACCAAGCCTTCCTTCTTCCAAATCATGCCCAAGTTATTGCACTTCTCTTGTTTCCTGTTACAAATACAGTGAATAGGGAGAAGTGGGCAGTCACCTCCCAAGTGGGAAAGAAGGAGACATTAAAAACTATAGAAATACGAGAATCCAAAAAATATGGGTGAAAGGAAACATTAGAAATTATGAAGACACTGTAACAACGCCCCCCCCAACCCACGCACACCCGCCCAAATCTAACTCACAGGGATCATGCTTCAGATCAATGTCGTGCCGATGGGCCTGCCTCCACCATGTGTTCCTCCATAGAGGGGGTGTCAGTTATACATGCCCAGATTATTTGCCTGGGGCTTGCAGAATTTTTTACCAAAAAAATCTTGCAGATTTGCGCCAGTGAATCACAGTGACCGCATGAAGACATAGATTCCTGCCTTGGATATCATAGAAAAGGTGCCCGGCGCTTCTTATTTTCGGAAAATCATGAACAACTTCTTTGAGAAAACGATGCTGGCCTGTGCCTCTCCGGCAACTGCCTTTACGCACTGCCAGACAGTAGATTGCCACTGCGACCTTCCTCTGGCCCCTTTTAATTAGCCAATACTTGATGCTAGGGATTCTTTCTCAGCTGATAAGCTCATTATTATTATTATTATTATTATTATTATTATTATTATTCCAGTGTGTTTTGGTACAAGTGTAGGAAGGACTTATTATTCTATTCCGGTGGGTTTCTCAGTCAGTAACGTTATCGATCTGACTTCTTTGTGCCAGTTGCCATATGGAGAAGGTTCATCTTTGGCGGACATATTTGGACACATTGAGCACCACAGGTATGGATATTGGTTATTTATGCACATTTTAGTGGCGATCTTCATCTGACTGTGTCCTCGCCCTTTCTCGCCACTCTCTAGGAGGAGACTCGGTATAGCAGAATACAGCGTCAGTCAGTCAACGCTGGAGACTATTTTTAACCATTTTGCAGCCTCCCAGTGGACCGTTTAAACGACGCTCCCTGTTCTTTGGGAGTGTCAGTGATATCCACCCCAACAGTGTTTGGCTGGGCGATCATACCATTATAATTTTCCCTTTTTTTTCTTTTTTTTTTCACTTTACTCTGTAGCTGGCCTGGTGGGCTCGATTTCTCCACTGCCTGATATAACTGTTGTATATTCTTACTCATTTTTCCTGCATTCAGCGTTGTGAGCTGGGCTATCTTGTGAGAGGTAGCTTACTTAAAAAGGGTACCTTGGCATGTATACGGAACGATTGAATGTATATGCATTTATATGATATGATACCAGCTGGTGATGATGGCCGTGGCGGCTGGATCTTATTCAGCCGACTGTTAATGTTCCAGCGCTTTTGAATATCTTTATTTGGAAATGCCACCCACAGAAGAACAATTCTCTCTTCTCCTCATCCATCATCTTCGATTCGATTCAATGTTTGATCAAAGATTATAGAGCTAGAAAATTCCCGTTGACCAAGATCACCGCAGGCTCCATGAAAAGGTGGCCACTTTGGACCCAGTCCCCGGTGTTCACTCAAGTAGAAAAGACTAACACACTACCTACTGATGACCACTGAAAGGAGAAGAAGAAGAAGAGCGAGCAACAAGGAAGACTGCAGATCGATTTCTTTCGCTATGGCAACTTCTGTTATGATGGAGAGAAACAACGAGTCAACAGAGAGTAAGCCGACCCCGCGAGAACCCACAGGAGCTTTGAGCTGAGCTCCTCACACGCCAGCTGGGGAAAGTCAACGCCTTTCAATAGGACGAGGGATCACGTACAGACATCAAGCTCCGGAGTAGAAGGGGTCGGCGGAGTCTGCATCCACAGCCTGCGAGCTCATCTCACTGAAGCTTCGCTTCCTCCTCGTGGAGTCCACATCCATGGCCACCTCTCTCTCGGCCCCTCTCCCCGGCCCGCCGCCGGCCTCCGCTTGAGATCCCTGTCCCTTCTTGCCCGAGGAATCCAGAGCCTCTCTCTGCTTCGCGTGCTCCTCTTCGCCCCCTTCCCTCTCCCCTGCTCCCCTCTCGGCCGGAGGAGGGTGGCCGCCGGGGGTGGGAGGAACCGGCGGCTCGCAGCCGCTCAGCTTCATATACACTTTCTCCACGGTTTCGCTGATCTCTTTCCCCAGGTTGTCGTCGTCAAGGATCAACTCCCAGACGGCTCTCGAGGCCTTCTCAAGCACTGAAGTCCTGCAGATTGCTAGCCAGCAGAGTTAAGACCCGGCCCAAAATGCGCGCTTCCTCTTTAAGAAATCATCAGACCTTCGACGATCTCGTTGACTACCATTGGGGGCAAAAAAATGGCCGGACCCATGCAGGATTTGTCGGTGCAGAAAGCAGCAGATGGCCCACTACCCACCCCAAGAAGATGCCAGCCATGGGAAAACCAAGTTTTGAAGGCATCTATTTTCGGAGAGGATGCAAGTTTCAGAGAAATAATTGCGCTATTAAGTGGCTTACTCTAGCTCCTGCCGGAGGGCGTCGAACAGCTCGCGCTTGGTCTGTTTCTCTGCGCCAGGGGTGTTCAGCACCTTGCTCTGCTCGACCATTGAGATTGTATAATTCTTGAGCTCTTCCTGCGCCGAGGAGAGAAATGAGAATGAAACGAGATTTATGCCGATCAAGTTTTCACCCAAATTCAACCCAATAGGCGGAAATTTCATATGATTTTCACTCGGAGACGAATTAGTCGTCCAAATAGAATATATATCTTCTGATATTTTTCTAATTGGGTGAATTGACCGAAGCAATATATTCGTGTAATAAGTCAGATATACAGCCAGAACTAGTTCAATCAGTCATTTCTGGTGAAACAATCTACCGGCCAGGTCAGACCTACGATCGAGCAGCTGGGAGGACAGATCCAGACCAACAATCCGGCCATTGAATTGCTGCTACCATTTCCAGACAAGGAACCTCTGATGTAGTGTAGTACATGACATAGACCTAATGTTTGTAAAATGGGCAATAAGTGATGAATAGGAAAATTTAAGAGCTTTCCGGCGTGCAAAATGCCATCAGAATTATAACTTGATGAACGAGCTAAAAGTAAAGAGCAAACTGCTGCAAAAGATGGAGAAGAAGATAATTACATTCCGCAATAGCTGTAAAATCATATTGTGCTGACAATCTGCATGCAAAAAATAGGAACGAGGCTGTACTACATGCTTGATTCATAAGTGGACAGAAATCATGGAAGGCAAGACTTACGTTGGCCTTCAGTTGGTTGATTATCTTCAACCTGATAGAATCAATTGTCCCATCATTCATCAGTGATTCCAGGACATCCTCAGGAGACACCACAGGGGAACCCATTACTGACGTGAAACCTGATTACCACACCCAACGATGGCTATGCAACTGAAGATGATGTACACCGAAAACAAATCCTCGATGTTGCTAACATACCATTCATCTGAAAAACAAAAATACAAGGCCAAAAGAAAATTCAGCGCACTGTGAACAAGAAGAACTATCAATGTGACCAAAAAGTATAATAAAAGGAGAAGAAATTAGATCGCATTCCACTAATCTCCAAGATTTCTAGATGGGCCAGCACGGTCCTCAAATACATGATTACAGAAACACAACACAACACAACCCAGCCCTACTAAGACATTTTTGCCTCATTGCCGTAACTTCCAAAAGAAAGACCTGTTAGCCATTCTCAGATGTTTCTAATATAAATTTTATGAATATTAACTTTGATCGTCAAGAATTTTTTTTTTCCTTATCTTCTGAGATTGAGCAGATTAATAGTCACAAAAGGAAATTTTCTTGCATTGTTTCCTCTCACCAAAGAATCTGACTCAATTTTCTAGCCACCACTACGTGATACTTTTTCAACACCTGCTTGGCTTGTAAATTTATTTGAATGCAAACTCCTCCACACTCCCTGCTTTTTGAGGTAATGATGAAATTAGAATTCAAATATTGGATAAAAAAATGTCTTCCATGGGACTCACTAAAGAAAGCCTTTAAATCACCTATATGATACCCCAAACACCAAAGCAAGACATCAAAGGAAATCATCCAAACAAAAATTTTCAAGAAAAAACACCCGAATTGCAGAAATTTATTACAATCAATACTATAAAACCACTTTTTGCTTCCTTCTCTGAGAAGGAACTGATAAGCACTTCGCACGACTTCACTCTGGTAGATTCACCCCCTTCCCAGCCGATTCCAATACAACATGTCGCTCATTCCCAACTGAGCTTCTTATTAAGGCCACTGCGATGGAGAATGTACCTGCTAATTATTCAATCTATCTGTTATTCTCTCAAAAAATTTTAATGAAATCAAAGTTCTAGCTTATCTGAAACTTATTTTTAATTTACTGCTTCCCCTAGTATTAAGTCAAATAATAAGATGGTCCGTGCCAAACCGTGCAAGGCCTTACACATCAGATTTCAAGAATATTCAGTGGCATTCGGAGGAGACCACAAATCCATCCAATGTGGATCATAGTTTCGATGCAACAAGGTAATCTCAGATCCACTGACTAAATATTTGCATCCCCACCCTCCACACCCTATGACAGCCTCTTTCAACTCTCTCAGTTCCTGAATACACAAACTCACCCATGCTTCTTTGATCTCAGGGACCATAAACAGAAACAAAAAGCCTGATGACAACCTAATTTACCATCCATGAATCCCACTGGCACAACCTTGCGACTGCACCAAGACCAGGCCAATAAGTACCCCTCCCAGACTCTGCTGACAGCCCTAACCTTATATTAACCCATGGTATCGTGTGCACTCCAGGAAAAAAGAAATCACCTCATCATAACTGCTTCCCCTCCCTGAGTTTCCCTTCCCAGATTGATCATTGTCAATCCATGATTTCACTAACGTGAAGAAAACGGAGGACCCTTTGGATGGTTTTCCCCCCACACGTTCCACACGTTTCTGTGATGATATCTCTGATAGCAACTCCAATCTCCTCATATCTCTGACAGGGTGTCCATAGACCATCTCCTCAACCCTTGAAAGGAAGAGCACTTCAAACCCTTCCGCGAAGCTTAAAGTCGCCTGTGACGGATGATAAACGATGGCACGGTACAACGGAACTAACCCGAAACAGATAAACCACACCATCTTCACAGGTTCGACAACCCGCGCGCTGCTCCCCGCAAACACAGCCGAAGAAGAACTCGATCCCAGGTCTCCCTTCCCCCAAACTTATTCCCCTGGCACCCGCCCACATCATCGCACGCAGAGGAGCCGAACCAGCCTCTCCCCCCCTCCACCCCACAAGTCGCCGCCGCTTACGCACCAACGGAATGGAGACAAGAGGACTAGGATCTACAGATCACCTGTAGAAAAAAAAGAGAGCAGCGACGAAATTTCCCCACCTCATCAAGCTGGCGTCATCGCAAGTCACGCACGTAACTCTCCGCACCCCTCCACCTGCTGCCCCTCCGGACGTCCGCTTTGGTCGCCGAGCTCCTCGCAGGGGTTTCAGAGACCTCCCCATCCACTGCAATCCGGCGGCCTCTGCAAGGGCAAAAATATCTCCTTACCCACCTCCCCCGCCCCGGGCCGGCCGGCGAGAACCCCCCGGTTCACGCTCTACACATCCCGGTTCACCTCTGATGCGACGGCTAGGAAGAAGAAGAAGAAGAAGAAGCTCAAGCTAAGAGATGCGTGATCAGAGGTCTGGATCAAACCTGCTCCGTTGCCATGTTGAATTGGGACGTTTCTCTGCCGGACGTCGGAGGAGGAAAACCCTAGAAATCGAGACTCAGTTGGAGAGGAGAAAATGAATCTTGATGTCATTTTAGGAAAAATCGGCACTCATATTTATACCTGACCCCCACAGAGGTTAGGGATATAATATGAATAAAAAGTAAGAATATAATAAAAAAATTAAAAGGACAGTTAACTATTTTTCAACAGAGTAAAATGTTCTTGAAGTCTCCATGAAATCATAAAGGTCATTTTTATTTCTATTCAAAAAGTTGAAAGTCATTCTTACAATGAAGCATGTGTATGCTTCACATATATCTTTGGAAGTTTAACATAGATTTTTCTTAGCTCAAATTAGTTTGTTAATCGACCAAACTATTTTTTTTAGTGGATCAAACTAGCTTGTGGTCTTAACTTGATTTGTCTTGGCTCAGATTAGTTTGTTAACAGATCAAGCAAGTTTGAATTCTGACTTGATTTTCTTAGCTCAAACTAGTTTAAAGTTTTAACTTGATTCTTCTTAGCTCAGACTAGTTTGTTAATGGGTCAAGCAAGTTTGAATTCTGACTTGATTTTCTTAGCTCAAACTAGTTTGAAGTTTTAACTTGATTCTTCTTAGCTCAAACTAGTATGTTAATGGGTCAAGCAAGTTCGAATTCTGACTTGATTTTCTTAGCTCAAACTAGTTTGAAGTTTTAACTTGATTCTTCTTAGCTCAAACTAGTATGTTAATGGAACAAACTAGTTTGAAGCTTTAACTTGATTCCTCTTAGCTCAAACTAATTTTTTATTGGATCAAACTAGTTTGAAGTGTTAACTTGATTCTTCTTAGATCAAAGTAGTTCATTAATGGATCACACTAGTTTGAAGTTTTAACTTGATTTTTCTTAGCTCAAACTAGCTTGTTAATGGAATGAACTAGTTTGAAGTTTTAACTTGATTTCTCTCAGCTCCAACTAGTTTGTTAATGGATCAAATTAGTTTGAAGTCTAACATGATTTTTCTTAGCTCAAACAAATTTGATAATGGATCAAACTAGTTTGAAGTTTTAACTTGATTCTCCTTAATTCAAACTAATTTGTTAATGGATTAAACTAGTTTGAAGTCTAACTTGATTCTTCTTAGCTCATACCAAGTAGATGTTTGGAAGGTTAAGCTTCCTACATTAGACCTGCTTGGATGGTGTAATTTCATATTCTACAAAAAAAATAGTGAGCTGAAGTTGAGACTAAGTACAGAGGTACTATCAACTGCTGCAGAACTACTCATGCCTCTTACCACAAAGGCAAATGCTCAAATGGCAAAACTTATATGGCAGATGTTGAATAATACCATTGAATAATTATCAAGAGTATTTTCCTTCATTTTTCTTGAAATAACTTTTTCACTATTTCCAAATTACGACAAGAACTTTTTAAAAACCTTTGAAAAATTAGTTTATGCACAAGATGGCAAGGCCTCAAAGATGGGCTACAAATTTTCCTTATCTTTTTATTGCCCATCACCAAACCCATATAGAAGAACTTGTCCTCTCTACAACATGTTAATCCGATTGAACCGTAGATAACTTTAGATAAGGAATTTAAAAAGTCAACGTTGACATTTTCAACACATGGTTTATCTCATTCTTAAAGGATTTAATATATATATACATACAACCACATAGGTATGTGTATATCAACAAATCTTGATTAAAAAAATGCTTAACCAAAGTAGAAATGTCAATGGACAGATGTCACACAAACAACTGACTGTCCCTTGCTAGGATTGCTCATGTGCCACCTTAGGTGTCCAAAAGCATGCTTAAATGACCTTTCCTTTCCCCAATCATGAAAAGAAATATCATAACAATGTGGCTTCTATTTCAATCCTCAGATGTGAGAAGTGAGGAAGGACAAGGGGAGAGCTCGTCTCGTTGCCTCTTCCTCAATCAAGCTGAGGTGAGACCCAAGTATCCCCTTCCATAATTGGATAGGCAGATTCTTTCCTTAACTAGAGAAGACAGCCCCATCTATAACTGAATGGGCCACCTCATCTATAATTGACAGCCCCATCCTATCATCCTTATTTGTGCTATGGCCTATTCTGTCAAAGGACAGTTAGGAGACGCTAGAGAACCAGTCGCACATCCACATCTAGCACGCTCTGCACCAACTGCACAAGACATGCTGGTTATCCCATGACAATTATGCCCATGCTACATGCACATGTGTTGATCACATGCATGTGTGGCAGCCTCAAACATGTACCAGTGCCACTCCACACCTCTCATGTGCCGGTGTCATGCCGTAGCATGTTAGTAGCTAGTGAGACCCATGATGGCAGTGCACACCTCCCATGCACCGCCGTGCATACTGTTTGTGTCATGCTGCCGCAACATGTGTATGCCATGTTATTATGCCACACATACCACACACGCTAGCCACACACCATTCTGTGCCTCTCATGTCCCATTGCCATGCCACATTGTGCTAGTAACTAGTGAGACCTATGAGGGCATCGCCCCGCACTAATGAAGTTCACCATCACACGTCCCATGCACTGCCGTGCATATTGTGCCATGTTGCCTCATGCCATGCTGCCTCTATGTGCCGCTCAAGTGCACACTGAGGCCCCACAATAGGAACCTTGCTCCATGATGTTGGAGACGTGACATTATCCCCATCTGCTGGATCTGACGTCCTTGTTAGAGAAAGTGGAGACCTTGCCTTTTTCCATACATAAGGGGGATGCGAGATAACATAGTAGATTCGGCGTTCTAAAGAATAGGGCTGACAGTGAGAATCCAGACCAATAATCTTGTAGACATGGCAATTCCTGAGGTGGGATATACCTGAGATTATAACACCAGGGATCATATCCTGTCCTAAACAACATTCACAGTGCAGCCTAATCGCAGTTCTTCTGCAGGAGGCTGAATAACAAGTGACTTTGAGGAAATGGCCTTGTGGAGTAGTCCCCTTTGACCCTCTCACCCCTGCCCTTTGACCATCCTGTGGTCCTTCATATTGCTTGCCGTGATGAGTTGATACTCAGATTGGGCCATTTCGCACATCTTTCCAAACCTTTGCTCGTAAAAATTCCACAGCTCAGACCTGGTTTTAAAAAAAAAGCAGAGACAGAATAATGTAAGCAGCAATTATGCCCAATGAAGTGAAGCTAAGCTAAGCTGACTAGTAGAGAGAGAAAGTCTGGGAAACGATGATCCACACCAGTATGCCAAAAATTGGAAGGGAGCAAACTCTCCATATATATCATCAACATGCTTGTCAACCATTCTAATGGTGACACAGCTCTGTGAATGGAACTGCATGGAGCATTAAGAAAACCCCATGGAGGGTCAGGATACAATTTTGGGGACGAATGTCAAGGAAATGGAAGAAAAAAGGGCCACCCACCTGTTTTAAGTGCCTAATAGTCTCAGAGTCCGATGGAATCTTATGATAAAATCCCATGCACATGAGGACATTGGCACGCGTGAAAGGACCAAAGCCGTCTAAACAAGATAATTTTTCATTCAGTTGCTCATAGCTTGATGGGTCTGATACGTCACATGTTTCTTCAAGTTCCTCTAGCTGGATCTTCTTCTCCACTATGGCTCGAGCAAGCGACCGAATGCGCTTCGCTCGGTACCCAAGAACACAGCGTCTTGCCAGGAAATCTTCATCAAGGCCCGCCAGTTCTTCTGGGCTTGGAAAATGTCCAATCTCAGATAAGGGCGGAGGAGAGAGAATCTCTTCTGCATCAGGTATCCCCAGGATTTGACGAGGTTTTTGATTCATGCTTGAATCTGACCTCTGCCGTTTTGGATATTGATGAAGGTTGTCGCCAGAGCTCCCTAGATTTGCACAAGTTGATGATCCTTCAGCTCCTTCCCCCACAAAAATTAACTTGAGCTGGCTTTTTTCCTGGCGACTGTTCTTTCTTTTGAGTTCTTTCTTTCGAGGGGTCCTCGGCTGAAGATTCTTGAGGACTGAGAAGGCTTTCAACTCTAATTGCAGTTCACATAGCGCTCTGGCCATCGACAAAGTCCTTGACCACCTGGATCAGAATAGTCAGCCATGGCGGTCGAAGCTCTCCTAGATTAATTTGCGTGAAAGGAACATTTCTAAGCAAGCCACGCAGATTGCTGCGAGGAAATGGAGAACTCGATGAAACAACGCAAACGATGAGATTCAAGCGAAGATGGCATGCTGAAATGGGCTCGCAGACATGCTTCCTTTGTCCATTATTAATCAGTATTTTCATTCGAGGGGGCTCATTTTTTTTGAATGAGGTTGGTCGGCAGATGATCTCGTCCTGTCGGAAGAAATTGCAGTGAATAATCGGCCAGCCACAGCCAAGGTGAAGAAAAAAAACCAGACAGAGGAACCAAAGCCGTGGGAGTAGTCGTCCTGAGAGAGGTCGCTCACTGGCAGTTGCAGAGAAGGATGCACTTGACCATGTCTTCGAACAGCGTGGGTGATCGGAATACTCGCCCGAAGCCCCTCTCCTTGGCGACAAGGTGAACCTTGTGAAACTCCCGCACTGCCCGGTCGTCCTCTTCGCTGATCCGAAGCATCCGCCTGACCTGCGCCTGTGATACCCCGGAAGAATCAGGCCGCTGCTTCCAAAGAGGGTAGAAAGAAATGGCGAGAGAGAGGGAGAGAGAGGTGGGGCCGCACCAGCAAGGACTGTTGGTGGGGAAGGGAAAGAGCCTCCGCTCCGAAGACGAAGATACGGAGGAGAGATGGCCTGGGGAGCGGGTGGGAGATGCGGACGACGACGGGGAGCGGGGAGGAGGAGGAGGAGCGCAGGCGGAGGGGCCGCTGGAAGGTGCGGGTGGCGGGATCCCATCGATTGGGCGCCATCATGAACAGCCCGTGGCTGCAGACAGCCCTCTCCAAGT
This sequence comes from Spirodela polyrhiza, assembly GCA_024713555.1. Taxonomy (NCBI): domain Eukaryota; kingdom Viridiplantae; phylum Streptophyta; class Magnoliopsida; order Alismatales; family Araceae; genus Spirodela; species Spirodela polyrhiza. The sequence goes on along the minus strand of CM046529.1, from coordinate 4,499,528 downwards.
CGAAATCCGGGTCCTCCACCGCCATTCTCACCTCCACCACGCCGCTGCTCCGCTGCAAGTCCAAATCGAAATCCGGGTCGCCTTCCCCACCCCCTCGTCCTGCTCCAGCCGCCTTCTCACCCCCATCTCGCAGCTATCTTCCTTCCTCTGAACGATGGAGAGGAGAGGAGAGGAGGGAGGGCTGGAAGCAAGATGGGTGAGCGCGACCACCGGAGATATGACCGTTGGCCACTGCGGCTTCCCCCGGAGGGAGGGTGCTGCTCCATACCCTTTCTTTTATATACTTCCGGTCAGAAAATTAATTTAAAAAGTGCATTTTTAAGTACATGTTCGGTATAATCAGTTCTAGAAATTCAAGGTGTTCTTGATATTTGCAAATTTCGTGTTTTTCAAGGACCCCAGTCTAATTTTACCTTTGTATTCGCATTCCCACGCAGGTATGCGCACCAAGGGTAAGAGGGAGTGATCAGTGTAGGAAGGGATCCCTTAAGAGCACCTTACATTTTTCACAACCCATTTGTTGATTTGTGATGTACTAAAAAGGCAAAAAAAAATATTGGTGAGGGAAAAAGGTCGTTTAGGGTTCTCAAAATCATATTTCATTTTTTTTAGTTGCATAATTAAGTTAATTAGGTCAAAAATGTAAATTAAAAAACTTATAGTGTACCTGCTTCACTCTTTGAAGACACCAACTTTCAAGTTCCACTAGATTTAGGGCTTTAACACTATCCAAATATTTCCCAAGATAGTGTTCTTCTAATTCACAGTTCTAAAGTCACCAAGTAAAATTATCATCCAACTAATTTTCTTGGAATTGAAACTACAGATCGACCAAGCACATGTCAACTAATTTCCTTGGAATTGAAACTATAGATCGACCAAGCACATATATTACTCAATCATAATTATATAGAAACAAAGGTGTTCTTGCAAAAATGGTGCATAACTTCTTTAAGCGTTGAGACAAGAGCCAAGATGTAACAGGAGAATAGTTTTTATACTTGAGAAAGGTGTAGTCTCTACAGTGGACAATCTCATACTAAGATTTTAGAGGGACTAATCCTTTTGTGATGCTACATTCATTGTGTTTTACACTTGAAACATTCAAAAAATAACCCCCCAAAATCATTTTAATGGCTAATTCACAACAACATAACATTTTTTATTTTTTTATTTTATATTACAATGCCATTACTTACTATATACTGGTTTGTTTATATGAGGTTGTTACTACCTACTATGTATTATTTTTTTTTAAGTCGGTCTACTCGTATGACTCAACCCACTTCCTATGATGAAGTGCATTTTTTTTTTTGCAAATAATATTTCAAAAACTTGGGATACTTTGCAAAAATTAATATTACCAATTGATTAGGATTTAGTCAACTTCAATTCATTAATTATACATTTATGCCTGTACTGTTCACTACAAGAGTTGAGAATTCTTCTCATTAACTTGGCTCACTTCATACAAAGATGATGTGAAACCATAAATTGCATAAACAATAAATCTTAAATATTTAAAAAAGAATGTTAAGATTTTACATAGATTAAAAATCACATAATCGTGTTCACAATATAAAATTACTACCATATCCTACATGTACTCAAAATTACTATTGAGTGTGAAAAGTCTTTATTACCAAAAGTGTCAACTTTTAAAAATAAGAAAAGATGCAAGAGGTTCTAAATGATCTTGAACGCACAGGCAACTTCACCAGCAGTTGTGAAACAAACTTGATGTTTGATATATGCCCAACATAAATTTACTATTTGAAAATCAATGCCACTTAGAGATAATAGGTCCTTCATATTTACTACAATAAACGTGTTCTTCAAAAGCCTGTTATAAGTGCAAGAGTGTGGAGTAGCTACCTTACCCTTGAGGGAGCATTGAAAGGCCATTTTTACCTCATCTGTCTGACAAAATCACCAATTTAAGAAATGTCAACATGCTTGTATCAATTTTTTGAATCATATTAATATAGATGACCATTTTGTTTGCTTACAAGGTCAAAGAGGTATAATCCACAGGGTGCCAAAAGTGGTCACACATAGGCTTCATTCATTTGAAGATCCAGAGTAAGCTAGTGGCTTGATTCTGCCATACACCCCCAATTAGCTGAGTTGACGATAACATATTTACTATGTTTAACAATACTACATCAAAAAATATGTAGTATCGGAATCGATCAAGAAGATAATCAACTCTACTAGCGGCTTCTCAGTTATCTCATAATACAATTGTTCAAGGGTCTCGTAAACATCAATCAAGGGTAGTGGGCTCACATCTTCATCAATCTTACCTGTACTTACTATATAGTCAACTAAGACATGAGAGAGAGAGAAAGAGAGAGAGAGAGCACCATGTTTGCATAGTCTACTCCCAAAGATAAGAATCCGAGTCCACCACCATTTTGAGTATGCACACTATGAGCAGATCAGATCAAGCAAGATAAATGGCCAGATAAGGTCCAGAAAATGGGTTAAGCAGAGAGGGAGCTGACACTCATCAGCTTTTCCATGCATTTCTGAGAAAGCTAGGAAGTCTGTCGGGCGATTCAAATTCTATACAAATGATAAAAATAGAAAAAAGCGCAGAAGAGAAATGGATCAGAGGAGATCACAGGCAAGACCACCAAACCGTGCAGCGATATACAGAAAGAGTAAGAAGAAGAAGAAGACGAAGGAGAAGAAGAAGAAGAAGAAGAAGAAGAAGAAGAAGAAGGAGAAGAAGAAGAAGAAGAAGAAGACGAAGGAGAAGAAGACGAAGGAGAAGAAGAAGAAGAAGAAGAAGAAGAAGACGAAGGAGAAGAAGAAGAAGAAGAAGAAGACGAAGGAGAAGAAGACGAAGGAGAAGAAGAAGGAGCTTTCCTAGAGAGTACCAGTACCGCAGACAAATAAAGGAATGATTCAAGTTCATGCAGGGCGCAGGAGGGAGCATCCCCGGGGATGTACAGGCGGCACTGGGACGGAGACCAAACCTCATCGCGGGCTGGCCCACGGCGGCGACGCTTTGAACCTCAGCCCCTGGGACGACGCGCCATGGCTCAAGTCGAGACTGTGGAGCTGCTTCATGAGCTGAGACCTCCGCTCCTTGAAGAAGTCGAGCCGGGCCGTCAGCTCCACCAGCGTCGACGAGGCGACCGACGGCTGCCTATCAAAGTCCAGCCCCTGCAGCACCACATTGCACAGCGGTGAGCCACTGCGGGCGGCCGGAAACGGCGCCCCTCGCCGTGCTCTGAGCAGATCGCTGACCTCTGCGGGCCTGGAGGAGCTGTGGGCCCCGGAGTTGACGTCGGCGGACATGCTGGTGGACGCCTCCAGGCTCTTCGAGTCCGTCGAGCTCGGCGAGTCCAGGGACATCTTCCGGGAGAGCTGCTTGCCGGCGGACGGCGCCTGGGAACCAGCGTTCTGCAGATCAGTACAAGCTCTCCTTCTTATAGAGCACACATAAAAAAGACGAAGAAAATCCAAACCACCCAACAACAACAACAACAAAATCGGAAAGATCGATGCTCATCAGTCTAACACAGGAGCCATATGGAAGGGCAAGACCCACCACCAAGAATGGCAAATGGCCAAATCAGATGAAATGGCTCGTCCATCCGAATCAAGATGAATATATATGATCCGATAACCATGGGGAGAACTCAAAAAAAGGATGACAGGGAGAACAAGATAAGACCATACATCACTTCTCTGCTTCTTCTCGTGATTGCAGAAGGCGAGACTCATGTCAAAATCTTGTTGCAGAATCCTCCTGCAGCCATCCAACAGAAAAAGAGTGGTGAGGACAAAACAATCGATCAGGTTAACTGGACGTACTAGAGAGTGATGACACAGCCAATGAGCAGACATAACTGGACGTTCTAAAAAAAGCGTACTCAATGAAATAAGTGACGCAAAAACCCTGGGCTAACTTCCTGTAATAGCATTAGGAATACACTGCCCTTATCATGGTGGCAAATCGAGTTGACAGGAATAGGTCAAGGTAAAATGCATATACAGGAATTATCAGGCAACACCGTGAACAACAATAATTTTTCATGCGACCATGGGGAATGGGCGGTGCTTAAATAATTTTACTCGTGGATGCACAGAGATAATCAAGGAGTTTCAAATGTTATTGGAGGATTACTTGTCAGGGGTATTAAATGGCGTGATGTAAATAAATTTCCTTGTGAAAGTTTCGAAATATCTCACAAACTTCAAAGAAATTTATCACCTCGTGGGCACAGATGTCTCCCCCACACATCATATGAATGTATCATGAATTCCTGCTATGGAGAATAATTTCTAGATTGCTTGAATAGAAAATCCATACGTGTTCTCCCAGAAACATGATATATTATTTCAATAATGCCAAGATTTCTTCAAATTGCATACGAGATATACATGAACTGGAAATACATGGTTTTCGCAGAATGCTGTTCTTTCTTCATCCCGAACAAGGGTATTTGAATGGAATAGATCGGAGTGGAGAGAGAGAGAAGAGAGAGAGAGAGAGAGAGAGAGTGATGAAAGTGCATTACATTTTTCCAAATACAAAGGGACTTGCAGCATTTGTCATTGGAATTATCAAATTCAATGGTAGGCGGTGGTCCAGTTCTCGACCATGTAGGTAGTAAAAAGGTGTCACCCATAGATAGTCACAGAAAAGCAGATAATCCTTGCAATGCAGCACTAAAAGTACATTTTCCAGCAATATTCGTTTCTATTATTATAAATCAAATCAGAGACCGATAAGTTCTTAATCAAAAGACGTAAAACGTACAAGCTCTACAAAAAGAATCACCCTCGGATCTAAATATTTCTGGTGTCCAAAACCCTCGTACTACTCAACACACTGCAACAGTTCTTTACCTCTCAAAATATTGAAATTATCTAGTTTTCGGGCGTCAACAGCATAGAACGTTTAACAGCAATCCTGAATCATCCCAGCATGAGAACTAGTTCGAAACGCCTTGTTCTTCTCGAACAGAGTTTATTATATCTTTCGGGAGATGTATAAATAATACTTTTATTCATACGAATCTGAATGATTGCAAATGACTTATAATCACAAATTGTTTATGCATGAGACAGTATAAAGATTAATATAAAAATACGCCTTTTGAGGACAAATCGGAATTAGGATCTCACGGTTGAACATTCGGTAAATGGTCACAATTATCAGCGAGAGATCCATAGTGATGTTGCCGATGTTGATTAAGTTGAAGATGAAGTTCTGCAACCTTCTGCTTCAATCTAGCTACATCTGCTTCAGCAAGGGCAATCTCCTCGAGCTCTGCCCTAGTCTTCACAAAATATAAAAAAAAATAAGTTAACAAACAATGTAGAGTTCACATACAAATATCTTCAGGGATGAGTGATGTCTGAAGCACTAAGCTCTAAACCTCAGCCCAACCTAATGTGAACATCTGGATTAAGAGCCAGACATACCTCCTATTGCGCTTGAATAAATTATAAAACAGAACTATTTTAAGTTGATTTCGGAACGAAAACTTTCATTCACCATCAAGGGCTTGTGCGAGAAAAGTGTAACCCTAACCATGAATGCATTTTCTCATATGATTCTACAGTCAAATAATTTTCCCAGCTGAGTAAACATGTCAGATAAGATAAACTTCATAGCTAAACAAGTGATAATAAAGATGATACACAAAGCATTTAACCTATACTGAGCCCAGCTGAGCACTCCAATCTAGAGCTCAATATCACCACCGAATATAATATGACGTTGTAACTACCAACCTTGGAGTCCATGTTCCGAGAACTAGAAAATTGTCCAGATGATATACTAAGACCAACTTCCAAAGCTGCTCGAAGATCCCTCTCCGTTTGTAATTGCTCTTGCAGTCTCGCAACCTACACCAGCATTTCATAGAGAAACACATTTAGACGCAGAGATCTCTAGGATTTAGAAATGTATTAGATGTAGACGGGTTAATGTACTATAATCGGTGAGAGCACATTTTCAGATATGGCAACCATATTTTTAGCAATGCACGAAAAGATAAAATCAGGGCAGTTGAGAAAACCCAAGGGTATATTTCTAGCTATGACAATCATATGAACTACCCATGCAAACGATCTATTGCAACATCTGCCGGTTCGGATTCGGGCATGTTTTAAATAGTTCATCCTGTGCAGACTAGCTACTTTTCGACCATCTTTCAATCCTCAGAGGATCAGACTAAGCATAGAAATTTGCCTAAAGCAGTGCCAACCTGACAAAAAGTTGCCTCCTTTGCACGTAATATACACCGTTTGTAACAACAAAGTAACACAATAATCCAATTAAAAATATCATGACAGTAAGAAATATCGTCGCAATCCATAATCCAATGTTTTCATAAGCTGCATGCTGATAATACTGTAAACAAAGCATCAATACGTTATTTAACCTTATCCACACAAAAAAATCATATGAATTTCAGATACATCCTGAAAGGACAATTTTTATCGACAGTAAAAAGTAAAATAAGCAACATACCGTAGACGATATAAAGGGATAGAAAAATGCAGACAAAGAAAAACAAATTAGGAAAAGCATAATCCTTCGCAATATAGAAAAACCGTGTATTTCTATATTTACATCCTGGTCGTCTATCAAAAGTTGGAAATGGTAAGTTAAAAAACCAAACTCATAATGATGGCAAACTGATAAAGATGAAAACCTGCATATGTATTTGATTATATTCACTAGCCCTACCCTACATGAAAATTTGACGAGTGGCCATAATGTTCCAACAGCAACCATAAATCTGTCAACAGTCGTGTTCTCTCAACCAAATCACTTTTAACCCTCTGCCATATTTCAAGACCTTGTGCAGCCATAATCATCAAATATTTTTCTGCATATCCTATTATCAGCAAAACCAAGATATTTAAGCATCATTGACTGGCAGAGAATCATTTCATTCATTACGGCTCAAACCGGATCTATGTTCAAGAACACCTAGGAGACGGGAAAACTATCCACCAGAGAGGAGATAGCAAAAGTACACGTTTCGTTTAGACAGGATATCATTTCAACACACTATTTCTATTCACATTGCTGCAGTCAGTGCAACAGAAAATTTTCAAAGCAGAAAAGAGTCAGGAGCAATAAAGCTTAAAGACCACTGGCGAAAGGGCAGTTAATTACATCTTGCTCAAGTGCCAGGCGACGTTCATGCAGAGCTTGCTTTCGTCTTTCTAAACTAGCTTGTAAAATCGCATTGCCTTTGGCCTGGATAATACACAAATACATTACAGAGGATGAAGTAGATCACTAAGGTACTGGTGCGTACGAAGTAAAAATCAAAAAAAGGGGAACTAGAATTCGTGCTTTTCGAAGTTCAAAAAGTGTAGAGCATTGTTGACATAAAAACCTACTCTTTTTGGAACGGCAAAAGATATTAATCTTACCTCTTTGGCAATCCTGTTCAGCAAGTCATTCTTTGTAATCTCAAGCCTCTGAATAGCAAGCCTAATAATAAAACACTAGTAAGTTTTCATATTGATTTCAATTTCAAAATCAAAAGAACAAAGAGAGAGAGAGAGAGAGAGAGAGTATTTAAAATATTGGTCAAATACATTTGTACTCCCCTTTTTTCAAAAATCAATCTACTTTTCGAGTATAGAATCAAAAGAGTTATTCAAACCCTTCGACGTTAGCATTAAATTCTAAACTAGAAAAACTTAGTTATCCTTGGATGCGTATTTCTGTCGTTTTTTTGCCTTTTTTTTCTTTGCGCATCAATTTGGTTCCAATAATATGCCGTTTACAAACTATCACAAACAGTTCCATGATATAACGACACTATCGAATATATGATATCGCTAAACTAATTTGAGCCATTGATGAACTAACTGAGTTGTAGTATTAGTTTTAAAGTGATCCATGCCTGTCTGAAAAATCAGCAAACACACTGACCCAACAGAAAATAGAACAAACATGACAACCGTTTCACCACTTGTCAGGAGGAGACCAAAGTACTCTTTCCCTAGACATCCAAGTGCAGGTTCTTATGCTAAGAGATAATGCCTGGCCAATACAGTGGCAAGAAATGGGCATAATATCCTAAAAGTGATAAAGAATCTAAACCACTCGTGTGCTCATAACATAAGAAGCCCAATCATGTGTACTCTTTCGAAGTTAATTTCAATCCTATGACTCCAAAAATTTTCCACACAACCCCAACAACTCCTTTAAATCCAAAAATTTTCTTGGTTAGATATTATGCTATTCTGTTTTCTCCAGCAAAGAGATTCCACCGAAACAATTAGCGTGGTTCTGTCAAAAAACCGTAATCTACTCCACACACCGATTGAATTAAATTTTGACTTTATATTCATCACAGAACAACATGCAATGGAGAATCGTGAAGAGGCCAGAATGCAGAATTGAAACTGAGTTTCTGCCATTAGCATCTTCCTGAAATCAACTACCCACATCCTAGGATAGAAAGTGATAACCAAAGGACCAGTAAGTAATTTATCGGACAAAAATGACATTTATGATCAGCTATGAAAAGGACGAGTTGGCCATGAAAGTCACGTACTCTTCTTCCTCTGAAGAGTCTATAGAATCCACAGAATGCTTCTTCCATGCCTGAAGATTTAGAAATAAATTAGCAATATACCAGAAAACCACATAAACAGTAACATCAAATTGTAATTTCCGTGGATGTCAGTCGCTTACAATGTTTCGGCCCCAAAAATTTGGCCGTTTGGAATGGCCACTTGAACCGTTTGATTTACTTGGCGGCTTCTCTTCACGCAATTCAGTTCCTTGCACGGGAAAAGAAATTCCTGGCTCCATGGAGGAAAGAATGTCTCCCATTGACATGGGGGACTCCTGGACGTCCACACAATTAGCATTTTTTTCTACTAATGATTTCTCTGGTGCTTTGTGTGATGATTCGTGGTCACTAGATTGAGCTTGAGAAACTCCATGTAAATCCAAATTTGTCCCTGAAGGCTGGCTTCTTCTCGGAGTTTCAGCATCTGAATCTCCACCATAAACCTGGAAAACCACACATCCATTACCAAAGATGAAAGGAGGCTAAAGTGACAGGAGCAATTAAAATAAAACAACCGGTACTGTGTGAGCACTATATAAACCGATATAAGTGTGGACGTAGGCAATTCATTCAATGGATTTCGCCTTTACTAATTCCCCCACATCAGTGCCTCACTATTGAGCTAAAAGTCACAAGTTGGTCTACGTCGAACTGGGTTTGCAAACAATGTTCCAAACCAACCAAATGAACAAAGCAAGACAATAATACTCCCAAGCCTCATCATTAATTAACAAAATCATATTGACAAAAAATCCAACATTTCAGCAACTGTAGAATCACATTGCAGTCTATAAGAACTGCGGCAAACGAGGAGCACCTACAGAGCTACAGTGATGTTGCACAGGTCCTAAAAAGGAAAAACTGAATATGAGACTCGTTAGAGGCTCTTAAGAATGCTTTAAGTAAACTAAATATTATCAAATAAATCAAATAAACCAATTTATTCTACTTGCTCAACATGGAATAAAATAATAAAAACAATCAAAGAGTCTGAAGTGCGTAGTCACTCAATCTATTTTATTAGTTAATTACGGATAGCATTATTAGCTTATATAGAGTAAACATAACAGACCAAAAGAGTATTTTACAATATGCGACTAGAAATTTATCAACAAGTATCCATACCTTATAATCATAAAGATCACTCCCAGCATACCCACTGCTTTCACTCAATTTCCCACTCAGTACACGGTCAGGATCCTCTTCTACTTCCAGGTCGACATCGTTCTCAGCATCATGGAATCCATCACCCTTAAAATCTAAATTGCCATCGTCACTTGATTCATCACTCCCACTCTCCTCCACATGGGTACCAGGTGAAATCGCACAACTCTGAAGGCTATCACTCTGCGAAAAAAGGAAGAAGGATTCAGATTACATAATGATAAGGCAGTGTAGAACCACTAACAAACTGAAAAAGGACACTAGGCTCTTGAAGGGTAAAACAATAAGTCATCAAAAAAGAGGCTTTCGCGCATTAATTCAGTCTCACAGTAATGCAATGCTAGGTGAACAGAACTTACAAATTTTATCAACAATGAATACCGTATGATAGCATGTTAAAGTTGCAATTATTTACCATCTTTTATTCCGACATTTTAATAATTGAGTCTTAATAGGTATTTTCGACATCATCAAAATTTTGAACAGTTGAATGTCTCTATCTTTCAAGATCACAGATGACTAAACCGGCCCATTCCACTAACCATCTTTTAATTTTATTTTCTAAGAACCCTTCAATTATCGGCCTCCTCAAATCCTTGAATTCAGCCTATGAAAACCTCTTCACGGAATTGTTTTATTCCTACTCTAGTTTGAACAAAATGAAACAGTTTTTCAACTCCTCATACTGGTTTTTTTTATAATGCATTCCATTGATGGATCCACGATTGCGGATTCTTCACTGACTTAATGCTTAGGGTTGAAAAGGGAGACGGACTGGTTTCTTCCGAAGGGTTTCTTCCCAAGGGCCAGGAAGGGCCAGGAAGGGTAATACGAAGTACATGATATCCCCCTGCAGGCACCCAGTTCATTAGATCCAAACGAGTTATGATTGCACCCAGAAAATTTTGCAATTAGGAACAAATGGCACCAATCAGGCATGTAATTATTGGCAGAAGGACCTGATATAAAACACGGGGCAAGTAGATCATTAGATCTCCCAGCAGATCAAGACTTCAGTCTAGAAGATTCCACATTGAACATTAGGGAAGGAGTGGGCTGAACTGTATAAATACGCACTTCCCCTGTGAATAAGGGGCGGTATCCTTGGTAAGAGTGACATTAGAGTAGAGAGCGGGAAATTCTCTTGAACTAATTTCCGCCGGTTACATTGTTCTCTCTGTTACACCTTGAATTCGTTGACCTTTTCTCTTGATTGACTGAGCGGAGAGGAGGGGTCGTAACAATCTCATAGAGAAGTGAAAGCTAAAGCCAATTCACAAATCAATTCTTTCAACCTCCAATACTACCACCTCTTTATCCTACGCTCCTAGTGTTTAAGCCTTTGAACTTCGGAAGCATCTGTCAGGAAGTGTGGTTAAATAGGATAGTGGATTGCATTGAGAACTATCCCAAAGTTTCTCCTTTACTGTCCCACGGTTGTGGTTTAGGAAACTGATTGGAAGAGATACACTTGTAGTTTAGGAAAGATATCAAGTCAGGGCCTGGTGCTACGGATAAAACGGACGAAACCTCTCCCCCTATGAGTTAAACTCCAAAAGATAAACTCCATGTCAACAGTAAAGAAACAATATTTTAATCATTGTTCTGGCTCCGAGTTTTATTTTTCAAGTGGATGAGTTGGGTCTCAAAAAAAGATGTTTGAAAGTTGAATAAAATTTAAAATGAATGAAACACAAATACAGCATTATTTCAAAAATTCTTGAAAAAGAAATATCAGTTTTATCTACAGGTGTCGACTATACTTATACAGTGTTATAAACTTAAACTAATAAGATAACCATGAAGAGCACACAAATGCAACTGTGTAAAGAAATGAAAATGTTCCACAAAGGATACTTTCAAATCATAATTTCATCAACTTCAAGAAGTCAAGATTGAAAGAACTTCACTTAACAAACAAACAAAAGAACTACAGCATTCTAGAATCCTTTTCCATCAGAAATAATAGAATGAAAAACAAAAGACATAAAAAAAGTCTACAGATCACACAATGAAAGAAATTAAAAATACGGATGGCAAGAGCATACATCAAATATATTATCGTACTCCTCAATGAGAGTAGTTATGATGGCCTGAGCATTGTTGGCAGCATTAGCAGCAGCTAGAAGCTGAGCAGAGGTGTCACCATTCACATCAAAGTCATCTTCTAGCTCACACTCGCCAGCCAAAAGTGGACGAAGCAGCAAAGGCGCCATACAAGCAGCAACAGCTGAAGGAGTCATCCGGTTATCAGCAGTGGGAGCCGCAATAGTATGCATCATTTTCAGGATCCTGAAGTCCAAATTGGAGAGAAACATGAACGTTAAGATAATGCTAAGAAACAACTTAATCCATGATTGCAACTCAACGTTAAGGTAATAAGTAGTATTACCTCATTCAAACTGCAAGATTAAACTCATGCCATGCATAACCAGTTAAAACTATTACTATAAAAGAATCAATCAGGAGCAGGATCCATCTTATTATCACAATAGGAGGGTTAACTGTTTTCACATTGTTCTATGTGAGATATTTCAATTTTTTTCCTCAATAAGCTTCCGGCTCTATGAATCTACGGTAAAAAAAAATGATGACACAGTGCAAGTGAATGTAAAATCCAATGTGAAATATGGATTGCCGAATCTTTGGCGACAGGCAAGGACAAAAATGTGCGTTAGAAAACAAAATGGCATAATAGGTTAGTTACCTCTGTAATAATCTACGATTAGGCTCTGGAAAAGTTTCAGATATTGCTGACCGTAGAGCACTAACACGAGCCTCCTTCCGCTCAATTCCTTCCAAAATAACACGAATATGCCGTATAAATTTCAGGGGAAAAAAACAGCAAAAAAGGTAAGCCATAATAGACTTTAGGCGTCAACATATTGATTTCAGTAGAAACACATCACATAAGAAAAGAAGGCACTTGAAACGAAAATTAAATCATGACTCTCCATAAAAACCTGACAATTTATTATTCACCACAATGAAGGGTATAAGACATACAGGAAAAAAAGTATTGAATCACCCCCATGGTACGGTTCACATTCCCATGCGGGATTAGGGTTTTGGGATGTTGAGCATTAATCAAGTTGAGCATCTTATTTCTCCACATTCCCGTGCGGGATTAGGGTTTTGGGATGTTGCTGCCAGTGATACAGCGCTCAGCACTAGTAAAACACAATATCATGTTACATAATAACACGTTGTGTAGCATCACCACGGATTCCATAGTTTGGATCCAGCAGAATCTGACCCATTTTCTCAGCAAGCCCAGGGTACGAAATAAATCAGATTGATTTTTTATCAAAAGTAAGACGTGAAATCTTCGGTTTACTCATCTCCCTCTATCCCTAACCCATAGGTACATCGTTTGAATCAACGGAAAACTATTCTTCTGTTCTATTTGAATCCTGCATATTTTCCACTACAGAAAAAAAGATAGAACAGCTCCCTTAAAGGATACAATGCAAGACTAGAACACAATCAGGTAGAGAACACAGTGAAAATAATTTCCAAGACATTAATCAACGATGACAGACATGTATTCTACTTTGTCATCCAAAGATCCTCACATTAATCGCGGAAATCTCATGTGCTCCATTAATAGAAATAAGCTTGACCACCGATGATTAATGGAAGCTTTTCTTCATTCAGAAGACGGAATCTTACTCCCCAATCATCATACCAATTATTTTGACAATTCTTTGACCATATAACGTGATTGATTTTTTGGATTCCAACTCTCAACAGCTACAAAAAATCCTGACCTTATAAAGCACGCCAATTTTGAAAACAATTGTAGTTCTAGCATTTCCGCAAATCACAGGGCAACAAGGGAATCAAAAGTATCGTATGAACTGAAAGTAGTCCGTTATAAACAAGGTCATAATGCACAGCATTAACTAAATAACATTTTCTAAAATTGATAACCAACATCAGGTCATTGCAGTTCATATTGAATCTCTTCACGTTAAAAAATATAAACCATGTACATTACACAATGGCCATCAATTTTCTGGCTTCAATTAAAACATGAGCCAAGCCTAGTGGAATAAGTCAAACGATACAGTACGAAATGAAACAGGCAACTACGGATATTCATTTTTTCAGATCACAAATTTATGTAGATATTCCTCGATAGAAAAGTATGCACCCCATGGCACATGTATCCACTATATCCTAAATGCATTGGAGTCTCATCATCGAAAACATCTTGATACACAGAAACTAAAACCCCTTCAATTTACCATCTATTAATTTTTGGAATAGCTAAAGCAGAAACCTTCAGTGTGAAGACCCTGACTACAAATATTTAACTAGCAATTGAAAAAATGCATATTTCCGTAGAAGAAAATTATATCATCCACGAGAAGCATAAATTTATTGATTCAAACTACACCACAGGGAAATAAAACCAGTTCAGAAGAAAATCATGAAGTTTGTATACCGTCCACACAAAACTTACTCCCGTCCTAAACCCAAATTCGAACGTAAATACATCTATACAACTGCTAGACAACAATTTATTCCCAAGGTTCCACAGACAACTTTTCTAAGTACCTAGCATATGCTTCCTTGATCATAAAGACCATGCAAAAACCGTTTGAATGCATTTTCTGACACAGTAAATCAGAAATCTACAACTGAGGTGAGTGAAATCTCTTTTATCTGGAAATGTATTCATCATCTAAATACTGCAACAATTTCTCTTGCGGCGATTTTGTGACAATGTCATCACATCTGATTCCGTATGGTTTATCTCGTAACGTAGGTCGGTGCATTTTGTACATGTCACTCTCTAATTCAGTCAGAAACACAGTTGACAATCTTCATAATACATGGCGTACCAGGACAGTTTAGCATACTGAGTATGGCTATTTACATGCCATCAAGAGAGAATCATGGAAAGGTAGTATGTTTATAAAGTTCAAAATATTAAAATCCCGATTACTGATTACCTTTTATATTAACACATATTTGTCCACGTGAGTACATGCAAATTTACGTGTTCGTCAACAGAAGGGACCTTCCACAACCTTTAAGCATACAAACGTAAATTCATGATCGTGCTAACCAGAGCAAGACAAAGATGGCTTAAGTGTTGGAAGCCACCTTCTCCCCTAGGCAATGCCTTGGAAATCACAGGATAAACCGAGTGATGGTAGCCATAGATGAGTACAAAAGAAGTATCAAACAGCAACCAATGGGAAACTAGGTGGGAATTAAGATAACAGGAAATCAATGGCAAAAGAAACTAAAAATACTTGGGACTTACTGAATGCATCTAGTAAAGCTGTGCAACAAGATGCTGGAACTGGGGATGATGGAAGCTCCCGGAGAAAATGCTGCCAATAAAACGTCGGTAAAGCACTAGAAGACAGATTTCATATGCCAGAACCCAACGCACAAAAAAAAATCAATGTGTACCTTCACACAGTCACCAACTAAATGTGCATCTTCATCTGATGTGAATTCAGTCCTCCCTGATACAAAGATAACCTTCAGATGATAGGGGACAAACAAAGAACTGTTTACAAGAACTTGTTAAATAGCAACAGCGTAATCTACTGATAGTTATACTAAAAATGAACCAAAAATAAAGAAAGAGCACAGCCAAAATAGAGAACCTTGTTCATATTCCTGGATTCTACGATCAACCTCTTCAACATCAGCTGCCTGTCGAAGGATACCCTCTATATTGGTTCCTGTTGAAAGCTCAGCATTAGGACTTATTTTCTCAACAGATGGCTAGGACGAATATGGCAGGATTTATCGATCATACACTCCATGGAACTGAGAGTAATATATATATATGACCAAAGTGCAGAACAAACATTGCAAATAGTGAAAAAATGCGACACTCTAAAAGAAACTAGGTTCAACCTTAAAAATATATCTGGTCAAGAAGCAGAAAATTTAGAGCTTAAATTATAAAAAAATCTGTTCAATGTAATGAGTGTAGCTTAAAGGAGCTAGATACAACACTGTTTCCAAATGCTTTACGTTCACAAACATTGATTAAATACTTCCTTTCCACCACCATATTTCTCCAGGAAATAACACGTTAAAAAAGTACTTCAACTGACCACAAAACTGATCCTAGGATCTCTAATCCATCAAATATCAATGCAAAAGTAGATTTCATTCACTAAATGAAATGCCAAAACTTGATATCCTCGCACATTGCACTAAATTTGTTCAACATATTGCAAACATTCGTAAAAATCCAGATCAAAGAGGAATCAGTTATTATCCCGTCAGAAAAAGTGTGTTAAATGAGGGAATTTTCATCCTACAGAAAGATGAATATGAACAGCATGACAAAAACAAATATCGTAGTGGACACAATTCAGTGACAAGACCTACCAAACTTTTCAAGAAAACATAATGCTTTCTCTAAGAAGGATGGGCCTCCATCAATGTCCTCAAGAGCAAGCAAAATTGGCCGTCCAACAACCATAGACTTTACAGGACGCTTGTCTCTCCCTGCATAAATTCATTATCAGTCAAATATACCATGGAGGAAAACGCAACAAAAATTGTTGACTATCCATCCAAAAATAAAATAAGATTGTAAAGAACCACAAACATTGCTGCTGCATAGATCCTTCAAATGCATCACTAGTGTCATTACGAAATATCCCATTATGTCCCATAACAAGGGCAGCATTCGGTGCCTGTGCCAGAGCAAGCTCAAGGGCAGTTTTCCACTCAAACAGGTCCTCTGACGTCTCCGCCTATCACATTTAAACACAAGAGTACAACAGAAATAAGCAGTACTGCTAGATCACCAGTAACTCAAGATAGCGAAATAACGCCAGCGATTAGCTACCTTAAGGGTGAAAGCTCGGCCATCACGTCCATCAGGAAATAGAACAGTCAGCAGTTTTTTATCCTCCCTGACTACAACACTGAACGAAAAAGAAAGTTAAAACAGAAGGTAAACTGATGGCAAATTCTGCAGCAAAATACACGGGCACAAACCTCCCGGAGTTGTTTAGGTCAATGCCCCCCAAAGTAAGATTCACTTCACCTCCTCTCTGGGGTAACGCGCTCTGAAAAACAAAGATCATGACGAATAAACAAAGTAAAGATAATTGCAAATCGTAGTGAGTCAACATCCTAGGATCTTTTATTCATCATTTACTTGGGAAAAGAAAGAAGAGGCACATTCCTACATCAATAGAATACACAGTCAGACTGTTTTTCATAATGAAATTCACATTTTATTCGCAAAAAAACAGCGGTACAGAAGTACAGAAAATGGTTATATATCCCCAAAATTAGGGGATTACCACCAAAAGAAAATCAGCCTACCTCAACTCAGACAATAACAGAAGAGGTAGTGAAAGGAAACAGAGAAGTGATCCATTATAACTCAGTACCCTGAACAAATCGAAACTGATAAAATTATAAACAAAAGCACATGATAGATACATCACAAAATTCAACAAATGACATTTGAGACAACCGGTCATCTGAGTATCAACTATATGAGCCTTGAATCCCCACCAAAGGCATATGTTTTTGTTCTGCCATGGCTAATTTAGAATTAACAATGACCAAGGCATGGAGACCCACTTTCTCTCGCCCGATCCATCTCAGTGAAATAAATCCTCGGTTCACGAAGGAAAAACTGAAGAAGTAAAAGGATAGAGAATGGATGTCTATGCGGTTAATAATGGTAAATCCGTCTATCCTAGGGATGGCAAAAAGATTTGTAAAAGGAAGAGACTACATTTACAAATGACGACCAGACAGAGAATTAACATCAACAAATCAAGTATGGCACAGGCCAATCCGAAAAGGAAGCTCCTCTAAATGAAGTAGAGTCCCAAGTTAACTTTGACGAATCAGATGGTTTTTCACAGGTACGTCAGATGATTAGAGTAGACTGGGATCACGAATTACCAGTCAAATACTTCGGGCTTCCTCTTTCTGATGGCGTGCACAAAGGATATGAACAAGCACTTTCAAAACACGAGATAACAGTGGAAACGATGATCTTAATTATCAAGAGGAAGATGGATTTGGCCAAAGATGATTTTTTCCCAAGTCGTTGGTCTTCAATCAATCTGAATCAGAATCATAGCAAGGAAATGGAAGCATCACAAAAGCTAATTTTTCCAGAGAGAAGGCTCTGAAGAATAGAATGGATTTTTCATCTTGAGATAAGATCAGAAGAAAAAGTGAAGGCAGCATTGGCTTGTCTAGAATCGATAGTTTAGTAGGTGGTTTTACAGACTCCATGAATGGCATTTGTCGTAGGTAAATGACTGTCAGAAAAATGTTCAGCAGAAACTGCCACAGATGGAGCCTTCACACATGGGGACGTCCAACACATCACTGATACAAGGAAACATTGTTGGCCAAGTAGATTCCGTGTCTGTCTCAACGAATTTACAGCTAGGCGATACCAAATCTCTTTGGTTTCATGACGACCGATGACATTAAGGAACATCTTTCTCAAACAGGTTGGCTAATCGTTGCATATCATCAAAGACTAATAAATCCATCTCACAGGCAGCAGATAGAACAAGAATCAAAACTGGATGCCTAGATTGAGATAACCACAATTGATGACAGATATGATCAAAGATTAGGTTTATGAGTTCATTGAAAGATACAAGGACATGGAAATGAACGCCTACTAAGGATCTTACACCAGGATCATGGTAAAATACATCTGGAGAATCAAAGGGAATCACAAAACTCTTTTAAGGGTTTATCACGTTCAAGATAAGCAACACTCTTACAACTTAAACTGGCACTCTTATAATCCATGGATACTTAAATAACGGTCTTCATGCGTTCATACATTCGAAACGTATTCATTAAGTTGGTGGCAATTCAAGAGAAAACAGTTTATATGTCAACAGCCAACGAGAAGACATGAAACCCAAGCGACTATGGTGCCAAACGCTTGGATACTAAGATGACTCTTCAAATTTTTTGATGAAAATGATGATGCACAAAAAGATATCCCATGGAAAACATCAAATAATGAAAGAGTTGTTTTGACACAGTAGAGCAAAGAACCACAAAAGAATCCAAAATAGTTGACGAAAGTATCATAATAAATTTGAGTTAAACTCGAGAGCAGTATATGCAACCGAAAGAATTTAAAAGTACCAACCGGGTCATTTTTGAAAAAAACTAAGGACGTTCTGGTGAGGATGAACCACCGTTTTCTCCATGATTTCCAACCAATCCCTGCAGGCATCAATTTCAAAAGCTAAATATTATATGCAGACGGAAAACCATAGTCACTGTAGTCATGAAGTTGATAGCAGAAAAAACTTATATTCCTCTCATAAAATATATTCTCTATGGTTTATTAGGACAATCAAAACGCTGGATTCACTGCCATGATCCAAATCATACTGAATAACAGAAGCCAAATTGGAGCTCACAGAATTCAGTACAAAAGAACTAGAGGACCCGGCAGTCGTAAGAGGATGTTTTCGCCAAGGAAGAATATGGGCTCTAATTGGATCAACTGAATTTGATGCAGATGCGTACCAAGAAGCCATATGTACATCAAATTATTAAAGCACCCTTTTGTGAATTTGGTATTAAGCCAAAAAACTGCTCTCATGAAAGTGTATTTATCATGTCTTCAAAAAATATGCACAGGATCGGAGTATCATACGGAGTCAATAAGCGGGAATTGTTCAACATAATTTCATGTATAAAGTACACCCACCACGTGTTTCACTTTTTCAATCGTGTCAACCTTTGGCATCATGCCTAACACATTTCACCCTTTCCCCGGACTAGATAAGTTTTGCCAATAAAGTTGGGTCGTTAGAAAGGCCAATTCCACAGCAATTTTGGAATTCCGTGGGTTGTGAGATGAGATAACATTTACAAACGTTCTAAGACAATAGCCGTGTGAAGAAAAGATACTCTGTTCTGGAATGAGGAGAAACTGGTGGTGAAAGATAAAGAGGAAATTGTAATGTGACCATAGGCCCTTCCCGGTTCGCTCAGCTAATTTCTATAATGTCCGAGCCATCAGACACCCATTTCAAACGTTGTGCCGCAACCCTATACACCCTCAGTAACATTTAACGTCAGGAGATGGAGAGCGATCCAGCTAACACTTCTTCCCGGTAACAAATTAGCCACTTTCGTCCCAGGCATTCTAAACTCATACTACAACACAAAAAGAAGACTATACAGCACTTATCATTGTAAGACAAAGAGGTAGAAAAAGAGTCAAAATTACCTAAGAAGTGCATCATTTGTGAAGAAAAAAACGACATTTAAGCTAAGGTACACACCAAAAAAGGCCCAACTGAAAGTGCATCGTACAACTGACAAGTAACGCAATACTTTCGTGAATCTACATAAAAGTAGACACGCATAAAAAAGAAACCAAAAACATGCCCTAAACCAAAAAGACAAATGTAAATGATATTACACAGAAGAAAGGAAGCACGACATAGACATAGCACACGTGAAAAAAATTACAGTGGCTTGAAAAAATGAAGTCATCAAATGCAAGTTTTCTCAAAGGGAAACCTTCAGAACAAGGGGAAATGTGAACAAAAAAATGCTCACATTAATGAAATGACTCCCAGAGAAGAAATAACAGGAAGACAATAATGCTTAATTCTGTATGCAAACAACAGATACATACCTTTAGATGATATGAAAAGCGGGCCACTCTTAAACACCTGCGAAAAAGAAAGCGCAAAGTAAGCAAAACAAGAGGAAAATGATATGAAAAGGCTCACGTCTTTCAAGAATCTAGGTTTAGTCATGCTTTCCAGTCCACATTTAATCCTCCCAACATGGCAATAAGAACTGACTATGTCATCCCATAGTCAGGGTAAGCCAAATCAAGTTACCATGACCATGTGGGAGCTTCGAAAGGCAAATCAACTGTTTAATCCACTCGCAAAATTTTCGTGCCACCCATGCACTATCATTCCCCTCTCTCATCATACCTTTCTCTTTCAAATGAACAGTCTCTATCACAATCACAAGTAATATGGTTCAAAAGCTGATCCCAACTATCATTTTCAATTCTTCTGCTTACAATTTGTGAGTCTTCTTGCTTACTTTCCACACAACCATCCTTTGTCCCTTGCAATTGATAGCAATAACCAGTGACACAACTTCCCGGATCCAGCAATACTGAGCCTCCCACATTTTTTCTCTCTGTAAAAAAATAACCCCACGAGTGTCTCTCTCAATCACCTCCACATGAAACTATTACTGGCTCCCCAAATCTGTCTTCAACCTTGACCAGTAAACAACTGTGCCCGAACCCTGGACCAAAAAGACAGTGCAAATCATTTAATTTCCACCTCTAAGTTTATTATTTTATGTATATCATATATTGTATCATTTCCTACCCTCAATGTCCCTCAAGTACGCTCAACTATGATCCGACCCTCGCATGAGCTCCTCATCTTCCAAACAACATTTATTATTTTATAGATATAAGCCTACACCAAATCATCAAGGAAGGTCAACTATCTCAGAAACCAAATACATATTGAAAATACACATCCATACAATCAAGGCAACAGCTGAATGCTCCAGGCATAATTTAATCAATGGAAATATGTATGAATTAAGCATCTTCAGTCTCTGTCCATAACAAGCGTTCTGCTTTTCAGGACTGAAGCAGCATAGGAAAGAGCTGCAAAATGTGCAATGTTTCCTTATGCAGAAGTCCCAGACAATGACAGCATAACTACCTACAAGGAAGCACAACCGCTGTTATTTTGTCCATGGGAAAAAACCAATTGATTTTAAGATCCATTTTCTGTTTGTTCCCTGAATCTAAAGGCCTTCAGTTAACAATACCATTACGTGTCAGTCATACATCACCATTCCGCTGACATTCTCAGATACTGTATCATCAATTAGCAACTTAGGACTAAATAAGACATCAAATATATGTTTTACACACAAATTGTGAAACGGGAACGCATAATCTAAAAACCCAAGGCAGGAAGAAGAAATCTTCATGTCCAAAATGCAAAAAGAGCTCCATAAATGCGAAGACCGACTACCAGTAGCATGAAGAACACCAGAACCTTCCATACTTCGAACATCGATGAAGGCAAGCATAGAACTAACAAGTGAGAGGCAATGCCTGGCCGCACCAAGGTACTGCTGATTCCCTAATCCCAAACATATTTCATCACCGAGTACGAAATAACCTTAGGCATTCGCACGGTTCCATCCGGGATATTAGTACAGAGAGGTAAACAAAGACACCAGTGAGAAATCCCCAAAGACAAACAAATTTTTACAATGTGATCGAAACAGCCTCGGAATCGACACAGTTGTGTCCCGAAATTGTCAATTTCTCAAGCCGTTGACATGCATTTTGAACGAACCTCAAGAAAAATCTCACCGCGCATTGTGCTCCAGATGTGAGAAACCAGAATCAAGTCGAGACAAGCGGATAAGAAAATTGAGCCCATGAGGAAGAGGGAAGCGGGAGCGTACGGTATTCGTGCCCGCTGGCCTAGGACGCTCCAGCGTCACAGCAGCCGGCGCAGACGTCATCTCCACGGCGCTAGCGCATCAGATCGGCCGCAGGAATGCGGCCACGGAAGCCCCCGATAACTCAACCGACCGAAGCAAGCCGGACCAAAGGGAGCCCCGACAGGAACGGCGCCCCTCCGGCGCCGCCACCCACCCCCAAACAACGGGAAACCCCGTGCTGGTCACAGAAACAGGGAGCGGAGCCCGCCGCCGGAATCTGGAGCAAAATGGTAAGTCCGTGGAGCCCTGGAGGTTTCCCCAAGTGGGGAACGGCCTGGTTGAAGAGAAAAGAGGGCGCGATGGCGGCTCTGCTCTCCTCCTCCCCTCTCCCCTACCCCGATCTCAACCTATGCTATCTGCGTCCAGCTGCGTGGGAGGGCAAGGTTTTGCAGAAGTGGACAGACGCCACAATGCAGCTCCGGAGCTGCAGCCAAGCCGATGGAGTCTTCTTCGAAAAGCCAAACCCCCATTTACAGAGAGGAGGGAGAGAGAGAGAGAGAGAGGAGATAGAGAGAGAAGCGATAGAGAGAGAAGAGATAGAGATAGAGAGAGAGAGTGAGAGATAGTGAGAGTTAGTGGGAGAAAGAGTGAGACCCCGAGAAAAGGGACTAAGCGGGTAATTTATGCGAGAGAGAGCGTCACCGCCGAAGGTAGAAAGAGGCCGACCGCCATTCTCTGACGTGGCACAATACGATTCGTCAGATTCCCGCTTTGTAGTCGGTGGTGCAGCGCGTAGCGCATGCAGGGCTTGACTTGGTTAAATGACGGGACCACCCCTTTTTTCTATTTTTTATTTTTCTGCCCTGGCTTTTGCCCCATGCCGAGAAGAAGTCGTTAGAGAGAGAAGCTCGGGAGTCCTGTTGTACTAACTTCTCATTGGAAAAATAATAAATAGATGCCGTGATAAATTTTAATTATCTACGTGGACAATAAGCACGTCTGTAAGGACTTGGGACAGAGGCAATGTGCGGTAATTTTATCAGTTGAGTGCAGCCCGTTAAATGGTGTTCTGCGGTGATCATTTAAGGAATAAAATTATATAGGGATTTATGTGCAAAAAAAGGCCGCCCTGATTCCCCAGGGGTGCCGATCACGTGGTTCCGGGTGCTCTGGCGCCTCCGCCGCACGTGAGCTCCGTCATTTGGGCGATTAAATATTTCGCCTGGGACCTTATAGCCGGCCATCTGCCCAACCAACTTGCCTTTCGGGCTGTCCCACCTCTCTCTCTCTCTCTCTCTCTCTCTCTCTCGCTCCTCTCTCTCGCTCCCTCTCTCGATCAGGACAAGTGGTTGAGAAGACGTGGTAGCCGCAGAAAATATGCCGTGGTAAGTAAAGGCATACCCGTGGTGCCGTGCAGGGGAGGAGGGGGGACCTCTCTCTCCCTCTCCCCCCGTCTCCCCTCTCTCTCTCTCTCTCTAACTCTTATACCTCATTTATCCCCCAGTGGGGTAGGAATCTGATGATACTCCGCCCATTAGCAGAAACCCCACCCACCCCCACCGGCAGGTCAAGGCTGGAGAAACAAGCAAAGCAATCTCTCTCTCTCTCTCTCTCTCTCTCTCTCTCTCTCTCTCTCTCTCTCTCCCCACACCAGGGCGGAAAAACCTGCGCCGCCTGGTCGGCGAGTCCCGCTCCTTCACCGTCCCGGGGGGGGGGGATGGCCCTTCTTTGCTCAAGCAAAATAGTTTCTTGACGGCGGCATGTTGGCGCACAGAGACCTGAAAGTCAACCTTAAGAGCGTCCGATGACGGAGAATGGCCAACATGTCGCAAGAAAAAAAAAATCAGCTCACACTACTTGCTTTCCTGGATCGGAAGTGGCCCCTCTATCCTCAAGCAAAAATAGTTTCTTGACAGCAACAGATTAGCGCACAGCGACGTGAAAGTCCACTGATGAGCATCCGATAACGGAGAATGGTCAACCTGTCGCAAGAAAACAAAATCACTAAAGTCAACGTTAATTTCCCAAAAAGGGCAACACCAATACCCATTCAATATGCACGCACTGGGGGGGGAGGGGGGTCCAATGTCAGCCTCATCCTGACGCCATGCATGCATGCAGCAGAACTACAGATAGCGGTGCAACATCTGCATGGCATGCTGCTAACGCTGCATGGAGGGCATCCATCAGAACCCCACATCTGGGAGCTTTGCCATTTGGGGAAGAATCATATGATGAGTGGGGACTTGGGTATTTTCCAACCACTTATTTATCAAAATTTATGCAAGCCAAAGTAGCATAAAAATAGTGCGATCAAGAAGCATTGTCCTAGATGTAAGACAATATGCTGCTTATTGAGGACGATCTAGCAATGTTACTTAATGAAAAATGGTGTGTGTCATTAGTAATGTTTTTTCTGTGGGGTTGGCACAGCTTATTAGGTCAACCATTTGTGCCTCTTGCTCACTCTCCCTCGAGTGGTTGACTATGCATTGAACCCATGGATGTGAAGCACCAAAAAAAAAATTAGATTTCAACAATTTTTTGACTCAAAATTACTCAAAGAAGATTGTGCTCACAAGGCACACTTGAAACTAGTAAATTGATAAACTATGAGTATGAAGACAAATTATTATTTATTTTATGACTATATGGAATGATGTTACACATTTGAAAAATATAAAAAACGTGCACAAAAATATTTAATAATCCAACCTATGAAAAGGAATTCTAGTGAGAACTGCATGCAATATGGTTACAACAAGTCCAATAATGATTTGTAATCTACCAGATTTAAAATAACTATCTCTAAGAATTTTTAGTTTTAACTTTTAGAGGTACTAGCAAACATTTTGGTATAAGAGATCAATTCAAAAAATCAGGAAGACCAAGAATTTTGAACTCATGTGACCTGAAAACATGAAAACTTGTATTGCAAGCATTTGAAAGCCCAAAGTAACTTTGACACCAAATTCAAGTGTTTAGGCTGAAAAAAATAAAAAATTATAATTATAAGTTTTAACTTTTTTCACTATTTATTATCTTCAGCCAAGCTTTTGAGAACTTATCCATTTTTTATACAAATTTGGATTCAAAGCCAGATTTTTATTCTTCCCTGATTTCGAATTTCATGCTTTGTGAATTTAAGGCTAGATTTTTGTTATTCCTCAACTTTCCTACACCGCCATTGCAGCAACACACTTGAACTTATAGACCATGATCTATCCATATAGCTGCACCATATGTTTGAATATTATATTAATCTGTCAAGAAAAAATCAGTTATTTTGAAAAGCGGTCACTAAGACACGGACAATATCATGTATTTTTTTTTATTTGTAAAGGTAAAATTTACTTCAAATGTGTAAAATTCGTACAGTCCTTGTACATAATTTATCATTTTGGGGCTAGTCTTACAATCTAATAGTGACATGTGGCTAGGACCAATCGTGCACACAGGACATCTCTTGCAGGGTACGAGTGCTTGCCGCATGTGAGTCTTTGAACGTTTTATGCGTTTACGTGTTGACTGTCTCTACTTCGTGGAGGGTTCTGTTGCGTAAGCGATGCACTTGGTCGTGGTAAAAGGTTCCGTGGCGGCTGACCCATTAATCTATGGCTGGCGTGCATCTCAATGACGATGCCCTTCAGTTATTCTTAGGGTATTCACTGGTCTCCATCCCCATAACTGTTGCGGAGTGTAGATATAGAGACAGATAACGGACCCAGATGCAGACTCTCCCTCTCCTCTCTCTCTCTCTCTCTCTCTCTCTCTCTCTCTCTCTCTCTCTCTCTCTCTCTCTCTCTCTCTCTCTCTATCTATCTATCTATCTATCTATCTATCTATCTATCTATCTATCTATCTATCTATCTATCTATCTATCTATCTATCTATCTATCTCTCCCGCTCTCTATCTATCTATCTATCTCTCGCCCTCGCTCTCTATCTCTCCTCTCTCTCTCTCTATCTATATTTATCTATCTATCTCTCTCTCTCTCTCCATCTCTCTCTCTCTCTCTATCTATCCATCCATCTCTCGATCTCTATTTGTATGTCTTTTTTTCTATTTATCCATTTATCTCTCTCTCTCTCTCTCATCTATCCATCCATCTCTCCATCTGCATTGGTACGTCTCTTTTCCTATCTGTCCATTTATCTATTTATCGCTCTTTCTTTCCCTCTGGGGGCCCTGTGAGAGTAATGACCGCACTGAAGAGGAAGGACAGCCATTACTACTCCAACCTGTCCCATCACCGTACGGTGAGATGGCGCCCGAGGAGGATGCCAGATGAACTAGAAGAGAAAGGCAACCCCTTCCTTTTCCTAACGCCATTTCTCCACCGGACCACCATGCCCACTGCAATTGATAGCACTCCCACCCCAAAAATTAGTGACGAGATAAAAATAACTTGCGCGTTGACTGCCTGCATTAGTTCCTTCAAGCCAGCCATTTTTCTAAAAAAGGGAAATGCAGCCGTTAAGCTAGGCTATTTCCAAAGTTCATGCTGAAGGAAGAACCCTAAATGAGTCCATTTCCACTCGCATTCCCCTCGTTTCCCCACAACGTGTGAGTGCACTGCCTGCGATTGTTCTTTCAAGTCAACCCTTTTTCTAAAAAAGGAAAATGCAGAGGTTAAGCTAAGTTACTTCCAAAGTTAATGTTGAAAGAAGAACCCTAAATAAGCTACCTCCCCCCCATTTTCACTTCAATTGCTAGCATTCCCTCCCCTAACTTGGTGATGAAGTAGTCCCACATTTTCCCATAACTCCCTGAGATCGTTCTTTCAAGTCAACCCTTTTTTCTAAAAAAGGAAACTGCAGAGGTTAAGTTATTTCCAAAGTTGACGTTGAAAGGAGAACCCTAAATGGCGCACCTCCCTACATTAATGAGTACTCAATGGTCAACTATTTAAACCGTCTGAAGCGCAAGTAACCCCTCTATCGAACCAAAAGCAAACACGTGGAGGCGAGCCTCTGCGCCCGCATGCACTCCCCCATTAAATACGGACGTCCAGCGAGGGCGCCGGCGGCGGAGTGGTGGCGCGTCGAAGGCCACGGTGGGGGAGTACCCAGATGGCCAGCCACCTGGGGACGCCGGCGCAGCTGCTGCTGCTGCTGGCCGCGGCGGTTCTGCTGCTGCTGCTGCCGCCGGTGCTCCCGCCGCTGCCACCGCCGCCGCCGGCGCTGCTCCTCCTCCCCCTCGCCATGCTGCTGCTCGTCCTCAGCCTCGCCTTCGTCCCCTCCGGCGACGGTAACCTCGCCGGCGCTGGCGCCTGAGCCCCTCTCCTCCGGCTGCCCTCCACCAGGCTTACTATAGATGTATATATTTATATGCCCATTTCAATGCACATCCTCGAGTCAACTGTTTACAAGTTACAGGAGAGAGAGAGAGAGAGAGAGAGAGAATCAGAGCTCTGCCGGTCACGCTGCGGCGGCTACGAGCCAGGGGCGTGGGGGAGCGGTGCCGCCGCCGCTGACTGGTCGCCGGGCGGCGGGGGAGTGAAGGAATAGAGCAGGAGACCGCCTACGAGGACGGCGGCGCCGGCCAGGAATCCCGCCGGAAGGGGAGACGGGACGCCGGCGTACGGCAGGGGGAGCGTGAAGACGTAGATGGAGAGGGGCACTGCACCAGCCACCAGCACCATTCCCGCACACAGTCAGTAAGAAAAGAGAGAGAGAGAGAGAGAGAGAGAGAGAGAGAGAGAGAGAGAGAGAGAACGGGGGTTCCCAAGAGGTAAGAGGCAGAGAGAAACCGACCTGAGAAAGTGGAAGCGAGGCAGGAAGCAACGCCGGAGGAGATCTTGACCAGATGCAGCAGCGAAATGTTGAAAGCCATGTTCACAAGCACGAACAAGACCGGCAACAGAGGCGCTCCTTCACATCCTATGGAACGTTTGAGGATCTCAGCACAGCGTCCCCAGTAAATTTTTTTCTTCAGAAAATAAAAATAAAAAATAAAAAGGAAAAGGAAGCATTCATCCAGTTGATGCAGGCTGCTGGAGGCAGCGCCCCTGGCCAAGATCTTGCTTAGAAGATAGAAGGCAGGGATAAATAAATGAAGTCCCAGAGACGAACCAATCGAAGAACACAGAGTGCAGTTACCAATGAGTTCTTTTCTTCTCTACATTTTTGCGAAGGATCTGTGAATGAATGTGAAGAAGATTTATATTTTCCTGGGTCCCTGCTCGCTGAGCGTCCTGAGATGGATTGCGTTTTTAAATGGCATGTTCATGGTTTTGACTTCTTATGTCGATTCATTTGGATGTTGCTTATGAGTTTAATGTTTCATCCATTGCTGCTGAGTCTGAGTTTAATGAGTTTAATGTCGATTCACTCAGACTAGGCCACTATTCGGTAAAATGATGGGAAAAAAAAAAAGAAGAAGACTAGATCCATACAGAAGTGAGAGAGAGAGAGAGAGAGAGAGAGAGAGCATACCGTGGGAGAGTGAACCGATATTAAGAAAGCAGGCGGCTCCATCTTTGATGTATGCTGGAAGTTGACCCAGTGGAATCCCCCATAGTTTTGTCAACAGAGGAAGTAGGAGGCATGTAAATAGGGCCTGCGGAAGAGCAGCAGGGGCTTGAAGGACTATTGAAAATTATTTTTGAGACGCAAGTTCGCTATAGAAAACGTACTTGGAATGCAGATCCAAAAGAGTTGACCACAAAGATATCAACTGAGCCACCCTGCAAATAACCCAACTGTGAAATCAAAAATCTATGCGAAAATGGGAAGCATCTGCATTTTTCGTGCTTGAAAACATGAGGAAAAAAAAAGAACGAAGGCTTATTTTAATCCGAGCTTGAAAAGTATTTTTCCCTTGAACGAGGGGAATGTAATTGGCCAGGAATATACCTTTAATTTCTTGGTGGCATCCTCAAAAATGATCTCCTAAAAATGAATAAATAAAAGTCAGACTTGTCGGAAGAACTCTGCTCTCTGCCACCAGGTGGAAGACAAACTTCACCAAGTGAATGTTCAATATGAAAGACCTTTAATACTGTGTCAGCTGCTTGGAATAGAAATGAATTTATCATCAGGAACGTCCAGAAGATCTCGGTACTCCGCAAAGAGACACTAGAACCTGTTCCGCTGCACAAAGAAGAAAATAGCAATGATCCAAAATGCAGTAAGCAATCCGTAACTAATCTACCCAAAAGAAAATCTTGAGTGTGACAGTACATTTGAAAATGAAATCTGAGGTCTAAAATAAGAGAAGATGTTTTCTCAAGTTGGTAGAATTGAATGGCAGTCTACATGATATTTTTGGAAAATATTTTTCTTTTCCGATCATTCTTATGAGCTGCATTTCTCAAGGTTGCCATGATTTCAAGCTGTCCTTATATTGCCCTGTGATCGATCGACTACTAGATCATATTGTTATTGCCAATATATTCTGAAAACATTAGCAAAAGATGATGGATCGGTTTCAGGCTCTCCAATCGTCAGTTCATATCAGGAACAATCTAATCACAGAGGTCTCCAACCATTTTACATCTACAGCCTCGTATGAGTCAGTAAGACATCAGCCTGCATTTCATCCTTTGGGCAGAAAAAGTCAACCATGAAGTAAAGAAAAATGCCGGGGATACCTTGCTGAGGGGTCTTCCCTTGGGATGTAAAGAGGAGAAGAAAAAAAAAAAAAGGCGTGAACATTGAAAAAGTTACAGCGCTAGACAGCTATGGAGAACGAAATTACCTCATAACGGTTATTATGACACCAACAGAGACGAGGAGGCATCCGACGACTTGATTGACTCTATATCGTCTCCCAAGAAAGAGATATGACAAAATAAGCTGCCACACAAGAAATGTCTGCATTGAAGATCATAAGCCAATGCTGTTAGTCATTTACTTAAAACCATTAATCGTCCATGGGTATCACACATCTAGAAGGCAAAGAAAAGTAATATTATTTTAAATGGAAGACAAAAAATTGTCAAAAAATTAGCATTAATTCCTGCCACTGCGCACAAAAAAATGGAAAGGTTTTCAGGAGTTGTCATCACCTGAGATAGTATAGGAATCGATGCGCCGGAAAGGACAGCTGCTCCAAGGAGAAAGATAGAAAGGAATTAGGCAATATTCTCACAAATACATAGAAAATGAAGTAGCCGAAATGCTCAGAATTCAATGTTATCTGAATGAAGGCAACTTTTAGCGACAGAAACTACTGAGGAAGATGGCAGTACTGGCATCCATTTACCACGAAGCTTTTATTAAAGAAAATGCATTTTAATTAATTTCAATAAAGGTTGAATGAGAGGACATTGGTATAAAATTACTGATAATTTTCGGAAAGTGCGACCCCAACCCCACAAATATAGGTTTATATGCCATTCTGAGCCTGGAACTGGAGCCCCGGGCGCAGCAAGATGAGGAAATTACACATCATCTCAGTCTGTATCAAGCAAAAGACCTAATACTGTCCGGGCACCTTACATCCACAACCACAACAACAAAAAATTTTCCACCCAATGCAATACAATAAAACATCCTACTGTTTGACTGGTAACCCTCACCTCACTGGTAAGATGCAATGGAAGGTAATACACAGCCGTGTGTCGTTCCTAGAACCCATTCTAGTAAGGGCATACCAGTGGAGGTTTCTGGGAAACAAACAAATCCAAGAAAAATCGCTTCAAATGGAACTTCACCCAGCAAAGTAGACCAGCATCATATACCATGCCATTTGAGGAAAGAGAACAAGAATGATGAGGATTTCTCAAAAGGTAGCTTGGATTCGAATGGTCTAAAATTTAAGGTAAGATAAAATGAAATCAACCATGGAATTCCTGAGCAGTTTGAGAAATTAAATAATTATACTTCTGAAAGTAAACAGGACAGAGCATAACAACGTCTAAGGGCTTTCTACCTGTAGCTGCCATTCCCGAAACCGCTGAAATAGCCTCTAAAAGTCCTATGGCAACATACGGACCCTTAGGTAAGGACAGCATCTTGTCTGTAACAGTCCCAGCATGATAACGAAAGTACAGAATGGAAAAATATACCACAACATACCTGAAAATCACAGACAATTGTCGACAAAATTACGAGAGATTCTCAATAAATTTTGGTAGAAGAACCAATTCTCAGTGAAACTTACAGAAAGCTGATGTCTAGCTAACGCATTTTATCAAGATTGGTGCAACCAAAACGATCACAGAAAGGAGAATGAGGCAAGCTAAACTTTCATAGGTGTATTAACAAGTCAAATCATGAATCTTTCAGCATGTAGATAAAGAACATGCTGGGACAAATCAACCATCGTGGGCAAAGACCAGATGCCTGCAGGATGGTTGCCTTTTGCATCTACAGAGCTCCATTTCTAATGAGCAGCATCGAATTCTGTTTAATGTGCAGAGAGCTTGAGAAATCCTCCAATGTGTTTCTACAAAATGATAAGTTGTAATGTTCCCTCAATGTGCTCCCGGCTTTCAATATATGGAGCTTGAGAGCGAATTATCCACGTCGAAAGCAGGAGAACAGAAGATAAAACGCCTCAGCTATCTTGCGATCGACCCGGAAATCAACGTCACCAAGGGCATTTTGGTGCAGTAGATTTATTATCGGACGAGAAAGGGACAACGGTGGTGGCGGCGGGGTTCGTGGCAGATTGTGGACAAGGTAAAAAGTCAGACCAAGCTCCACGACGTCACCTCCAGAGGGCAACCCTGAAAGCCACTTGCGAGCGGAAACTTGCCGTACCCGAAGCGGCGGAGCAGATTGCTCACCAGCGACGGCGAGTAGCCGCAACCCCCTGCTTTTGCATTACTAAATTTGTCCACGGTTGAAGAAGGGAGGAAAGAGGAGAGGGAGCGTACCCGAACGTAGCGAGCTGGGCGAGGAAGAAGGGGTAGTTCTTCAGGGGGATCAGCGCCAACTTGTAAAACACTCTATTCCCTGTGGCCAAGGCCACAGTCAACGCCGCCGCCGCCAGCACCTCCTTCCTGCTGCTCGTCTCGCTTCTTCCCGCAGCCAGTTGATCCCCCTCCGCGTCGCCCATCATCTTCTCGCCCATGGCGCTCGGACTTGCCACAGACCCCTTCTGCCGCCGCCACCGGTCCCCAGTTGGCCGGAGAAGGAGCGTAGAGCTCTTCGGAGAGAGGATGACCCCCTCCTCGCCGCTGCATCCCGAGCCGTGGTGGCGCGATCGCGCTACCCCCGGAGACCGCCGCCGATTACACTCCTCGCGGGGACGGAGAGCGGAACGCAGCAGTGACGATGTAGCACCGACTCGGCAGGCAGCCCGCAGCGGCGCCACCGAAGGGGACTCGGCGGGGAGGACGAGCCCGCGCCAGAACGCCGCCATGGTCGGACCGGTAAGGAAGGCTCAATCGAACTCTCCTCTGTCCTCCTCCCCCCTCCTCAATTCGCCGCGATGAAGACGGACCCAAATTCCCTTCTCTCCTCCTCCGATCCCTCAATTCCGCTCGACCCTCCCCCCCTTCTCCCACTCCCCCCGCCCCATTTCCTCCCCCGTGCTTCCCGATCGACCCCCTTCCCTCCACAATTGGCTCAGGGCGAGCGAGCGAGCGAGAGAGAAAGAGAGAGACCTTGGCTGGGAAGACGGAACCAAATTCCCTGCTCTCCTCCTCCCTCCGCCTCCGAGATCCCTCCTCGATCCTCCTCCCACCTCCTGTTCCTCTGCAATGCTTGGCGATCGACTGCCCGAGAAAGCGAGGGAGAGAGAGAGAAGATAGAGTGCGAGAGAGAGAGAGAGAGAGAGAGAGAGCCTGGCCATTGATGTGACTGGTAAAAGCAGGAGCAGAAGCCGGCCCCGCCAGACGCGGCGGCTCTGCCGCCTCAGTCCAGTCAGCTTCGGCGTCTGTCCTATCTGTCTGATAGCATGGCTGCATTCTGACCGTCCAATGAGCATCTAATTCTTCTCGACACGACACGTGGCGCGACGAGAGACGTGCCCGCCACAACCAGCATGGCGCGACGTCATATGAATGCACCGAGTCGAACCGCCCGAGTTCGACCCGTCGCTCTCGCCTCGAAAAGCGGGCCCTTTCTCTCCTCCCTCCAAATGGTTAGTAGAATCTCCATTTTTTACTCCCTAAAGTCAACGGTACGGACGACCTTTTAAACACATCTCGAAAGAGGGGGTAGAATTCGCCCCCATGCCTACAAAAATACTTTATGCGAATTTAAATGGGAAAAATGCCCACACCCAGTTGAATCATCCGAATTCAGGTATTTTATAATTTTTAAAAATTATCATATTTTTTGGATTTGGAGCTGAGCTTGACAATTTCTTTTGGATTTTTTCTCCCAATATTATTATTTTTCAATCGTAATATGGAAGAAAATGACGATCGCTAGGTAGGGCTCTGTTCATAGATGAAGCTAGGCCCATAAATGGACCCGCCTGGAGATCATGGCCGGATTCATTGATTCCCGTTTATAGGCTCAACTAGTCCCTCATCGGCACCCCAATAATTCTTAATCATGGTCGTTGATCTTGCTTGTTATAGAGTCCATGATTCTTATTAGTAAACTAGTTGACTATTTAAAAAAGATTATTCGTGATATATTTTTGTAGGATTAAGCTCCCAGGGAGACCGATGACTGAGTAAACTAATTTATTTAAATGTTTATTATAATTTTTCTGAGAGATTACGTGCAGTTTGGTGAGTTAAGAATTTTTTTTCTCCCATGAGACTTATAATATGGATTTAAACCATGAATAGTTAGTGGATTTATAGTAGTTTTTTTTTCATGTAGGAATTTTTAGTCAACGGGTTGACTATTTTAAAATATTATTCCTGATATATTTTTGTGAAATTAATCCCCAAAGAGACCGAAGACTAAGAAAATGATTTTTTTAAAAAGGTTTATTATATTTTTCTGAGCGGATTACATGCAGTTTGGTGAGTTACTAATAGTTCGTTGATTTATTTTTTTAATGGAGGAAAAAATATAATTAGTCAACTAGTTCACTGTTTTACGATTAAGAAAATAAATTTCTTTAAAGGTTTACGAGATTTCAAGGAGGGATAAATTAACTTTTTATCCCTTAATACTCATAAAAATGGAATTTTAAGCATGAATAATAATGTGATTAATTGAAGTTATTTTGTTTTCGGTGTGGAAATTTGTTTTTTCCTTTTTTTCCATGAAGGCAGCTGCTCTTCCCTTTGGCGCATTCTGTCAGGGAAGCGCGCCATTCCTTGCTTCTCCGATGCGAAATCCTCGGCCCCTGGGGTTGCCCGACGCTGGGTGTTCTTGGTGGGGGAGGAATTCGGCCACCACGCCGCCTTGCAGAGGCGATCTCTCCGATCGGAAGCGATGTCCGCGGCATCCTCACGCAAAGAACCGCAATCTGCATATTTAGGGAAGAAATCTGCGCATTTCTTCGCGCAGCGCCGCCTGGTTCGGCTCGCGATCTTCACGATCTGTTCGGCGGCCTCGGCTGCAAGGAGGCTGCTGCGGAGGAGATGGGGCAAGCGATGAACAAGCTCATGGCCAGTGAGTGCGAGAAATTCTTGAGTTGTTCATCTTTCCATTCGCGGCGCTCTACTTTCCCCTCTTTTGCATCCATTTCGATTAGGGATTTTCCTGGAGGAAGTAGCGGAGCATCGGCCGTGACTGTGTGCGTGTGTGTGCGTGTGTGCCGCCGCAGAGAGAACCGGAACGGAAGAGAAACTCAGGGACGATCTCCGGGAATTCGTCGTGAAGTATCTGGACGAGAACCACAAAAAGTTCGAGGAGCTAATGGAATCCAACAGCGAGCAGAAGCTCAACCTGTTTTATCATTTCGTCTATGAAATCGTCGAGTAAGTTCCATAATAACGAAGAGCGATCCGAGATTCGCTCGCTCCCCGCAGCCCGGGGCCGAGGAGAAGCTCTCGTGATATCTTCTTCTAGATGAACGAAATTTCTTGGATCTCACATTCATGTACACTTCATTGCTTTCATTCGTCCGCCATGAGATCAGCATCCCTCAAAGCCATTTCCGCGAGCATTTGGCAGAATTCCTGCGAGGATTGTGCGCAGATCCATCAAATCTTCTCGTTCGTTTTCTTGTGCCTCGATCCCTTTCTAATGGTTTTTTTTTTTTTTTGCGAAATGATTGGCATGACATCCATTTCAGATCTTACTCGGGCTTAGATAGCTGATTATCTTTATTTTTTTTGCATTTGGCAATAATATCATGATTTAAACCTGCTCCTTGATCGACACCGCTTTCGATGGTGACGGGATTATCATTCACGAGATCAGGAACTTGTCCCAGAATGGGTGGATCTCGTGGTCAGGAAGCTTTGAATCATGAACAGAACGAGAAATCCGAGAAACCGAGTTGGTTCTGTCTGGTTCTCTTCCGATTGGATTGCTAGAATATTTCTACATAAAATACCGGGCGCCCGATTTGCATTGGATCATCATCTGATCTATTCTTTCTGCATAAAATAATAGGAAGTTCTTACCTGCTGCTCACATAGTAAAATTGTAGGGCCGTTGACCTGCATGCAAGTTGACGGAGCTGAACGCGTGAGAACATGGGCCTTCTGTGTTCATGGCTCATGGATCATCATTATTGGGCAACTGCGTTGACAAAAAGGGCAAGATATTTATCGTCCGCGTTATAACTGACGATTGATTCTGGGTTCTATCAGAGGGGTCAACGCGAAGAGCGGGGCGATTCAGTACGACATGCCGAGCTTTGAGCGGTTCCAGAGCATCTTCAAGGTCTGTGGAAGAAGAAGAACGCAGATATATGTTCATAAGGTCTCGCCATCTTTCCTTGTCCATCAGCTGGTGGAGCCTGGTCGTTCTTGTTCCGCAGGAGGTGCATCCGAACGAGAAGAAGAAGCTGACCAAGGAGGAGTTCCGGAGGTTCTTCGAGAAGGCCGTGGGGCTGCAGAGCTTGCAGGCGGGCCAGGGCTTCAAGGACATCCTCCTGCTGATTCTGGGCGTGCCGGTGGTGGCCACCTTCGCGAAGAGGGCGGCGTTCGGCAAGAACTCCCCCATCTCCGACGACGTCCTCATCCCCGTCGTCACTTCCGCCACCGTCGTCTACCTCGCCAAGTCCAACAGGCTGTGAACTTTCAGATTTCCCCTTTCAGATCGGCAGGAATTGGTGTGAAAGTATGTCGTAAAGCTTGTGTTTTGATGCTTCGTCTTCTTCCTTCCATCGCGGGGACCATGAAGGCGCTGACGGCGGCCTGAGCGCAGAAGAGAGAGAGAGAGAGAGAGAGAGAGAGATGGAGGGAGAAAGAGAGATGGAGAGAGGGAGGAAGATGGAGAGAGAGAGAGAGAGAGAGAGAGAGAGATGGAGGGAGATGGAGAGAGGGAGGAAGATGGAGAGAGAGAGAGAGAGAGAGAGAGAGATGGAGGGAGAAAGAGAGATGGAGAGAGGGAGGAAGATGGAGAGAGAGAGAGAGAGAGAGAGAGAGATGGAGGGAGAAAGAGAGATGGAGAGAGGGAGGAAGATGGAGAGAGATAGAGATAGAGAGAGAGAGAGAGAGAGAGAGAGAGAGAGATGGAGAGAGATGGATGGAGAGGAGTGAGGAAGGTGGAGAGAGAGAGAGAGAGAGAGAGAGAGAGAGAGATGGAGAGAGATAGACGGAGAGAGGAAGCGAGGAAGGTGGAGAGAGAGAGAGAGAGAGAACACAGTTCATTCGGCCGGAGCGCAGCCTCCTACTCTCTGATGGTTTCCGTACGGGGGAGGGTCACGTGCCCCGCCGCCCGGCAGACAGGCCGCTGTCAGCAGTGACTCGCAAAGAAGCCCCCACGGCGGCGGCGGCGGAGGAGGAACACAGCGGGCAAGACAGAAGAAACACTTGAGAGTATGTATGATTCAAGATTTTTACAGAAGGGATGGATACGGAGCTTCAAGGAATGAATTACAGTGGCTTAAATCTTGTTTATCCACATAAAAGAATGAATATACACAACAATCAGAACGCGTTTCTCCGGCTTCATCACCTCGCCAAGCGGCGGCGCCGCTGCTGCTGGAGGAGCCGCTGCTCCCTCTCCTGACGGGTCAGCCAGTTCTCGTTCCAGCTCAAGCTGGAGTGATCCTCCGCCATCTTCCTCGCCACGATGTGCTGGTACGCGCGGGTCAATCTCTTGAGAAACCTGTTCAGATCGAGCCTCACAGTCTGCCCATCGAGATACACCCTCTTCGTCACCTCCCACCTCTCGCCGGCGACGGCGGCGGGTCTGTGAGCACTGGGTCGTCCTTCTTGTAAACCCTAGATAAGGAGCTCTCCGATGGCTTGATCCTGTAGGGGATGTACTTGAGCCCCATCTTCTTCGCAGGGCCGCCGTAGTAGGCCTCCGCCGCCCACTCGGTCCCCAGCGGCACCACCTGGATGAAAACGGCCCCCGGCCTCATGAACAGCAGGTGGGTCATCGCCGCCCCGTGGACTCCCACCATGGCGTCGCTCGAGTTCAGCTTCCTGTAGATCTTCGCCAGCTCCGTCGTCCTCTTCGGCCGCAGCACCTCCACCTTGAAACCCATCTCCTCGCAGAGCGCCGTCAACTCCTTCTCGTTCTCCAGCGCCCTCGACCCGTTCCTGGAGATAATCACCAGCTTCGGCGGCCGCGGCTTTTCCTCCTCCGCCACCACCGCTGGTGGCGCCGCCGCCGCCGCCACCGCTGCTGCTGCCGTCTTATTCTCCGCTGCGCGTTTAAGGGCTTGGATGCGGGGGAGGTAGGCGGCGTCGAGAAGGCGGCGGAAGTCGAGGATGGTCTGGTTCGCCGGCGAGGTGAGGGAGGGGTCGACGGCGAGCTCATCGTGGATGCGGAGGCCGACGGTGACCTCCGGGAAGCAGTGGGTGCGGTGGTCGCCGGAGAAGTCGACGGGGGGGAAGGCGGAGAGTTGGGAGAGGACGTCGCCATACTTGGTGACCCACCATGAATGGTACTCGACGATGACGAAGACCACGCGGCGGTTGTAGCGGAGGGAGGTGATGTACAGAGGGATGAGGCCGTCGTTGAACTCATGGTAGAGGTTACCGGTGTAGCCGCCGGTGGAGAAGACGATGGCGGGGACCCCATGGACGACGTCGCAGTGTTGGGCGCCGCCGCCGCCGGAGCTATTGAGGACGACGAGGTCCAGCTCCTGGATGGTGCTCATCACGCTGGTCTCCCATTTCCGGGTGTAGGGCCGGATCTTCTCCACACGGATGGGGGAACCGTCGCCGGAGGAGGAGGCGTTGTTCCCGCCGGCGAAGAGGAGGATGGAGGAGGTGGAGGGACTGGTACGGACGTCGCCCCGGAGAACGCAGACGTCGGACCGGATGCTAGAGGTACGGTCACACCAGATGGAGTTCTCCGGCACGGAGGAGTAGCTCACCTCGCCGGCGTCGGAGGGGAAGACGGACTCCGGTTCAGAGCCTGGAGAAACAAGGAAAGCGCCGCCGGAATCAGAGGAGGAAGGAGAAGAGAAGAAAGAAGGAATACGTGAACTGGGGGAGGAAAAGAGGGAGCTTACAGAGGAAGGAGGAGAAGAAAGGCCCGCCGAAGCAGAGGCGGGGGCCAAGGAAGACGCTGCAGGAGACGAGGATGAAGAGGAAGAGGAGGCGGAGAAGGTGGCGCCGCCGTTTCTTCATGCCGCCGCAGGGCTCCCGGAGCGGCAACTCCTCGTTCCCCTTGTTGTGGAGAAGCCACGGCCGGTGGTGGTGCACCATCTTCCTCGTCTTCCTCTTCAGAAAACAGCCGACCGCTCAGAATCCAGGAGACCCACCCAATAAGAGCGCCGCCTCTCAAGCCAGAGCACTAGGATCCACAGAGCTCCCTGTCACCCCCAGACCCTCGATGATCAGCTATTTATCTACGGAGAGAGAGAGAGAGAGAGAGAGAGAGAGAGAGAGAGAGAGAGAGGGAGGCCCGTGGGCAGGTGGAACAGGTTGGTCAAAGAACACGGAAACCGGCCAAGCCAACGGATAGAAAAAAGGAAAGATGCTGAGCTGGTGACGGCTGTCCCCCTGACGCCGCCGCATCCCAAACCCAAGCCAAACAGACGTTCGCACCCTGTCTTGCCCTGGACCAGCTGGAGGTGGTGACGGCGGCGCAGAACGCGGCATCCCCATGGCGGCGGCGCTACTAAAGGACACTCTTCTCGGTCGCTGACGCCGATGGCTGAGATCAATTCCACGTTGAGGATCGATGCCCATTGATTCTCAGAATAGTAACGGCGGCCCCAAAGACGTCTGAAAGTGGGATGCATTTATATTTTCAGATAATGAAAGGACATTTAAGTAAGTTATTAAGCATTAACTGAAGTGCAAAATATTGCCCTCGTCGCCATGAAGAGTACAAACGCAAATATTTCTCTCACTAGAAAATGAGCCCAGTATT
The DNA here is from genome assembly GCA_024713555.1 of Spirodela polyrhiza. NCBI lineage: Eukaryota > Viridiplantae > Streptophyta > Magnoliopsida > Alismatales > Araceae > Spirodela > Spirodela polyrhiza. The sequence continues at coordinate 4,460,019 of CM046529.1, read as the reverse complement.
CGGCGGTAGAAGGGTATTATGGAAAAATGGTGTATATTTCGGTGAAAGCTGTTACCTTTTTTTTGGCTATGGGTTATAGTCTAAAACTTATTTTCGTCAACGCTTGATCGCGTCGTCCACTAACATTTTGTTGGTCAAACCCCTGGTGTTCTGCTAAAATGTTGAATGTCACATTGTAGGGTCTTCTACGTTGACCAAGCGACTTTAGAGGCCCCTATTCCACGCTATCAGCAGCGTTTTCAGTGAAACCAGATGATTGGAGAACCGTGGATTAGAGTGGGAAAGTGTGGACATTTTTCAGGAAAATCGAGGCAGAAATGAAGAAATTGACTTGACTTTTCTCCCTTTGTTTCGTAGGGCTTACCGATTCTTGAAGCCCGGGTTCTCGAGACACGAATGGGTAGAAGGGCAGGAGGGGGGGAGGGGGTTGCTTCCGAAGCAAACCAAGATCAGGTGGCCTACTCGTCCTTCCCCGTCCCCAGATGGCGCGCCAGATGCTGTACACTCGATTAAACCCTAAAACATGTTTTTTTTAGCAAGTCCGGAAAGCTCCAAGGACTCTCTCTCTCTCTCTCTCTCTCTCTCTCTCTCTCTCTCTCACCCTCTCTCTCTCTCTCTCTCTCTCTCTCTCGCTATATATATATATTGATATCAATTTCTATCTATCACTCTCTAGACTTGAAAGCATGGAGAAGCGATGCGGTATACTCCGAAGCTTCCCCTCGTCGGCGATGACGTCGAGGTGTTACCGGCGCCGAGAGGAAAGAGGAGAGATAAGTCAACCGTGGTGAGCCGTGGAAAACTCCAGCAGTACGTCCCTCTCCAAGGCTGATGACAGAAACGATTCCTCTCTCCTCCTCGGCTTCTCCTTGGGGAGTGACCGGCGGCGCCCCCACCTCGTCTGAGTTCCCTAGCGTGAACCAGTTGGGGAGACGGCATGCGTCTCTCTGGGCTCGACCGCCACACGTTGACCCGGTTCTCGCCAAGCTCATATATTTCGTCGTACACTGCACTGTTCCTTCTCTCTCTCTCTCTCTCTCTCTCTCTCCGTAGGACAGCGCGTTAAACGACTAGGATCTATAGTTTAAAATATCCACAGAGTTCATAAATTACCTATAAATCTCTGTCCTTGTCGATGCTTCCGTCATCTCTCTCTCTTTCTTGCTTGCTGTAGGGTTTTTGGCATGGAAGAGAGGTTCTAGCGTGGCCGTGCTTTCGTCCAGATTGCGTATCTCTGCGTTCCATCTGGGGGAGCGGCTATCCGGTGCAACGACATCGAGTCGCGTTCCTCGCTGCCGTTAGCGGCGGGGCAGCCGCGCCGCCGCCGCTCTGCCGAGCTGCGCCGTCGGGAACGTGATGGCCCACCGCGCCCCCATCCACACGCCGCAGTCCACTGTGGCTCACCCGGAGCCCTCACCGTTCCCTTCGCCGTTCTCCGTCTCCTCCGGACTCCCACCAGCGCCGCCTCCGGACGACGGCGTCAGAGTGAAGTCAACCCCGGCCCATGTCCCATCCACCTACGTCACACACCCCATCGCCCAAACTTCACGTTAAGCCGTCTCGATGGGCTCTGTCTCTCATACTAATCCGCACTCCATTGCAGCATACTTTAAATCACCGGTGATGTTTCAGTCTGTCACGGAAATTTATTATAAGATTTCCCATTTATCTTTCTATATATAGCATAGACTACCTCCACCCTTCGTTAAAGGATTTTGTTTATCATCCTGAATTGGGCATTTTCTAATTGCTGATAGCTGATAGCTGGTCGGGATTTTTTCTCCATACGTTGATTATTTCAGCCATAAATATTTATCACTCGCGGTTCAAAGAGCTGGGCTGTAAAAATCATTGAAAACGGATGGTGAATCGATCTAGTCTAATGAATTTTCATGTTCGGTGGAATGGTTTCGCTTTCATCTTCCTCATTGGTCGGGTCGGCGACCCAGTTTATTTCCGCGCATCATAATTTCATGTTGCATCGATGGTGACTGAGAAGTTGATCCAGTTTCAAATGGCCGCGGATAAGAATAACGCTCGCTCCGGTTTCGTGCGTCCACGGCGTTGGGAACTGCGGAGCGGAGGTGGGCATTTATTTCCGGCCGCCGGAGCGCCGCTCATCGGGATCCGCCGGGGCGACGTCCCCCGTGATTTTCTGAAGTCGGGTTTGCCAACGGCAGTGGAGCAGCGCCGCCGCGTGCCGGAGATGGGGGAGACCCTCGGGGCACGCAAGGTGGGTGTGGTAAGGCGGAATGCCTCGGCGGAAGGTTAGGAAGCCATCCGTCTCTCCAACTGCAGGTTTCTGCATTCCCGACGCGACGGGCCGGGGCCACCTTCTTTGACTCTTTCTCTCTCTCTCTCTCCTTTCCCAGCCACAGACGTCTCTCTCTCTCTCTCTCTCTCTCTCTCTCTCTCCTTTCCCAGCCACAGACGTCTCTCTCTCTCTCACTCTCCATGGTTTCCCCAGACGGCGCTACGAACTCATTATTCACTGAAATTCTTGTGTTGGACACGACATTGACTTTTTGTCTCCGCATTGACCACTCAGAAGTAGGCTATGGTAGTGCACAAGATTACAAGATCCTTAGACCCGGAACACAAACAGCCTTTTGTTTTACACAGGAAATTTACTCATAACCTTTAAACCATGCCACACGCTTAGCTGCGGACTGGACGTCAGCTCGTCCCCCTGCGCCTTGGTCGTAGTAGTCTTCCAAACATCAGGCACCCGGGAGCTCTCTGGGGTTCGTCGAAACACTAAGACTTGAATGAAAAAGTCAACCTTGCTTTACATTAAGAAGTTACATTGATAGGACACGTAAACTCCTTGTAAGTCAAGACCCATCATTGTTGTGGGTCCCATTATTTATATGAGCGCGTAAGGACAAGTTAACTGTCGCACAACACTTCCACCTTCAGATGACTTAGACTTGACTTGTTGTTGTTTGGGTGTGTGAATATGCCCATTAGTCTTTTGGCTTGTCTATGTCCATTGGCACTTAGTCTTCCATCATGAAAGATGTCTTTCTCATTGAGGAATAGGGTTTGCCGATCAAGATTGATCGTCGATCTGATCAGCCAAAATCGTTGATCGTGATCGAGTGATCGTCGAAAATAATATTTTATTTAATATTATATTATTTATATTCCTAGATATTATATATAAATAAATGTACAATAAGTATATTAGTTATTTATATAGGCAAATAAAATATATAAATAATTATAAAATATATAAAATTATATAAATAGAAATAAAAATATGTCCTACCACATATGTAAACATACATGTAATATATATTACTATAATATACCTAAATTTTATAGATAAATATGTACATGATACATATATTAATTATATACTACATATAAATTATATAAATTTATAGGCATACTATATAATTAAATACTAAGCCTAAGTTTCATATATTAACATATATAAAATATGTATAATTAAAATATATACATAAATATTACATATAAAAATATATATATACATATAGTATTATATACATAGGTGTAAAATATATTTATATATTGGGCCTAAATATTACATATAAATATGTATATGAAATCAATACATATTACATATAAAAAACCATAATTAACCATAAGTTTTAACTTTATTGATATATATATATCTATATATATAGTGACATTACATGAAATTAGTTCATGAATGAGATAGAGATATATCTTTATAAGATACAACTAATGAAATAATATATCCTGCACCTAAAGATATGTATATCTATTAATAGTCTATATTAATAAAACTTGGTCACCTCATAAAAGTATTCAACGATAAAATAACTAAACAAAACAAAGTAAAATACAAACATAAATGTATTTATAAAGAAGAAGAGGGAAGAGAGTTAAAAAAACATAGTCTAGTGCACACAATGTGAGGGCTACCACAATACAAAATCACGATGTCACCATCCCTCTAGGCATGAAGTGTCATCCTTCACACCATCTAGGCTCTCAACGTTCAAATCAAACAATTCAGATTGTCCTCGATGAAGCCAATATTTTAAGGTCATCAATAATTATATTGTGTCTCCTCCCAACCTTGACTTTTGAAATGTGATGATACTTCAACTAATTGTCATATCATGTAGAAATATTTTGTGAAATTATTTTTAAAAAATGGTCCACTTTCATATCATGTGAAAATATTATGAAAAAATGATTTTCCCACTAAATATTCAATACAAAATATTTAATATATTAAAAAATATATATCTCATTATTTGTAATACGTTCATTATCACCGGATGAAGATTATGTTGTCATATTGACATCTACTATTTATTTACAAACACATCAAATATAAAATTCAATTTAAAATGACTATGTTCAATAATAAGTAAATGAATGTAAGAATCAAGAATTAATAAACTTAAAAAACTTACAAATTTCTCTCATTTGTGCTGAAAATGCTCTGGAAATATCTTGTCCTAAAAAAATTCTCAAATTGAGAAATAGAGCAAAGAGACAAAGGTGACAACACTTGTTCTAGTGGCAAGGCCCTACTAATAGAGGGCACGAATAGAGGGAGGGAGAGGTGGTGGTAGTTGACCTTCATGACGGAGTTGAACTTGGGGAGAGAGAGCCATCACATTGTGTGTATGGGGGGAGGTAGAGTGAGAGAGAGGGGGGGAGAGCAAGAGAGAGAGAGAGAGAGGGGAGGGGTAGAGTGAGAGTGAGAGTGAGAGTGAGAGTGAGAGTGAGAGAGAGAGAGAGTGAGTGAGAGAGAGAGAGAGAGAGAGAGAGAGAGAGAGAGAGAGAGAGAGAGAGAGAGAGGGAGTGACTAGGGGGTGGTGTGGGAGGGAGAGTCAAGAGGGAGGGAGATTTAATCTATCTTCTCTAGGGTGAATCATAGCCATTGGATGATGGAAAGCCATCATCTAATGGATGGTCCACCATAGGATCATGATCTACTGATTGATCAACAATCGATTGAAGGTCCAAATCATGATTGTGATTGTTGTTGTTTTCACTAATCGTGATTGGTGATTGATCGATTATGATCGGTGTACCCTATTGGGGAACAATTTAAGGTTGCTTACATGCCTGCACCTCATAGTGCCACATATCTTTGTGCACTTGCTTACTAACATTGTGATGTGTCATGTCATTGGTGTGACAATTCATACCACCTCATGCTAGCAACTCTTGAGGTTCATAGGAGGGCCTTGTAATCTTTGTTCTATGCTAATTGGTGTAGACATCAAGTTCAATCAAAAGAAGGGTGAAATATTTGACTCAAATGGTCTCAAATTATTAAGTCATTTGTTCATGATGCTTAAAAGGTGTGTTACATGATTAAATTTACCAATGATTAGTTTTTCACTTTTATATTATTTTTTTATATTTAGTTTGAGTTGAATTTATTTGATCATGTATGAAATTTATTTAAGATGTAGTTGTAATTGAATTGCCTTTTATGGCTTTTAACAAAAACATGACTTGAAAACTCTGCACATCACTATGTTATAGTTCTATAGTAATTATTTAGTATCATGAAAATTTGTATTTTTTTTATTCTATCGTATTATTAATAGATTTTGATGTCTTTATTTTGGATTCAAGGGGATCTCTTGATCTTGTAGAAGGGTGATTACATGTTTTGGATTTAGAGTCTAAGATTCTTGGTTTTGTGGATTCAAGATGAAGAAATGAAGATTTTTGATTAAGGTGGAGAAAAATAAAAGGAAAATGTATCTAGGGAGCTGAAGAAGACCTAATGGAGCCCAATTCAATTAGTACGAGCCCAAGCTTCATGAAGTTATAGATTTTGACATATTTAACATGTGTCAAAATCATTTCTATTGTTATTTGTTAAAAATAACATAATTTCTTGAGTTTAATGAGGTTTTAACACAACACCTATTATGTAAAATTGTTCTAACAAAATATCTATTCTTTTCAAAAATTCTAACAAAATATCTATTTTAATAGAATCCTTTTTATTAGGGATGTTATAATAGTATTTTTTTAATTTATGTCAGTTGTAATTAATTTCCTATATTTTAGGTTAATTATAATTATATTTCGTCATTTAAAGGTCTCTCTTATAGCCAAAAAGGCAAGTCTCATTTTTATTGAATCATTGAGTTTTCTTCTTCTTTGAAAGTTCTCAACTTTAATTGGTGGATTCTAGTATCCATGTTGGCTTAGATAGCCACTTCTAATATTGTGGATTCAAAAATCAACACCTTGCAGACTCAAGGGTCAAAGTTCTTTAATTTTGTGGGCTAAGGGTGAAGGATCTGCACATAAGTCACATTTGTATAAACTTAAGAATGAGATTTCTAGGTATCACAATTCAAGTTGTGCCAATTCATTCAAATCTTCATCAAATCAAATTTTTTGCTACATCAATCCTTCACATAAATTTTGTTCCTTATTGAATTAAGGATGAGATTTTTTCTCTACACAACTTTAGTTACATCATTGTAGAGTCATTTGAATGTGTCATCTTTGTCCATATATTTACTTATATGTTGAATTATTTTTCCTTCAAATGAGAGCTGTGATACACTCCATCATGTTATGAATTTAATATCTTTGACACAAGGCATTATTGAAAGTACTTATTAACGAGGGACTCATTAGTCGATGTAGCACTATAATGTTATGTCACTATTTGGCCGACACCTTCATTTCATAATGAAACAGATATGACAACTTGTGCAAAATCACCTACATTGGTTCACCTCATTTCAGCTCAATATTATTTCAACCTTGTTAGTGTACATTATTTGTAGCATCTGTTGAAGATGACTATTTGTTGATGATCATCTTGAATCCTTTTCATCTAGTGTGCTGTGCATGGCAATGCTTCATAGTTCTTAGCTATGTATTCTTTGTTGAACAAATGTGTTGTTAAATAGTCTAACATTTCAATATAATTTATAAGCTCAAATGACAATTATCAAATTGTTAATATTTTGATTGAGGTTATAAGATAATTGAATGACATCTAACAATTCAAGTTGTCTTTAAATTAGTCATAATAGAGTGACATACATTCACCTATAACACATTTTTAATTTAATTTATTTGTCAATATATTTGTAGATGAAATATGGTTGAAAATTACTACTTTATACTCAAGGTGGTGAAGAAAGCTTATTCAAATGTGACTATTAGTCAACTTGTCTTGATTATTAATGATGTCTTGTAATAAGATCTAAAATTTTACTATGTAGGTCATAAAAATGCATTCACTTTTTTTATTCTACAATATTATACATTTATATTGGTGTACATTTAAAAAATCAATTGATCAAAATAAATATCATATTGAATTTGTTCACTACTCTTTGTAGGCTGTTGTTGGGCCACTACTCAGTAATTATCTATGTACTTATCCTTGTGACTGATGTAAATCCTGTCACTTTGATCTATGAGCTTTTATCCCTTCTAGTATTTAACATTGACATTTAAAATCGATATACTAATCATGCTGTAGTCTATTAATTCATAAGCCATCATTATGGCCTCTTACACCTACCTCACTCTTCAAACATGATAACTTTGTTTATGCTTATAATTGCAACTTTGTCATACAATTAGAAGGTTGGGTCTCAATCCATGCATTGCCTAAAAATAATAATTTGAGTTGCACAAATTTTTTTTATTTCCTTAGAATTGTGAACACTTTAAACATCTTAGGCTCTAAGTCTTTTTGATTCAACACACCACCCACTTATGAGATATCAACCAATGGGCGCTTTGAGCCCTACAATAATAGTGAGGCCTCAATATTTCTTGTGAAAGTTCTATGCTTCAACATTGTCTGCCTTTGCTGAGTTTGGTTGGTGACTAACCCACTTGCAATTGTTTAGATGTTCTTAAACCACTGCTAAAAAACACTTGAAATTGAGCTTTTATTATAGTGGCTAATGACACAACATACCCTTTCAGTTCGGTAAGTCTTTTGCCATTAGGTTTGCATTATTTGACCTTGACTCTCTTGTACCACCAATAAGCAACCAACTTGCTCTGATATTAGTTTGCACATGACTAACTATAAAATATATCTCAAGTTGCTGCCTTGTGTGCTTGCCATAGTAATCTCTTTGACTAATTATAGAGTGCTTTATTTAACCATCTCTCTTGTACAAATAAGCAATCAACGTGTTTTGATTTGTGCTTTATTTAACCATCACTCTCTTGTGCCAATAAGCAATCAAGTTGCTCTGATACTAGTTGGTGCATGACTACACAATCTACCTTAAGTTGCTACCTCGTATACCTCGTAAGCTTTGTGTGGCTTTGTGGAGGGACTCAAATTGAAAGAGTAAGATATAACGCTACTGCACACTAAGAAGTTACACTGATCGGAGAAGAGAATTGTGTTGCTGCCCATCGTAATTGAAGAGAGGGTGGGGATATATAAAGTGCCCATGACACTTGCCTTTCATTGCATGCCATGTGCGCCTGCGCCATGTGGTGCCATGCCGTGCCGTGGACCTCTGCGTGCCCTGCACCACACACATGCTCGTAACGCTTGCGCCATGTTGCTCTGTGCCGCATGCCCCTACGCATAGCCATGCTACCACTGCAATGCTAAGACCACGCTAGGGTTATCGTTATGCTGCCTTGTGCAAACTTGTGCCAGCGACTCTCGAGGTTCATGGTATTCCTCTGTGTTCTTCTCTCAATTTTGGCGGAGTCATTCACTCCTAAAGCCACAAATGCCTGCACTCAATATGTACGCCATGCTGCACTGCTGTGCACCCTCGTGTTATGCTGTGCTCTTTTATGCATGCCGCGCTATACCAACGTGCTTGCCATGCATGCATGCGCCTCTGTGCACCCTTAGGCGTCACTAGGTTCTATTGCTAGATCCTCACTCCTTTGAAGGAGGGATGTGACACCGATCAGATGGGACTTTGACTATCATGAAGGATTTAAGCAAATTAGGCTTCGGTGCTAAATTATTTCCACACACTTTCGTCCCCACATAAAAATTCGTTTTTATTTTTTTTAAAGTATATATAGCGCCATTGCCATACTCTTTTTTATTACAAGGTGACACATAAATGGGCATTGAACTTTGTAGGATAGAAGAAAACGAAGCCTCTAAGGAAAGCACGGATGGCCACAAAATAGGCTTTCAAGCTTGCCTACGCAGGATAGGTTACAAAGGGTATTTCTTCAACATGAGATCCTCGCAAGGGTGAACCGTAAATTGGAGAATCTACAAAAGGCTTCATACAAAATTGGAGAGTCAATGAGCGGCACCCCCTCCTCTAGAAAGAGAATCTAGAGAGGTCTGTCTTAGGCTGCAAGATATACAAACAGTTTCTCAGAGCGACGGTTTCTCAAAAATTAGAGAGCAAAAAAATGGGTTTATCTTTAACAGGAGTTTCTGAGAAGTGCTTTGCCTTAAATGTGAAGGATTCATCTTAAAAACTGAGGACTTCGATAAGGATCTCTTCTGTCTTAAAGAGTCCAGACTCCAGACAGGGTTTCTCAAGAACTGCAGAGAAGCTAAGCTGATCTATCCAAGAAGGGCTCACCCCCGATTGAAGAACCCGTCTCCTCCCTTTCCTCCTCTGTTGCCCTCTCTTTCCAAAACCGGAGGGAAACCCAGTATACTCTGCTCATTCACATCAATATGTATGGCTCACAGTGTTTTCAAGCTCCTTTTCAATGTTCCTCCCGCCCGCTGCGTCCATCAACCAACATGGCGGCGAGTCCAGAATCCACACAGGGTTTCTCAAGAACTGCAGAGAAGCTAAGCTGATCTATCCAAGAAGGGCTCACCTCCGACTGAAGAATCCATTTCCTCCCTTCCCTCCTCTGTTGCCCTCTCTTTCCAAAACCGGAGGGAAACCCAGTATACTCTGCTCATTCACATCAATATGTATGGCTCACAGTGTTTTCAAGCTCCTTTTCAATGTTCCTCCCGCCCGCTGCGTCCATCAACCAACATGGCGGCGAGTCCAGAATCCACACAGGGTTTCTCAAGAACTTCAGAGAAGCTGAGCTGATCTATCCAAGAAGGGCTCACCTCCGACTGAAGAATCCATTTCCTCCCTTCCCTCCTCTGCAACCTTCTCTTTCCAAAAATGGAAAGGAAACCCAGTATACTCCGCTAATTTGTATAGCTCACACTGTTCTCAAGCTCCGTTCAGCGCTCCCTTCATGCCCACTGCGTCCATCAACCAACCTGGTGTCGAGCGTCACATGCAGCTCTGGACATGCCTCATGGGTGGCATCCTCCACAAGAAACCTGTGCATGGCGCCCTCCGCTTCCATCCAGCTGCACCCAGAGACCTTCCTCTCTCCACTTTCCTTCATCAGCCGCCTCACTTTCGCCACCTCCGCCCACATCCCTGCACTTGCAAAGATATTCGACAGGAGCACAGAGCAGCTCAGATTGGCCATCTTGGACGAGGAGAACACCGCTGCCCTGCTGATCTTCTCTGCCAGCTCGACCTCATGGTGGATCCTGCAGCCGTTGAGCAGAGAGCCCCAGATGACGAAGTCGGGCTCCATCTCCATGCCCTCCACCATAGCCAGCGCCTCCTCCACGTGCCCGGCCCTGCCGAGAAGGTCAACGATGCAGGCGTAATGCTCAAGGTCCGGTTTCAAGCCGTAGACTTTCCTCATCTTCCGGAAATTTTCTCTCCCAGCGTCCACCAGACCTGCATGGCTGCACGCCGAGAGGATGCCGACGAAGGTCACCGCGTTGGGCGTAGCGCCGGCGGAGCTCATCTGGGAGAACACGGTCAACGCCTCCGCCGCCAGTCCGTGAGCCGCCAGCCCGGTCACCATGGCGTTCCACAGGCCCAGGTCCTTGTGGGCCGCCTTGACGAAGACCAGGCAAGCGAGGGCGATCTCTCCGCACTTGGCGTACATGTCGACCAGTGCCGTCGACAGGAAGACGTTGACCTCTGCCCCGCTCCTCACCAGATCAACGTGGGCTTCTTTCCCCCGCTCCAGAGCCCCCATGCTGGCGAAGGCCGATAAAAGGTTGACCAGAGTGATCTGGTTCGGTGCCATGGAAGACGCCGCCATGAGGGAGAAGAGATTGACGGCGGATTCAGGGCGGCCGCCACGTACGTAGCCGGTCATCATCGCGTTCCAGGTCGCCAGGTTCTTCTGGGGAGCTTCATTGAACCGCCGCCGGGCCTGGGTCAACGCCCCACAGCGGCAGTGCATGTCAATGAGGGCGGTCGTCACCATGACGTTCACAGGGACCGCGTTGACGTCGATGAAAGAGGAGACCCATCGGCCAGCAGGCCAGTTGCAGGAGGAGGAGCAGGCGGCGAGGAGGGAGACCATCGTGGCGGCGTTGGGGGCAGCGCCGTCCCCAGAGAGGAGCATCCGCCGGAAGAAGGCCAGCATGTCGGAGATCTTCCCTTCCCTGCCGAGCCCGTTGACTATGGCGGTCCAGCACACCACGTTCCCGCTTTCAGGCATTTCGTCAAACAGCTGGAGTGAGCGGCTGGTGCTGCCGCAGGAGGCGTATCCGGCGATGATGGAGTTCCAGGAAACTTGGTCTCTCAAGGGCATTCCGTCGAACATCTTCCGTGCGTCCTCTTGCAAGGAACACTTGCAGTACATGTCGATCAGCGAATTCCCCACGAAGAGGTCCTCGTGGAATCCCAGCTTGCAGATGTGGGCGTGGACCTGCCGGCCGAGCTCCGCCGTGGAGAGGGCGGAGGCGGCCTTGAGGACGAACGGGTACATGAGGTGGCTCGGCCTCGGGGCGGCGGCGGCGCCGCCGCCGAGGAGGAGGAGCTCCATGTACAGGGACACAGATTCTCTGGGCTCGCCGGCCATGGCGAGGGCTCTGATCATGCAGCTGTAGGAGAAGTCGTCGGGGAGAACGATGCGGCGGAAGACGGCGGAGCAGTAATCCAGGGGGCAGCGGAGGTCGACAAGCTTGGAGAGGAGGAGGTTCTGGGGCTGGCCGAGGAGGACGATTTGGGCGTGGGCTTGCCGGGCTTTGAGGAGAGAGTCGACCGAGCTCCACCGGAAGGCCTGGGGCGGCCGGCGGGACATGGAGCGGGCTTCTTCCGCGCAGGACGCCGCCGAACACCGGGAAAGGAGGCGAAGGGAAAAACCAGAGACCGGGGCAGGTAACAGGCTTCTTCTTCTTCTTCCTCCTCTTCATTCGACCCCCTCTCACGGTTGCTTCTGGCCGGGCGCCGGCATGCATCCGCAGCAGCTCCCAAGATTAGTCAAACCCCCACCCGCGCTGTTCTTCCGTCTCTCTCGGGGTTGACTTCTGGTTTCTGCGCCCGAGGGTCTCGCAAGAACCGTGCTTTCTTCGATCCCATTTAAGTAAGGCAAGCCGAGGACTGAAGGATCTCAGAGTCCGCCTGTGACTCCCTACTTCCGCCATTTAAAATATTTGCATTTCTTTCCTAAAAATGAAAAATGTTGACTTCGGAGCAAGCTTATGTTCCAAGTATTTTTATCACAGAGTATATAATTATAATTAATTAATCGCAAGGCGACCAAGACAGCACACATTTGGACATTCTTAGATTTTTATCTACAACCCTCCTCCTTGAAGAAGCCATTTTTTGGATCTGGCACAGCCAAAGAACTAAAGTCAAGCCTACTCTGGTTGGGCAAACTACTATGAACGAGAGAGAGAGAGAGAGAGAGAGAGACCCACCATTTATAAGCTATCTATCTGAGTTCAGTAAACGAGGTGCAGGCTCTCTCTCTCTCTCTCTCTCTCTCTGGGTGCAGATTTTATGGAACAAAAATTGCCCTCCCGCCTTCTTTCGAAAACGCACCACCATTTGCCGCCGCTGCACCGCCTCGCACCGTCGTAGTCCTCCCGAGGAATCGCGGGCGGCGCCACCGTCGCCGGCGATCAGGAATCTCGGGGGCCGTCGAAGGACTGGCTCTTCCTCGCGTTCCAGTGCAGGCCCTCGCGGATGCTGCGGAGGAAGTCGCGGGTGGAGTCCTCCATGCAGGCCGTCGGCACCGGCCACGGCGCCATGCTGCAGATCAGGGCGTCCCCCGCCGCCAGCTCCTTCCTGTTCTTCCCGTCGAACGACGCCCACGCGTGGCCCCGGCTGTTGAAGGGCACCTGAATCCGCAGCGTCACGTACTCCGGCAGAATCAGAGGCCGGAACGACAGCGAATGCGGGCAGATCGGCGTGAACAGTATGCCCGGGACCTGCAAAATACGAATGCGCCGTATGATCAGCATATGACCAGAAGGGAGGGAGGACATGGCCAACTGCTCATACTCTACCGATGATGGAGGTTGATTTTCTCCGCATATCAGGGTCCCCAACACAGTTGGGCAGTTCTAGGAGATGATGAAACACATTTTTTTTTCTGGATATAGGAGCGCTGAAGAATCATCGAAATTTTACTTGCTCATCTCTTAAAAAAATACATGGTTTTGCGGATTTTGAGAGACCAATTTGCTCCCTCCCGCAGCAGGGAGGAGTACCTCTGAGCAATCTCGCCAGCAGTGAAGGCCAGAACATGGTCTAATGTGGTCAAACTGTACCTGGGCCAAATTCTAATCCCAAGATATTCGACGCCATCAAGACATCATATCCAGTAACCTATTTTGGATGAGTATAACGAGCAATGTGTTTGACTTTTCTGCACAGGACAGGTGCTGTTTCTCTGAGCTTTCCCTTAAACCCGAACAGTTCATAAAGTAAGAGCTATATATGAACGAGGATGATGAAAGGAAATCCTAATTTATCTTTCTTGCAGCTTCATGCCGGGGATTCTAGCTTATATGTGCATTCAGATTTGACTAATTTAAATACACTGATATCATGAAAGTACTTTCAGCTCCGTATAGAGTGTGGGTTTACCTGGAGCATCGGCAACTGAAGAAGCTTGGTGAAGGAAAACAGAATGCTACTGTTAAAAAAGGCATGATGGGCAAACGACTCCCCTGTGGATTTCAAGTTGAAGAGCCTCTCTCGATTACTACCCAAAACCAGAATTTTTAACTTGGTCGCTCAGAAATAGTTCATAAGGTCTCTCCACAGGAACTACCTTTAAATAGCTCCCACACGTTTTAGAATCTATCTCCATAGATCTGAAATGGGTCAATCAATCATATCCCCAAATGACACATGTTACACAGAAGATCGATCCCAAGTATATGTGAATGAAAGGGTTGGAATCGCCTGACTAGCACCGGGGAATATCACATATGCTCCCCCCAAAGAGAAAGGCAGAGTGCAGGGCAAGGCTGTCGGTTGGAAATATGACCCTAAAGTGAATAGATCGTCAGAAATATTTTCCAAGGCCCCTTATCCTGTTAAAAAGAGCATTTTTCCTCATGGCGGACGCTTGACCATCTCAATTGCAGAACCACAAAAGTCAACAGGGCTCAAGGTTTCAAAAACCATGGAAATGAAGCTCTTAAAAATGGCAAAAAAGCCCAGATAAGACAGGTAACTTTTTCCCTGGCAAACTCAGGCTACCCATACATAAAGGCTAAAGGCGTACCTGAGGATGGACCATTGATCCTCCTGCTGCAAGAGAATATGCAGTACTTCCGGATGTCGTTGACAAGATCAGACCATCACCTTGCACGGATGTCACAAAGGAGTTGTCGCAGTAGCATTCTAGATAAGTGAGGAATGAAGATATCCCACGATCTATTGTGACTTCATTGAGCACCAAAATAGGTTCCTCTGTATCCAGTTCATCTTTTGCGTTGTCGCGGATCACATGACACTGCAGCCTGTGCCTCAAGGTAATGCTGATGGGTCCCTTCAATATTGTGTCCAGGTACTCCTTGTAATTTTCACTTTCTAGGAGCAGTTAAAGAAAAACTACGCCTTCGAACAAGGAATAAGAGGTGGGGTTTAAATGCTGAATGGGATGATATCGTAATCGTGAGATAGAACAATGCCTTTTTTTCTGGTACTAGTTTTTTTTATTCCCGTTCAGTAGTTTCTACAACTTTCAGTTAGTTGACTGACGTTCACCACCATAAGATCGCTGCATAACTTCAGTAATAATGAGAAATACAAGCTGCTAACCCCCTGGATCATCAAAATACATGGAGAAGCGGCTGACCATACTTCGCAGGCAGGAAATAAGATGCGAAAAAAAAAAAAATCTATAGTATGCTTCTCTTAATATAAGCCGGAGTTTTAAATAGTTAAAGGTTAGATCATTCATTCCATGTAAGATGGATTAAATAATTTCTTTTGAAAAAAGGATACGAAATGGTGTCATGAAGCCAAGAGATCCAAGTGAAAATGGAACCACTGGAGGAAGCGGTCCTTTGAACAGTGATGCCGCCTGTCAACAGAAACAAATGGTTCGCTGGTATCAGATACATATCATAGAGACGGAATATATCCAAAATAATGAGTTAAATTATAAATGATTGTAACACTCCGCACATTAACAGCATTGAGAAAAAAAAAGAAAAAAGAATCCAGCACACTAGGACAGCAGGGATAGTTCTTTTTAATGACCTCTCAGGTTTGCAAGGAAACAGGGAAATAATTTCAAGGGACAGTAAACGCTGAAAGTGTTAATGAACATAAATCCCTCCAACTACTAAAGGAAATAATGGCCTTACAAACGTATCAACTATGACATATTCCTTCTGTATGGATAATGATTTATCCAACATGGGGTCATAAACAACCTTATCTTTATGCTTTGAATTTTCGTAAGTACAGATCACAACAAAGGATTGATCTTTTCGCTCCATATATAATTAAGAACATAACTTCATATGAAGTCAAAAAATATATAAAAAAACACAGCTTTATGCTTCATTTGGATCAGTTTTGTAGTTTTTGTATGAATCCAAAAGGCAAGTTATGATAAAAAAATCTTCTCAATTGATCAGGGAAGAAGATTCCAAAGTGCATACCCAAAGAACAGTTCCATCACCACCAAGAGTCACAACAAGGTCCACTTTAGTATGTAGGTGCTTGATCTCGTCTTCTGCGTCATAGAAGAAAACAAAAGCTGAAATAACTGCATAAAATGGTCATAAACAAGAAGAAATCCAGGAAGCAATATGTATTACATGATTAGCATGTATTACATGAGTGCATGCAAAAGAAAAATGGAGCAAGACTCCTATGCATATTGACCCTTACTTTGAAGTGACAACTCTATAAAATTTTCTCATACTTTTCCTATAAAAATATGCGTGACTAGCTTTTGAAAGGAATTTTCTTACGTTTCACTGTAGTTTTGCTTAACATCAGGGGCTAATGGCGCAAAATTCCACTAAACTCGCTGGAAAGTGACATAGTCTGGAGAATTTGACTTCCAAAGACAATCATTTAGTTATTAAAGGTTTCTTTATAATACATTGTGATGATAGATGGATAACTTTGCTAGCATTTACCATTTTGATCTTTAATTATATTTCTGCTTCATGATTATATCTCATATTTCAGTTCTTTGAGTGTAATTATTATCCAGATATCGAACACTGTATTTTAACATATTTCAGGCGTACATTACTAGTTTTCCTATGATTACATTTGTATAAATCTACACCACAATATTTATAAAAAGCATCAACAGTAAAATGAGCGATTGAGTAAAGTATAGAAAATGCTAAAAGAGAGAATTTGACAGTGTCATTGTAAGAAGAGCTTGACATTAACCTCCCCTACGTTACAAGCTGTCATTTAGATGATTGCGTGTTTTAGTATATATTAATCGATGTTTACTATTGGATAGGTAAATAGTTTTGAATAAATAATGATTTTTTAAATAAGAATTGTATCTGGTAAATTAAATTCAATTTCAGTATTATGACGCATATTCCATGATGCAGGTAGAAAATGATGATGATCAGAAATGCCATGAACGATTAAAAGAGTTCAGTAAGGACTGTGGAGCTGTGTGACCTCAAATTACAGTTCCATTATATGCTTGTGCTTCAATTATATTTTATGTCAGATAAATAAATGCGCAGATATGTCAGAATTTTAGCCAACTATACAAGCTACGTTTTTTAATAGCTTGTAATGCTCGACCCTTCTGATCACTTTCTCAACTTCGCGTACTGGGTACTAGAATTGAGTTTGTTTGTTTCCGCAACTCGTATAAGAAAGATGAAATATGGTTATTCAAGGCGTTGCAGGAATGCCTCTGGCATGCTATGCATCTCGATCACTACATGAATAGCAATATAACTTGAACATATTTTGTATTTTTTGAAAAAAATTATGTACTAGGAACCTTCGGATAAGAAAATGTGACAGTCAAAAGATCGTTGTATGTAACATTTCCAAGTGTAATTTATATCCTTACTCCTTTACATGAAATATGTTTTTACTTTGTAAAATATTTTGTCTGGTGGAATAATTCACGGAACTGAAAATAATAAACAATTAAAAAATGAAATTATTGAAAAAAATGAGAGCCTTATAATCATAATTTTTATCAGACATAAGAAAATGAAACGCACAACACAAGAAATCAAGTGTCCACATAAGAAGTTTCTATTCCTTGGCCAGGGATGAAAATTTAATCGCGTGCCCAACTAAATGGGTGTCAACCGTTTGATATAGCCTTGCCTCAAACCAGCATATGGCCTACGAAAGCCCCCCTTGGGGGTGAAGATGGCTGGACAAGGCTCATGGTTAAGAGAGAGGTCCTATGGTCCAAGCTGAGCATTGTAACTGGGCATTCCATAAGGCCCCGTTGAAAAAGAGGGCCAGTCCCGGGCATTATAAAGCCCAACCCCTTCTCAGTCCATTGAAAAAAAAAGTATGCCCAATGCACCACAGAACAGCAAATACCGATGAAAGGAGGAAAGATTTATAACTGACCATGTTCCCACGTTCGGACGAAACCAAACTCAGGACCTTCCATTAGAAGCTCAGTCCTCACTCGAGGTTCAACCAATATATTCATGCCTTTGTGATGTTTAAGCCACCTGCAATTGTGATACACAAAAAAGAGTATTCACACATGAAATCTAAGAAGACATTGTTCAGGTATCTCGGAATGAAAAAACATAATGAAGAGCAACGTATAAAGCGATCCTGGTAAAAGCAATTAAAGGAGAACCAGGATGCCAATATCAAAAAATTATCAATTCGGACAGTGGCTAGGCATCCAGGACAAGAAAGGAAATTTATAAACATAAGGTCTCCCCGAAGGTCATCAATCCGAAGCTCCCACCTGTAGGATTACGAATCTTATTTCCATTTAGATGTATCTACGTGAAAGATATGCGTAACGAATTTTCATCATGCTAGAATTGGGACTGTTATACGAGTCACTGTTTTTAGGAAAAGAAGATGCGACAAAACTGTTTAATGAAATAAATAAAAGGTGAAGGAAAAATGATCCCATAGGTATATGAACAAATCGGCAGAACGAGAATAGGAGAAATTATAGTCTAAAATTATATGTAGTTATAGATCCTATTTAGTTAGGATAATCATGTCGCGAACATTCTATGAGAACGTGACATGGTACCCTTCCCCGTGAAAGAACCCAACCACACCAAACATGACCCTTACCTTCCATTACCCAAGGGTAAGTATCAGCAAAATATAGCGACAAAACCAGTCCAATAGGCATTTAATACTACGAGTATGCGAGTTTTAATGGCAGTTAAATCCAATATTATGATGTTTATTTCAGGTGGAATTTCAGGTTCTCATTTGTTTGGTTAAAGGACATTGTGGAAGCAGAAAAAACGCCAAAGAAGGAAAGCGAAATGTTGACAATATCCGGGAATGCTCACTTCTCACTGCACAAACAGGAGGAAGAAACATGATGGCGAGATAGACTAACACGAAGTAATAATCCTGCAAAAGCTACCTAAGAACGAGGCAACTGTCTCTATCAGCAGAAACTCTACTAATAGGAGTTAGAGCTTTAGCTCCAGGCCCTAAGGAGTTGTAGATACTTCAAGGAAAACAGAATTAAGGAAATCATCAAGAACCAGGTTTGGCTGTGAACGGGAAAGGTTTCTGTGAGCAAAGGTTGCTGCACCGAATTATGCAAAAGTGGTAGAGCTAGGGAAAAGAAGAAAGGAAAATTTTCCGCATAAGTGCTTCGTAATTAGTGAAATTTATGCCAGTGACAGATTGCTCGGTGAAAAGGTGCTAGATATATCTGATACGCCTGCATAAAACTACAGATTCGATCTAATAAAAGCTCCTTCTGTAGCTGGTTCAATCAAGGGAACATAGACTAGCAACAGGAAATAGATAAAAGTGGAGAGAGATGAAAGGTGACATTTGCAGAACTGTGGTGCTGATGGTGGCAGGGTGTGTAATCAAAAACTCAGGGATTTCTCTAGTTACCGAGCACGCACACTTACAAGGGATTGTTAACTTTTGATAAGGGATTGTGGCAGCATGAACTGAAGCCATGATACCAAGGTGTGCAACAGTGGAAAGTAGGCAGGTGAAAGAAGCAAAATTCTGCAGTAAGATGGATTCGCGATTTGCATGATCTAAGAAACAGAGCTTATTGGACAGTGCAAAAAATTTTCAACTTATTAGATTAAAATGCATCTATAAGTAACAAAACGACATCAAATTATGGCGCAAACTGTAATTCTTTGATACCAGAGAAAAAAATTAAGCAGTAAGGAATAGAAACTGATAGGAAAGAGAACGCACATATGTCTTCAAGCCTATATAGGACGTGGGAATAGTTTCGCATCAAAGGAGAAGAAGAGCGTGACTTCACAACCAGGATAAACGTTTGCTTGCGATGAATATAAAAATAAAGTCTTAAAAGATGTATAATAAGGATGTTTACTTATTTTCAGAGTTCAGATCACGAATTAAGATGTATAATTATTGAAAAGTACGACTTGTGTATCCTGCAAACATAGAAGTTCCATTTAGTCACCTCAGGACACTCGTAAGTTCCTCGGAGTTAAAAATGTAAGTCCACATCTATCAAAGCACCCCCAGATGGAACCAAAAATTAGCATAAATTTTTTTTGGTAAATTATTGAACATTTTCCGTGCAACAAATGATTACTACATAAGAAACATGCAGTAGGCATTCAGTAGATATATCTAGTTAAGAAAAATATATGTTTCCAAGCTGAAAGAAATGTTTCTGAAGCTCAAATAGATGACAACAACGAGACAACTTCAGCAAGCACACCTGACCATTTCAGAACACAGGGCACGCACATAATTTGAATTAGGTTTTGTCAGGATAAGAACAGTCCGTGGCCTCGACTCCCATTTCAAAAATATCTGACAAGAAATAAACTTTTTTTCTCAGGATGAATTCAGAATGTACCTATGCAGGAATTCATCTTGAAAGAAAAATGATAATAGAAACGATTCTTAATTAAATAGGTGCTCTAATCATCAGTAAAATGACCTGCTTACTGCTACGTTCTGCAGTTGTAATGTTTCCTCTTTCAAAAGAAACGATGTCACGTTTATGTTGTCCATTCTTTTCTCCATTGCATCCCCAGTAAAGCTTAAATAATGCCTGAATGATTTTTGTGAAAACAAAGCAGCACTTTATGGTTCAACAAGCAAAACTTAATATCTTTATTCAAATCAACAGGTTATGTAAAATGATGAAATTAACAAACAAAAATGGGATATGTTTAAGTAATTATTAGATATCAAAGCAAATATAATTCTGAGCATTCAAATACAATCATGGGCTCACATTTATTTTCTGAATTATATTGCCAGAAAACAGCATCACGAACTTTTATTCTCATGCTTTGTACAAAGAATATGAATTCAAACAGATTGAAAGGTACACCGCAATAGTACGGGTAGCTACTGGTTGGGTACAACAGATTGACATCACAATGAACAACGAAGGCAAGTTTCTTCCTGATTCCCCATTTTCTCTCGTTTTCTCTTCCTTTTTTCTTTGTGGTCATTTTAGATCAGCACAGCGTCTAAAATGGGCCTACATTATTTCGCCAGAAACTGAACAGTCTAGGACAAAATTGATCCCTAACTAAAACCAATGTATGCCACGGCCTGCAGAACAATAGAAGCTGAGGATTTTGGAATTCCGCCTAGTAGTTGGTGATTAAATCTTAAACTCAAGAATGCTATGTCTGCTCATCCAATACCATAAATTCCTTCTCTAGGACAGACAAACTTCCTCAAGGGAAATAGTAATCTCATACGTGGTTCTTTCACCTTGGATTAGCGCCATCAAAGATTATAAGCTCAGTCCATTTTCGTTCAGTTCAAGTTGAGAATTATATCTTATCTAATATCTTTCAGAAATCTAGTATCTGGGAAATAGCGAATAATTAGTAGTTCGGTTCTTAGTTGGACTGTTTCCTAGTTTGTTGGCCAACAAATATCTAAAGCTAGAGATGCAGCTCAGGTCTATGAAGTTGAAGACAATGGCTGAAAAAGAGGGAAGCAAGACAGTTACGAAATATCCAAAATAAGCTGACAATTATAGGGCAATCAAAACCAAACGTTCTGTGTCGTAAAGAATTTCATTGAGCAAGAAAGAGTCGATGACTTTCTTTCTGGGTTTAATCCAGAATTTGGTGAAGTAAGAATTCATAATTTGTTCATACCGCGTGCAAATTGAATACGAGTTGCATTTTCCCCTAC
Organism: Spirodela polyrhiza; assembly: GCA_024713555.1. Lineage (NCBI taxonomy): Eukaryota > Viridiplantae > Streptophyta > Magnoliopsida > Alismatales > Araceae > Spirodela > Spirodela polyrhiza. Next base: position 4,438,474 of record CM046529.1, on the reverse strand, counting down.
ACATCCTCTTCAGGTTTGTGCCACTGTTCACGTTAAACTAAGCATCACATAAGTTGCATGTAAGTTGTCTAACCAAATCCCAACGTAGTATAGAGTTTATTTGATTCTATGAGTTAATTGGTAGAATTTCCTTATACTTGGTGACCTGATTCCAAGCCTATCTGACGCGATAAGAATGAAATTGCTCCATAATTCTTTGACGAACTTCTGGCTTTCTTCTAGTTAGAAGAATAGGAAAATGCACACATTCTGCCAACTATTGGTACTCCAATTACATTTCCTTCTCATTGTCCTCTACACTCTACGTCTATTCTGTTATAGCAATAAAATGACCAAATGCACTATAATGAGATTAGGATCAGGAGTAACAATCAAGGTCAAAGGATTAAAAGTGTTGTTTTTCAATAAAAGTTCCTAAAGCAATCATGTTTGGTATTCAGTTGAGTCAGACTAAGATGCAACAACAATATTTAGTGTTGGAAATTCTAAGTTGTAAAGAAATATTGCAAAAGCTGTCATTTCAAAAAAAAAAAATTGTAAAAGCTGGGGGACTTTTGACAAAATTGTCTAGGGTTACTCCCTATATTAATGACACTATAGGGGAGTAAATTCTAAGACGGTTGCTGCCGTTTTTCCCTCTATCCTCCACGATAGAGGTAATTCCTCACCCTTCTTGTGCTCTCCTATTGTGTACTCTGGTTTTACAACAGTGTTTGTGGGAGGTCGTGACCTAGGTCAGCTATAATCCGACAGTCCACTGTACTCTCCGTTCTCTCCTTGAGAGGAGGTTCCTTTCCTTATCTTTCACTGTTTCTATCTTTGTAAGTCTATCTTTGTATCTTTCCCACTGTATTAGAGAAGAATACATGTTCTTCTCCACTGTTTGTCTTCCTCTTGAGGTGCAGTGGAGAGATTCTTTCTCTATTTTTGTACCTTGTCTTCCATTATGTTGTGGATGTTCTTTTCTTCTAGATCTGTCTCCTCTTCGTCCATCTATAGATTCATTAGTGGACGTGAGTGAAAAATATTTTCCAACATTTAACAAGCATTGAGACTTTCCATGTTGGAAGCACATCTTTTGCAAGAAAAACAAGAGCCTTGCATGATGCTCAATTATTTTTATCTAAACGGCTCCACCAAAGCTTCTCCATAAGCCTACTATCCATGGGAAGTGCTCAGAAGTCAGAAAAATTAATTATCCTTATATAATCACCTTTAAAATCCCTCTGTTTATAAAATTGTACTAGGGGCCCGTCACAAGAAGCAGCTATCTGAGAAGTAAATGTTCAGGTAATGGTTTTCTTATGATACTTGAAATAATCCCTTCAAGTATCTGATTCCATATTCAGCAGCTTTTGCCTCGAATCAGGGCTCCTCACTAGATTTAGAACCAACAATCACAATCCAGAAATGAAATCCCTCATTCTGCTGGAAACCAACAGTAAAATTCACGAGTGTTTCTGGTTCACCGTCTGCACATCATAAATAAATAATTTCTTTCCCACCAGTACTGCCTGCACAATGGCAGCCACAATGTCTATGATCTAATATCCTAATAGGCACCCACCAAAGAATTTGGTATGTATAATAAGAGAAATGGCAGGATTTAACACTTACTTTATGAAAGAAACCTTCCACCATTGAGACACTCGCCAACGAATTTGACGTGTTTAATAAGAGAAAATTGTGAGAGAATTCAACAAGATCAAAAACTAAATACAATCTCTATCATTAACTGGTAAAAACGGTGTGAAACTACCATGCAAAGCCACAAAGGAAATAAAATATTTGGTGAATAAAAATGAAGATAATGCCGATTTTTCTTATGATTCTCACCTTTTTGGTGGATATTTTATCTGAAAATTTTGTGTGGGAATCTACGTCTTCATCCTCAAGAATCTCATGAGTGTAAATTCCATTACTTTCGCACCATCCTTCCTCTTGTTCGCACTCAGTATTAGATGGAATAGATTGATTCTTGGTATTTTCCAAATTCTCTTTTTCTGAATCATACGAACAACTTTCCTGCGCTAGTTCTGCAGTTCATAAAATGGTATTCTCATATGTATCAAAATAACAACATCAAATAACTCAGGAAAAAAAATCACAGTAAAAAATTCACATAGAATAATCCATTGGTATTTGTTAATCGCATTGTTTGTTCTCTTGTGACAAAACATTGCTATGTTTTAACTAATTTTCAAAGTAATAATTTCTCACTCATTCAATGACTACCGTGGCATGAATTAATCAAACTAATTTTAAAGGTAACAACATAAAGTTCCGGGATCATTGCAGCTCACGCATACCTCATATGCCAGATGATAGAACCAGAGCCAAAAACATGTCACCATGGAAAACATATGTACCATGTCCAGATATTTTGAACATAACAGTAGCAACAGTAGAAACATATAAGAATTTTCGAAGGTAATGACCCAACTAATGCCATTCTACTTCTTTGAGATTTCAGAGGTCGAAAAACTAAAATGTGGTTTTAGACGAGTTGGGTGACATATGAAAGAGTGAACCTAAATGTCGTTTAAATTCAGACAGATAGCATTATCCTTGTTAAAGTGCTCAACTAATTAACAGAAAGAATGGTGTATGCCATGTGTAAGCAGCTGGGGTCGATCCTCTTCTTGCTGGACTGCTCAATAATACTAGTTCAATGCACCCTTCAGTTCGCAAGAATCGATTTCTTGCAATGTCTAGAGTCCTCAGCGGGTACACCAGAAAGTCAGTCTTTCATAAGAATACAGTGGATACAAAATAACGGTAATGCGCCAGAGTGAAGAAATACCAAAAATGGAAAATAAATAAATAGTTTAACTACACTGGATATAACAACAGCATTAAGCAACATCAAGTCAGCATCGTGAATTCCACATCACAGTATTCGAGACAAATCAAGACAGAAGTTACTAGGAAAGCAAGGGTCTCACAACATGAACATATGGAGATGGGATTCCTGAAAAAACCATAATAATTTGACGAATTGTAGTCTACGGGGTTCAATTTGGTTAACCACTGATTTAATAAAAATAAGTTCAGTTAAAAAGAAAATTATCTAACTTCATTCTTCAATTCAACCTCATGGGGCGAATGTTTACTCCCTATGGTTCTGAATTCAGGGTAGCCCAGATGAGCGGATAAAAGTTAGAATTGTACGGTTTGAATATTGACTGCCTGAGTGTTATGAGACAGTGAGCGGAATAAATGTTAGTCATTCTACTCGAGAATTACAATTGGAAACCAAGCAGTTTAATCAAGTCAAACCCTAATCTCCTACATGGACGTCATCATTTGTCAGTTTATTCAATTCAGTATCGGTGCAAAAGAAGATGACTCGGAAGATAAAGCATGGAACCTTTTGAACTTAGAAATCTAGATCATTTCTACTCGCTGAAAATAACAGGAGACAAATAGTGACCTTTGTGCTTCATCTGCAGGCTGCGTGCCCTCTCAATTTCATACTTTCTCTTCCATTCAGCTGCTTCTGCCTGAGCGAAAGCCTTGTCTTCTGCAACTCTTCGTAAGGCCTTTGCAACAGCTGCATTAAAAAACAGACAGATATATACGTAAGAAATCCTTATGCAAAGTGAACAGAGTACAGAAACAAAGAGCTTTTGTTTATCTTGTACCAGTATAATTGGTATATTGACAAACTTTATCCCTTTTGATAAAGTTTGTCAATACAAAAATAATCATTTTTAGAACTCGAATTTCATATCATAGAACAAACATGAAATCTTCTTGACAACCACTAAATTCTAAACAAAATATACTTTACATATCATGCAGTACAAGTATAGAACAAAGCCATCATAAATATCTTAAAAAGAGATAAACTTGCCAATCGTAGGAACAGATGATCAACCGTTCAACGAGCGAAGAATGATTTATCGTCCATTAATTTCGTAGTTTCACCTCATATATCTACGTTTTCTCGTGACCTAAGCCCAAGACGCTTTGGTAAATACCATATGACCATTAACCAATCGGATAGCCCAACATAGAATATCAGGAAGAATTCTGAGGGAAGCTATTTGTTTTGCAGCGCAAGTTCAGTGGATAGAAACGGCAAAGAAAACTAGATTATAGGCCACTTGATGTCAAACCCGAGACACGTAATCTCAAACTGCACACCCCCCGTGGGCACTAGACACAGGAGCATCTCGGAGCAGAAGAAAGGGGCCAATGTCCGGAAAAACAGGCAATTCCAATCCATGGCTAATTTAAAATGGGACTAAGATTTCAGTAATTCATTTCACATTGAAAAATGAAATCCAATATTTTTTTCATAAATCACAATCATGCCCAGCCTCTCCAGTTTCCCATTTTAGTTTTGGATAATATGAAGATCGCACCAAGAAAAGACAACACAACTTAGTGCCAGCCGTGCATCAACCAGTGAGCTGCACAAGTCAATAGAGCAGCTGACAGAAAAGTGAAAGAGAAGCCGAGATACAATCCCTGTAAGACTCCCAATTGCAAATCAGATAGCGTTAAAAACTCCTATATCTTCTTACAAAAGATATATCACATGAGTAACTTAAGATAAAAGATTCAAGAAGCAGGCCGGCATAAAATTTAGAATAGTGCAAATATGTAACAGTATTAGTTACGTTTCAATGCTGTGGTATCTATTCAAGATTTGTAAGTCTCTTCCATTTTGACTACCGAGTTTATCCAAATGAAAAATGAAGGGTGTACAGTATTTAGCGATGGGTAAAACAATGTCAGTGGTAAGTTCTGTTCGTAATTGTGAGCATCTAAGAAATTAATTAATTTATGGATTTGCGAGAGAATGAAACTCATTACTTCTCATTGCCTCCGAAAATTCAAGCAGATGATGATCGTCTGTTTGGAAAGGTACTTCTTGTAAGTATTCTTGGACTGCCTTATGAGAATCCAATATAGAAGGATAATCTGAAAAGCCATTCTCTTCTTTCGGACAGGAAACTTCAAAGTTCACCAGATCTGTGAGGACCTATGTAAGAAAGATGACACTATGAGATGATGCTAAGCAAGACTTGTTGAAGGAGATCAAAAGCAACTTTACAATATATTAAACTTACAAGAAACAAAGGGTAACTGTGCATTCAGGTTGCTTGACGAATAAAGAGATTATGGGTAAATATATAAGCTAGCAAAGACCTTCCTGGACAAAGGACGTTGACAGCTGACCATAAATCAGATTTCTCAGTCCAGATGCTTTCTTTCAAACTCGAATTTTCCTCATCAGTTTGAATTGAGTATTGATACACCCTTCAAATAAATCACTTCTAAATACCAATTAATATGCTCATAATTTTTGACATAATTTCTACTGATTGTAGGATCTCACTTAACAGTAAATACCATTCGTCACCTCTTAGGATTATAACCTAGCATACCAGATGTCCCGTTTGTCCCTGCTCTATTCCTAAAACTACTTCATAGCGTTAAGGCTAACGTAATACAACATTTTCGACAGACGATTTACCTCCTGAGATCACACTCTGCGTCAGAGATTGAATGAAATTTATAAATAAAATAATCTCTGCCATTACTAAAGCCATCCTCAAAATGACATTTGTTGAGAAACATGCTACTTATATCAGCCCAAGAAGACTTACAGAGTTGCCCACCAAAAATATCATGACCCAGGGGAGATTTCATAGAAACTCCATGGGATCAAGAACCACAAACTATCTATCGGAGAGGTGGCTCCAAGGACAATAGTAATAAACTATGGCTCCATAAGAGAATAGAAGAGAAGCGTGAAATCAAAACTGGCCGCAGCCAATAATTGAACTCAATTAAAACAATACTCTTCCACACATATTCACAAGAATTTATGGAATCCTCCTGGAGATCACGGACACAAGGGTTGGATAGGTGGCTCTAGGGGCAGCAAGAACAAAATACGGAAAAATAGCTGGAGAGAACCATGGAATCAAAACTGGTAACGGAAGACAATCGAGCTCAACTGGGATAAACACATTCCTGCGAAGCATATTCACAAGATCAAACAACACAATTCTGGAGACTACAGATCATAAGGGCTGAATATGCTGGTCCATGGACAACAAGAACACGGTACCGCTCCATAAAAGGAGAGACCAACGGAATCAAGGGAGACTGGCAGAAACACATCTTCGAGCCGCTAAATTTCAAAGAAACAGATTGACGCAGAATGGACGCGCTCAGAAAGCCTACCTGCTGCTGCTGCTGCTGTGGGCCCAGCTTCATCGTCCCCTGTCTCGAAGACATGGTGAATTGGCGCTGCCCCCGCAACGACTTCGCGGCCCCAACTCAAGCTCAGAGCTGGAGCTCGAGGGAAGAATAGGCAGGGGGGAAACCAGGATCAGAGAATCGAATACCACCGCAAGAAATCTAACACCTATCCCTTCCTCGATGAATCCGCCGGGGCAGGCGGGCAGGCGGGCGGGCGGGAGTTAAAGAGGAGGTGCCGACGTGGGCTGGAGAGGTTCGGTGGGATGGCTCCTGGGCCCACCCCAAAGATCCTTCTTCTCCTCCTCCCTCCCGTCCTCTCCTTCCTCCTCGTGGCGGGGAGGAAGGTGGAGGTGGGCCGTGAGGTTTGGTGGGGGGGCGGGTTCATTACTACGACCGGATACGACAACTTGCCAGGATCTCAGTTTTTGAGGAGTATTTTGTATCTAAACCCTCTGGTTCTTCAAGAATTAATCACCTACCATTACATTGGCCTTCTTTTATCATCCACAATTAGCCTGTCTGAAAGTAAAAGTGCACGATTAAGGGTAACATAACAAATTTGCGCATTTTTTGAGGTTTATTAAAAATTATGTATGAAATTAAAAGTGCATGATTTCCCATAGAGAAAAAGAAAATTACACGTTTATCATCTGAGGAGGAGAAATGGAATAATTATGAGAGAGGAAATATGATATTTATAATTTTGTAGAGCCTTAGGGAAATATGGCTAATTGAATAATTGAATACCCATGACATTGATATCCGTCTTCTACTGGTCAGAGGGGCTTTTTTTTGCTAAATAAATTGACGTGGATGGTTTTTTTTCAATAATGACACTTAAATTGGAGTTTTTTCTTTAAAATATAAATGCCCGTAATTATGAGATTGTAAGTCACATAAAGTTCTCCCCTGGAGGAAATGACTTAATTAATAGACGGATAATATATATTATTTTCTTGTACGGATGGCTCGACACGTGGTCGTCACCCTTGACGCCGTCAGTCAACTGTGAGAGGGGAGAACAATCTGGCGCGAACGCGGTTGAACGGACCACGGGAGCCGCCCCCTAAAAAGTGCGTTGACTGGGAACGTTGAAAAAACGAGTGGCAGCTGGGCACGTTGCTCTAGAACAACCGCCTTTGGTGGGTCAAAGGGAGGACCTCCGCTTTAGAAGGTTCCACGCCACATGCGATCACATCTCAAATTCTAGAAGAATAAAACGATGATAAATATATTTTAAGAAGAAAAATAGGATGGAGCTGTCATGTGCTAACGTAGGAACTAAATGAGAATATGATATTACATAAATAACCTCCATTTTATTAAAAAAGTTATATCATATATCTAGTTTGCATAGATTTATTATATATTTATGAGCATCACGAAATGGGTTTGGAGCTCGCAAAGTGGGCCAAAGTCCACCTTATCTTGCCTTATCCGAAAGTTTGAGCATAAGTGACTACAAGCTATTTATCTTTATCCACTAGTAATTATGCACTCTCAATTGCTCTTACTCTCAATATATATATATATATATATCATCCTCTATCTTTCATTACATGATAATTTACAGAAATAATACGCGAACACATCATGCATTCAAGAATCAGCAAATATTATGCAAAACAGTAGTGAAATCTATCTTGCAAGTAGTTGTTTGTTTGTGTAAAACTTATTCAGATCTTCATTATCATTTCTTATTTTTTAGTACTAAGATTTCCCACATAAAGTAGGTTGTTATGTGATGTTGGATGATACCCAAAAGTTGGGGGATGAATTAGTCTTCTTTTTAGTATGACTTTTTCTTTCTAACCATGCCTTTGATCTAAACACGTCAATCATTATAATGATTCAACCCAATTTGACCACTCCACTTCTTAGTAAAATGTACTAAAAGTAATGACTCTAAGTCTCCATCGAATAAAAACATCGTAGCAAGTCTACATTTAACTCCAAAGGCCTTAGTTCAGTACAATTGGAGGAACCTATATTAAATGCACTAACTTAATAATTCTTCACCAATCACAATTGGTGTGACACCAAGAAATTATATTAAACATGAGCTTTAATAATTTTTCACCTAACACAATGGGTACAACATCAAAAAATTATATATATATATATATAACAATTTTTCACCAAACACACCATGAACAAAAAGCTTCCACTTAATACTAAGTTCTCAATTGGAGGATGAGATATTTCAGAAATACTAGTTATTTTAATCCAATTTTATTGTTGCCCTTCACCATATTATATTTCCATCCTTCTTTCTTCCACTACATATCAGATCTAGTTTGGAGAAAGTGAAACTTGATTATGGTATTCTATTCACTTCATCCTAACCTCTATAAATACTTTCTATTTTCACATTATAATTTATATACTTTATTTCACCCCTTTCCTCTCTCTCCTCCTCTAAAGACACTTTAAAAGACTATAGTGGCAAGATTCAATCATGATTTATAGTGACAATGAATTCGTTTTAAGCATGACACATATTCTGATACAATTTGATCAAATTAAACATGTTGGTATTGATCAACATTACATTAAAAAGAAACTAGATAATAATTTTTTTTGTACTCTATATAATCCAACTCATAACCAACTATTAGACACTCTCACCAAGGAATGAATGGGTCATTATTTCAAATACTTATATCCAAAATGGGATTAGATAACATTTACTCACTTGCATGAGAAGAGAATGTGAGTATGAGACATCATAAACGTATCAAGTACTTTATTTTTAATTGTGTTTATGTCCTCATCATATTATATTTCTAGTTTTCTCTCTTTAACTATGTATTAGATCAGATTTGAATGCCTCCTCTTAGCTAGCATTGCCTCTTCCAATAACCTATGAACTTGAGCAGGCCGAGTCTATATTATATTTTTTGCATTTCGGGTATCATATTACTATACATACTCAATTTCAAATGAATAGCAAATTTACATTCTTACACATTTAGGATGTAACTTTCTTGACATTTACTTTGAGATGTGGAAGCAAGTTATTGAAGGAAGACTATGAATGATTGAGTAATAGTAGGTTTTCTTCTCTTTCTTATGCTTAGTTTGGTTGTAAGTTTATTTAGATACATTGGATGGAGAATATGGTCATCTTGGCTCATTTTGTCCATTTCTTTCTCAAATTTTGATGTGAGTTAAAGCCCCATAATTATAAGTTGAAGTCCAAGGAGTCCAAGTGAGAAATTTACATCCTTGAGCACCTAAAGAAAGGGATTTTTTTATCTTTAATAGCTTCATCACACATTATAAGCTTTCTCAAATATAAACAAAGAAAGCAAATGAAGGAAGTCATAAGATAAACAATATGAATATTTACTTGTTCTTAACTATTCATTTGTCTCTTAAAAGTTTATAAATCAAACATATAGGCAAGCTGAAGCATGGATGTTCAATGATGCCTTAATATTTAGTGAAAGCTATTTGAAATAGTTGAATTTGGTACATATATTCGTTGAGCCCTATTTTCTTAGATATTCAGCAAAAGACTACGAACACCAAAGAGGCATGCACATAGGTTCATTGAGGCTTGGATATTCATTGGGAGGTAATTGAAGTTATTGTATTTATTGTGTTTTGGTAGTAGCTTAGAAGGTAAAGTAGGTTGAGATTGATTGAACTACTATAAAATAATTGATGTTTTGATATCAAAATGATTGAATAATAGTTAATCAATAAGAAATTCACCAACCACTTGGTTCACAGCATTGCCCAAGTTAAACTAACACATCCATGGGATCTTGACATTTTCCTTGGTTAGATACATATTTATATTTTTTGTGATTTATACTTGATATGTAACAGAATTATGATATTTTATATTACTATTTTACCCTTCTATACATTTTCTTTTTCATCTTTATAACTCTGAAGTGTCTAAAACTCCACAAAGCTTAGTATGAAATATTAAGTAATTAATCAAATAATGATGGGCAAGACCTTTCATCACTGATTAATTATGTCACCATCAGTTTATATTAGATAGGGCTTAAGTGGGCAATATCAATGAAGACAAGGTTAAACATTGGTGGGTTTGTAGAGGTGTGTGAGTGGAGGCAAGTAGGCTTGTGTGATAAGTGCGAGAGGGGATGTGAAGGGGTCACATGGATATGCAAAAGTTGGCATGTCAAGATGTACCCTAGAGAGCACCTAGGAAGGGGTGGATGAAGTTGGGGGCCAATGGAGATGGGGGCAAGTAAGGAAATCATTACATTCTAAATTTTATTACTAAGCATCAAATTAATCTTATTGAGACTTGGGTTGAATCAAAGTTATCTTGTGACACTTATATCTTTTATGAAGAGATGAACAATAGAATTTACAAACTATGTACGAAGTGTTGATTCCCTTGGGCATAATTATTTTGATATTATATTTTTGAAAAATATATTATTAAAGTTAGACATTATCCACAAGTCTATGATAATTATTTAGTATATCATGAGTATTCAATTTAATTATTTATCTTGTGAGATTATGACTAACTAATTAATCAAAGGGATTAAACCTTGAGATTAAAATATTTGAGGAATATGTGAAATGTTGTATTTATTAAAATAAATATTTATCTAAAAATACATATTAAAATAAGCAAATGACGCAAGCCATTAAGTTTGGTCATGTATTATGTAAATAAAAAGAAAATAGTTTGAAATATAAAAATATTTTTGCAAGTCTTGAATCGGGAAATTGGACGATGACATGTTAACTATTTACATAGAGAAAACAACTACTTTAATATTTGCATATAAACTCAACATTAATACCAAAGCTCTTTTCGTCTAATAAGTGAATATCTAGTTCAAATTTTAAATCAAACATATTAATAAATATTAAGTTATGAAATTTGAATGGTTAGAAGAAGTCATTACCACACATTCTAGAAAATCATAAAGATTTGAATTAACTTTCCATGTTTATCTCTAGATTTTAAAATTGAGAAACCACTAGAGGACGATGACCAATAAAGAGAAAAAAACTAAGGAACACAATCGAGGAGCTCTTCCATGACAATCTAGATTGATTAATCATCTCCACAATCAAGGAACTTTATTATAGGCTTCAACTGTGAACAAAAGTATTTCATCCATCATCAATTGCTAGTGCTCAAATAAATCATTTAACTTGATCAAGAAAACTCTCCATCAACCTCTAAGGTAATTGGGTTATGAGGGGAGAGGTTTTGGGCAAACACATAAGGTGTTATGAGCCCAAGTTGGCCCAAAAGGGGTTGAATCTTTGTAGATATTAAACATGAGTTGTTGGGTTACTGATCTTGTGAATTTTAATTTTTATTTATCAGGAAAGTAATAAAATATAGTAGGAAAGATCCTCTAAGACTTGAACTAGCTAAGTTAGGGGCAAAATAGCATAAAACATTTGAGTATTCTTTGTGACGGAGATAAATCATGAGAGAACTCACCAAAAGAACGAGAAAGAAAGCCTACATAGATATATATGTCTTAATAATAAAGTTAAAATGTATGACAACACATTCACTCTTGAGAAGAAAATTTGAGATTATAGAAAAACTAATTCACCCCCCACTTGGTATTTCACCTAGCTCCTTAAATCTTACAAGAAGTGGGCGTTGCATTATCAAAAAACTAGGAGATCATATAATATTGAAAATTAGTTGTTAGAATGATTATTTCAAACCCCTAAAATTAGATATTAGCTCCAATTTGAATATCATTTTTTGTGTTATTCAAAGAGGTATAATGACTATCAACAAAAATTTCAAATAAATTAAGTAATTAATTGAGTAATTTTTTATACTCATTGTTGGAGTCATGAACATAATATATTTTACGATGAAAAAATGATTAAGAACAATTTAAGAAAGATTTAATTATGTCAAAATGATTAATATACTTCATAAGTGAATTTGAATATGAATGTAGAATACTCAAATTATAATATTTAATTATATAGATGAGAGTTTCAATAAATATATAAAAACCATATTAAGAAAACTATTATAACTTTATCATATGAACATGCTGAATCATTATATTATACATTATTTTGAAAGCTATCATTATTTATAGAAACTATCATAGTCATAGATAATGATTACACCATTTAAATAAATGTGATTTTGTGAAATAAAATATAGCTACAAAAACTCTTAGTCATTTAAAAACTCATTATTTTACTTCATAATGCTTATATATATTTTATATTGAATCAGTCAAATGTAACATTGAGTTCTGTTTTTGTCGAATAGTATTATTTGAATATCACCAAATATATTGGAAAATCATAATAAGTACTTTGAGAAAAAAGTTATGATTTACATTATTGAGATTCAATTTGAAAATTAAACTTAGATTTACACTTTTTTTGAAAAAATTAAGATAAGATTTGAATGATAAATCATTATTTTTTGAGAAATTTTATCAATTTAACTCTTTGAACCATCAGATCTATAAGACATTTCAGTTAATCAATTTGATTTGGATACGAAAATTATATGCTAAAGGGTTCACATGTTGATTTTTTTAGAGGATATCTAAAATATTTTGATGACCTTTCATATTAGTTTGATGATAATTTTGAATGTTTTGTATTTTAAATGAGTATATACACAGAAAGATCATGAAAAATCTAGGAGAAGTTCATACTAAATTGACTTATAAGTATTATTGATCTCTAACATGAAGAAAAAATCACAAGGGCTATCTTTATACTTTCTATTATCTTTTCTTTTGTCAAATATTCTACGTAGTGCATTTAAGAAGAAAAAGAAGAAGAAGAAGAAGAAGAAGATATGGAGGTATTAGCTTGAGGAACATCTAAAAACATTAAAACCTCTCATCAAATTGGTCATCACTCTAGGCCTTCAAGTTTCACTACCTGTAATCCAATAGTTAAAGGAAGAATCAACACCTTTGTCCTTTGCTTTATAAATCCATAGCACATAAAATTCATCTTTCAAAACCAACACTCTATAACATTATTTCATATTTATTGTGAGTAAACTTATGATTATTATTATTTTTTAATTATATGTGGAAGTTATCTCATTAAATAGTTATTGGGGCTGAGATAGTTATGAATCTAAAAACAACTCTCTAGGTAAATTTCTATGAGAGCTGAGCCTTTGTAATAATCAAGTGAACGAATTATGCTTCAACAATATACATGTGTGATAAATATAAGTGAATTATTCATACATATACATGGAGTATATACTATGATGTAATGTGCAAAATCATATTCATGAAGCATATGTGTTATGATTTTTAATACCAAAATGAGAACATAATTAATGCATGAAACTCTCATGATATGAATTTGAGTAATTGAATCACTATATCATGAGAAGCTATTGTTGTGTGAAATACCTTTATTTATATATATCATGACAGCAAGAGAAGTAATGATTTGACATACTAAGTCAACAAGATTCAATGAGGCAAAATATGAGTATGAAAACTTACTAAATCTTCTATGTTGCCATGATTTTACTCATAAGGATTGAATGATTTTAACATCAAATTAATTGAATGATTTCTCGAGTGTTGAATTTATCAAATAAGATTTTCTAGATATCTTTGAATATATGATGAAAATCATACAAACTAATTTCATTAGAGAAATTATGATTTTAAATAGTGAGAGTATGATTTACGAAGTATAATTTTATTTTAGATTTTGTTTGACTGACTTCAGATGAAATAGAAAGATAAATCATTACTTGTACAATAAATGTCTTGTTAGATTCATTATAGAGTTTATTAGATTTTTATCATGTTTAAGTAAACTAACATACTTTGAATATAAATGTTAAATTTTAAATGATTCGTGTTGATTTCCTTAGAAGATATCTGAAATAGTAAAAGGACATGTCCCATTAGATTCACACATAGAATCAATGAGTCATACCCATAGCTCATAAATTCTAACATATTAAGATATCAATAGTAAAAGCTCATAGAGAAATTTTTATGGGATGAAAAGAGGTGCAGTCAATTTAATACTTCCTTCTTGACTTTAGTGTGGGCCAAAATCTAACACTCAAAACATAATCATTATTACATTGAAGGTTAAGATTTCTTTGTCGACAAGTGTAAGTTTTAGAAACACAACATTTATTTTAATCTTATGTTATATCATGTATAATGAGTTAAAATCAAGTATTTTCACAACTAAATTCTAATTGTATAGAGGCCTATCTAAGTTGTGCTCAAAGATCATAGTAATACACAAAGGAGGTGTTCCTCAACAGTAGATGAAGTTGGAAGCCATATTGTTATTAAATACTATAATTATTATTCAATTTACAAAGGCCTAAAGAACTTAAATTTCCCTAACTAGGTCACTTGATTCACTCAAATTACTGTTATCTAACATGCCACCTCATATAAATTACACCTACCAAAAGAGTTGAGACCATTTGCATTTATGACTCTTGTCAAAACTCAAATTCACCTTCTCTAATGGTTTTTAGCTCACTTGAGATTAACAAACTTAATACATCATAAGTTATTTGATGCTAGCTGTTTTAATTATTTTTTATTTTTCAGGGCTTTAAATTCCTATGACTAGTCACAAGTTGGACCATAGATGGCTCTAGATATATCCTAAAGAGTTTTTCATATTCTTAATAATCACATTAGTATATCTAATAAATACTCTTACCTATATTACCACTTGTCATCTTGATGACTTCAGATTTTTCTAAGAGCATTTTTTAAGTAAAATGGAAAAATAATTATTCATCTATGGTTGTATGGGTCCTTTTATGCCAAACTAAATGTTTATTTATTTCCCAAAAAACTAAATAAATGATTGTCATATGTTAAAATAATCCATCCCTAATCCATCCATCTATGGTGCCCTCGGCTATGAAAATCTAAACATGTGGAGCACTACCTGCCACCTGGACGGAAGTATCTAAATATGTGGTGCACATGACGCATCAACTTGCCACGTAGATAGAATATCTTGACGTGCGGTGCTTAGGCCCACCCGGTGAGTAAAACTTACAAACGGGTGGCCTTCGGAACCAATGGCGCCTCCCGACTGGATATCACAGGATAAGCAGCCTTCCTAGCTGGATCTCTCCATCCGCGGTATTTAACACGGGGGGTTCGGGTCTACATCTCCTCACCTCGGAAGGTGCAACCCATTCCTACAGGCTCGCTTCTCCGCTCAGTCTACTCCGGTGCAAATGGCAGCCACCATGGCCCTCTCCTCTCCTTCCTTCGCCGGGCAGGCGGTGAAGCTCGCCCCCGCCGCCTCCGAGGTCCTCGGCGAGGGGAAGATCACCATGAGGAAGACGGCCGCCAAGCCCAAGCCCGTCTCCTCCGGCAGCCCCTGGTACGGCCCCGACCGCGTCAAGTACCTCGGTCCCTTCTCCGGCGAGGCACCCTCCTACCTCACCGGCGAGTTCCCCGGGGACTACGGCTGGGACACCGCCGGCCTCTCCGCTGACCCCGAGACCTTCGCCAAGAACCGGGAGCTGGAGGTCATCCACGCCCGCTGGGCCATGCTCGGCGCCCTCGGCTGCGTCTTCCCGGAGCTGCTCGCCCGCAACGGCGTCAAGTTTGGAGAGGCCGTCTGGTTCAAGGCCGGCTCTCAGATCTTCAGCGAGGGGGGGCTCGACTACCTGGGAAACCCTAGCCTGGTGCATGCTCAGAGCATCCTCGCCATCTGGGCCACGCAGGTTATCCTCATGGGCGCCGTCGAGGGCTACCGCGTCGCCGGCGGGCCTCTGGGGGAGGTCACCGACCCGCTCTACCCTGGCGGGAGCTTCGACCCGCTGGGCCTGGCTGACGACCCGGAAGCTTTCGCAGAGCTGAAGGTGAAGGAGATCAAGAACGGAAGGCTTGCCATGTTCTCCATGTTCGGCTTCTTCGTGCAGGCCATTGTCACCGGGAAGGGCCCCCTGGAGAACCTCGCCGACCACCTCGCCGACCCCGTCAACAACAACGCCTGGGCCTTCGCCACCAACTTCGTCCCCGGCAAGTGAGGTCATCAGATCTTCGTCGCCTTGGTTCCGGACGTCCCTCTGAAATGATCACATTTATGCCTTCCTGCTGAGGTCGTCCCTCGTTGTAAACTACTCGTATGAACATGATTTTTGGATCCGGGTTTATGGCCACAATCTTCCTTCCTTTCTCGTTCGGTTATAGTGCGGCTCCCCATGAAAGCAATCTCCATTGGGTCTAAACAGAAACAAATCCAACAGTGCGATTGCCGACTAAGGGAAGAACTGCAAAAACAATTAACATTTTAGATGAAATTCATTTACAGATGCATGGCAACTAAATGATAAAAAACAACTATATAATGTCTGTTCAATAATTTATCTCATCATCATCCTCATGTTTTATATCTTCCTCCAAAGTTTGAGATATCCCCATCAATCAATTTAATGTAATAATAGCTTTAACACTCAATGGTATGACTTTGTAAGGATGACTTCTAATAGTTGTCATCTTCCGCTTGTTGTCTTGTACATGATAAGGCTGGCCAGAAATTATTAGTGGGCTATTGGTTAAAAATTTAATAATAATTATAACATATTTCAGATTGACTATCATATCATCTAGGAATATTTGTGACCTATCTATGAATAGCATGCCTTTCTATGTACGTACAAATACGAGGAAATCATTTGTACATGTAAGACAACTTTTGTCACTCCAAATATTTTGATGTAGAAAACTAAAAATAAAAATAAAAATAAAAATTTAAATATTTAATTATCACACTAATCATTGAATGAAGATCTATATTATTAGTTCTAAGTTATTATTTTCAATTATGGTTTTTATGTATAAACCTACAAAATAAATCATCCAAAATATAGGTCTAAATGAAGAAAAACGAATTAAAAAAAACATTTTTTAAAAAAGCACAAAAGACTTACTGGAGAATTAATTAAAATATAAGGTTTTGATGATGATAAAGACACATAAGACAAATAAATCGATATAATTATGATGATTATTCATTATTCGTGAAATATGCTTAAATAACTTCTCAAACATGTACATGAAGTTAATTAATAAAAATTTATGTATAAAACATGGTAAGGGTGTTAAATATCTTGAAGGTAATTTAAGAAACTTATTTTAGTTTCATTTTTTAATCTAAAAATTTTGATGAACTTACTAGAAATTAATTTTTTTATTATTTTTGGAAACACTAATATTTACAAAAATCACCACTAATGAAAACTAACGATTATTGAACTGAATTTAAGGTGAATCATTCAATTAAAAGGATGAGTACGAAAAACTATAATAATAGATGTCTATACTTTGAAATCATTACTCATATTATTCTTGATAGTGAATTTATAGACTAAATTTAGTTTCTTTAAAAGGCTGCCCTTGATTTTCTGAATATTGATGAATATTATTCAAAATCGATGTTGAAATATCATCAGTTTTCAAAATAATGATGGTTAATAGTAAAATCATCATTTAAGATGTTTGGTGTATTTGGATTTATTTTTAATGCAAAATCATTACTTTATTAAGAGATTTTATTGTCATGTTTTAATGATAATAGATTTGTACTAGACATGTTTAAACTAATAAGTTTTAGATATATACATTAATGTTTAATGATTATACAATATCCAAACCATAAAAATTTCATATTACCTTATAACATTTCAAATTATTACTAAAATTTATAATTTTAATGTTTAGCAATGGAAAAAAGGGAGGATTCAAAATAAAATGCTCTAAAAATTTAGCATCTTTGATCTCTCTACTACCTAGAGTTTCTTTTGCAATAATTTCTACAAAAAATTACATCCAAAATTAGTCTTTGAGGTTTGGTGAAATGATAAGAAGAGAATGAGTTGAGCAAGATTTGATTGAAATGTAATCATCATTAATTTGATTCAAGTATAAACATATTCTAAGATTATGTAGCTTCATTGTGTGAAGAGGAGGGATAATGTTAAACTTGATTTGACTTCTTTGCCATTGAATTCTGGACACAACTCAAATCAACATTAACTAGTATAAAATACACTACTAAAATTCTTCAATAGAAACATGCCATTAAATGTAATTTAATCACTCAAAGGAGCTGATATCTATAATTAGTGATAAACCATCTAAAGTTGATCTCTATAATCAATGGTGAAATTCTATGAGAGCTGAACCCAATTTTTAGTGGATGTAGACTCAATAATTGGACTATTAGAAATTAAAAATTAGGTGTTATCAAAAACTAGATGTGGGTAAGGTGATAAACTGCTATAAATTTTGAGTATTCTTGAGGTATAAATCTTAGTGATTCACTACAACCTACGATCATAAGGAGATCAGAGAAACTAGAACAATTGATTATAGTCAAAGTTAGGATCTGATCAATTCACCCCCCTCTTGATTGAAGTGCGACCTAAAAAGAGTGAGTTAAAACAACAACACTTCAAACTTAAGAGATAAAAAGTAAGATTTCTCATGAAAATCAAATATGATTTATAATCCAAGGTTACTGACCTAACTTAATTGTTGTATAATAAATCGCATAAATTTAAATTATAAAATTAGAAAATACTAATTTTTGAAATTTTACATGTATATAAAAATAAATAAATAAATTATAAATATATAAAAAGTTTCAAAAATAGTGGAAAATTTCCAAGTCGATTAAGAGATGTAATATAATATATGGTAATATTTTAAAAAATTTCTAATAGAATACAATTTTTTTATGATTTTTTAACTAAATGATGAATATAATATATTTAAGAATTTGCACAAAAGGAAGTAAGATGATGACGTTACAGGGATGTCAATGCCCAATGAACTATTCTGCCTGATGATTCTTACATAAGTGATTCATCAAATTAATAGATCAAATTAAGTTTTGTAAAAGTTTGAAGAATCGTAACTCAATGAAGAAGGATATCGAAATTTGAAATCATACCAAATATCACTAATTTAAATAAAAATAAAATTTAAAGTAAGAAAAATAAAGTTTTGGCTTCGTAACAATAATCATCAGTATTTTATGTGCTCGGGAGGAATTTCGTGTAATATACACAGCGTCAAAGGCTCTTCTTAGACAAAAACGAAGTGAGCAATATCTAAATCTTCTATCTAAGTCTAGAAATAAGTGAAATACGTCACCAAATTGTCTCCAGCAGCTATCACCTTGAAGAGTGGAAAAATAATGACTTACGACTTTTCGGTGGCTGTCACCTGACAAAGATAGACTAAATGGAGGTAGTGCATGTCTTAGGGGCTTCATCCTCAAGTCAATGCAGAAAAAAGAGGCCCTTTATTGCATCTAGTACACTCTTAGTAGGTGGTGATGGCATGTT
Organism: Spirodela polyrhiza; assembly: GCA_024713555.1. NCBI lineage: Eukaryota > Viridiplantae > Streptophyta > Magnoliopsida > Alismatales > Araceae > Spirodela > Spirodela polyrhiza. The sequence continues at coordinate 4,418,916 of CM046529.1, read as the reverse complement.
CATCGATCAATCAGAGATAAGTTCCTCATTGAGTTCACAATATTTTTTCTATAATCTTTCACCAATTTTGATAATAATGCTCTGTGAATTGCATTGGCTAAGTTTTTGTCGAGATTTTAGTGATTTTGGCAACTTAGTCACTCGCCAAAAATCATGATTTCCTCACTGATTGTCCCCTTGAGAGAGAAAGAGAGAGAAATAAAATAAGTATGCTAATGCTCTTATTATGTGACGTCACAAGGATATTTTCATCATGATAATAAAAGGGTAGTTTAGACATTATAGTCTTATGGGGGAGTGTTGTGAGTAGTGAGTTTAGTCCACATTGATTTTCTATCGATATTTAAGGTGAATAAAAATCCTTGCCCCACGCTTGGCTGGCTACTGGTGATATGAAAGGGGAGTGACACACACATCAGCCACTTGAACCTTGAGCTCATAGTTTGCACTTAGTCACTTGAGCCTCGAGCTCGTAGTCCTCAACTGCCCAACGGCTCCGCTTGACTAAGCCTTTGACTTGCTTACATGCTTAGTTGGTTGGCGGATTTTTTACTTTTTAGTATATTCTTTTTCAATTGATCTCAAAAAATAGAATTATAAAACTATATAAATTCAGATAATATCATGTAATTAATCAAAAATTCATATTAACCAACTAGAAGATATTTTTCATGACTTATCACAAATATAAGTCTATTTATCATGATTTAAGGTTAAAATGATCATATCACTAAATTATTAACTCATAATAATGAAGACTTATCAATTACTAAGAAGTGTTAGAATATTATTGACCATCTAAATTAATAGTAGAGAATCACAATATTATAAGATAAAATATTTATAAAATAATATATTAAAATTCATTGCCCAAATACAATGACACCATTAATTGTTATACAAGAGACATAGAGTTACCTCAAGAAATTCTTGATCGAGGATATTTCACTCGTTTGAATTCCAATAGTTGAGTCTTTATGCTCATCTCATGAGATTTCAAGCAACACACCAATGTAGTTGTTGACAGAGGAGAGAGAATGTAGAAAATAGATTAATCAAGGAGAAAGAGGGTACATAATATTTATAGAGAGAGAGAGGAGAGAGAGTGGATAGTGGGCCTTTAATGGGCCAAGTGAGCTATCTAACACTTCCCCTCAAGCTGGAGGTCTAACATGCCTAACTTGATACACATAGAGTCGTAGGAGATGCCAACCAAACTCTTTGTGAAGACATATACAAGCTAATGAGAAGAGGTCATATGAGGAGTAGAGATAAACCCTGACATAACCTTTCTCAAATGTAATAGCAGTCAATCTCAATGTGCTTTGTCCGTTCATGAAAGGTAGAATTACTGGCAATGAAGATGGCAGCTTGATTGTCACAATGCATGAGTATCAGAGAAGAAGAAGTCATGTCCAAATCTTCAAGTAATGAGTGGAGCCATATCATCTCCCCCACTATGTCAACCATAGCTTGATACTCAGACTCTACACTAGAGCAAGATACCACATGTTATTTCCGAGATTGCCAAGTGACTAAATTACCTTTAACATATGTGCAATAGCCAGTAGTAGATTTCTGATTGCCCTTGTCACTTGCATATTCGGCATCAGAATAGGTGGCAATACGAAGATTGTCATGTCACTAGTAGAGAAGCCCTTTCCTTGGTGCTCTCTTGATATAAGCAAGAACCTGAAGAGCACCCTCTCAATGAACGCATCGAGGCTCCTACATGAACTAACTCAAAACATTAACTGTATATACGATGTCCGGGTGAGTGATAGTGAGGTATATTAGCTTGCCCAACAAATGTCGATATCGGTTAGCATCCTCAAGGAGGGGAGATGAAGTATCCGAGAACTATGGACGGAGTTCTATAGGCGAAGTTTTCGATTTGCACCCGAATAGGCTGATTTCTTGAAGCATGTCGAGAGCGTACTTCCGTTGGGTGAGAGCGACTTTCCCATCCTAATATGCAAACTCAATCCCAAGGAAATATCATGAACTCCTCAAGTCACAAATGTTTAGATATTGCTGCAAGTAAGCTTTGGTAGTAGAGATGCCAGCTTCATCACTCTTAGTCACAAGAATGTCATCAACGTAGACTACAAGAATAACAAGGCTGCCCTCTATCTTCTTCTTCAACACATTGGGATATGCAGTATAAGAGATGAAGCCAAAGGTGGTCAAAAGTCCGCTAAACTTGGCAAACTAAATACAGGGGCTCTACTTGAGCCTATAAATAACACATTATAAGAGACACACCTTAGATGACTCCCCTTGAGCAACATACCCAAGAGGTTACTTCACGAAGACCTACTCCTTAAGATCACTATAAAAAAAGGTGTTAAAAATATCTAACTAGTGGAGAGACCATGCTTGAGTGACGGCAAGAGAGAGGAGCACGTGGATGGAGTTGAGGCAGATGATAAGAGAAAATGTTTCTGTGTAGTCGATCCCATAAACCTAAGTGAACTCATGAGCAACTAGACGAGCTTTGTGATAAACAATAGAGCCATCTAGGTGATACTTGAGGATAAACACCTATTTACATGTCACGATATTGGCATCAACTAAGTGTGGGACTAATTGCCAAGTGCCCCGAGCTTACAATGCAGTCACTTCCGCATCCATGGCCGCCTTTCATGTAGATACATATGCAGCCTCAACATATGATTGTGGAAGCGACTCAGAGGCGATTGAGAAGACAAAAGTACAGAAAGAGGGAGATAAGTGGTCATAAGAAATAAATTGGGAAATGAGATAATGGGTGTAGGCACGCATACCCTTGCGGAGGGCAATAGAGAGATGAAAGTCATGGGGGGAGCCAAGATAGACAATGAGGGTGAAGGAGAAACTGCATCCGAGGAAGAGAAATCTCGGGAGATGAGCCAAGGAGAGTCAGGCATAGGGGGGTTACTCATGAAGGATGGACATAAGGGAAGAGAAGGAGGGGGGTCCGCAAGAATGACCACAAAAAGAAATACTAGTGGTGAAGATGTAGTGATACGAGTAAGAGGATGAGTCAAAGCTAGGGAGAAGGAAGACTCATAAAAAGTAACATCGACTAATGTCACTTAGTGATGGGTATCTGAGAAATAGACTCGATAACCTTTATGTGTGGGAGAATAATCAACAAAGACCCCTTTGAGAGTGCGAGGGGCGAGTTTAGAGAGAGAGAGGGGGTGGTGCCGTGGACGAATATAGTACATCCAAAGACGTGAAGAATGAGTGAGAAAAGAGATGAATCTGGGAGAAGGTGATGAAGAGGGATGGCTCCCCTAAGTGGGGCAGAGGAAAGTTAATTCTAAAGATAAGTAGCAGTCATTAAGACATTAGCTCAAAGGTAGTGAGGAACATGCATCTCTATAAGTAGTGTGCGAGTGATGTCAAAGAGGTGACGATGTTTATGTTTGGTGACACTATTATGTGGTGAAGTGTGCGGGCAAGTAGTCTAGTGAATGATGTCACGATCAGCACAGAAGGTGCGGAGAGAGATCTGAATGAACTCAAGAACATTGTTAGTATGAAAAATTTTGGGTATTGTAGTGTATTAGGTGATGACTTCAGTGATGAAGTGGGTAACCACAAAAATAACCTCAGAGCGATCGCAAAGTAAGTAGACCCAACTCACACAAGTGTAATCATCAATAAACATGATATAATAACAATAACCCAAAATAAAGGTAGTCTGTGAGGGACCCCAAACATTGTAATGGAGAAGATCAAAAGGAGTAGAAGATGGAATGCCATCATGACTAGGGTAAGAGGTTTGGTGATGTTTACTCAATTGATATGACTCACACACAAACTTAGAAAGAGAAAGTCATAGTAATATTTTTTGTAGTTTTGAAAACAAGGGTGGCTTAAACAGCGATACCACAAAAAGGAAGAAGTAGCCGTAGAGGCAACAAAGAGAGCCCGGAGGCCAGAAGACGAATCATCAGAAATGAGTTTGTAGACACTCCGCCCATTCTCATGGCCCAAACAAATCATTCGTCCGGTATGCAAATCCTGGAAGATGTAGTGAAAAGGAAAAAATGTAATAGTGCAGAGGAGGGCATGAGTAATAGTATTAAAAGACAATAGGTTGGTAGGAAAACTAGGAACGTATAAAACTTGGGTGAGGGTGAGGGAGGATGAAGTAGAGGTCGTATTATGACTTTTGACTAGATAAGTCCACCTATCGACAATGATAACAAGAGGATGAGTTAGGGTAAGCTAATATGAGGAAAGAATAGTGGGGTCCTAGTCATGTGAGTGGAAGCCCTTGAATCAATAATCCACGGCGTAGAAGAGGAGGCAAGGAGAGCATATATACCTGACGTAGATGAGGCCAGAAGTGAAGCAAGACTAGCGGAGGTGGAGACACTAGTACTATTGGCACGACGAAGAGCATCATACTATATGGATGCCAAGGTGACATATAAGGTCGGTGTAGGGACTTGAGAAGGAGTAAGAGATGTTGTAGGCGGAGTAGTCATTGCTGGCTAGGTAGAAGTGGGCTTGTCAAATTGCTTCCAACATTTGGCAACTAGACGATTCTACTTGCCATAGAAAGGGCAAGGTGGAAAGGTGTTGCGCCCACATCCGCGAGGATGACCACCATCAAGATGAATGATAAAGACACATCTCAGCCTAGAGGAGCAGCCACTACAAGAGCCGAGGGTGCAGAAGAGGCGCCTGATGTAGAAGAGTTGTGGAGAGATGTACTAGTGGTCACTCGGAGAGTAGTTGAGAACATGGAAGTAATATCCGGTACACAATCCCCAAAAAGAACAGTCCCCCGTATCTGAAAAATAATGGACAGATGAAGGCCACTCAAGTAGATCCCAACATAGAGCTCCTAGTGATAGCGCTGAAGAGTCAGGAGATTAGTGGTAGGTGATTGATAGATGTCAACCTCTTGAATAAGGGCTTGAAAATGACTGTAATGAGCCTAAAGGGAGAAATCACCTTGCTTGCAAGAGAGAATGGCCTCGAAGAGCTCCACCACCCGACTGATATTAGTTCGATTGGCGTACATAGTCTCCATAATGAGTTAAAGGAGATGAGTAAGAGTGATGTAAGCCAAAGGTTGGACAATAGTTGGCTCGATGCTTTGAAGCATCTAAGTGATGATAACCAAGTCACATAAGAGGGATCTCGTAAGTTAGGGGGATCTATCGAGAGGTGATGGAGAAGACTGTGAGAGCACAAGAAAAGCTCAAAGTCAGATCCCCACGATACATAATTCTAGCCGATGAAGATATACATCGAACGAGTGAGTTGCATAGTAATAAAGTGACAAGTCAGAGGAGGCATAGGGATAAAAGGTAGAGTAGCCGTCGGAGGCCCAAATGGCTCGAGAGTGGCCTCAGAAGAAGACTCCATCTCATTGGAGTGAGATGGGCCACTGTGGTAGCCCACTAGAGTGAGATGGGCTGCTAGGCATTCAACCTATGTGATTGGGCCATTGGGCTGCTGGGCTGCTGGGTTGGCTGGGTCGACTAGGCTGTTGGGTTGGCTGAGCCGTTGGGGCCGTTGGGCTGTTGGGCTGGCTAGGCCACAGGGCCGGCTAGGCCATTGGGCTGTTGGGCTGGCTAGGCCGCTGGGCCGATTGGGCCATTGGGCTGCTAGACCAGTTGGGCTGATGGGTGGCTGGGCTAGTTGTTGCTGAACCGGCCGATTTAGCTAGACGAGGCATCGAGCGGCTGAGAAAAAGGAAAAATAAAAACCTAGTTGCTGTGCTAGGGGGGGGGGGGGGGGGTGGCGTCATGCGCTAGGTCGCTGCAGCAGGAAGGTCTGGCCGCGGCGGCGTAAACCTTGAAGGCGACAGCAACAGCGATGGCGAAAGTAGGCAATAGCGATAGTGACGGTGTAAACCTCGAAGGTGACAATGATGGTGATGGCGGAAGCAGGCAATAGCGACGGCGACGGCGGAAGCAGGCGACGACGATGGCGATGGCAGAAGTAGGCGACGACGGAAGCAAGAGACGGCGACGGTAGAAGCAGGCGATGGCGACGGTGGAAGTAGGCAACGGCACCAGCAGAAGCAAGAAACGGTGACAACGAAAGCAAGCGAGGCAAGAGAGGTATGCTGAGGATGGGGACATCAACAATGATGACGGTAGAGAATCACGCCGAAACGACGATGACGACGACAGAAGTAGGCGACACCAAGATAAAATAAAATATGAAGACAATGTTGAGGAGCAGCACGTTGGAGGAGGAGATGACGACGTCAGAGAAGAATATCTTGCTCTAATACCATGTTGACAAAGGAGAGAGAATCTGGAAAATAGATTAATCAAGGATAAAGAGTGTACACAATATTTATAGAGAGAGGAGAGAGTAGATAATGGGCCCTTAATGGGCCAAGTGAGCTATCTAACAGTAGCATTCAAATTAATCAACCTATGTTCAAAGTACATCTATATTTCTACTTCATTCTTAGAGCAAGTGCTATAATGTTTAAAATTTCATAGCCTTGAAATGAATATCTGACTATGGAATCGCTTTTTCTAGCTAAGAAATAATTTATAAGTTTAATGTTTAATGGTAACAAAGGAGATACAAGTTGATGTCTATTTGTTGATGCCCTTCATTTTGGTGGTTACAAATGAAACTTTATTGAAAACTTATTATCTAATTTGATGCTTATTTATATACTTCACTTATATGAATTCAATGTTTTATATATTCAACAGACTAATCATATTATTTTTATTAAATAATTATATGGTTATTACTAATGATTAAATCTATTATTTAATCATTGAGATTAAATTATTTTCTTTGTTAGTAATGCTTGAGGATAAAAAAATAGAAATAAAAGAAATATTCACAAACTGAAGGTTAAATTATGTCTCCATATAATATGACTTCAAGCATCAACATATTTGCAAAAGTTAAAAAAATTAATCTAGATTATACATGTTGATACAACCATATTTTTATAGATTTAAATATATTCTATATGATATTAGATAGGTTCACCAACCTATCATGTGCATTAGTTCAATAGAAGAATAAGGATATCTTGATGGTGGTGTGTTAGATGCTTATATAGAAAAAAAGGAAGTAAAAGTTGACAATCTAGAGCCAATGTTAATACCAACTATTATCTATTAAGTTAATAAACTTCAATTTAAATTTAAATTTAGATGACTGAAAAAGTAGGAAAATTTGAAGCTTACAAATACTAAATGTGATTACATTGTATTCTAAAAAATGACATGTTTTTGAAAAAATATTTCGAATGTTGAAGATTTAAGAAAATATGTAAAATTTAATAGGACAAAGGATTATATAGAGTGTTCTGAATAAAAAAAACACAAATACATAAGGATCAAATATGTGTTATTAAGTTCTTCACGTCACACATATTGATGACAAATGAAAAGTTTTATATTATATATTAAATCAATCTAATAATTTTTTGACTCATATACTAATCATTGCCCTTCATCAATTCATGTAAAGTTGAGGCATGAAAGTACAATTTAGAAAGACATAGGGTGTTCATAATCATATTTGAACCAAGAGGGACTAGGTTTCTATAGAGCCAAACTTGTGAGATTTGGAGTGTTGATCCCATTAAAATTAATGTGTATTTTTTACGAGATATAGTTAATACTAGATGGTGGTTCCCTTATAATTAGAAGAATTTGAGTCAGGGATAAAAAATATAATAAATTTTTTCTTGATGGAGTATTAAGAAGCCTTACCGAAGTGAACAACCTTGATGTATGTGCCAACACATTCACATCTTTACATTGACATATAGAAAAATGTGTAAGAACATATATCACAATTTAAAAATCATCTTAATTTTCAAAAACCCTAATTAATCCTATTTCTTGGTGTTTAACCTAACCTTACCATTCCAACACTTTTATCTGATGTGCGAGGAGATATCTTAATGAAATATGTCATGTAATGAGTTTGATGTTTTATATGTTCTTAAGTTTTTTTTTAGTGAAAATCATCAATTAGAATCCTTGGCAAGTAGATGTAGGTCCAGAAGGCAAAAACAACATAAAAGAATGCAGTTTTTAGTGGCCACTTTGAAGTGAGTCAACCTAGTAGATCCAACGAAAAGAGTTAACCAACTAAGTTGCCCCCCTTTAACATAGTCCAACAATAATCATTAAAATGCTAATTAAGCAAAAAAATTACAAGCAGCCAATTCACCCTTTTCTTGGTGTTCTATCTAACCTACTTGGGACCACAACTTTATCATTGATGCACAGTTTGTCTCAAAGCATTTAAAAACAATATTGGTCATCCATTTTTCACTAGGCATGCATTTTGGATAACATTTTGGTGGGCACTTCTCGCCATCTTAGAAAATAAGGTGTTTACATTGCAACAACATTCTATATAACTTCATAATATTATAAATGAATATATTTACTCTAGTATATGATATTTATTTCTATCCACATTTCACTTCATCATATTCGTACTATTTTTATGTGGAACCTTTTTATATTTTTATTATTTTATGCGTGTGCTTCTACTGTATTTATAAAAAATAGGCATTTTCTTTGTTATTGATATAATAGTTGGCATTATAAGTGATGAAAATAAGTGCATGAAAAAACAGAAAATTGACACAACACAAGGTGAGAAGGGATGGAAACTATACCTTGAGTCCACAAGTAAAGATTTGCATAATAGTTTCATTTAAAAGGATTAAAATAATACCTTTTGAATTTATAAGAGTTGTTTGAACTCATAAGTAGATAGAAATCTCTTTAGAGAATGGGAATTCTATTAAAATTGATATTTTTACTTTACAATCAGTTGGGCATTACAAAGGCTAAATTTATTTATTGCTCTCCCAAAAGTAATATAAGTTAAAAAATAATATAAAAATGATTAAAAATAAAAGGATCACTAGTTATATGAGACTAATGCCCTATCGATGTGATTTAAGTTTTCTTGGTTGAAATTTGGTCTTCAATTTACTTCAGGCCTTCAAGCCTTTGTGCTCAGCACTTTAACATTTTGCACTATTATATTTGTTGGTAGTGATGAGGCAACATGAGGAACTAAGAGGATGGTGAATTGGTCTTCTACATTTCTGTTTTATTTTCTAGTGGTTCACGTTAAACATATTAGCAGCTGTCCACCTGGTCTTCTCCGTTATGTAAGGACAACATCCTTAGGTTCCACTTACTCTTTACTTAATTGGCTTCAACTATTCTTTGTTAAATATTAGAACCTCAACTAGCCAACATTAAAGATCATGGCTCAGCTAGCATAAATTGGATTTATGATATCTTTGGAATCAAGTTATAAAAGCACTCAATTTCAAGTTAAGAAAATACTAAAATTCTTTAATAGTTAGCATGTAGCCTCCTTAGTCTGAACTCTTTGGATTTTCCATGCTAAAGCAATGGAATATTTTCTTCTTTTTCTCATACTAAATTGACTTCAAAGCTTGCGTAGATACTATTGTAGAGTATATAGTCAGCATCTCTCTCTCTCTCTCTCTCTCTCACACACACACACACACACACCTTATAATGGTTGTAAATCAAGCCATTTGTTGCCATATAAACACTTGGATTCAAGCTTCATAAAATTTCATAAGAATAAAAATATTTGAATTCGTTGTGCTATTTTTTTCATGGTTTTTCACCTTTGAAATATCTTTCCAAAGGATAGATATTTGTATCTAAAAATGTTTCAATTTTGGAAATGTCTAATGACCATTTTAATGGATGTGCATATTATCTTGGTTAGGCATCTATTTTCATTTGTTGAGATTTATACACGTATTGGCTAACCTTTTGAGATTACCATATTACCCTTCTGCACATTTTTTCATGATAAATTATTCTAAGGTTCCTAGAGCAAGATCAGTCACATGTTCTAGACCTTTCTTGTAAGTTTTCTTCATGATTAAAGTTAAATGGAAATGTAATTTCGCATTTACTATATGAAGCATGACATCGATACCCAAGGTTTCTAGTACATACGACATAGCGATTTTTTTATCAATAATTCTGTTAGATTATGCAGAATAACGATGGCCACAATATTTTTGGTCTCACATTTGCTGGTCCGAATGTGGGGTATGATGGCATTGACGTAATTATCAGTTTGTCGGCCTCCAGTATAAATACAACCTGTGATGTACCCTTGGTCACTTCTCCCCCGCAGCGGGCGGCGCGGTGCTCCGCTGGGTGTGGCCTTCCCTGTCGCCACCACGTCGGCGGCGTCCCACTTTCTTGATCATCAGAAAGAAGCATCGGCAGAGCTGCTCGGTCGCCTCCGGCAGCAGAAACGCCGCCAGCCTCCCCTTCTTTGTTCTCCATTGTTGCCATTTCAATCCTCGTTTTTCTTCATTGTTTTCCGCGACTTTGTTTTCTTCTGCTGAAAGTAGGCCAATGAGGGGTAGCTTTGATTGGTGAATATTGAATGGCGCCAGCTGATGAGAACGAATTCCTGCAAATCTCACGACGGTCATCGGAGACACCCGCCTGTGCTGGTGTCTGTGTCGATGCAAGGATTTTCATGTTCTGATGGCCGGGAATCTTCCGATCCGATTTTCCGTTCGGCACCGAACATGAATGAGATCTTAGAGGTGCCTTTTTTTTTCCGACCGATTTATTTTCATGACTAGAACAGAGACTAGCCTCTTCCTCATCATTCGCTGCTTGCGAAAATTATCTGAGGGTTTCCTAATCCCAACATTATCCTCCCATCGTACTCTTTTCTACGTAAATGGCTTCTCAGATAGATCTAGGAATTCGCATTGGTGTTCCTACGCCGCCCGACATCATCTTCCTTCCAATGGCTTCTCAGATCGATCTGCAAATCTGCTCTGGGCCAACTGATGAGAACATTCTACACTCTCACGACGGTCGTCTAAGACGCCCTCTCGCGCAGATGCGGAGTAGTGCTGATATCCTCACTTTCACTGATGGCCCACTCTCATCCTCCTCCCTCTTCCCCCTATCTTCCTTTTCCAACAAATCTCTGTTTCAGTTGATGTTCATCTCTGCTCCTCATCCCAACTGTAAACATTCTGGGTCATTCATCATAATTCTGCTGACAGAATCTCCTTCCGCTCGTCCTGAACTTTCGATTCTCCCCATTTTTTTCTGTTCCCCTAATCTCTCTATGGGCTCCGTTCCGTTTCTTTCTCCGCTTGGGGCGCGATGAGGAGTATACTCTTGCATTGATCGAGGTTCATGAACCTGTGAGAGATTGAACGAGTCCTTTTCATTCTGAGCGCCCCCGCTCTTAAAAATTCTGCCCTTCTCGCCCCATTGTGAGTCATTTTCTTCGCATCTTGTTCTCTTGTTCCTTGAAGGGCTCTTTTATGTCATCTAGAGTACTAAGAAATACTAAGTGACGCAAGAAATAGTAAGTGCTCAGGAGAAAGAAAGGTCTAGTAAGCTTTCTGACTGGAAGCAACGGAGAATTGCTGCCCATAGCGATGATTCTTGAGACGAAATTTTGAAGGTACGATTTGAAAAAAATGCTACAATTAGGCAAGCAATCATAGGAAATGTTGAGGCTCTGTGATGATTTATTGTAATCTCATAGCTTCTTCAGACCCTTGAACTATTGTAGGGAAGTACAATCATGATTGTCGTTGATTTAATTAGAATGATTGACGATCCGATCAGCCAAAATTGTTAAATTGTGATTAACGATTTGATTGATCATAATTGATTGATTATTTGTTTATATTATTATATTTTATTGCAAAGTATTATATATAAATATATAAAAATATATAAATAAGTATATAACTATATAAAAAATATATTTAGCCATAAGATATATTTATATATATTAAGCCTACTTTAAATGAAAAAAGTGATTATATGTATATTAGATATATATAAATATTAATATACACATATCATGTGATATATCTTTTATTAGGCCAAAGTTTTTGATATAATTAAATTAATATTATATAATACTATATATCCTACTATATATATACATACGTTTAATATATATTTTAATATTAGGCCTAACATATATGAGGCCTACCGAGTTTATTATGATAAATGTAAATGATATTTCCTAAGATAATAATATACATAGATATATTAGTGATAAATCTTAACTTTATTAATTTATATATATAGAGAGATTAGATATACTTCACTTTTAAACTTATTAGGATATATCAAAATATATATATATTACACCAAATTTTTCATCTAACTTATACATAACATAAATATTTACTCAAAGTAATGATAATATAACAATAGACTTATGTTATATAAATTGAAAATATGTGTATATATATTAAAAATCGTCATAAACAAAACATGGTCACTTAAAAAAAAGTAAATGAGAAAATCATTGAAACTTCATAATGAAAATACTAACATAACTATTTTCATAGAAATGAGAGATAATATAGTGCGAAACATACAACTTGACATACACATAATATGAAGAGAATCAAAATATATAACCCAAATGTCACCATCCCTCCAAACCTAAAGTGTCATCCTTTGCACCATCTATACTCTCAACATTTAAATTAAACAATTTAAATTGTTCTCAACGAAGTCAACATTTTAAAGTCATAAATAATGATATCGTATCACTTGTTAAACTTGACCTTTTGAATGTGATGATGTCATGACTATTGGAGAAGTATCTCTCTACTAGTGCACTTGTCACACAAATAGGAAAAAACTCCTTAGCAATAATTGCTAATTTTGAGAATGAATGACAACCTTCTCATTGCCACTAACTCAAAACATTTTCTTTGATGACTAGCAAACATATATAAGCCTCAGATTCTTTTTTAATAGATGTTGTCACCACATTCTGTTGTGCATCCACTTCTTCTAGCATAGTTGTGATAAGACATAAAGAGTAATATGTAACCATGTTTTCCCATGAGGACGATTTAAGTAATGTCACTAAGTGTACATTGATAGTTATACCCTTCTTCTACAACATCTCTCAAGAGTCGATGAATATTAGTTAAGACTACCTCACAATATGTTAGAGAAATAGGGTCAAGCCTCAATTGTGGATCGACGAGTACTACAATAGCAAATGCATTGTTGCCTTTGATTCTCCTTTCATACTTTTTGATTTTTTTCACCATTGTCATACAAGTAGCTCTGATTAAAGTGCATTTCCAATCATTAAGGATAACACCTGGTGAAAAAATAATATGTTACTCTATGCATTGCTCCAAGCTCGTTATATGACTAATTAATGCATTGATCAACATGAGGACCCTTGTAATTGTTACCACCCTAACTTGACATAAGTATTGTGTTGCTTCACGAAATGACTTCAAAATCATGACAAAATTTTGAACTAGCTCTCACTCACCATTAGTAATATAATAGTTCTTCTTGTCATCATATAATACCAACAAAGTCATCTTATTCAGCACTTGTCACTTCTCATAAACTCTAATTATCATATCATGTGTTGAGTTCTATTGAGTTGAGACATCAAACACAAGTAGGTTGCTATTTGACATACGTAACTGTTTGTAAAATTCTATATATCGCTCCCACCTTTGTGTAAACAAACATACAATAGCAACTAGTTGTTTCACTTGATACATAATCTCTCCCATTGATGTCGAAGTATTAGGAAACATTAGGAGCTTATCATCATCAACAAGATCTACCATCCGTTCGATTGTGAATACTTTTGGGATCTCCATACACCTCAAGCCTTTTTGAACAATTAAATTGATAATGTGAGCCATATATGACATGTGATGCTTCTTGTCAAAATTCAGGTTCATTTCTCTCAAACTTGTGACCAATGATTCTACCATCATTGTGTTGTTACTTGTATTATTTGTGGTGATTGCAGCTACCTACAACAAGAAAAGAAAGTAATGAAGAATTAAATATTTTAATTAATTGATGTAATAGATAAATATAATATACAATATTATATATAAAATATAATGCACAACTTAATTTTAAATTACCTTTGTCTCTAATGATAAGTTTTCAAGTGCTACTAACAATAATCTTGACATATTCTCTTCTGAATATGGACCTTCTAATTTTGTTATAGATAATACTTAGTCTTATAAATTACATTCATCATCCACCTAATGTACAATGATCCCCAATAAAAGAATTATGTTGTCACTAGTCCACGCATCAACTAACAATGATATTCTTCTAACTAGGTCTAATTTATCTTTTAGTTTTTGCTTCTTTTTTATAAAGAAAATACTTGCATATTCTCAAATTGTCCTTGAACATGAGAGTTTGAATTGATCATATGTACAATATCAAAGTAATTCTTTGAAAATCCATTGGTCGATCACACTCCATAGTTGATTAGTAATACAAACGAATTTCACTAAAAGATCTTTTGTTCGCTCAAATGTAATTCTTCTAAATAGTTGTTACTTGCTTGATGTATACCTCATGTGATCGAAGATTGATTGTTGAGTACCAATAGTAGATTTCTCCTTCAACTTATTATGAATTAGTTGATGATACTCGTCTAGATGCCTCCCAAAATTGGTAGTGCTGCTTTGACGATTCCTCTTGATTACGTGATCATAATTTGGGTTCGTCTCTTTTTAAATATTGTAAAAATATTGTCTATTGTGTAGCATCTCAAAGAAAGACGCACTTTGACTTCCTATTACTGGCCAAAGAAGGTCTTCTTTCATATCTAGTGGACATATTCTGCAAAAGAAAAAACTTTATCACTATCAATAAATATTCAACACAAAACATGTAATATATTATAAACAGATACTTCATTATCTATAATACATTCATTATTACCAGAAGATGATTGTGTCATCATATTAACCTTTATTATTTGTTGACAATGACATTTAATATCATACCAAATGTTAAATGAGTATATTAAGTAAGAAATAAATAAAAATGACAAAAAAAATCATATGCCTATACAAATTAAAAATTGATCTTACCTCCACTAAAAATGCTCTTGCAAGATTGTCCCCAAATGTTCCTGAAATTGGGCAACAAAGAGAGAGGTTGCAATACTTTTATTAGTCGTGGAGCCTACTAATGGAGGGAGGAGAGAGAGAGAGAGAGAGAGAGAGAGAGAGAGAGAGAGGAGTGAGGGAGGGAGAGCCAGTAGTGGTCGAGTTGGTGGCAATAGTGAAGCTGATGGTGGTGGACTGATAGTGAAGCTAGTGGTGACAAACTTGGCGACAACAAAGGTGGTCTCTCTAATAAGAAGAGGACAAAGAGATAGTGGCGAGGGGGAATGAGAGTGCGACTCGAGAGTGAATCTTAACTGTTTGATGATGAGAGGTCATCATCCAACGGCTAGTCAATGGTGGTCAATGATCCACCAATCGATTGATGATTGATCACCGACTTGGATCGGGATCGTGATTGCAGTTATTTTTTATGATCGTGATCGTCGATTGATCAATCATGATCGTCAATCCAACGATTGATCGATCATGATCTCAATACCTTAGACTACTATAGGATGGTTAAACTCTAGCCTCGCTTTGTTGGTTACCACTCATGGCTTCATCCATTTGAGACACATTACTCATTTATATCAAGATTTTGGGACACAAAAAAGAAAAATTAATTAGCTCATTTTCAATGAAAATAAAATGCAAGAAGAATCCTAGATGGGCTGCATAACTAATGGGGTAGAAAGTGGACACTAGTGTTTGAGAGAGACATTTTTGGACTAAAATATTATGAGTTTATGAAGGAGAATTTTCTAGCTTGGAAAGTTCAATCATATATGAGCAAAGTTGTTTAAGTTCAAAATAAGGAAGAGATGTTTTGGAGTACAAGATAGTTTCTTCTACTAGTTTTGCCTTAAAACTTTTGGATGATTAATAGATGGAAAAGATCAATGCTAGTTGGGGGTAAAATAAAACCATTTTTTGTTGTAATCATCAAAATATTAAGTCAATGATTGCAATCAAAACCAAGCTCTTGAAAAGACATATTCTACTCCACTGATGCTTTACAACTCAAGCTTAGTGATGAAAGATTTGCTCGAAACATAGTTCTTATGCTACATTCATGATGCCCTAGCAATGCACTAAAGATGGTAAACTTGTTTCTAGGTATTATAATAAAATGTCATCCCCCCTAAAGGTGGCAAGACCTGCATCAATAAAACGTGAATCAATCTTCTTGAGAAAAAAATGTTTTAACTACTGATTATAAGTGGTGATTAAGAGATGTGTATGATCTCTCACTGCCTAGGTGTCCCTATAATATTGAGGGGCATTAATGAGGGGCAAAATTGAAAAAAATTACTTGTGGGTATTCTCTATAAATAAGAGGGAGGGCCTAAGAATCATATTAGAGCAGGGAAAAGGTTGTTCCCTCCTCTACCAGTATAAACTTTGAAGTGAGTAGGAGTGATTTCCCTTTTCAGTTAAAGAGCTTCTACAAGATCATTTGGAGTGAGAAGACTATGAATTGTCACAAGGATGACCAAGGCCACATGCACTGGAGCAGAAGAGGTCCGTCTATTTCCCAGCAGCGTGGTACAAGAGGCAAGGGGATTGATAACATGGGAGGAGGCTTCAAGGTCCACGGAGTCAAAATGGGACAACTAAATTGACATGAGTGTCAACTATATTTATAAGGTAATCTATTTTTTTGTCAGTGGGGCAATATTTAAGGGTGCATCAAAGTGGAATAGCTTGGGAGACGGTACAATCATCATCATCATCATCATCATCATCATGCAAAATGATCTTCTTCCAATCTTGGTAGGAAAAATCACTAGTCGCCAGTTGATTAGCAGAGTGAATTACTTATAGATCACCAGTTGATAGGAGTGTAAGGCTGATGTTGAGTAGGGTGAAGAGATTTGAACCCACTTTTGGTAGTCCAAAAATCTTAACCCCATTAGCAAATGAACGTGTTCCTTGAAGAACTAACATATCAAAGTGGAATAGCTTGAAAGATGGTACAAGCATCATCATCATCATCACCATCACCACCACCACCATCAACATCATCCAAAATGGTCTTCTTATGGTCTTGTTCTTAATTTGCGGTTACAAGGATAAAATGGAGGCAGTCATCTATGGGCAGGTGGTGAGAGGAAAAGAGGAAAAGAAAAAACATAGCCGAAATTTATATTTATTGGCATGGCTTAGAAGATGAAAATGCGTCCAGAGATTGAGAAATGGCGACCACCAACCAGCATGACCGAGGACTTATACACTAGATGGTGAGAAGGAGGAATCGCCACCCCTTGATGCCAGCTGCTGCCGTTCCATGGAGGGAGCAGGGGGGGCCCGCCTGGTTGAGTAGAAACACCTGCGGAGAAGCCAATTTATTTGCCCAGGATTCCTGGAACCAGGGCTGTACATGGCCAAGCCGCCAGAGTTTCCATTTTTGGGAATCAACGTTGTGGTGGAGGGCGGATGATCCGCCGCCACCTGCTTTTCTCGGAAAAGACCGTCTCAAGCGGACTGCATCTCCTTGGTGGGCACTCTCTGAATCTCCGCGCTGGCTTCCGGGGTGTCTTCCTCGCTGGGCGGCACAATCTGCCAGAACAGGGGGAGATACGCCTCCCACTCCCTCAAGATGGTGGCTCCTTTTGTGCTCCCAGTTTTCTCCTGCGGGGGCGGGAAGAGGAAGTAGCCTTCAGGTCAGGTTTTGCCTCTCTGGTGCGGTCATGGAGAGATTCTCAAGAAGAGGACTCTTACCACATGGGCTTCGATCAGGCTCTTCAGCTGCATCTGCCCCACTGGCGCGTTGACTCTCTGCATCCTGACAATCTCCCTGTTTACCTGTTGCAGGGATGAACAATAAGAGCTTCGATTTCTGTTTTAACCCAACGGAAAATTAATCTGCAATTTATCTTGACTCTTTTTCCGCAGTTATACTGAGATGGGTTCACTCGTAGTCATGGGAATGAACAATGGGAAATCATGATATATACTTAATCTTTGGGGTCAGATGAGGTTCAAGTGATCAGAAAACTCCTGGCAACGAAAAAAAAATGACCATTTATATCAGAGAAATAATTCAGAGAAGAACCATGGGCACGAACCTTGGGAAGAAGTGTGTCGTCCTCGTCGAGGATGTAGGCCAAACCGCCGGTCATACCAGCGGCCACGTTTCTTCCCACTCTGTGGTAAGAAAAATCAAGCATGAATCTTTTTGAGCTGGAATCCTGGTCCCCAGAAATTAGGCTAAAAGTGGAAAGAGATACCCACTTTCCAAGAACAACCACGCAGCCGCCGGTCATATATTCGCAGCAGTGATCTCCGGTCCCCTCGACCACTGCTTCGGTGAGAGAGTTCCTAACAGCAAACCGCTCCCCGGCTTTACCTCTCACAAAGAGCTGGCCGCCGGTCGCGCCATACAGACAGGTGTTCCCAACTATGGTCGCCTCTTCTGGGCAGAAGCCAAAGTTCTCAGGCGGCGTCAGCACCAGCTCTCCACCCGCCATTCCCTGTTTGGAAACACTACAGCGTCAGATGGCCGTACTAAAAGAAGTGTGGGAGTGGGTGTAGGAAGGGCTGGATCTTGATACCTTCCCAACATAGTCATTGGCCTCTCCCACCAGCCGAATGTTCATCCCAGGGGTCAAGAAGCAGCCAAAAGACTGTCCGGCGCTGCCCATGAATCTGAACGCGGCAAAAAAAAAAAAAAATGAAAAAGATGTTCCAGTACAATCACAGATCGGCTGTTCAGACAGTTGCACCAAAGATTTAAGGAGGAGATAACTCACGTGATGTTCAGTTGTCCTGCAAACCCTGTGTCCCCATATTTCTTTGCGATCACACCAGCTATCCGACCGCAGACTGCACGGTCAACGTTATAGATTTTGATGGTCTTGTTGACCACCTTCTCTTTCTCAATTGCCTCCGTAATCTGCATAAAAATTATCATCATGTTGCAGAAAATGCGGACATACGAGGCATTCTTTGAAAAAAAATTCAGAAAGATCATCTGCTTTATCAAGTAACAAAGTCAGTGGTTGCTTTATCAGTAAGATACTTCACTTTCCAAGTCCGATGTGAGAGTTTCTACCTCAGGATCAGAAAGCAGGACGTCGTCTAGAACTGGTCCGTTGGTGTGAACAGGCTGATTCCTTATTTCAGTGCTGCTCCATTTGGGTAGGCCGACATTCTGAAAACGGATGACACAGATACTTCATGGAATTCGTAGCTCCAAGAGAGGAAATTCAACAGAGAATGGCCCTAGAACACGTACAGATAAGAGGTAACTGAGATCGATCTGCTGAGTCTTCATCAGGGAGACATGCCTTGGTCTTAATAGGTCTGTGCGCCCGATTACGTCGTCCATCTTTTCATAGCCCAATTGGGCTAATATGCCACGTACCTGGCCAACATTCAAGCTTATCAACCAATTTTTCATTTATATATCAAATGAAACTAAATCTGTAGTTTGCTAGGAGATTTGACAAGCTTGGATTCGTTTTTACTAGGTTCATGCACAGATCTATGTCACTTGATTGCATACTATTTCAGGATAGAAGTAAAAGGAACTAAAATGGTGGGTTCCTGCACCCGGTTTACGAGCAGATATATTACCTCCTCAGCAACATACAAGAAGTAATTGACCAGGTCCCCAGGGACACCAGGAAAACGGGCGCGAAGCTCCTCTCTCTAAAAAGGGGCAGGAATAGTGCATGAGAGCCACATAATCGAAAGAACGGACGGACGTTCTAAAACTAGAAAATAAGATACCTGACTGGCGACTCCCACAGGGCAGTTGTTTGTGTGGCAGATGCGTGCCATTACACACCCAGTGGCAATCATTGCAACAGAACCAAAGCCATACTCATCAGCGCCCATTGATGCAGCCATCAGAACATCAACTCCGCTCTTAAATCCACCATCGACTCGAAGAATGACCCTTTCCCTCAGCCCATTTGCAATTAGTGTCTGCAAAAGACATTGATTATGGCTATGGAAAAGCTTTAAAATTAGGCAAAAATGAGACTATATCACATCAGAAATAACTTTATAAGGAAGCAAACCTGATGAGTCTCGGCAAGCCCAAGCTCCCATGGACCACCAGCATGTTTAATGGAACTCACAGGACTTGCTCCAGTACCTCCGTCATGCCCTGATATCTGTTATGACACAGTAGATCTTAGGGTGAGACCATCTTTAGAAAGGGGGGGGGGGAAGCTTGGTATCACCAAAAAGCAGCGGATGGTTTGCACATTGAATCATCAAAGAAAGCCATGCATCATTGAATCGTCAAATTATTCCTGCTGCATCACAATACAGCAGTTGCATCTTGACAATAATAGCAAGAACAGACAGTATAGTTTCTCTTCAATTGAATACATCAAGTATTCAGAGAATCACTTGGCAACCCTAGATTGACAGATAGCCATTGACTAGGAAAAAGTCATAAAACAGGCTATCATCAGAAAAATGGGATTTCAAGGTTGAGTCATCAGAAACACGTGCAAAAAGCCTATGATTGGGATATAAAAAAGTACAAAAGAACAAAGTAAACTTCACCTGTTGCAACAATATCTATCATTGTTCTAACATGTAAATTGGAAAATAAATACATGAATGTGGAAATGACTATCGACATTGTTAGTTTGTATCCATTGAAGAATGTGCCTACCCACAAGAAAAATGTCACAGGCTTCAGGAACATGAGGTATGTCCAAAAACCTCAGAAACCAAAGCAGATGGGCAGGATATCAAAGGAACAATTCTGAAAATTGTTTGTCTAGAACGATCGGAATTATCTGATCAACACGCATGACGTAAAAGAGTTGCAAATAGTCAAGGAATTATTAATCATTTTACAACCAAGAACCTAGCGACAATAATACTCTAAAGATAGAGAATCGACACAAGTCCATACAAGGCCGAATTTCATTTATAAAATATTCGCCACAAAACTTAATGTCACGACTAATAATTACATCCATGAAACATAAAATAAGGATGGAACTAGAATGTTTACAAGCAATTGGGAGAAAGTGTAGTTCTCACCCATAACACGAGCATGATAGAGTACCCAGGGTCTTAGGATTAGAGAAAAATACTCTGTATATGATAAAAACGTGTATGCCGATATGAACTTTTGCCTAGAAAAGCAATACTGCAAATATGACTATCAAGAAATGCTAAATTACGAAAAATAGTCCCAGCAATAACAAGTAACATGTCTTGGAAATCTGAATGAGATTCTATTCGCATATCTCAGATCTCGATGATCAAAGATTAAAGTTTCTGATTAATTCAAGATTCAAGGGTCCTGAATGTGGGGTTGATAATAATGATGAAACTACCGAAAATAAAGATGTTCAACACTGGAGTCATTAAAGCAAATGCCTGATAGGTAAGACAAACATCTATAATTTTAGAAAACGACTTTGAGGTGTGATCTGAAGAAAGGACAAAAAATGACGGAGAATTCAATGGTTTCACGCCATAAAAAAATAGATGATGATGAAAGATTAGGAAGGCAAACAATCAACTTAAAGCAAAGATGGAGATTTCCTACTTGTATTATGTCAGCGTTGCCCTTGGCAACGCCGGAGGCTACTGTTCCGATACCAGCTTCCGCCACAAGCTTCACAGATACCTTAGCTTTGGGATTGACCTGGTTCACCAGACAGGAATTAACAATTGCTATATAGTTGTTACAGAAAAAAGAAAATCCGTATTAAACAGATTTCCTGTTCAAGTAGCACTTTTACAGAAGAATATGAAAGTTTAACAAAAAAAATATAAGGTTACCTGGTGAAGGTCATAGATAAGCTGAGCCAGATCTTCAATAGAATAAATGTCATGATGGGGAGGTGGTGAGATAAGCGGTACTCCAGGTTTAGAATTCCTCAGTCTTGCAATGTATGCACTAACTTTTTTCCCAGGGAGTTGACCACCTTCCCCAGGCTTAGCACCTTGCGCGATCTTAATCTCCAACTGATCAGCATTTACCAAAAATGTTGGAGTGACACCAAAGCGCCCTGAAGCAACCTGAAACGATAGACAACTAACGATTTTAATATCATAAAGGATTGACCAGTTTCTGATATGCAGGTCATTGACACGGGGAAGATTAATTTAAACCATTGATCACTCCCCTTAGGAAAAGGAATAATTATTCTGAGTGGATATTAGGATGGAAATAAAAGAGGCAAAAGCTCTACACGAACAGAAACCATTAAGGTTGTCAGGATAATAGAAAAAGTAAAAAAATAAATAGTAGTTGAAGAATTATAAAAAGTCAGGGAATTACTGTCAAGAAAATGAAAGAAGAAAGAAACCAAAAGAAATAAAAAAGAATGATATGGAGCTGCAGAAGCATCAAAAGAGGGTACAGGATCAAAGAGACAGAAGCACGAAGTCGAACAGTGATAGTCATTTATAATCGCATCAGTAAAAACGTTTTCAAAAAAAAGAAGCACAGTGATAAACCAAAAAACTTTGAATATGACATTCACCAGGTCAACCAGAGTTGTGAACGAAACTTTTGCATATTTTTTGCATACCCCTATATTCCTAATCCATAATTTGGTTCAAATTCCATCCTACAAAATGGCATTTTCCTCCAACCCTCCTTCCCAGTCTCAACGCTGTCTCCTCTTCCAGACTTCATCCTCAACCCACTCTCACTCACACAAGCATCTCTCTCTCCTCTGTGCCATCCTTGACCTCCCATCTTCCTGCTTCTCCTCCTATGGGTTATCACACCTATCTTGACCCAATTCTGGCTTGTCGACCTGATAACTTTCACCATCCTTATCATTTGCCCTTTCCCGTAATCTATTACTGGTCAAACCAGGCCTAATTGCACACAATAAAAAACTCTCTTGTCACCAAGGACCGATAACCTCGGCTTGTTGAGGGTGCTGCACAACTTTTAAGTTTATTCCAAAAAATGTAAATCGAAGCCCAGCTTTCAGATGCCTGATATACGGGTATAGTTACTCATGAAATTAACCGCAATATAGATTGTTGAAATACTTGCAACAAAGTTTGGTTTTAGCCGTTAAACTCATTAACGTAACGATGGACCTGCACCTGGAACAAAAGACAAATAAATATCAAAGAAAAAACAGAAAGACTGACCTGTTTGATTGCACTTGTAGCAGTGTCTCCATTTTGAAGGCCTTTGAGATGTGGAAGGGTTGGGGAGTACCCATCAGTGACATCAGTCAGTGGATTCCAACGGATAGGGTCCTAAATAAAAAACGCCATAATTTACATCAAAAGTTCATCAATAATAGATTGTCTAGGATACCAAATAAATTAAATAAAATTTACTCACCTCCCCTCCCTCTCCAGAATTTGACTTTCCGCCTAATCTGTTCATTGCTATAGCAATAGCCTCATGAGTCTCTCTTGATATCGCACCCAATGACATCCCCCCAGTACAGAAACGCTGAACTATTGAAGAGGCAGGTTCAACCTTCCCAACAGGAATTGGTGCTCGATCACTCTTGAATTCAAGAAGATCTCTGAGAACCTGTGATAAGTAGTCAAACTTGTTATAGAAACTTACTCTATTAAACACAACATATAGACAACCTAGAACGTTGACAACTAGATATTTCTGGGTGTAAAAAACTGACAAGTGAACAATGAACTTACACTAACGGGACGACTAGCTAGATGCTGCTGGTAGACTGCATAGGCACTTTCACTCTTTTGACGAACTGCCTTGTGAAGCAGCTTCGACATCTGAGGGTTATTTCCATGGTACTCACCTGGTGAATACAACAGAGGCAAAAACATATTCCATGATTCTGTGAAAAATGCATTTTCTAACGAAGAAAATATGAACGCATAAAAAAGTTCCACATTCCGTGTGTCATCAAGATTGGTGGATGAAGTTAACGTGAGTGATTAGGTCGTTTTCATAGTCGGCACATAATACAGCAGCCACAAGTACAACGCATGTTGATTTTTCTTTCCACACGATTTTTCTAAAGAAAATATCTGTTTGCTAAGTTGAAGTAAAAAATGCTATGGACAGAAAACGTCAATGAATACACCTACCCTTTGTTACACTAGCTTTAAATACTTTATCTTATTCGTGGGCTACAATCTTGCCATCAAATGCACTAGTTTTAACTCATGTCTACTTCTCTGGCATCAATATCAGCTGCTACAATGGTTTTAATGTCACCCTCTACTACACTGGCTTCAACTCCAGTATCTACTACTTTTGCTTCAATGTCAGTCATTATTGCACTGGGTTCAAATCTGATGCCTGATACTTAGGCTGCAGCTATTGCCCAAGACACTATCACCTTAGTAAGTGAAATTTTGACACTCCGATGGGCATATCCAAAACCGTTATTAAATCTACTAAAATCTGAACGAAAAGACAACATATAGCAAGATAAACTGATAACAATAAACTTTCAGCAGGCGAAGTTGGTTGCCCCATGGCCCCTTAAAACTTGAGTCAACTCATGGAAACAGGGACAGCAGCCATTTTGGTGAGTGAAATGTCAGGACGATAAAATGGAACAGAAATGTAATAATCTATAAACTTATCATCATAGATACATTCATAGGAGGCCTTGTATTTAGAAAAGTTTTCACCTCCAGGTCTAAATTGTATGAAACCGAAATTTTCCAGTCTCTTTGCTGTATCCTCTGAAAAGGCCTTCACCCAGAAGGACAGGGTTTCCCTCGCCAACTTCAAGAGAAAAAGGAAATATAAGCAATAGCATCATTAAAAAATGAGAACGAACCTCATCAAGAACCTGTGAGAAACGAAGATTAACAGGAAATCAAAGGATCCTGGCGGAAAAGTGGCTTTCAAAATGGTTTTCAAATGAAAGAGATGCAAAACTGTCATTGATGACTTTTCCACTTCAAGTTTGCACTAATGAAAACCTGGACAGTAACGCGAGAGGGTAAAATTCTTGAATCAAATGCATCAATCATGAAAACTTTATATCATGGATAAACCTTAAGATGTCAATTATGATGAGTTCATCCATTAAATATTTCCACAAAAGATTCCCCAAAATGACAATTACCTCGTCAAAGTTGAGGCCCCCAATCTTTGAGACACTTCCACAAAATGCAAAATCAACGATATCATGCCCAAGTCCATAAATTTCGAATATCTGAGCTCCACAGTAACTAATTAAAACATAAAATGGTCAGCAGCTGGTAAAAAAACCAGATTTCGAGAACATATCATCAGATGCTAATGTCACAGACCTTGAAAGCAAGGAGATACCCATCTTTGAGAGAATTTTGAGAAGACCAGATTTAACAGCCTGATTATATTCAAGAAAAGTTAGAAAGCGTGCACTGTAAGAGCAATTATCGATCTCAAAGTGAAAAACTATCACACTGTAAACTGTGAACGGGACAACAATACAAAAAAGCCTTGAACTCAGAGACGCACAAAATAACAACACACTAGTAAAAAAAAACTGTTAATAGTAAAGAGAATAATGTACAATCTGACCATCAAGCATAAAGGTATGAGAGAACAGTTGTGTATAGCAAAAAGACGCACTAAAATGCCATAGTTTTTGAAGGATGAAAACCAATGATAGCAGTCGATATCAAGATACAAATTATGTTAATAAATGCGTAGAAAATTGAGATATACATTGATATCTCGAGAGAAAACCAGATGAGAAAATGAATTGGTGCTAAAAAACTCACACTTTTACGGTGTAGGGAATGAGCTTTATCATTGGACTGTGCATTCAGAATTTAAGTTTTAACATTTCCTAATTCATAACCGAAGATCAACAGACGACTGACAGCACCAAAGGTTATACCTTCAAATTATTTCATATCCATTGATATATTAAAGACACTGAAGCTTTTTGATATCGTAGACAAATTATGAAGAAGAAACAACAACAGAATTTTCTTTAGCACACAGATGCGCAAATGAAGTAGCTTTCTTTTTGAACAGGTTAATAATTGGTCAGTTCTGCCATTCTGCTTGCCATAGAAAGGCATCCATTTGTATGTGACTATTTAACAAAATCAATACTGCCAGAACAGAAAACCCAGATTAGAAAAGGGTGACTTGAGGATACATCTGCTTCTGTAGCAATAAAAAAGTATGGAAACTATTTTTTCCTTTCTTTCTCTAGGGTAAAATTTTTGCAAGGTGAAAATTCATCCTATTTTCAGGTATATCTAATTCTTGGTGTATTATCATACAAGCAGAACCATTACTCTTCTGAGATCTTGAAAGACTGACAATTTTCTGTTCATTGTCCTTTCGGTGAGAACAGCTTATTTCCAAAAAAAATTCTTGAGATCTAAATTTGGTAATTTTCCCCAGTGGTATTGAGAAGTCTCTCTAATGGAGTGTCCAACAGAAATGCTTACCTTGGAAAAGTTCCTCTGACACTGCTCCATTGTCACAGTAGGCATCTTCCCGTTCTTCATAAGATTAACGGTTTTTGTACTCAACCGCCACTGGCGGCATGTTTCAAATGCCAAGTATGGGCAAATTGCACTGGAAATGTTTCTCAAGTGTCAGCAACTGCTTGAGCCCATGAGAATTAAGAGATGCTAATAGGGCAAATAATGAGAAATAGAGGTGCAGAAACCATATCATAAAATGGATAAACTTCAAAAGAGCTCCCATATAATGATGAAATGAGTTCCATCAGAAGAAACAATATAGATGGATGCAATGCATACAGAAGGCCAGAACCATAACGTTCCATCCGTGTATGCATCACCCCTCTTGTTCCCTCTCTCTCATTGTTTTTGAAATGACCAAAACTCTTTACTTGCAAAATACAAATAAAGGAGCATACTAAAACATTAGAGGATTATCAACCAGTTTCCTGTCAGCCTCTCCGGCTAACGCCTTCATGGAGCCCACTGGTCTATTATTTTATGACCGCCATTTTTACACTGTTTCTTGTAGATATGACTAGGGATTACATTATAAGATATGGACAGTTTTAATAATAGCAAGGAAAAAAAATGTCCCCATCAGTTACAATAAATCATATCACGAAGGTAATTTGCATCTAGCTCAAATAATTGAAATGTAAGAGTACCATTAGATGGCTGAATGGAAAGAAACTTCTCTGGACGTTCAATATGTTACATCCTTATCACGATGATTCATGAAATAACGACAGCAACAGATATTAAGGGTCATTGCTCTCCAGACAGTCGGAGGTCATATTATGATTCTTTCTTATTTTTACGTAAACATTTTTAGTTTCCATATAAAACAGTAATATGGATACCATTCCAGACAATACCAACACTTTAATTTTAGCCTCAAGTAACTATCCCTAAATGCTGATTATGTATGATAAATAAAAAAAACTAGCGAATAAATTTTAATTGAAAAAGAAGGAACATATGTTTCACCAATGCCATTATCTTTTAGTTCTTATTAACATAAATTGGTTGAGTTTTGTCGTATCATTCTGAAACAAATACACCTCAGGAATGAAAGTCTGACAGAAAGTAGTCAAAGGAGAAGAGTGAGACCTGGCTCCATATCCAATCAAGCAAGCAAATTGATGAGTACTGAAACACTGAGCAGTGTCAGCGACAATGGAGGCTGACATGCGCAAACCATTTTGGATCAAATGCTGGTGAACAGCACCAACTGCTAGAAGTATAGGGATAGCAG
This sequence comes from Spirodela polyrhiza, assembly GCA_024713555.1. NCBI lineage: Eukaryota > Viridiplantae > Streptophyta > Magnoliopsida > Alismatales > Araceae > Spirodela > Spirodela polyrhiza. The sequence continues at coordinate 4,391,359 of CM046529.1, read as the reverse complement.
GACGAGTTGGTTCCTGGTGCAACAAAAATAAACATAGATGAAAATGCTTTTACTTACATATCACGAACGAATAGTTTGAAAAATTAAAATCGTTCAAAAGTGCTCCTCTCCAAGAAATAACACATACTCTCAGATGATGGTGTTGACAGGCATCAGGTAGTTTCTATTTTATCTCAGTTGTGCGGAAAGCAGATAATCTTTCTTATGATTGGCTGAATGATTTCAAAATTAAATAGAACATACAAGATATGTTTCGAGCAGATTATCTTGTTCAAAGATAATACTAATCAGAATTCCAAATAATGAGAAGATAGACAACCTTTTCTGTAGCCATCTGCTTTCATACATAGATATAGATGCACAACTCTTTGCTAAATAATGAGACAGGGATTTACACTCATAGTTTGGAAAGTTAATTCTATCATATCAGACTTCAACATTTTTTTATCCATATTCACAAATTTCTTTTGGAGGTAACAATCGAATCTGGAAAAGAAATAGGACCAAGAGAAGGGATCTCAAACTTAAGGAATCGGTACATCTCTGTAGAGGAATGAGAAATGCTAGGAATTTTAGCTAATTTTGCCAGGGAGCAGTCTTCACACCTAATCTAAACGTATAATTAATATTCTTCTAGAACTCACGAAGATCCTGCATTATTTTGTATTTCAGGATGCTATAAAAATACGGAACAAATTTTTTGAAATTGGTTTTATGGTCACATGAATCTTCCTACTGAGAGCCATCATTACCAACTATCACCAGATGTAAACAGCAGCCACCATCAAATGCAAAACGTAAGAATTTCCCGTCAGAGCAACAGCAGCTATGCCAAACAAAAATGAAACTTTTGCACCTTTCCTGAATAACAATAACCTTCTATCGCATCCTAGTCCCATTTAATTAGCTTCCGCATGTTTTTAGACCGGTATCCAGTGACTAAAATCCTTGTCTTACCCACAACAGATGGAATTTGGAAGCCAAGTTATTTCTTTTCCAGTGTATTTCTTTAACATGATACAGCGCCAAAGACAAAAGGGGATGTAAATGTTTCCATATAAATACTTATGTATAAACCTTGAAAAAATGACGGTGAAATAAAAAGCACAGGACCAATCTACTTACTATCTCCTCAGAGCGGTCAGAAAGTATAAGCAGCTGTGATCCGTTACGAACTGCTTCATCAGCAGCTTCACAAAGTTCTTCCAGTGCCTTCTGTAATGAGCCATCAATACCTTTGCCAATATCGAAAAATGTTGGCAGCACTTGGGGCGTGAGCGCAGTATCTTTCATTAATGTTTCAAGTTCACCTTCGTTCAGCACAGGACTAGAAAGAATAACCTGCTCCAACGAAACAATGAAGATCAGGAAATGTAGACAATGATGACTATAAAGAAGACATTAAAAACATCCATATTCTTGCAAGAACACATTGAGCCACAGACCTGAGCAGCATTTTGAGGCCCGACCTCCAAAATATTTCCTCGTTTTCCAAGATTCACCTCTAGTGACATAACTAAACCTTCTCTGAGAGGATCAATTGCAGGATTTGTAACCTGATATATTGGTGGATAAGTATATGACCAGATGAAAGAGAAAAGAGGATAATATAGAGCTGCTGCATTTTAAAGAGGTAAAGACATTGCCAACATCACAAAAAGTCATTTCATGACAGGTCATATTTTCCAGAAAAATTAAGTACACTGCTACGACCCCATTAATAAAGTGTACATAGCAGAGGAGGGAGAAACGTGCACAGCACGTGGGAGAAGCTTCAGGAGACTTCCACAGACTGGAGGTCTCAGATGAGGCTGATAGAGGGCGAAAAATAGACCACAAAGGAACAGAATAAAACACAGAAAAAGTCTGCACGAAGAAAGGTCGGGAAATCCTCTCGAACCTATTTCTCACCCCTATTTTCCTTTTTCCATTTCTTGTACTGTGATAGAACCGTCATTGTGACGGTCTATCTTGTCAATATTGATTGAGAATCTATACTACTTGTTTCCTTCTCACCGATACTCCTGAAAAGGATCACATCATACACCCATATCTGGTACTGCAGTGAAGGCCAAGGCTTGTGAGTAAATGGACAACTCAAAATGTCAAAAAGAAAGTTTTATGCTCAGAGTCACACGTATATTCCACAGTAATTGATCAACCCAGTCTATCGCTAGAGCCTTGCATTTTTTCAAGTCATACCATGCGATCTTGGTCTTGATTCCATGGCCTAACACAGAAAAACCAACGTCAGGATCAATTTTCTTGTTGTCAACAGATGTCAGACAAAAGGCACTTGAATAAAATACGGATCCTCTTCGTTCATGATGTGGATTGATGTGTAATCACGGATATCATTCTTCTCAAGCGAACCATCCTATCTTCTTCCGCAGGGAAACCTGGTACGGTGATTGGACACAAATACACATTTGGCTGAGAATTTTAATCTGGCCGACAAAATCATATGTACTCAGCCCAATCAACAGTTCAAGTCAATGACTAACATTATCCAACTTCTCAAATAGACCTTCCAAAACTAATTTTCTGTCTCTTCACCTGATCCCAACTGAACAGAAAATGCAAGGCAAAAATAATTCTTGCACGGTATCAAGACCATATGGAATAGAACAAACAAACTCCCCTAATGATTGGAACCATCATAGCAACTAATTTTTGTTATCAACTGAGAACCATCCTTTCAGTAATCTGTTCTAAAGCCAGACACAATTGAATGAAATGTTCTCTCACCACAGGTCTTGTTGTCAGCATCGTCTAGAAGGATAAACAAATCTCAAACCGAAAATTCTACTCGTCTGCAACAAATATGAAGGGAGGAATCTTGGACAATAAGAAGCCTACGTTATTTCTTCAAGATGAAACTCAAGGAAAACAGTTGATATGTGGATAAAATAAACTAATATATGAGAAAGAAAAAAGCTCTAAAAAGTCGAAAACTGCAATCTGATTTACAGGCCATTCTTTTCCTGTCAGGCTTTCAGATTCACAAGCCGACAATTTTTTCAGACAACAGTCCGAAGGTTGAGACAACTTCAACAATCATAATTTTCTCAATTACCACGCACATTCTCATAATAAATGATTCAAGCAGACAATGATTAATCCCTCTCCTACAATGCACCTGAAACCTTGAAAAGCAATTTCATGTATTCAGACAGCTAAAATGTACTTGATGTCTGTGTAATAAAGAGTAAAAATGACAGCCCATGCAATAACACCCTTCTTACAACTCGTAGCTGCTAATTCAGAAATAAATACTCAATCATGTATGCTTTCCAGTTCCTCTCTGGGAAAATAATCCCAGATTCAATGGAAGTTAAACATCCAATTCAAACAAGAGGTCTACTCCCCAACCTGTGAATTTGGAATATGATAATCAAATTCTTTAAAATGGAAACAGATAGCAATGTCCTATCTTGATTTTTGCACCCCACCTGAGTCATCAGCAAGGTTTATCTACAAGTAAGCTTTTTTAAATGGTCTTATATTAGATGTTGATGTCAAAAGTCCCTTTAAATATACAAGGGTCCATTCCCAGCTGATTGTGTCAGACATACTACTAATAATTTTAATACTCCTCTTTCCCCCAGTTCTATAAAAATTTACATTGAAAAGACACCTCTTAGCATATACTATGGCCCAGGCATGATCAAAGGCATTAAAAACCTCCGAATACAGGTTTTGAAGTCCACAATTATAAGCTTTCGTAGAACGTTTGATACTCTTAAGTACCATCGTTGAAATTCCAAACAAGGACATGGATCTCGTGAGTCAACTCCAAAAGGAACATCCATGTCTCATGCACAAGGCAATCATAAGAGAGGAACACCTGTCTTCCCAAACTGTCCCAAAAACAATTGGTCAAAAGACGATTCCAAAACACCCCTTTGCCTGCAGGTCTCCCAGAAACTAAGGGCCGACACCTACCTTGAATTTACAATATACCAATTCTAAGCTAACACAAACTTCATATTGGGACAAAACATATCATTGTACCCTATCTATTCAGGCATTGTACTATCATAAACATGTCAGATTATAGAAATGGATAATCCATGAAGTTGTTAGGACACGAAATACTCCCCATTAAACTCACTTCTCTGAACTTACATGTTGCAGGAACTTATGTATTTCAACAGAAGTTAATGCAGAGAGCTTCAAGATTACTTTCAGAAGTAAAAAAATTGTAATCAGAAAAATCTGAATTCCTCAAATAACATCTAAGCTCTGTCTTCCACACGAAAAGGCTCTAGAAAAATAAAACTCAAATCGCATCTCAAAATAGCAAATGCCAGAAGATGAAAAAAGTAAAAGAACGAACTTGAAAAATGCACAAAAAATATAATCAAGCTGAATAAAAATCTTCATATGAAATCATGAAGCTGTGTAAACCTGCGCAAATCGTTGCTTGAAATAGTCATAGATCATGTGGGGCTTCTGAGAAAGTGCAGCCAAAGGAATATCATCTCCCATACAAAATGTTGGCTCCTTCCCCTGTGAAGCCATTGTTTCAATAACCATCTGAACATCCTCACTTGAGTAACCAAAGGCCCTAGGGAAAGAAACAAAATAATTAATAACGTCCACACCGTATTTATTATAACCATGCAGAGTCATCTATTAATCCTGAAACAAAATGAGGAATATGGAACACCATCCTTCCCGTAAGTATATGCAAAGTAGCTCAACAATTTAATGCACGCTTAAAGAAACACAGAATTGTTAGGGCCAACGAAAATTGTCATACCCCCGCTCTAAAATACTTAAAAGTTATCTTCCTATGCTGAATGATGGCCTTCATCCTTGTTACAATTTTCTGAGTCGTCACAATGCTCTTCAAACAACTACAATAATCTTTCTCTCAGAAAGATGTGATGTCGTTTCTGTTTAGGCAAGTGAAGATCAAATGTTCCTGAGCTTCAGGAACTCAAGCGAGCACAAATGACCAGAATGAACTACATTACCTACCTATCAATCTACAAGTATGGTCATTCTCTCCTTCCTCCTAGTTTATCTATCCATCCAGTTGTCTAGATGCATGCATGAGTACATGCGTCAAAAGAAGTGATAGCCTATGCATACTAATATTTATTATCCAGACCAAATGCGACTCCAATTATTGTACAGCCCCCATTCATTATGGAAAATCAAGACTCTGCAACTAAAAACAGGTCAAGTAATATAAATTAAGACTGAGGAGTCTACTGAATCTAATAAACAGTCCAAGCCGACCTGTTCAGATGCCTTCTTAAAGACAATATGAATACAGATGTTGATTCAACAGAGTGATTACCTTTTAAAGTGAGGAGCCTAAAAAAAAGCTACATGATTTCCGATGTCCAAAACAGGACCATTCTAGTGTAGACCCTTCTGCTCGAAGCACACAAGAGTATGGTTGCCCAAAAGTTGAAATGATGAAGCAGAGATAGACGAAACTCAAGCACCATAAGCCCCATGTTTACTTCTCTTCTATCTCACAAAATAAGCTTCTGTCATGCGAATACACCAAATCACTAGTTACGGATCCTAGTAGCAGCTTCCAATCCCTTGTTTATTTTTTTGCCCTTTTTCAGGTAAACAAATTATTGGACTGAGATAAATGGAAGCAAGGAAGAAAGAAGGGGCTTGGAGAAAGAACCAACAGGGCAAAGTTCAAACAATTATAATTGGTTGGAGATTCAGAATAACGTGTTTTTAATGTTGAAATTTACCTTGATGTTGGAATTGAGAAAAAAGGAGAAATATTCAGATGTGTAAGATAAAACTTTGAAAGATACATTCTTGACAAGATTCCAACCAACACAAGTTATGTCACCATCAATGTGTTCCATCACCAAAATGAAAACGGGATACTGATACGACTCCCATGATTATGTATCATAAAGGGGGTAAGAACACCAGAATAAATAGCAGATAACTGAGTTGCAGAAGGGTGAACGTTGTAATAAAGGGAGCACATGTAGTATCACGTGCTCAAGAAATCAGAGTCTAAAGCGACTCCTATAAAGAGGAACCCCGATTCTGAGGAAAGGTAGTGGAGGTCGGATATCAAGAATCTGAAGTAGGAGAAGAAGGAATAGAGGGGCAAGGCGTGCTGGAGGAATGATCATGGGCATTGCATTCGACACCAATGATCAGGGGAGCTGTAGCATTGAGCTCTCTCTTTCCTTTTACTTTTCTCCACAGTTCTTGTAGACGTGTTCCGATTTAGGGAATCCCTTGATCTTGATACGAATTTGTGAAATAAACATCATTCCTCGCAAGTGGTTCGTATCAGATACAAGCTGAAAGCTTGGTGCCACAAAAAAATTATTACCCCATCAAGGTGAATACATGTCAAGACATACCATCAGTCGTATGATGTACATCTCGTAAAGCTAACAAGTAAATAACTTAAACAACTTTAATATGCAAAACATTTAATGAGCGCTGCGACCCAAAACTCACATGAGAAGAGTGTAAAAAGAGCATCAACAGCATAGAATTAATATCGTGATGTTGAAAGTCATGGAATGAAGCAGCATGAAAAAGTAAAACCCTTACTGTTGGTGCCTCAAAACTAACTCATCATCCATTACAGGTGAAGAGAGGAAGTTAACAGGTTTCATGCTTCGCATATTTTCATTCAGCCACTGGCCATAGGGGTGCGCGGATGCCACCTTCTTCTTGACATCAGTATTTTCATATACCTAGAAGCCAGCATAATACACAAGCAGGAAAATAAAAATAGCATAGATGACAATATCAAAAACTTTTGAAAGACGAGAAACAAACCGAACCTAGCAGAATACAACTTTTAACGATTATGAGATAACATTATTCGTATATTTTCTTTCACTTGGAAAATTGACTATCAAACTACCCAAGGAAGACAGGCCAATATTCCACTCATCTATGTCTTCTAGCATCTACGATAACAGAAGGTACAGATCTGACTAGAAGAACAAAGAGAGCTTTCCGTTAGAAGTAAGGAATCTAAAGGCTTTCAAAATATCATGCTACATTTGTAAAATAGCAAGTCAAGACCCAATTACACAACTTCGTATAAATGTACTTATAAAAATGCACAATGCTGATGAACAATAAGTTTGAGCGTATTTCATGTAAAACTATCGGAAACTAAGTAAAAGACACTCAAGATAGCCACATTATCCTACTAAAACATTTTCAGGTTAGACTAAAGGATACCAAGGACAAGTTGGGCAACGGTTTTGAGTTTCACAAAATGTAAAGATTCTCTGCATAGTTCTGCAAGTGAGCGATTTCACTTTTTCAACTGACAGCTAAAAACACAAATTTAAGCATAAAACTTGCACCCGGAAAAATATTAAAACAAACCATTACTAAGAAAATAACACTACAGACCTGACCATTTTGTAGGTCAACAGTGATCATCATTCCTGGGCCTAGGCGACCCTTCATTGTAATTTTTGATTCATCCATGGGTAGAACACCGACCTTCAAAAGAAAATAATGAATTTCTTAATCACCAAAAGCCATCCATGTAAGCACAAAGGACTCAGAAGCAGGAGCAACATGAGATAGTTGACATAAAACCCACTTCTCAAGGGCATTTGACTATCAAATGCAAATACCAATGCTATACAGGGCAAGGTAGATCAAATGTCCTGGGGAAGATTGATCAATACATCACACGTTGAAACATAACTCAAAAAGACAGGTCAGGATGACACACTGAGATGTGACTATTCAGATTTCATCATTTGGACATCCAATAGGCGTAGTAGCAAGCTGTCAACCTTCTTTCCATCCAAGTTTTACATCCAGTAGAGGATGTGGCAAACTTAGAGTCGAGCTGGTTTTTGGTTAGCCACAACATGTCCAGTTTTAATTTTTTATGATCCTTTACTTCAAGACAATGTGAACAGTCATAATAACTTTCTAGATTGATATACCGACTACTGCTGAGGTGATGAGGATTCAATATAATATATATAAATAGATTTACACATGCACACATATATATTGTTATATGGGTGTACTGGTATATCCCTCAGCATTGGAACATAAGATGAAAAGACTACACTCCTCAGCCTTGACACTGGTACAGCAACTCTTATAAAAGCTGCTATCAGACCTGCAGTTAACAGGAAATGCATGGAATCATGCAATTCCCGAGTCTTGGAACATTTTTCAATATGTTTCCTCTTCAACATAAAACTATATTAATGTTGGTATCCTATATATACTAAAAGATATATATATATATATATATATCGATTCTTTACATTCTCTGTGACAAAAGACCAACGCGAATTCAATTTCAGAAAAAATGGAGTGACAATCATCAAAAACTTCCGAAAAATGAGAGATGGGAAGAGGGGAGAGAGAGAGAGAGAGAGAGAGAGATCTGCTTTGTGATTATGTGTAGCCTGAAAAAATAGAGGACGGCTTACAAAGCATGCTTTATACTGTGTTTCACGTCAAACTATGTGATGCTTCATAGAGAGATGTTATCTTCCTATTTTCAGCATGAATTCAAACTTTTAAGAGGCATGTAATGACAGAAGAATATTGCTTTTATGTTGATAAACTTTCAAGCCTTCTTTCATACACGACCACAATGTCCATAGGATACCAGAAAGACTAATTTTCCTTCCAGGATAATCCAGTCCATTTACATTACTTCCAAGACCTTGCTACCTTTTTCATTAAAAAAATAACAGTCCTTCATGATTAAAGCATCACCTTAGGAAGTATATGCATAGAAAAAACATAATGATGTTAATAAGTAGAAAAAAACCATATAGAATATAATATTTAAATGTATACCTCAGATGCAACATATACAACGTCATCCACAGTGCGCCAATAGCGGGCCGGACGAAGGCCATTTCTATCAAGGCATGCACCTACCGTCTTTCCATCACTACGACAGAAGAAAATAACGTTACTACGTAAGTTAAAGAACGACCATTGGAACTGTCCAAACAGCACAAGTTATAGTGATTACTGAGATCATTCATACCAGGAAGGAATGACAACTTGTCGTATTTAATATCATTTATTTCGACACCATGAAACATCATATTCCACAAATATCGCAGTTCAAGAATCAATGATCACAATTAAGAGCTAACTATCTGCAGTACATTGTTTGAACCTCTTATTAACACTAGTTTTTGAGTAGTCATGAAAAAGGAGTCCTGAACTCGGTGTCAATATTGTGTGCCATTTGCGCATTAAAATAGACCATAAATATTTCCTACACGCAGAACACCTTGAGGTCATGCTTTCTTGGATTTTTCCTAATCTTCTTCGTTTATCTTATTTTTCCCTTTTCTGTTATCCAGTTTCCTTTACATCCAGTTTTATTATTTCCCTTTTTATCTTCTCCCTATCCCATGTCACCGAGGTTTACCTTTTCCGCATTTTGCTCAATATCCAAGAGAAACCTTAGGGTTAAACAATAAAAACTAAAAAATGCAGCAAGAAACGCCTCACAACTTCGTTCTAAAGATACCCATTGACAGGAAAACCATACCAAAATGATAACCCAGTCCAGACCTAAAATATGGCCACTAACTACACTTTACATTCAGTCAACAGAGATCTGAGGTTGGCCAGATCTCACTCAATAGCAACCATAATGAGACAGCCAACTGATTTCATCGAATTCTGTCTGCCTAATAATAACTTGCAACGATATGATTTTCTTTTCACCTGAACAGGAGTAATGCTGGTCCATCCCAAGCCTCCATTTGGCCCTTGTAATAGTCATAGAAATCAATAACCTGCAGAGAAGTAATTACCTTTAAGAGGCCAAACAATATGGTAAATGCATGATATTAATCTTCAGTCCATCAAACTTGGTTACATTTTAAGTTTCTTACAAAGTAATAAAAAAACATGATAAAATTCAGCTATGTTATTTTCAGTGAATGTACCTCTGGATATTTTATTGATAGTGTTGGATGTTTCTTGTATGCCTCTGGTACAAGAATCATTAGGGCCTCTGCTGGACTACGGCCACTTCTAAGCAACAACTGAACAAAAAACAGAATGGCTATGTAAACTGAACAACCATAAGACCAAATAAAACGACTATGTAAGAAAAACGAGTTACTAGAGCAAAAACATATGATATCAAAATTTAATGCAAAATGAAGACGAGATAAAATATGATATTCGATTATTTTGAAAATTTCTAAGTCTTCAAAGACAAAAGCAAAACAGAAAAACATCGTCACCTTTCTGAGTAGCACAGTGCCAAAGCAGCTTGTTTTATCTTGCTGAATTATAAGACAACTAAGATTGATATTTCAACTGAAGTGAACATACATTGGTGATAAAAAATATCCAATCAGGCTACTCCCTTCACAAGAATGCAAAAAAAGATTTAAACGCGAAGGGTAAAAGCTAAAAAAATGAATCCAGCATGCATCGCAAGTGAATATAATACTGCCACAATAGGAAAATAAACCATAAATTTAATAGTTTATAATAAAATGTAAAAAACTTTTTAAGTAAATTTTGGGTCACAAAATTCACATTACTGCTTATGTTTATGAAGGCTTAAGATATATTCGTTTTTTTCATAGCTGATGTGAAAAGTTCTGTTATATTTTTATATTCATTGCAATAAAGAAACAAAAACGTTCTCAATTTCCTCTCAGCAATCCTTTTCAACCCAGAAGAATTCTCTCTTTTTGTCTATAAAGATGCTGTTGGTAGTAGGAACCTGTTTATGACAACTAGACTATCGGACATCCATATCTAATATTATGGATCTAAGACATACATCTTAGGACATCGCCGTCCATCCAGGTAAAGGGATGTTTATTATGTGAGTTAGATGGTTGTACCCTCTACTGAGTAATGACAAGCATCGTTATGCATCGTTTTGTAACTCGTCCCCAGTATACACATAATAGATCTTGTGGAGGGAGCAGACCAGATGAGACAGTAAATCCTAATCAGTGGCACATCTTAAAAAGAGAAGTCCCCTTGCATGTGTGTTATGTGTCAGGCGGCAATGACCTCTTAAGAAGCAAATAAGAGGGACCTAACAACTCTATTACTGACCACACCAATGTCAGAGGTTGGAAGAGGTTCCTCTAGTAAAGTCAAGGGAAAAGGATGTTCAAGTCAGTTGATGGTAAATAAGAAGATAAGTCAGACTATGAGTATTGGGGCTGTAACTTAACTAAAACAGGTCTACTAAAAGATTTTTAGTGATAAACAGAAGAAAGTGAAGACTAGTGATGAGACTACGAGTGCCATGCGATAGATCATTGCAATTATAACTACACTACAAGGACTGAAAGCAGGTATAGCCACCAATGAAGCTGACGAAATGCTTATACCCATTTGGGAGAGAGAAAACATGCTAAAAACGCCTTAAAAATCTTACTCATTTCTTTTGTGTTTCATTTCCTCCTCTTCCAGTCTTTAGAGTGGCTATAATTGCAATCAAAGGGGTTGCTTATAACTATTTGTAGTTATAATTTCTGCCATGATAGCGTACTATCAGGATTTTCCTCTTGAAATCAAAGGGGATAGTTTGAGCCATCTTATTTCGTCAGTCTTCCACCAAAATTCATGGCAGAAGCAGTTGTCAACGTAGCATTTACCAACATGTCGTCCAAAGCACTTGGGAAAGGGTTCTCTTTATCTCTTCCTCCCAATTGTTTTCTTTTCAGTTTCCATGAAATGTCCATCCACATCGTCATCAGAATTATAAATGAATTTTCGCATTTTCATGTAAAATATGGTAATCAAATCGACAGATTGTATAAAGAATAGTCAACGTTATAGCTTTAAAAGAAATTGTGTTTTGATATGGACACGTAAGAGCTCTAGTTATTTTAACTATGTGTAAGTACGCAATCATTTGTTTGTATTTCGAACTTGTCATGAACATGAAGGAAAATGCTCTCTTACATTGAATGTAAGTTTTCAATTGACATTATAAGTTTCACATTTCGCATTGCATTTTGGCCCATCATATTTAAAAGTTCAGAACGATAGTTTGCATCTATGAAATCATTGTAGTATGGTAAAATGGAAATCATTAGCAGCATTACAATGAGAGTTTTCCTCGATCATTAGAGATGACCACGCATCTTTATACTAACACTCATCAAATTAATACAGAATGAGATTTCTCTGTAAGGACGCCAAGGCCCTAAGGATATTGATATCCGCACAAATCAGCAACATCATTACAGCTTGAACAATGAATAATAATTTCAAACATGAAAACTAGCAACAATATTGGGGACCACATCGCACTTGGAAAGATGTTTGTGCACATTAATGCTTTCAATAATCCAGAAACACATGAGCATGTCAAATACATATGACATCTAGAAGTGGAATGTCGGTCTGAACCTACAAGAAATGCAAGCTGATGTGGATAGTGATATGGATGAAATAAAAGAAACGAACTTACTTCTGCTGCACTATCTAAATTTGCAGAGTCTGATCCTTTCGGGTTACCATAAGGTCGAATTTCATTTTCACGACCCCGCCATACTGGTGATTTAATTGTTGTTTCCCGAGATTGCATCCAGTTTAAGTTTCCCTAAAACAGATAATATTCCCATAATATGCCCAATTTAGAACCAGAGGAAGAAGTACAGATTCATAAAACATGCATTGAAATCAAGGGGAAAAACCTGTATTGTGTTAATTTCTCCATTGTGACCAAGCAATCTCATAGGCTGTGCCAGAGGCCATCTTGGGCTAGTATTTGTGCTGTATCTTCGATGGTAAATGGCAAATGATGATTTGTATAGGTCGCTTTGTAAGTCCAAATAAAACTGCCCTAAAACTTCAGACCGAAGCATCCCTTTGTATACTACCGTCTGATTTGAAAATGAACAGAAGTACAGGTCATTACTCCATTTTTCTGATTGTACTGCTCTTTCAATAAGCTTCCGGCAGATATAAAGTTCTCTCTCAAGATCATCAACATTATCCTCTTTCACAACCTTAACAAATAACTGTTGAATATTAGGAAGGGTTTCCTTTGCATAATAACCGACCACTGACTCGTTCACAGGAACTGGTCTCCATCCAACAATCTCCAGACCTTCCTTTAAACATGTGTTGACAATAACTGAAAAAGAAAACCCCTTATTGTTATTTATATGATGCACAAAAGTATACTAGACACCCCAGATGTGTTAAAAAACAGTTTAAAAATGGCATTTCATAAGTGACCAGAAGATTATGATATAAGGATAGGTCTCAAAACTATTACAATCCAAGAAGATAGACAAATATAGGCGACGTTATTCGTTCTTAAATTTAAAAAACTATGATGTCAAGACAAGCCACAGAGTCGACTAAACCATGGTCCAAAAAAAGATAAGGTTGCTCACATAAGCAAAAGAAAAAGGTGCTCCAGACCCAAATGGAAGAAGATGAATGGCATCCACATCGATCAGTTCACAAAATGGCATGATATGTGACAGCTGAATACTACCAATTTAGAATAAGTAGATTCAATCAAAGTGCAATATTTGCTGATTGGGTTATCAGACTGTCAACCAAATAGGTAAAATTACGGACTAGAAAGACAAAACTGGAATAAGACATGAACCATGAAAGGAAAGTGAGAGGTAACTTTTGAGATTGTCCTCGTCTTTTTTTAATAACCGATTTTTTGAATCTGTATTATTAAATGAAAGAACGATTTCTATGTTTCTACCGTGCAATGTCAGCATAAATGGACAATAACTTTTGCACCCTGGTAAAAAGGACTTTTGAAAAAGGAGAAAGGAGAAATTGTATTTCGGAAAATGGCTACCAGGGCTAAGCAAAGAAACTTAGAGCAAAAAACAACTCCAAGAAGGAACAAAAATCATTAGATCATACTCCAATTCAAATGCACAGTGCCGAAGGATACTGTCATATACACAACTAAAATAGAAGCCAACATTATTGCCTTCCTTGCAGCTTGGAAAAGCCAATTCAGAATGAAAATATATACACAACTAAAATAGACAGTATGCTCCCTTTCCTGCTTCATCACCCCAACCAAGACATTTCCAGACTCAATTGACAAGAAAGGATGAGAAAGAAATGCCAGAGGAGATAGATAAAGGTTGCTCTATTTTATCACATCAGTTGATGATACATGCTCAGTTCGTTCGCTTAGGAAACATATCACCACTTGGTTCACGGTTGTACGAAATAAATCATTTGGACTTCCTCAAAATGACGATCAATAAAGTGTGGCTTACTCCTACTAATCTACCTTCCCACACATGCATTCTTCTCACACACTCATGTCGAGGTAGTTCTTACCGGCACACACACCTAGATTCATAAGCCCATAGCAACTGCAACAAACAGAAAACTTGAGTGATCCCTCCTAGAGTTGAACCCCTCATCTTTATTATTTCCTTCCTCCCGTTATTACTGTTCTACATCATGCATCTCAGCATCATTATCTTCTACACCCTAAATGGTACTCAATTGTGATGGCCAGCGTTTGTGTCGTACTGTTCTTCTCTCCTATGACTGCCATCACACCCTCATTACTGTTCTTTCTGTGTCTCCTCACTGTCCTCATACCAGGCAAGTTGTTCAAGACAACAAAGAGATTAATTTGCTTTAAAATCATATGAATGGCTACATTAGTCGTAAAACTCCACAGATATCGACTGTAATAATTTATCAATCAGTCCAGATGCAGTAGTAGAATATACGGTTACGACCCCATTACAAACATACAACAGGAAGAGGGGAGAACGTGCACAGCACGTGGTAGAATCCTTAAGTGATTCCCTAGTTTCTGGTCAGGCTGACTGAGGGCTATAAATATAGACCTCAGAGGAACAGAAGGAGACAGAAGAAGTTGCACTAGGAGTAGCCGGGAACCTTCTTTTCCTTTTCCATTTCTTGTACTGTAATAGGACGATCACCAGGATGTTCTATTTTGTCAGACATTTCCTCTGATTTGAGAATCTATACTGCTGGTTTCCTTCTCACCCACTCAGATCTGTTCCCCCTGAACAAGATTATCATATACACACCACACTTTCTAACAGTAACCAATTCATGAACGTGATTTTGTGATTGTAATGGAGATCCCTAGCTCAACATTATTTATGTTCTAAAATTGCGATATTTTATAGATAATGCAAAATATGAATGTTTGCATGCGAATAGAATGTTCACATGATCCTCATATATTAATGAGCATTAAAATGATGTTCTGCAATCATCTTTATTCACATGATCCTAATGTGTGTTTTTCTGATACAATTGTGCAACTTTATGAGTTATGCCTTCCAAGACATGCTGATCTGATGTGGTAACAGGACTTGTAATGATAATAATTCTATGTTTGTTGCATGTTGAAATCATATACGATGTTCACAATGACAATTATGCAAACATCTTAATTTAGAATTATGAGCCGCGAGATATTTTTATCATATAACTGTACAAGTTACTAATGCATTATGACTCGCATTATGCGTTTTTTCTTTAATATGGCATGCGAACTCTATTATGACTTAGTGAATTAGGAAACATGATTTACAATCTCATACTCAATATCGATCTGAAGATAACCAAAGTTAGAAATTCAAACAAAACTATGACATCAGAAATTAGAGACAATAGGTTTGTCATTGTGAATATACGTTAATTCTGATCAGAGTGCCTATTTTGATGCTGAGCGCAAATCCTTATGCCTGACCAAGGGATAGTGTAGACTAGACAGCTCGTGGTTATCTGTGGTTATCAGATATGAATGGCAAACACAGTAGAAGCACGCCAAAAGCTGACCAAGCATAGAACTTTGAGAATAAGAATTCCAAAACAACCAAATAGGATGGCGCAGTTGAACATGCAATGTAGAAGCATTTAATAAAGACCTGATGCTACACGAAATGTCAGCATCCATCATAAGATCACCTTTTTTTGCCTCTTCCATAGCCTCATCACTCTGTGGAAGGAAAACCATTCCAACCCCAGTCTTATATCTGTCCAAGAATGGAAGCCCTTGTTTATCAGCCCAGTTATTGTACAGATCCCATGGAACTGAAGTCATCAGTCCAGCTCCATCACCAGAATCATTATCTGCTCCACAGCCACCCCGATGTTCCATGCAGCCAAGCGCAACAAGAGCATCCTCAACAATCTTGTGTGATGCCTCATTTTTCAAGTTTGCGATAAATCCGACTCCACAAGCTCCTCTTTCGGATAGGATATCATTCAAATCAGCAACCTAATGATGCATTCAAATGAAAGATAAGGAATGTTGTAAGAAAGAAATATTTAGGGGAACAGATAATTTAAATTTTATGGTAAAAACGAAATCTCTACTCAAAAAAGAATGTATCAATAAGCAAAAAAATATCAGATAAGCACCTTCCTCTGCTAAAATCGTCAAAAATATAATGTGAACATGACCTTTTCCTTATAAACAATGTTTTTTTGTTTAATATACAAGCATTTGCGAGAAGAATAGTCGTCTGATGATACAAAAACCATAGAACGGATCATACTATATGCTTCGTTCTGGCTTCACACCAAAACAGTTCGGGCAAACCATAGCCTGATTGCCCTCCTTAGGAGAGTGGAGTCTGAGATTCAAAATCATTGTAGATAAAAAAAAACTCAGTACCACCAAAACCGCTATCTAGCGAATTACCAGTTCCACGAAACAATCACACTGCACTCAAGGAAAAAGTTCCAACATCAACATCCTTTAAATTTTCATTACTAACCTAAATTAGACTATAGTGACTGTATGGAAAAAGGTGCAAAGCCTCTGATTAGCAACAATAATTCATGTTTAGTGTGATAGAATAAGGAATAATCGCAGAAAAGTTTTCATTAATTTTATGGACTGTTGTAATCTTGGCATGTAGCAAGAATTACAATTTTTCCCGCCTCTTTGTTAGGCATAATTAATTAACTGGAAGTTCATTATGACTTGAATCACTTAATCTCATGTTACTCAAACTTTGTCACCCATTACTGAATCCTTCCTAACAACATGACAACTCATTCACGAAAGTGAGACAGCTTTTGAAGAACAAACAATTGACCATCGTTAGATCTAATGATGGACTTTATTTTCACATTTTGAACTCAAGCAGACAGTGATGTTCAGTGAAAGAGAAGGATTCGTCATTACATTTTGGAGCGGTGACTTGGAACCTAGAAAAACTGACACTAATTGGCTTGTAGTCCTTCAATTCGTTTGAGTTGAATCATTCAATATTTTGTCTTGCTAAGATATGATGTTTGATGGTTTTGTGAAAAATTGCTATGGTCTGTGTTGATTTTAAGAGCAAGGGAACCAATCAAATGCTTCATATGAAATAACTTGATTGACCACAAAACTAATTATCGACTTTTGACCAAATAGTTACTTTTTTCTATGAGAATGCCGTCAAACCTTTCCAAATTATTCTTTATAAGACCTTTGTAAAAAAAACAGAACACTAGTTTCTGGGTCAGGCCTATCACAAGTATTCATGACAACATAAAGCGATTGCAATGCCCTGTTAAATGGCTTCTCTGATTGTTGGTACAGGCTTACAAACCCTACTTTTTCATTGTTTATCTCTCTTCCTGACTACTTCCTTGTGAGAGGTGCATACGGGGTAAAAAAAACCCCAGAAACCACGGTTATGAGTGTGGTCATTCTTCCTCTTCCTTTTCTTTTCTTCTTTTTCCATCCCAGTCATTTTCTTCGTGCTATCAAAGTGGGTGTTAAATTGAGGACATATAAGGAGCAAGTTCAATCAAGGTTAGTGCGAAAAACTATACTTTGTCAGCATATATCCTTCCAGAAACGTAGGCATTTACTATCCTTCAAAAGAGGTTTTATTTAAGAAAAATTTACTTACCCCAAATTACCCAAATAAACAGTTGACGATCTAGTCCTGCACACCATTTATCATCATATCTTGTGTAGTCTGACTTCATTATTTTTTACCAGATAATACTTTCCTTTCTCGAAATTCTCTAACTTCTATTATAGTAGAGTTTTATTGGAGACTCGAATCCCAACGAATGTCTCGTATTCGACTTTTGGACCATTTCCTAATTTAAGAGATGCAACTCTTCACCTAGTATGCATGTGAGTCACTATGCCTTCAATGAAAGATAAGAGCTATCTTAAAAATTACTGGTGATAATAAATATTATTGTGAAAGACATCATCCGTCCTCTCTGGTTATTAGTGATCCCCGTCTCTGATCATCAGAATTTTTTATCATGTCTCATTGACCCTCCAAAGCTTCTGAGAATAGTATTCATTTATTCGTCACTAAATGGTAACCTCTCATTTCACTCAAAGATTATTTTTGAAAACTGGAAGTGTTGGATTTGACCTTTAATGGTCAACACCAAATAAAACAACTTTCTCTCACTGGTGATCGTATCACAAAATGAATTAAATGCTCCTCAACAGCTCTACACATTTTTGTTTCCCATGGATGCTTGTCACTCCACAGTCACTGCAAGCATTTTTCATGGCCATAAACGCAAAGCCTACATGCAGGCTTTGGATCCAGGAGTAACAGTGCCCAACTAGATTCGGGAATCTGGGATGAATCTTGTTGACCTACTGACAGCATCATTCAGTAGAGGCTTTATTGCCTCATGTCTTCATCTTTAACAGCATATAACTTACTGCTGCCAAGTTCTGTATTTCAACCCACTTTACTCGTTAAAATCCATGTAATTTTTTTATCCAGTTGATGAATGATTGGCCATCCAGCCATCCAATATACATTTCGATGGATCTTTTCTGCAAGCCAAGTCATCATGATCCTGTCCAACTTCAGAGCAGTCTTCCATACTCCTTCAGACACGACACCACTCAGTCATTAAATCAGTGCATTACAATGAACCCAAACAAAGACCCCTCCTAAAAATTTGCAGAGATAAAGAAGACGCGTGGAGCAAAACCCCAGTCGCATTGTTCTTTCTTCGCTTCAACTAAACCTTTACTAGTTTTTCATGATTGCAATAACGCAAGTAATAGATTTCCATCACTTTGATCTTCATTCTTACTGACGCAGAGTAAATAGTGGGACCCAAAGTGGCAGGAAACAGTAAATTGAAAAGAGATACACAGCTGAAATTTACTTTTGGAGGTAGCATGCATACGGTTTGATGCACTAAAAGATCAGAGAGAGAGAGCGAGAGCGAGAGAGAGAGAGAGAGACTTTTAGAAAATCTGTCCCCTATAAACTCCAAAATGAAAGAAACCCCATGTTTCTGTGCACCTTGGAACGACGAGCTCTGCTGGAGACAGTTTGCTTAGAATTCCCGACAGAGCAGGTTCCTTCTCTTTGATGAGCTCCCACCCTGACCGAACGGGGCATCGATGGCAGCAACCTGCTCCCGCGTCCTGCTCCGCATAGTCGCCGATGGACGACGATGCTCCTCTGCCTCAGCAGCAAACTCCGATTCCGCGAAAAGAATGCAGAGTCCGAATTCGCCGTAGGACTCGGCAGGAGGGCCCTCGGCGCCGCCGAAACGGCGGCGGCGGCGGCAGCGGACTGTGCCATCCCACCTTCCTCCCCTCCCTCCCGTTCCTCTCTGCCGCGCTTGATTCACCACCGCTCCGGCAGAGCAGGATCCCCCAGGGAACCGAAGTGGAAGAGGAGGAGGAGGAGACGAGGTGGGAGAGGAGGAGACTTTTTCTGGTCGGCAGAGCAGGAAAACAAAACCAGGGAAGCGAAAATTTATACGCGACGCCAATAAAATATGCAGGAAGTTTGAAGATGCGCAAATATATAAATCCGAAAATGGAGAGGCTCGCGTGGAGAGGAAACGCCAAAGAGCAGGATAATCCTGATCGCCCGCGCTGCCAAGCCGGGAGGATTGGCCAACAGATAGAGAGAGAGAGAGAGAGAGGCTGCAGAGAGAGAGGATAGAGAGAGGTTAGAGCGAGAATGAGAGAGCGGGGAGGGGAGAGATGTGAGCCACTCGCCTCCAGCGCTCGTCGTCGTCGTCGTCGTGCGGAGAGGGGAATGGAGTAGAGCTCCGGGAGGAGGACACAGGCACTGGTGGGAGCCGCTGCCTTGTCCTCTACCGCACCCTGCCAACCACTATCCTCGGACCCTCTCTCTCTCTCTCTCTCTCTCTCTCTCTCTCTCTCCCCCTCTCTTCATCTCTCTTCTCTCTCCTCTCACTCTCTCTCTCTCTCTCTCTCTCTTCTCGCTCCTCTCAGTCTCTCTTTCTCTATCCCACCCTCTCTCTCTCTTCTCGCTCCTCTCAGTCTCTCTTTCTCTATCCCACCCTCTCTCTCTCTTCTCTCTCCTCTCATTCTTTCTCTATCCCCCTCTCTCTCTCCTCCTCTCACTCACCTTTCTCTCTCTTCTCTCCCCTCCCTCTCTGTCTCTCTGTCCCTCTCCGCTCTCTCCTCTCCCTGCCTCTCGCTTCTTGGCTTTTTCGGCGCTCTCTCTCTCTTCGAAATGATCCTAGATGTACTCCCCTATTGGAGAATATGGAAAGATAAAAATAAAAATATTTGAAATAACTGGACTTACCTCGGAAAAAGAACAAATGAAAGGACACCTGTGAAAAATACGATTTAGTAACTGCCGTGGATAATTTCCAATCTACCCCCACGAAGCTGAAAACTTTGAGATGAGACCCCCGGCCATTCGTTCATCAGCGGCTACAGCACCCTGATTCTGCCACGTCACCGGACACACCCTCTCTTCGGGCGATGCTTGTCCTCATCCCACGTACCGAATATTGGATCCAAATTTAAAATAATTACTAATACCATCATTTCAAGTCCAAGCAACTAAAAAACTCCCGTCTGATCCCAAGGAATCTATAAATCAGTTTTTCGAGGATATTTACGTAAATATGTAGATTTCCCGAAAATAGCTTCGGCCAATGGATGAGCGGCGTATGGCGGCGGCGTTCCCGGACTTTTGGGCTCTGGCAATAATTATAGACTAGATGCTTAAGGTGGTCCAGCCCCATAAAAAATAGTTACGTCATCTCTCTGTGCACTTTTTTTCTAATTTTGGACTGATGACGTCATTGTGCACGCTAGGACGATTGTTCCATGTTAAGCGCAGATGGGCCTACAGGGATGCCATCATAAATTTACAAGGGTTTTTGCATATTTTTATGTTTATAAGGGTATGAAAGTAAGAGTAGCGGATCGCCACCTCACTGTGGTCCCGGCCGCTTTTTGCGTTTCGGTGCCGCGTGGGCCTACCTCTCAGATTCTAATCCGAGGGGATGGAAGAGAGGGAGGGCCGTCCACCCGCTTGTGCATGTTCTCTCGCGTCCACACGTGGCGGGCGGCGAACCTTATCCTCACTTAGCCATTCGCGCGCTGCGCGACGGACGGCGGTGCTTCGTCCAGTGCGGGCCCCACACTCAAACCACAGTCAACGCTCCTCCAAGAATCCTGATTTTCAGGATAAAAAAAAAATTATGACTGGGCTGGGCTCGGAAGCCCGAAAACCCAAAATCCCGGCCAGAAAAACTTGGCCTTTGAAGTTGGGGCATTCACAGATAATCATTGCAACAACTAAAAATAGCAAATTCCTGACCATTGTTGAACTTCCACATGGCAAATCATTATTTTATGCAACAAATAGATTAAGTCATAAATTTATTAACTGAACCCACGTCAATCTACCCATCTAATATCCTAGTCTTGAAACATAACGATGACTAACAAACATCAATCATAGGTTTTGAGCTGAAATAACTTTATTAATACTTGATCATATATCTGCTCATCCAATCCCTATCATATCAAGTTATGCATGTCTACTTTTGTTGGGTTCCTTCACTTTACATGAGAAACATGATGCCAAAAATAAACGGCAGCATAATGTAAGCACACACCCCCCAAAAAAATAAATGAAATAATTTTATTGTGGTTGAGTCAATATTGAACCTACAATTCCCAGAACCTCTAATTGAGTACTCTCTCTCTAGATTTCTCCAAAACATACAGAAAGTGGATTTCTCAAGATAGTAATCAAACCTTATACAAATAAACCTCTCTTAAATCTTCCTTAATAGCAAGCTCAGACCAATAAAAATATATCCAATTCACCACTCATAGCTTGTTATATATGGATGAGGATGTTGTGATCAGTTCGAGGCTATTTTAAGTATTCTAAGATTGATATGTAAAAGCCAGAGAGTTTCTCCTTTTTTTGGTCTTTTATAGTTAGAGATCCTCCACTAATCATTGGAAAAAAGATGTTCCAACAAAAACAACTAGAAGATCCCTCTATTTGCCTTTCCGTTTTTTTTAAATAGCTACCAATTACATCTTTGTAGACTAATTCTATGTAAAGAGCTATTTATTTATAGCATGGGTCAACTGAAGAGTGGGTACCCCTTTAATAAAGAGCTTGTGATCCTTTACATGGGCTGAGCTGTTGTGAAAGCAACGTCCAACGTTTCAGATGGGTCAACTTAAAAATTATGTAACATGTTATTCGTAGGGGTCAACTTGAGGGTTGACTCATGTTCTAATTCACATTTCTGTGTGTAAAAAAATTATCTTACCCACATACATTTATATATACAAATATTGCAGTATAACTTATAGGTACCATAATTATTATATCACCCTCATTTTTATGACCATCTTCACCTTGTAATACTTTCATTTCATTGCCTAAATATCATAGAAAATGTCATCACATATCAATGCACTAAATGTTTTGTGATCAAAGAAGAGAAATTTCTTATTTGATTCTACAAGATTTGAATGCCTCCCAATTATGTCACTTAATTTCGTTTTAAAATATCATAAAATTTTAAATAAAAGTGTTGGACTGAATTTATCTAACTCGGTTCTCAATGAGGTTTTTCAAGTGTATCTTAAAAGACATATAATAGGTTTAATCATGGATGAAGGTTGGTTACATCCAAGAAATGGAGATTATGGGAAAACAACTGCAGGCTTTACCACATTGTAGATCATGCTCAATAGAAACCATCGTTTTCTTCTTCTTGGTCATGATTTAAAGGTCAACCTCAAAAGGAATACTAGTCCATATTTCTTTAAGCTATGATCTTCATTGAACCATTGCTCTCTGACAGGTAACTATATGATTTAATAAAACTATGTCATATTTCTCATAATAAAATTTAACTCATGAGTTGCTTTTTTTACTTTCATCTACAGTGGAGTATCTAGCATTATCAAGCAAGAAATATGAGATCTTTATAGAAAAATACAACACACTTACAGGATGAGACATTTCTTTCTAAATACAAAGTCAATCCATCTATTTTAGAATTTGAAAGGTTACAATATCAAGAGAGGAAAAAATAGAAATGAAGTGGTTCATACGCCTAATAATCTTCTGCAATTAAAACCTCGATTGATGACGTTGACTTCTCTTCTCGTAGCTACCCAAAAGTTGGCCACTGTCGTGGGCCGAGTTACCAAGGATCTCGGTCTAGATGGGTCAGTGCATGGGCCTGGCATGGGCTCAATTGGGCCCACCCATGAAACATAGAGCCCGTTTTCCTAACCTATACCATCTTCCCATGCCCACCTACGTGGCAGCTCATGATATTCACTGTTCCCTGTCTCTTTTGCCTCTGTTCGTATGACAAGGACCTATAGACAGGGCTGGACCCAAAAGGCCTATTTTTGAACAACTCTCTCCAATCTTGAGCAAGGCTTAGGCCTTCAAATGGGCAGCCAAACCAGGCCGAGCTTGACAAGACATGGCCGTAACACGGTCCATTGATTGTATCAAAATACTTGGTTTTTGTGTATTATTAGGCCAGGTACCGGAGTTGACATCCAGATGCAACCATTTTGAGAGCATCTCAATGTTATGAGATCAGTGGAACAGTCAACCGGGGGTTCTTCCATTAATGTACACTACTAGCACAACATTCAAATATTTGAAAATATTAATTTCAACGTAGTATATTTCTAAAAAGGGATAAAATTATGCAGTCGCTAGGCGACTGGAGTAAATGAATAGTCGTATGTTGTTTATAAGCTGATGAACTTTTGTGACTCTGAGTCGAGAAGCCGTTTCTACCAGGAAAAGGCGCCACCGAGGACCTACCAAGGTTAGAAGGGACTGAAATATCATGAGTCGGACCAGTGGGTCTCCACTGCCTTGACCTCGAGGCAACCTAACCCATGCCTTCAGAAGAAAGCCAAGGGCAGTGGGGGACTGGTGGGTCCTCTCCCTCCTGTCAGCGAGATCAGGAAGCTCACCACAACCTCTCGATGCATAACCAAATGAGGGCGAGTGAGTGAGTGCTAGAGAGAGAGGGTGAGTGGATATTTTCGAGTAAGGTACGTTGTCAGTACTTAATGCTAATTCATGTTCCTAATTTTATATTCCTTAACGTCAACGAGGAGCAACGTGTGGTTAATTTCTTTTTGAAATGCACACGCAAAATCTAGGTGTTTTATCGAGTTTACCAAAGGTAGAAGTTAATCATACGATTGTAGTGGCTGTAATAAAAATAGAGAGCGAGCGAGCGAGCGAGCGAGAGAGAGAGAGAGAGAGAGAGAGAGAGAGAGAGAGAGAGAGAGAGAGAGAGAGAGAGAGAGAGGTAGACCTTCTCAATTAACATATACTCAAAGTATCTACTTTACGCCATTTTCATTATTTTTCAACGTTGCTGAAGACCACTCGTAGTAAATTTGCTTTAAACTTGCTCGTGAGAAAAGCCCACACGTTGCCCATGATGCTTTATTGCCACATTGAAAAGCTTGCCGTATCATAATCGCTGTAGGAAAGCTATAACTTTAATATCCAACCATAATCACTGATATTAGACCTACAAAAGATTAGATCTACCATTATATCCTTCTTTGGGAAATTTTTTTATTGATGCTTCCTTTTTAAGCAAGATCCTCCGGATAGCCGCCCCACTGGGAACGCGTTCGAGTGATGGACGAAGAGTGACGCTGGATGGCATAGATTGGCTAAGCATATCCTCCTGACGCATGTGACTTAGCCGGCACGCCGCCTGGTAGCGCCAGTATCTTCACTGGTTGATACGAAGGAAAGGGAGAAGACGGGCCATTCCCCTCTGTTTATATACCAGTCCAAAGTCACGGGCGGCTCGTCCATTCTCTTGTCGGTATTAACCCACCGCCACCACAACCCCTCTCTCTCTCTCTCTCTCTCTCTCTCGCTAGCTGGTTAGGATCTGAGGTAGAAGGGAGGGGAGATGAAAACGATGATGAAGAAGAAGAAGAGCGGGAGGAGATGCGGCGGAAGAATGGAAGCAGGGGCGGCTATTCTGCTGCTGCTTTGCTGCTCGTCGTTGGGGTCGGCTTCATTCGCAGGGCCGATACAGACGGTGGTGGTGGTGGTGATGGAGAACCGTTCCTTCGACCACATGCTGGGATGGATGAAGCGCAGAAACCCGGCCATCGACGGGGTGACGGGCAGGGAGTGGAACCCGGTCAACGTCAGTGATCCGAAGTCAGCGCGGGTCTTCTTCGGCGACGGCGCGCACGACGTTGACCCTGACCCGGGCCATTCCTTCCAGGCCATCAGGGAGCAGGTGTTCGGCTCCGACGACACCTCGGCGGCGACGCCGCCCATGAACGGGTTCGCCCAGCAGGCCCGTTCAATGGAAGATGGCAGCGCCAACGCCAATATGTCGAGATACGTGATGAACGGGTTCAGGCCGGAGATGGTGGCCGTGTACGCCGATCTTGTGGAGGAGTTCGGTGTGTGCGACCGATGGTTCGCCTCAGTACCCGCCTCCACCCAGCCGAACCGCCTCTACGTCCACTCCGCCACCTCTCACGGCGCCACCGGCAACCTCGTCAGGCATGTCCTCTCTCTCTCTCTCTCCCTCTACATGTTTCTCAAGGTTTCCGAATTCGTTCGAAGTTCTGATTCATGTGCTCAGAGATTATGCTGAGAGCTCGCCGTGGTTTCTTTCTCTCTCTCTCTCTATCGCTCGCCCAACATTGCTCTCAAGGCTTCCGAATTCGTTAGAAGTTTCTGATTCAAGGGCTCAGAGACTGCTGAGAGCTCGCCGTGGGTTCTCAGCGATCTGCCGTTCTTGGATATTCGCAGAGATCTCCGATCTGGTCTCCGTCCGTGGGTTGTCTGTCCTGGAGCGAAGCCCGTTAACCAACATCAGTGTAAACGCGCTGACCCGGTTCGAACAAAGTAGGGGAGAACGGAAAAAGAGGGGAGGGGGAAGAGAGAGAGAGAGAGAGAGAAGGGGATTGACGGTACACAGTCCAGGAGTTCTAGACGATCAGGGAAGAGATGTAATGGATTCACTATAGATAGATAGATGGATAACTAACGAGAGAGAGAGAGAGAGAGAGAGAGAGAGAGAGAGAGACTGTGTGGTGATTTTACCAGAAGAGGAGGGGAAGTAGAGAAGAATAGGGGGATATTAAAGGTATTAGAGAGAGAGAGAGAGTACCAGTTGTTGCGGGGACTGTTCCACTACTGTGCCTCATCATTCCACCGCCCCCGACGAAAGCTGGTCCCAGTGGGCCAATAGCCCGACCCCGCCCCGAGTAAGTGGACGGGTCAGCGGTTCCCACAGCTTTCAAAGATCGGTTCGGGACGACGGCGGCGGCGGCGGAAGCGGAGGGATGGCGGTCTGAATTTCTTCTCGATGAGTGACATTCTATTTTCATCTGACGATCTGCTGTTAATGTTCACCCCAACCATTTTGACCAATTACTTTATCCAGCACAAGATGCCTGGCATGAGCGGTAAAATCTTGAGCAAATATGGAAAATACCATTTTGATTACGTTTGACTTTTCGAGGGAGAGGGTGGTCCCATTTTTTTTTCATGAATGACACTGCTTATAACAGACGATTTGTTGTTAATGTCGACTCCAGCGTTTTAAGCAGTTAACTATTCTGGCGAAAGACGCCTCGCATGAGTAGTAAACTGTTGAGCAATTATGGAAAATACCATCTTGGTTACGATTGACTTCGCTGTTACTGACGGTGTTAAAGTCCACGGTCTCTCTCTCCTTCCCTCCTGATGCAGCAACCTGGTGAAGGGGTACCCGCAGCGGACCATCTTCGAGAACATCCACGACGCGGGGCTCTCCTTCGGCATCTACTACCAGAACATCCCCGCCACCCTCTTCTACCGAAACCTCCGCAAGCTCAAGTTCCTCCCCAAGTTCCACCCCTTCGAGCCGGCCTTCTTCTCCCACGCCGCCGCCGGCCGCCTTCCCAACTACGCCGTCGTGGAGCAGCGTTACATGGACTCCAAGGACCGCCCCGCCAACGACGACCACCCTTCCCACGACGTCTATGAGGGGCAGATGCTCGTGAAGCAAGTATATGAAGCCCTCCGCTCGAGCCCACAGTGGAACCAGACGCTGCTGGTCGTCACCTACGACGAGCATGGCGGCTACTACGACCACGTCCCCACGCCAGTTCGCGGCGTGCCCAGCCCCGATGGGGTCGTCGGCCCCGAGCCCTTCTTCTTCAAATTCGACCGGCTTGGTGTGCGAGTCCCCGCCATCCTCGTCTCCCCCTGGATCGAGAGAGGCAGCGGTAGGAAGCCTCGCCATGAGAATCTCAGATTTGCTGAAGTATACGACTGGTTCTCTGAGGTGTCTGCTGTTCTATTTCAGTTCTGCATGGCCCCAACGGGAAGCCATTTCCGACGTCGGAGTTCGAGCACTCGTCCATTCCGGCAACGGTGAAGAAGCTCTTCAACCTCCCGTCGCCTTTCCTGACGAAGAGGGACGAGTGGGCCGGTACCTTCGACGTCATTTTGCAGAGGAAGGAGCCCAGAACAGATTGCCCAAGTATATATCTATCTATCTATCTATCTATAAATATATATATATATATATATATCTCGTTCTCTCTCTACTACGATCGTGCATCTCTCCTTCGCCTACTCTCGTGTTTGTTCTTTGTACTCGTAGAAGGAGAAATTCATCACCTGGGTTTGGTCATTTTCCTGCAGTGAAACTGTCCACTCCGCTTCGCATCAGGAAAGGAGAGGCCAAGGAGGATGCGAGGCTTAGCGAGTTTCAGCAGGAGCTCATGCAGCTCGCCTCGGCGATGACCGGCGACCACATCCTGCGGCCGTTGCAGGAGAAGATCTCCAAGTCGATGACCGTCAAGGAAGGGCTTGCCTACGTGGACGACGCCGTCGCGCGCTTCTTCGAAGCTGGGCTCTCCGCGAGAAGGATGGGCGTGGACGAAGAACAGATCGTGAAGATGAAGCCATCGCTCACAACCAGACCCACGTCGTCTCCAGCGCAGTATCCTTGATAATCCAGAAACAGGGAATCACCCAGGTTAAATGAATGAGATCATGACATGTATCTTCTCATATGTAAACGTATGAAAGAAATGGCGATACTAGTAGAACGGCCCAACCCGACTCACTCTCTACGCATCTTCCTACATGATGACACTGTGGTATCTGGATCACTTTTTTTTAAAAAGTGATGCTTAATCAATATTACAATGCCCTAAGATAGAAGCGAAGTGGGAAAATCTCGTATCTGTACTCGGGAAAGCAGTGTAGCCTAAGGAAATCCTAGAGACACCGCGACAGAGAAGAACACAGGAGTGACCTGTTTCTAATAGAGTTTTGTCCAATTCGATCCATAGAAGGGGATTATCCGGTTGACCTGATCTCCCCTTTTTCTGTGCCTTCTCTCTCTCCCTCCCCCTCTCTCTGCAACCATATTTGTACCCCTTTCTAACTCACATGGCTTCTGATGTGAGTGATCGTCTTGTTATTCAATATTTTCTACGAGGACATGATATATCCAAGAGCGAAACAAGATTGTATTTGTGCATTGAAGTGTAATCACGACCTCTGTGTATTTAGATCTTGATGGTAATGACAAGTAATCTCGCGCTTATGGGCACCACACTGCCCCTGTTGAGCATATGAATCAATGTGACATGCTTCCGCCACCTACACATGCTTGATATATGGGATTTGTTCTTATTTGACTGAGAAAGTACCTTGTAGCTAAATGAAGAAATTAATGGTAGTTGGATAGAGTATTCATTATGTGAAAAGAAAGCCATGAACTAGAACTCTTTATTTAATAAATTATGCATATACTAAGGGTTTTATTTAGTAATTTTATTTATATTAAACAAAAAAATATTTTATGATACAACAGTCGCTGTCTATTACATCAAAATTAATGATTCCTAAATTGAAATTTTAAATATTTTCATAGTATTATGATGAATTGACGTTGATCCTCAGGGATGAAAAGAATTAATATTGACGAATTCTAATTTTCTAACAAATGTTTTGATATGGATTAAAAAACAAAAATAATATGAGATAAATGATAAAATCTTCTTCATATGTTTATCAGCCATCTTTATGAATATATTTTGTTAATTTCATGAAATTAATATTTTTAGAGTAAATAAAAGAAGGTTTTGAGATGGAGATGGTTTTATCACAAATTATATAAAAATAGATTACAAAATAAGATGAAAATAAATTATAATGACGATTTTCAATGATTTTTTGATATTTTGTGAATGTTTGAAATGAAATGATCACATAAAATGCAAATAAATGAAATGAAACTTACCTTGATTGTCAATCAGGGTTATCCTAAATGAAAAAAATGAATTTTTAATAAAAATGAATAAAAAACATGAAAATATGAGTTGACTGTTTGTTAAGCACCAAAGCCATTAGAAAATTCGAAAGTTTTATATTAAATGATTTAAAATTAAATAAAAGTATTTCCCTTCCTTTCATGTCACCCAAGGATAGGAGGAGAGAATTTAAATAGCTTGAAATGATATTTTTAACTAATTTCTTACACAAGAACATGAAGAACAATGCTTAAATTGAATAAAATTCAAAAATAAATGTTTGTGTTCAAATTCTATCACTTAATGAACATAAAAAATTATAAAGTAAAATAAAAATCATTAAAAATATAAATTAAATGAAAAAATAATTTTTTTTTCTTATTTTTCAATCTCATCCTTCATCTTGGTGCCCTCCTACTCACTCATACCAAGTCTTCTTTATTTTCTATCTTCTGCTTGTTTTCTTCCTCTAGATCCAAAAAATGAAGTCTCGAGTTAGCTCCCCATCTTATCTTTTTATTTTCGAATTTTTATTTTCTCCTATTTTTCCTTATAATTCATTTTTCAGACATATAAGGGAGAATATTGTCAATTTTCCTATTTTCTATGTGATGATAGTCAATAATATATGTTTCATTGGATGGTGATTAATTATTGAAAATATACCAAATGTTTGCTGATGATAATTGATAATATCAATTTTAGTAGAAGATACTCGATAATTGCACGCATGTCCTTCTCATGTTGCATATTGAGAGCTATCTAATTTGTATATTGACATATGAAAAAGCTTTGGGTGATGTGACATTTCATATGTCATCAAATGAAGCTGTTGCAATTCTTTTTATCTAAAATAAATGCCACTTACACTTTCTCAAGGTTTGTGCTTTGATGGCTGCATGCAGAAAGACGTCATGTTTCTAGTGATGTGGCACTCTAATGTTCTTCAGATATGTGGCCTACGGGTCATCAGATCTCTTCAATTAAATCAGTGACCCAACACTTTAGATTTCATCATATCAAGCTGCCACAACTATTGGATTTGAAATATGTGAGAAAATAAACTTTATTTCCACATCAATTATTTTGGAAAAAATATCGTGTAAAATTTTTTGGCAATTTGCTCTCTTTCATCAATATCTTTGTCCAAATTTTACCATTAGCTCCCCAGATTGACTTAGAGTGATGATCATACTCCCACTATGCTGTGAAATGTAGCTTATGTGGCCCAGCCCATTTATACCTCTAGTGACTCGAACTGTGGTCCATGTTGTCTTGAGCCATGAAAAAGTGTGACCCAAAAATGACCCTCCATAAATAAAATCATTTTTTATTTATTATTTCATAGAACAATAGACAATGAATGTTAAGTTGAAATAATTTATTAAAAATTACTAAAATTCACCAAAAAATAGTAATACTTTGTATACAAAAATCAAACAATATCAATGAACATAATTTTTCATGGATATAAATCACATTTTAGCACTATTTTCATAATTGGAAGAGGTGAGGATATAAGCACAGAAAATTATACATGATTAAATTACATAGCCTGATGTAGAATTTAAAAAAAAATTATATGTCATTGAAATGACTTCTTACATTTCTCTATGATGTAATTATGTTAGTGGTGTTGGATACCACCCACTACTTTGCAAAATGATCAATATAATTTGTGCATATCTTTTCTATCTTATAATTCTATCAATCTAAATTAAGAAAACCTTGTGATGATAGTAGCCTGTAGATTGAAAAAATGAATAAAGCTCCTTAGTAAAATGTGATTTCAAGAAATGTTTCCTTAGCTATTGAAACATTCATCAATCTAGGTGAGCTATTGGCGTGACTTAATCGTTGTATAATAAATCACGTAAATTTAAAATTTATAAAACTAAAAATGACTAATTTTTAGAATTTTAAATATATATAAAAATAAATAAATCAATTATAAATTGATAAAGGATTCTAAAAATAGTGAGAAATTTCTAATTGATCAAAGGGATGTAATATAATACTAGGTAATATTTCAAAATTTTTTAAAAGAATACGATTTCTATGATATTTTAAATAAAAAGATGAATATAATATATTCAAGAATTCACACAAAAGGAAAGGCTAGGACGTCATAGTGATGTTAATGCTTGACAAACCGAATCAAACAAAAATAAAGTTTTGACCTATGATTCTTACATAAGCGATTATCGTCGAATTAATGGGTCAAATTAAGTTTTTGTAAAAGCCCAAAGAATTGTAACTCAATGATGAAGGATATTAAAATTTAAAATCATGCCAAATGTCACTAATTTAAATGAAATAAAATTTAAAGTAGGAAAAATAGAGTTCTGGCTTCATGACGGTGATTATTAGAATTCCGTGTGTTTGGGAAAGAATTCATATAATGTCCACGGCCTCAAAGGCTTTCCTTGAATAAAGATGATGTGGACAATGTTTATATCTTCTTCCAAAGTCTATAAATAAGTGAAATGCATTGCCAAATTGTTTCCAATTCTGTCACCTGGCAGAATAAAAAAATGGTGATTTGCGACCCTCTAGCGACTGTCACTTGATGAAGGAAAGTTGGGTAGAGGTGGGGTGCATCTCAAGGGCTTCATCCTCAAGTTAACATAGTAGTAGGAAGCCCTTTATCACATCTGGTATGTTCTCAAGAGATGGTGACTCATCTCCTGACAAATCATCCTCTTTCTGATGATGGTTTGTTTGTCGATCAATCAAAGATGATTTCTTCGTTGAGTTCGCAATATTTTGTCCATAATCGTTCACCAATTTCAGCCACAATATTTTGTGAATCAAGTTGACTAAGTTTTTATCAAGATTTTGGTGATTTTAACAACTTAATCGCTTTGTAAAAATCATGATTTCTTCGTCAGTTACTCGCCTATGAGAGAGAAAAATGAGATAAATATGATAATATCCTTATAATATGACGTCACAAAGATATTTTCATCATGATAATGAACGAGTATTTTGGGTATTTATAATCTTACAAGAGAAAGTTGTGAGTGGCAGGTTTAGTCCCACATCGATTTTCTGATCGATTTTGAGAAGAATAAAAGATATGGGTCCCCTAATGAGTATGTTCCTTTCTTGCGTGTGTACGAACACTCCTTGCCTCATGCCCAACTGGTGATGGGTGACGTGAAAAGGGAGTGATGCACATTACAATCGTTTGAGCCTTGTGCTCACGGACTACCCTTAATCGCTTGAGCCTCGAGCTTGTGGCCCCCAACCGCCCCACAGCTCTACCCGACTAGGTCTCCGACCCACTTGCAGGCTTGGTTGGCTAATAGTTTTTTTTATATTTTTTTGTAAATATTTTTATTTTACTCTTTTTCCATTTATCTCAAATAAATATGATTATAAAATCATATAATTAATCAAAAATTCATATTATCCAACTATAAACCACTTTTCATGATTTAACACAAATATAAGTTTATTTATCATGAGCTAAGACTAAAACTATCATATCACTAAATTATTAACTAATGATAATGAAGACTTATCAGCTATTCCCAACTTTACATGAAAGGTCAAAATAGTAAATAACTCTCTTTCCCAACAAATTAAGAAAAATAACCTTGGTCCTATTTTTATGCTTAAAAATATCTTGTTAATATTTTTATGGTTAAAAATATGTTACTCAAATCAAGAAAAATATCTTGAT
Source organism: Spirodela polyrhiza (assembly GCA_024713555.1). Lineage (NCBI taxonomy): Eukaryota > Viridiplantae > Streptophyta > Magnoliopsida > Alismatales > Araceae > Spirodela > Spirodela polyrhiza. The sequence continues at coordinate 4,358,129 of CM046529.1, read as the reverse complement.
CAAAGCATTTCAATGCAACATTAAAATGCTTAACAACTATAGGTTAAAGTAATGTATGAATACCTATTTTTATTTTATAATTTCTCTATTATTTCTCAAAATCCAATTACATGCTAAATGACATTGACTGATGTATTTATAGAATTGCTTGCCTTCTACTTAACATATTCTTCTTAAAATGACATTGGAAAAAAGGCAATACTTGATAGTGACCTTGAAAGTCCAACTTTGACAGGCCATGTTGGTGTTTGAAGGCTATGATTTATTTTGGGTACTAAAATGAAATCATCTACATTAGGCATTTTATGAACACTAAGGATGAAATGCCTTTTTATTTGAAGCTAGAAAAAAAACATTCCCAAAGATATTCAAATGGGGCAGTAATGTTTATCAAGAAATTATTATTTTAATATAGATAAGTAAAAATGTCTAGAGTTACCTACAATGTATAAATCGGGCCTGATGAGTGTATGATGAAAGAAAGATATTGGGTGCTGGAAATTAGTGTTTTATTTATAATGAGTTAATCGCAATCGAGTTTGATGGAACAGATGAATTAAATTGCAATTCAAGTTAGTAAAGAGAGCCACATAGTCTATAGTTTTGGATTTGTAACCTAACTTCCATTATCAAGAAAAAAAACCTTAGATTCTTCCCTATCAATAAATATTATAATAGCTAAATACCAGGCATAACCTCACTTCTGTTAGATCAATATACCTATAGCTCAAATGTTCCAAGCATTTGCTTCAATATTTATGGATCTGGGTGGTTAATAGTCTTAGTACTAACTCATTGCTCAAAAAATATCTTAGTTGTTACAAGCACTTAAAATTATTAATAGACTTCTAATACTATAAACTAAATATTACAAAGGAAAGAAGATTGAACATTATGACCATTGCTATCATAGTTATTTATAGTGTGATTTTTTATTTGAATTGTAAGTTCTTTCACAACTTCAGCACCTTGAAATTTTTTCATTCAGATTGAACTTGGAACCATTCACCATTATTGCCAAGGGGCAATTTTTTTATAAAATATTGCTTCACTTGGGCTTCTATCATTATTGCTTTACATGCTTGCTTTACTACTATCCCTTCTATCTTCTCTTTTAATTTCAAGTTTCCTCCTATTTATGAAAACTATTTTCACCAATCATGATAGATGTATTTTGTGTCATTCCAATAGTAACCTACAAACCTTAAATAAATAGCCTTTATCCTATTACTACAATGCAGTCACTCTTTATGAGTTTTAGTATGTCATGAGATTCTTCAATGATAAAAATTAGTGACAATCTTATATTGTTTCATGATTCAAGAGTAAAGACAAATATAATAAATGATGTCTTATATTAGTGCAAGTTTTATGTGTTGGCACAATATGCTACTTATAGTAACTTTATTTAAAATAAAATTTTATAATATTAAAAAATCGAGTAGGACACAGTTATTTACTCGAGTTCAATATTTTTCTTCTGCAATATAGCTGCCATGCATCAAGATAAGAAGCTTGATGTACTCTCCATTAAAATATTCACCTCAATATATTAGTATTTCATAATTTATTTGTCATATATTAATATATTAAGCTTGATAAAATTTACTATGCTGCAATATAAACTTTTCATATGATTAATATCAAAATTAACATATTATATATTTTTCAATTATTACTCTTGATGTAGTGTAATATACACAAAGTATATTTTTCGATATTGACATATGAAGCCTGGCATTTTTCAATGATCAACAATATTACTCTTCATTTTCTGATATATGAGTAAACATATATTTGATCTTTTTTCTGATGCATTTTCTTATTTATTGACTTTTAAACTTGATATAATTAAATTCTTCATATATTGAACATAATACTTTCAAATTACCATTTTTGCCATCACATATTTTTATTCACTTCTAGACTTGTTTGTGGTTTAAAATTTCAGAATTTTCACAATTTCTCAATAGTTTTAATTGTTAGTTGTTACTAACAATTAACCCAAATTTGAAATGGCTAGAGCACAATCTTTGAGACTATTGTCTTGGCTTCTATACCAGCAAAACTGACCAAGATTTGACCATTTCCAATTTCGTTGTCCCATCTCTCTCTCTCTCTCTCAATCTCATTATCTTTATTTTGTAGAAGACAAATTTGACCATTCTCAAGCTTCTTTGTCCAAAAATTTCCCCTCCAACATTTGTTCATACACTATCAGTCTCATTATGTTACATATATAAATATACATATATTTTTTATACATAAGGGAAGTATGTTTTTAATTTTACAGTTATTTATCTTACATATAAAAGTCATGCGTACAATTCGACTTCACTACATCTTACAACAAGACCCCACTACACATTTGCTTTTGCTGGAGAAATTCTCATTACTGCAGTCCCCTTTGAAATATTTCTAACTCATTTTTAATCTCCTAACCCAAGTAATATAATGATAAACAGATGTTTATGTGAAGAGGGAGAATATTCCCTAAATATTTTTACTTTTTAGTAATAATATAAAAATTCCAATTTTATTCATATTTTATTTAGTTTTAGAAATTTTGGTTTCTCTATTCCTAAGCAACACCTTCTTGGTTCAAGGGGAATAAAATAAAATGTGAGCATCGATCCATGTTTATCCGAGTCCGTGTGAACGTTACCCCAGTCTTTTAATCATATCTTGACCTTTCACTTTCTAGATGTTGAAAGTAGCAACAAAGCCTCAATACTACAAGATTCTGTTTAACTCCTCTATTACCTCACGGGCATGCGAAGACTCCATTAGACGGGGAGGCTTGGGGGAAATCTATGATCCTCATGTCCCCACGGTGCGTGCTCATTCTCGACTAAAGTTGCCCAACTTTCTTGTGCCTTACGAAAGGCCAATCACCCTGTCTCTTGACCATGTGCCTTCATGAAGACTACTACATCCCACCTCTATGATGAGCCCACCACGTCTCCTTTGGCTGCCCTCCATTCACTAGCAATGATGAGGAGCTGCATGCCGAGAACCCCACAGAGATGCGGCCGTGGCGGCAGACCCACAACTCGCAGAGGGATAAGCTCATATCGATTAAGAGCGCATTCTAAGTGCGACGAGGGCTGAGAGGGAGGGAAATCTACCGAAGCTTAGCCATTCCAAATGCGCTGAACACGCCCTCCTAAGAGCATGCTGGTGAGAGGAGCCCCCTGTCTCTAGGCAAGTTTTGATAATGGAGGTCCCCCAGGGGCTCCCCTTGTGCATGTGCCCGCGCGGCTCTGGGTCGGAGGGCGGCATGCGGAGTTGCTCCCTGAGCTCATAATGCGCCCCTCCCCACAACACCATCGAATCTGCCTCATGATGTTATATTTTCTCGTCTTTTCAGTAAGCATATCGTACATCTGAGAATCGGTACAGTCGTAAATTTCCAAAATAAGAATGTTTGGAAAATAGAACCTCCATGGAAATAGTCTCGTCAGGGTTGAGAGTGGCCCGTTTCCTTAGTGCCTTGGTGGCGTAGCCCACCCTTACATCAACCTCTGATCTCATCTAAACTAGTCGGCGTTCAGCTACGACCAATCTTGACACAGATGCGGACCATGTAAACTGCCGCCATTGGTCAGAGTTTGGTTTAATCGAGTAGCATACGTGTGAAATAGAGCGGTTACTGGGATTGAATCGGCATCTGCCGAGAGCAATCTTGATCGTAGATGGATTTCTGAGACTCTCAATCCATGGGTACTACAATGACGTTCCCATAGTCCAACATTTCTCATCTGTTATTTGGCTTTACGTCGGCAATCGACAATTTCTAATCTTGGTTCATATAAATAACACGTCGACCAACTTCCGCGTTTGCAGGCATACTGAATCGAACAATATCAACCTGTAAATGGGTTATCGGAGTCTGAATCGAAGGTCGGCTAGGTAACGTAAAAGATCGAGTCCATGAATGTCATGATAAAGTCTCCTGGCGTACCTACTACATGATATTGTATTGCCATATCTACTCGATAAATAAGAACACGCATAAAAATACATGATCATTAATGATCTCTCGAAGCCTGTCAAAACTCTTTCTTTTAATATTCATGATAGTGATAACGATAAAAATTAAAAAGCTGACGGCCACTCTTGATTCGTCAATCTCGAGTTTCCTGCCATGCGCGGGGAGGATCGCGAGAAGCTAATCAATGATTCTTCAATGCCGTACGCCCTACGGGGCTCAAGGGCCTCACCGCTGGGCCACGGGAACTCGGAGGATCACCGCTCAGTGCGTGATCGGCGAGATCTGGGGAGCATTTCGGAGTTTCATTGAAGCTACGTAGTTTTGGAAAGCATATCCAGATCAGTCCAGCAGCAGAGCGACTGGTGGATATCGCAGGGGGGAGGAGAAATGGAGGTCTAACAAAGCCACGCTGACACAGGAAGAAGATGACAGGACTAACAGGGAAAGAGGATGACAGAGAGTTGCAGAACAAGGTAACAAGGTAACAAGGAGAAGTCGGAGCAGTCCATGGACGAATCGGCGGATTGATGAGAGGAGGTGGGCGGGTCCTTCTGCCGTCGACCTCGCCGGCGGTCACGTGAACCCGTCCTTTGCGGTGCTCGGTTTCATGTCGTTTTAATGACTGCTCTCGCCGCTGCTCCGGGGCCGGCGCGGGTCACTAGACGGTGCAGAGCTCACGGGCGACACCAAGGCGGCGGTTTGGCACGTCGTAGAGGATGCGGTGGTTCTGCTGCTGCATGTTGGCGATCACATTCAGCACGGAGTTGACGTTATCGGGCGCCGCCGCCATGGCTAGGCACACCGTGTTTCCCGCCGTGCTGTGGATGAGCGCGTTCTCGAGCGGCAGCGTCACGTTCATCCCCGTGAAGAGGAAGGTGATGGTCGGCGCCGTGATGGGGCCCTCGTAGCAGGTGTCGAAGCCCCCGAGCGAGGTCACGTTTTTCGCCGCCACCCGCCGGCGGAACTCGTCCCTCACCGCCGTGTACGCCGGCGCCACCAGGCGCGTGAACATGGTGCCGGAGTCGAAGACGGTGCCAGCTCCGGTGACGGGGTCGAACGCAAGCGCCGCCGGCGGGATGGCCACCAGGCGGCGACCCACCCTGATTCCGGTCATGTTGACGTAGTACAGGGTGGGGCGGCGCGGGTTGGAGAGCAGTGGCGTCGTCTTGATGTTCACCGGCTGCGCCGCCGGGCCGAGGCGGAGGGAGCCGGAGAAGTTACCGGAGCGGAGCCCCGGGAGGCAGTAGGAGAAGGTGGAGCGGTACGTTTCATGGGTCTGCGAGAGCAGCGACAGAGGGCCGCGGCCGAGCCCGAGCAGCCCCTGCGGCGGCAAGGAGCTGCCTTTCACTCTCTTGAGGCACCCGAAGGCGTAGCCGGGGAAGTCGTCGCCGGCGATGTGGAGGGTATCTCGCGAGAGCGCCGCCTGGAACGAGGATCCCCCGTAGGTCATGTTGAAGAAACACCTAGTTCCCTGGCACGTGGGGTTGGGCACCTGCTGGCAGCGGGCATCGCCACAGAGGATCGGAGAGAAGGAGGAGGACTTGCCGGAGTTGAAGATGGCGGAGGAGGGGGAGGAGCAGCCGGCGCATGCGGGGCAGGGGAGCCATGCCGCGTCGTTGCTGGTGTCCAGCGCCATGAGCATCGTCTGTGGCGGGTTTCCAAGGCCGACGCGGACGATATAGTTTGCGCTCTGGAGGATCTGCCGGCCGGAGGCGACGGGGGCCACGGCCTTGCGGGTGGAGACGGCAAGGCTGGAGAGGTATTGCAGGCGAAAGGCGTCGTTGGAGGTGATGTCGAGGAGGGTGTCGGCCCATGAGAGCTTCTGGGGGTGGAATGGGGAGGAAGGCCCGTAAGCGTGCGTTATGCGGAGGGTGGAGCCCTCTTCGACGGTGGCAGCGGCGCCGGCGAGGAAGAGGAGGGAGAGGAGCGCCGGATAGAGGAGGAGGGAGGATTGGGTAATGGCGGCCATGTTCACGGGGTAGGGGTGACGGAGGAACCAGAGTCGAGTACACTCACAGGATAGTAGTGAGAGGACGTATAGCTATATATAGCGCACAGAGAGGGAGAGCGATCGGGAGGCAGGCAGGGGTAAACAAATAATAAACAAGTGTTTCTCTCACTTCATTTATTATTATTTGACAGCCAACAATGGTTGCAAACTTTGACCATGACCCATGTCGTGACATGATTCATAAGTAAAAAATAGCGTTTTCGGTGGACTATCTGAGAAAAACCGATATTAATATTAATAAATGAACCATAAGTTAAAATATTTACTGCTTTTATAATGAGGATAGGCGGGGTATATATTTGCTGGCTTCATATAAACTGCAGTAATAATTGTGAAAATTTTAAAGGACATAGCAAAAAGAATATCCGGATAGACTCTCGTCCGGGTGCTTCAACTCCGAGCGGGAGAGGCCGAACAAGAATACCGGCTGTAGACCAGACTGGATCCCACTTCACCTGGCGAGGTCCCGGGGAAGATGCGATGTCGGGCTTGGGATCCCTCCTTCCCCGATTCCCTCTGCGCCAGAGGAGGGAGAAAAAGGTTGACTCACTTCTGATCCACCTCGTCGGTATTCCCGTCTCTCTCTCTCTCTCTCTCTCGCCCGCTCGCTCTTTCTCACTCTCTCACACGCACACGGAGACGTCCAATTCTTTTTATTCTCCTGTCTCCACAGCCGCTAACTTCCCTTGCCTTCTTCCGGAGCTTTCCAAGATTTCGAGTCTTCCGGTGCCCGCCTCTTCTCTCTGACACGAGAAAGAGCGAGAGCGAGAGCGAGAGAGAGAGAGAGAGAGAGAGAGAGAGAGAGAGAGAGAGAGAGAGAGAGACAGGACGAGAAACAGCAGAGGATGAGAACACGGGCGATCATCCAAAAGGAGTTGAGCTTTCGATATATTCCCCTGCGATTGTGCAATTTAAAAATCATCACAAGGAGGGGGCACTGATGAGAGGTGGGCACTGCGGCAGTCGACCATTGTTGAGCGGCCATGTTGCCTTCCGTCGTATGAAACGGCGACCAGGGATAACGGTGATATCGACGCCTGCAACAGGAAAGCTCCGGGCAAAGTCGATGGGAAATGGGTCCGGGCTCTCCGTGTCTAACGAAGAAGACGACGAACATGCCCAGCACGCCCACTGTCTCGCTCCTCAGTTCATATCTATCATGATACTCACACGCCTCTCGCTCTCCTACTTCCCACAAGACGAGCCATACAACCGAGCCACAAGATGTTTGGAAGGTGAAATTAGGATGACCGGAATGTAGTATTTCCCGGTATAATTCGTCTGCAATGAACAAGGCATTCTATTTATTTCCTTCTGTCTTTTAGTCCCATGAACTTTTCTGATGGTTATTATTCAGTTCTTTTGCCTCTTTATCTCGCGTCCTTCGGATTTGATCGGCAATCAATTATTAAATCAAATCGGGCTTTCCAGATTTTGCTCATTTCATTTTGAAATGACCAAGCAACCTTAATCAGAAAAGTCCGTTTAGTTCAGTGTCAGGGTCCATGGTAAAGGTGTCGACTCTGTAGTCATAAATTAATTACCCTTCAGCCGTTGAAATACAAGTATGGAGACCTATGAGGAGTCAATACGAGTGGACACTATAGAAGGCATCTACGGGAGGTCCGACTACACCAATTAATGGAAACAACATACATGAAAATTCCATAATTTTATGAAGGTCAAGCGAAATAACATATATGGTCCAAAATATTATTCACGTTCAGATCTTCTGGATATGACAAATCATCTGCCATGCTGTACTTTGTAATGTCAACCGCGTCACTTTCTAATGCTATGCGACACTTTCCACTTCATCATATAAAATCTAACCAAGTTTTGATAAGGACCTATAAGTAAGTAACTAAAAAATTTTCAAGTCTTAATATTTTTTTAAATTATATGAAATGAATGTTACCATTGGGAGGTTATCTCCTCAAAGTTCTAAAATTTATGAAAGCGCTCTCATGGACATTTATGTTTTAGATTGATTAAATTGAGCAATTTTCTTGGTAAAATATCAAAACTACTATGTCAATTTTGTTATACTTTTAAATGGTATGAAGAAGCAGAATGATAATTTATATATTTAAATAATAAAAAAATTCAAAATAATCATTTTAACATCAAACTATATTTCATAAAAATATTAAAATAAACTGTTAATAAAAAATAATTTCTATGTTTAAAATTACCTTGGTTGTATAATATTCAAGGTTCCAGATTTAAAAAAATCCTTATTTATTTGTGTTCATTTTTTGAAGCAAAAAGTATTACATGGCTTATCAAAGGCTTGCAAAACCACCAAGACGAAGGTTTCATGCCAACCAATAGAGTTTTTGCTTTCAAATATATTTCCCTTTCGTTATATTTGATCAATTTCTTTATCAATGTCAATGTTCTCAACCCCGATACGTACACATTCTATTTAAAGTTGTACGTAATAATTCCACCAATCCCAGTGGTTTTTAACTCGATGAAAATGTATAATTTTCCGTCTGTTTTGGTGCGACATATCTTCTATGTTACACATTACTGTTCATTTTCAAAGTTTTTGTTTTGGGAAGAAGCTAGAAAGTTTCCAATCTTTGGGCGGCCTGAAGGATTCAGATGCCTTTGATCTTCCTGATCTCTTTCTCTCCAAAATTTTTCACTCTTTCTTTTATATTATTTTCTCCATCCACCTCTTACTTTCGGTGCATACCCACTTCTCTTGCTCTCTTGCATCGTCTCCCTTGACTACGCCTATCATCCTTTGCCACCTTTTTCTTCCTCGCTTCCCATGTCTCTTGCCTCTGCACTCCGTGTCTATGTTCCCACGCCTCTTCGTCCTTTCCTTCGTGGCATTTCCTCTCTCGCCTCTCTGACGTCCTCTAGCTGGAACAAGAACAGCAGATGCTATGCAGAGAGTTGGTGAAAATCTACAGCCTTGATTCTCTCAACACCCACGATGCCCTTATCTCGCTTCTCTTGGCCATGGAGAGATCGGAACACCCAGCAGAGTTCATTCCGAGGAAATCGATCCGATGGAAAGAAGACAATTCGACGGCTTACGGAGGAAGAGACGGTGACCTCCAGGGCTTTGTCACTCTCCCTGTTGTCCAAAGGCTGCAACACATCCGGCAGCTCTCACCTGCTCCGCCGCCTCGTTCACAGATCTATCCCCTGCGGAGGCCACTACGCCGTCTGAGAGACTTCACCGTTTTTAATGAAAGATTCGGATCACATAGCGTCAATGGGACGCCGGCAGCTTGCTTTCGGAGCAAATCTCTGACTCATTAAGCCTGATCCCGTCACCTACTACACTTAGTCTAGCGTTGGATTGCTTTTCACAGATCTACTCAGTAATTTCTTTTGGTCTGATAGGAAACACAGACGGACAAGTATTCCATCGTTGTCTGTGCCATCAATAATCCAGAAGACCCGCCATATAATCCGAATCCATTTTGTTTAGTGGGCGGATTTCCCCCCCATGAACTCGATGAGAAGGCTGCAACGATTATACCATAGGCAGGGCTCTTCGAACACAGCGACCGCGTTTAGAGGAAATCAGCTCATGAATATGATTCACAGCTGCTTGTTAGTGATAATGACGCGCATGTAGTGTCTCATAAATAGTCCAACGCTTAATTTTCTTATTATTTGGCAAATGTAGGATATTGCTACCGAAATACACAGTATCTAAGTGCCAATGAGCAAGAACTATGAAGACTATCAGCGAAGTACTCTACTCGGTATCCAGGGATCTAACTCAGATTTGTCCCGAGATGAACATGGAACATTTCTAATTCACATGCTCTTTCAGGTTGGTACTTCGAAGGTGTTATTTCTAAAGATACTATTTCAGAGGGCTAATAAACATCGATCCTCAGCGACCAACTGAGGATCGAGAGTCGTTTTTCACGACCAAATCACTGTTGATAGGTGAAAACTTAACCATGAGCTATCTCTGACCTTCAAAGGCAGGACTTCCTTTCAAGATACCCAGACTCTCCCTTCGCTCCGATGGGAAATGCTTCTCGAGTTATGGGCGAACTTTTTTTAGTTGTGAGTGCAGCGCATGTGCTAAAGCGGGTTTTCTTGCCCAACCTCAATTGACGGCAGCTGACTCGTGAGAGTTTGGCCCACCTCTGTCAGCCCACATTGGCTCGCATTGGGGAGGATAAAATACGAGCCCGCAAATGTTTCATTATTTAAGGTTCATCGCATCTTTTAAATGTAATGCCATTTAACACGGTCAATTGATATCAGTCTCTCTCTCTCTCTCTCTCTCTCTATTTATCTCTCTCTTCCTCCCCATTTGGATAGGATTTCAAGAGGGTCCATTATACTTTGAAATCCCTTCGTACTTAAAATAGGGCCAAGTTGAATCGAGGGCCTTGCCCTCTTCTTTCTCTCTACTCTCTACTCTCTACTCTCTACTCTCTCTCTCTCTCTAGACATTGATATATCATATAATTATGTCTTCAAACTCCTTACGTCAATCAAATGTGCAGTCCCACCTACCCACATGGGGATTCAAAACTCAACATCGAACACCTAATAGTGTAAAGCACGAAATCCTCTTCCTTTCCGTGAACAAGAAAGCAGCTATTTTCTCAGTGCTCTTTGGATGAATCCATCACCAACGAGTAAAAATGCATTCTTAAACATCTCACTAGTTAAGCCTCGTATCAAATTGCAAGTCCGTGTTTATCATTCATACATATGCCATGACACATGCAATAACCATGTTGAATCATCATCGATATCGCCATTCTAAGATTCCAACAATCAATAAACGCTCATAATACGAGCAGCAGATCACGATTTATTCCTTACTATTTTTAGGACCGCATCTCTCTCACATTACAACGAGCATCGTGCCTTAGAAAACACTAATATTTGATTTTCACTGGACATGTCCGACGCCCTGACGAAGAAAGAAAAAGAAAATTTTGAGAAACACTGATGAGGGAACTGTCGCTGAATTCTGAGACGGTCCCACGATGGGGAATCAAGTCGAGACGTGAATCCCGCCCAGAATCTCCCGCTGTAAGCGAAGATCACGGCGCAGATCCACCACCGACCATCCGGCAAGAAAAATGTGCCTCCAGTGCAGGTGCAGCCATGCAGGCGGCGCCGCCGATAAGATATGAACCAGTGAGGAGGAGGAGAAGCCGACGAGAAGCATTATTGGGGCGCGGCTACAGTGGGGCGCCTATCTGCCACCACATGGCAGCATATGCCGGCGGCTAGATCCAAAGGCCGTGCCTATCCCCGCATCTCTCCAAAATGCGCTGCTTTGACTAGGGGAAGGAGAAATCTCCCACCGGGCTCGAGCTCTATTAAAGGACTCCAATGGCGGGTACCCTCTCCGTCGACGGCGGCGGTGGCGGTAGATCTTGCCCGGCATGTCTCGGCATCGTCGTCAGGGCTCTCAGTCTCTCCCGCTTACGTTCGAATTCAGCGGCGAGGAACCCCCCACGACGGTGGTGCAAGGCAGAGGAGGAGGAGCCAGCGGCGTCGGCGGAACCGATGGTGCTGGCTCTAGTGCTGGCGGTGGCCGGAACGGAGGTAAGGAAGCGGCGCCACCCCTGCCGCCCCAGGGAAAGGATAAGGGGCCGTCGGGAGGCGGGGCATCCGCTACAAGGCCATGACTGCATGATGTTCGGACGCGAATCTCCGCTAACACTGCACTGCTGTTTTTCTTGCGCTCTGAGATTTCTGGATCTATGCCGTACGTAATCTACGCTACAGTTCTCCCCCCCCCCCCCATCGGAATTGGCTGATTGGTCTTCGCCCTCTGTCTCAGCCTCCCCTCCGGAGGTAGGCGTTTAGGGTTTTGAATTGATCTAACACCGCGGAGAGCAATTCCCCACGGGCGAGGCAGATCAGACCCACCTTCATTACTGTCCAGTAAGTTCCGATCCGCGGGCAAAGACCCTTCTTTGATCTCCAATTAGTTCGACCCGTCATTGAAAATTTCGTCGATTGGAAGGCAGTCTATCCATTTGTGAATCAAGTTCAGGAAAAAACAAATAACTTTATACAAATTATTTTAAGTAAATGCGATTCACAAACTAAGGTCCCTCGGACATCGTATTGGTCCACCTCTCTCTCTCTCTCTCTCGCGCGAGCTAGAGTTTTAGCAAAGCTTCCGGTGGCTGCAGAATCAGAGATCACAGCATGACCAGGCACCCAAGGAAATAAGCTGATGCCTGGACCATGAATATATTCACAGAGATAATAGCCCATCCGCATGTGGCAAACCAGAGCCAACAGGGCGACACTGTAAAGAGGAAGAAACGAAACGCAGAGGAACGATGACTTTGCCTGCTGCTTCCCCGTCCCGGTCGGTCGATCAATTAGTCAGTCAGTCAGTCAGCCAGTCAGTCGGTATTTACAGACCTTATTACCACGGCGGAAGAGGGAGGAGGGGAGCAGAGGGAGGAAGAGAATGGGGAGCTTCTGTACACACGTGTCCCCTACGCTCGACCCAGCTTCTCCAAGCGCTGCTGATGCTTGGCGGCGGCCGCTTTGTCCGCCGCTTCCCTCTTCATGGCCCTCTTCGCCCGCCTCCCTGCCACCGCCACTGCCGCCCCCTTTGCCTCCTCCTTGCTCTTATGGGACGAGGAGGAGCTGCTGCTTGCCACCGCCGGTGAGGGATCGGCGCTGCCTGAGGACCGCCGATTCACCGGCCGGGCCTCCTTGCGACCGGCCCTGATGTAGCCGTTGTCGCCCCACCGCCTGTTGCCGATGAGCAGAGTGGAGGACCTGGCAACGTAGTAGTCCTCAAGATCGTCCTCTTCTTCCTCCTCCAATCCGTCATAGTAATCGGACTGGTAGTGTCCCAGGTGGTCATCTGACGCCTCCTGGCCCTCCGCCGGCACCGACAGGGGCACGAACCACTGGGCCCTCAGGAGCAGGCAGATGCTCTCTTCGAACATGAAATCTCGAATGCTGCAGACCCACAAATGGAAAAGAAAGAGTCGGGTATGGGTTTTGGCCATTTTTAGGAACCCACTGTCGGATTTAGAGAGTTGTGGCGAGGGGATGAATACCAGCCATCCAGGGTTCTGTGGACGATGAGGAATTCGAAGGGCAGCTTGCACTGTGGGCAGGTTGGGTTCTTGTCTCTGTAAGATGCCCACCTCAGGATGCAGGTGACGCTGAAAGGGGAAGAAAGAGATTGGTTTCCATACTTCCGGTTTCATCGCACTGCAGATGCTCGGGCATCTTGGATAATGTAATGGATAGTTTTAAAAATATCAAATAAAGAACAGGAGTTAGTCGATTATTTGCCAAAGCCGAAATCTTGTGAAGAAATGCAGCTTATGCATGCAATGCAGGGATAGCTGATCCTCCAAATGGGGCTGCAAAATAAAAAGCGGATATCTTGAGAATAAATGAAGCGTGACAGTTCATACAGTGAAAAAATTGATCTATTTGCCTAATCGCTGAAAGCTACGACTGGTCACAGAAACAGAGTGCTAAGACACTATCATTGTGAGGTGCTAGGGGAGGACCTAAGACACTGTCAGTATTGGCCACTGCCAGTATGATTACTATGGCGGGTTGGAGGAAGAAAAACACCTCGAGGAGGACTTCTATGTTGCCACCAGGCCCTCGACTCTGCTCATCGGCAACAGGCAGTACGGCGACAATGGTGACATCAGGGCCATAAAGTGGTACATTGTATTAGGTCCACTAGATCACAAATGGCTTTATTTTCTACTTATGACCTCATAATCCCACACAAATTATGGTTACAAGCCAATTACACTTACTTTCCATGATATGTGCTACTTTTCATTTGCTCAAATCTCTCTCTCTCTCTCTCTCTCTCTCTCTCTCTCTATCTATCTATCTATCTATCTCTCCCTCCTCCTCTCTCCCTCTCTTTCTGTCTTAAACCCAATACAATGAGGATGACATAGACACAGGTCTGAAAGACACAATTGAGGTTATACAAGCACATCCCCAAAACACGAAAAATTGGGAGTGGGGGCTCCGTACCAGACATTGAGGTCATTAAGGCTTGGAAAGGGTGGCAAATATCGTTATATGCAATATAAGATCGGAAATGGTGGTAAATAAGTGGGATAACACAAACTTTCAAAGCACTAGATTGCAGCTATGGGTCCCAGATGCCAGCTAAACGCCCAAAAAGATACAGGACGACTAATATTCTATGATAGGAACCACTTTCTAATCGCTTCTGTACTGCACCAAGTCAAACATGAGAAAGTTGAAAGTAAGATATTTATTAGTACGTAAAAAAATATTATACATGAAAACCTTCCTGATGTTAATGCATCTACGAAATCCTGGAACACACCGTAGGGCAGTAGAAATTTGATCACTTGTATCAACGTCATGCCTACATCAGATGCTCCACTGGAGCAACTGAAAACATGCAACCAGACAGATTCATCCTGCTAATCAATGTTCCATGTCCATGGTCACAAGAGTATGAACCACCGCCATAATCTCACTTGTCTATTGTAACAATTCACTGACATTACATTTAATAAGTCATTATGCAACATCAACAGCTCCCATTCAAAACCCTGGTGCTCATGAAAAAGATGAATTTCATCGATTTTTCTGGCAACCTCCCATCTGATGCATGATCATAGTCACCTAAACATAAACATTTGGGTCGTCCACTGCGTTCATAATTTATATATAAACATCTACCATAACCCTTAGACTATACAACTGAGAAATAATAACAGATGCTCTTCAAGTTGAGGCATTTGTCGTCCATATTCAAGTCAAATTTTTGCAATAAATCCAGAAGTATCTCCCCATACATAGAAAGAAATCCACTATCACAATTCGAGATTGGTATGTGCTGAAATAACTGGATCTAGTTTGCAGACCACCACGTCATAAAAGATTAAGAAACATACAAATGTTGTGACAAACTGGATTGCTGGATTGTTGAGATAAGCATCAGAACTCCGAATGATTGCATAAAGTGGGGATAAAGTGGGCGTCAAGAAACCACTCAAAATCTTACGCAACTATAACTATTACTCAACTTCTATGTGCTTCTGCAGGATTAATGTTGACTAGCACTCACCCCATATTAAAAATCCATAATGGGGGATAAATTACAGCGCTGATTATACATGTAAGGTAACTTAGTCCAAAACGTTTCAACAAGTTTATGACACAGTTTCAACAAGTAAATCTGTCGAGGGGGATTCAAAATAGTTCAAGAATCTGTCGCTATCCACTTGACGGGCAGTTAGGAGAGTCCGCCTTATAAACTAGACAATGAGTTCAAAACACATGGACGCCAGAAACCGCAGGATGTGAAAGTACGGAGAAAATCACATGTGCTTTATCTCGTCGGTCTCCGGGAAAAATAGGCTTCTCTTACGAAATCGCAAGAGTATGCAAAACTCACAGACAAAGAACAATAAAATCGCAAAGAATGGAGAAAATTTCAGAATTACATAACAACAAGAGAAATGGAGAGATGTTCAAGACAAACCAGTAGGCATGCTCGCAGCCTTTAACCAGAGCCGTCTCCTGAAGGACGATCTTATCCAAGCAAATCGCACAAATCCCAGCCCCGAACGACTCCTCCAGAGAAGACGACCGATGAATCTCCTCCTCCTCCCCGGTCACGCTGACGGCCTGAAAGTAGAGATCCAATCCATACCCGTGGAATCACGAAACCCTAGAAAATCTTTCCAATCAAGATACCTCCAACAGATCTCGGGAAGGGAAAGAAAAACAAGGGAAAGACTCGAGGCACTCAACCGACGCCAACATCATCGCAGCGAAAATCGCCCGATGAAGACTCGCTTTCGCTACGACAGGGGACTCAGCTCTTCAACCGAGTATGGCACAAGATTCGCAGAGTCAGAGCACATTACCTTCTCCACAGGGGCGAGCGCCGACTTAGAGCCGGCGGCGCTACTTGACGCGCCATCCATCGGCCGAAAGCGCGATGCACTGGTGGGAGGAGGAGGAGGAGGACGAGGAGGGAGGAGAGAAGAAGGGGCCCGCAGCGCGGTCACCCGCCACCGACGACTTCAGAGAACAGCTTCCAGATGGGCACGATCACCGGGAGGCAGATCAGACGCCGCAGGAGCTTTTATAGGCGGTGGGGGCGGCAGGTAGATGCCCGAATGTGCTCCACAATTCCGGTCCGAAAGTTTTTGACTAATCTCAGCCGCCCATTCTCATCACTTCTTCCCCACTCTGAGGTCCAGATTAGAAGATTCCCAATAACTTATCCCAACATATTGTAAACTTTTTGAATTGTATTAAAGAAAAACATAATCCATCAGGCTACAAGCGGCTGTTGTTTCTTTGTATTTGAGGCCTTTGCAGATGATAAAGTGGGGGCTTGTACTATAATATTCTCATATCTCTTAAATAGGGGCTCCTATTTGCATAAATATTATTTTTGATATAGAATCTGTCATGCAAGTCAGCTTTGAAGAACATAAAATGCAAAAAGGAGAACTGATTATGTAAAATCAGGAAATAGAGAAATAAATATGTGCATGGAAATGAGGCATTTGGGATTACTTGCACTTAATGGTACTCCCAAAAGATTTTAAAGTAATTATTTTGAAGGCTTGTATTTTATACAAAGTATAGTTTTTAGTATTATTAGCCATTAAAGATATTTTGACGGTGCAAATGGAGTAAAGAAGAAACCATGAGGGAAAAATTCTATGATAAAATAATTCATAGATTTTTTGAACGATATGAAAGCATCTCACTATGGAAAAAAGCAAATACTGAATCTCAAGTAAGAGTTCAGTGACGATTCTTAAAGTCACGAATAAAGTTAAAAATTCGAGCGATAATGAGAAGATGCCATTTTAAAACTGCAGTTCATGGGTTCATGATGTTTCTTGTGCATTATTTTTAGGCAAATGAGACAAATGGAGGTGTCTTAGTAATCTAAAAAGTAATGAGCTTGATACATAACACTAGTCCAAGTGCTTGGCGGTGGCTGCCTTGTCTGCGGCTTCCCTCTCCATAGTCCTCTTCGCCAGCCTCACTGCTGCCACAATCTCCCCTCCCTTCCCCGCCTCCATGCTCTTATGAGATGGGATGAGGACGAGGAAGAGGGCCATCGCTTGCTGCCACAGATGGGGGATGATGAGGAACTCCAAAACTAGCTTGCACTACGGGTAGGTTGGGTTCTTGTTCGTATACGATGCCCACATCAAGATGCAGGTGACGGTGAAGGGGGGTTAAAGAGCCGGAAAATAAACAGCTTAAGGCCCCATTTGGAGGAGCTGATCCTCCAAAGGGGCCGCAAAATAGCTTGCAAGATGTTTATTTTTCTACTCTTTCTTCCCCTTTCAGCGTCACCTGGATGCTACAAGAACCCGACCAGCCTGTACTGCAAGCTGTCCTTTGAGTTCCGCATCAGCCACTGAACCCGCCACACTTGCTCCAAAGGGCTCAATGGTTTGTGCCCCTGCCGGCGCTGACGGATTGCCAGGACGCATAGGAGGACCATCATGAATTTAGTTACTATAACGAATTTGAGGAGGAATAGAACGGGGATGAACTCGAGGAGGACCAGTTTACGTGTCAACCCGAGTACTCCGTCGCAGGGACAAAGTCGTCCCCAGAACCGGTCACAAATGAAGTTCGCCAGCTCATCAAGGCCGATTTCGTGGAAGAGGTGCTCCACTCCGCTCATCGGCGCAAGCAGTCGGGCGACAATGGCTACGTCAGGGCCAGTCGTAAGGAGGCTCAGCCAGAGAATCGGTGGTGCTCTGGCGGTGTTGATCCCCGCCGGCGGGAGCAAACAGTGGTTCACTGTTCTCGTCTTCGTCCTTGTCCCATTAGAGCAAGCAAGATGTGAAGGGGGCGGCGATAGTGGTGGCGGTGGCAGCAGGGGGAAGACAAGCGAAGAGGGCCATAAAGAGGGAAGCGGGAGACAAGAGGGCTGCCGCCAAGCACTAGCAACGCTTGGAGAAGCTGGGCTGAGGACGGGGGATGGATGGATTTATGTACGGAAGTTTCCCCCTCTGGGTGAGTGATGGTGATGGCTCGCCATTGTCTTACTCCCTCAGCTCCATCCCTCCCTCTTCCGTGGTGGTGATAAGGATTGTAAGTATGACTGACTTAGGGACTGAATGATGGCAAAGCAGCAGACAGAGTCATCATTCCTGTGTTACGTCTCTAGGCCATGTATTGCCTTGGGGTGCGTAGTTATGCTGTGATCTATAATTTTGTAGCCATTTGAAGCTTTTGAAAGACGAGAGAGAGAGAGAGAGAGAGAGAGGGAGAGAGAGAGAGGAATTAGAGAGGTAGAGAAAGTCTCTGGGACATTAAGGGCCGGAAGTTTGGAGGGGGCCTGATGGTGTCAGAGGGACCATAATATTTAAAATTTATATGTAAACCAAACATTTAAGATTCAACATTCATCTGTTCACAGAATACATCCATAGAGGTTCAAGTAATAAAGACATAAATAGTGTGAATACATTATTTCTCCTTTAAAGTAAATGCTCTCCCTAAGTTTGTGCACTCATATAGATTTTTAATATTTCTCCTCCTTTTTTAAGATAAAAAAATCATAAAATAATTTGGAAGAATATAAAAAGTCATAGGTTTTACTCTATTTGAAAATTATGACAAATACAAGTGAATATCTGAAATGTTGTTTTCAAGATTCTAAAGTCATTTTTCTATCATGTCAAGATATTGCTTTACGTATTCCACACTTTTGTTGAACTTTTCAATAATATGAAGAATTTCAAAAGATGTAAGAGCATGAGATGATGTATGAGAGGTAGAAGATAAATGATGAAGTCACTAACCATCACTATAAAAATAATCTATTCTATGAAGAGTAGATATGTCAATTATGTAATGTAAAATATTATTGATAGATTATTCTGTAGAAATATTTATGTGATAATATTTGAAGACATGTGTGATGATGCAGTAAAATAGAATAATCAAGTCATATTTCAAGAATGTTTTCATTTGTTCTAAGAATATATCACTGAAATCAACTAGAATGTCATGAATAATGCAATATAAGATAGACAATGATTTTTCAGACAACTTATCATGTGCATCACTCTTATATCATAAGAGATGACTAATAAGTAAATATATGGCATGATGAGTAGTGGAAGAGTAAATGTATTCATGTTATGCATAGATGTATTATCTATTCTAGTCAATGTGGTCAAAAAGGTATTGATGGTTTCTTTGGTAACAACCAAGGGAGGTCAAAAGGGAATATTAAGAATGACATTTAGAATTTTTAGAGTAAGATCAATAAATGCTCATTTGACATATGTGGTGAGGTCAACAAGGATGACTGATGCATTATTGTAGAATATCTTAACAAATGAAAAGTTTTCAACAAGTTTAGAAACTAAATGTGTAATTCTAAAGACATCAAAATATTTTTTCATAATAATCTACTACAATTTAAAAAATTTCAAATTAAGAAATTTGTAGTGAAGTACTTTAAAGTCTTTGAAAGATTTATGAAATTTTGTTTCATGGGCTACTGTAGAAAATAACAATGAGTAATATTTTGGAGATCTAGGTAAGTTACACTGAGGTGCAACATCTTTTCTTGGTCATTTTTGCATAGTATGAGGCTTTCTAATGACCAATTTACCCTTTTTCATGGGTTGTGAAGGTTCAAATAATTATGAGTTATTGGTAGGCGGATTGAAGATAGGGTTTTCAAGTTCTATAACTATAGGAATAGGTGAGGGAGATGGTTCTAGATTCATAAACTCATATAACATAGGAATAGACATACTAATATCTATAGACAATTTTTGAATAATTGCATCAACTTGTTCATCAATCATCATAAGGGATGGAGGAATGGGTGATACATGTTGTGCAAGAAATCTAGATAGAGGGTAGAAAATGGTGTAGGTGATTTTTCTTTTATGATGCTTCTTGTAAACCCAAATAGAACAAATAGGGTAGATTAGTCTCTTGTTGTTGCAAAAAAACTAGGTAGGACATATAACAATAATTTAGGGAAAATTTTATTCTAATTGTTATGAACATTCAAATTATAGATTATGTTGGGACAAAGATGATAGAAATATTAAATTAATATATTAAATCCCAGATATATTATCAACAACAAAAGGAGTCAGTGATTTATTAGTGATGAAAAATGTGAATTTAATATCTTACTTTCAAGACAAAGAATGATTTGAGTTGCACTATAATGGGATTACATAATACAAGAAACCTTAAAATGCTTTTCTGCTCAACCTCTACTTGTTTATAATAACTAAATTTGATTCAAATTGACTACAATTTGATCTTCCTAAAGTGACAATCACACCTATGTATTGACTAACTCTCTTATGGCATTGGCCTTCACTTGTAGGTACATCATTAATAGCCACCTTACATTTCATTTTCAATGCAAATAAAATATAGTTAAATTCATTTTTCTTTGGTCAAGGTCATATGGCTCTATCAAAGCATGGAGTCATTGATGTTGTCAAAGTTCTGTAATGAAAAAATAAATATATAACTACATAGGCATAAGAGAATCATTTAAATGATCTTATCTATAATTACATATTACTATAATCATAATATGCGTTGTATCCCATTTTGAAATAATGAGATATGTATACTTTACATTATATTGTTGATTAAGTCATCAAAAGAGTGAAAAAAAATGTTCAATATTCAAATACTAAATGTTGATGGTGACATCCAAGCCACTTATGTGGGCAAAAAATTAACAAAAACCTGATGATTTGGATTCAATGTGGGCATCCTACTATCCTTCATAAAGTTGGAAATTTCTAATTCAATCTTTTTAGGGAGAAATGAGAGTATTTAGAGATATGAAGTTAGAATTGTTAGGTCAAAGCTCATTATGGTGTATTTTAAAAAGTAGTAAGCTTTTGAATGAGTCTTTCTCAAACACTAGATAGCTTACAAAAGTGATAAATTATGAAATGATAAAGACCTACTTATCAAAGAAGGCATCAGAATCAAAAACTGTTTAACTACACCAAAATTCAAGCAAGAATATCAGATTTGTGTCGTGAGACACAAGATAGATAGTTAGAGAGATAGAGAGATAGATAGATAGATAGTTAGAGAGATAGAGAGATAGATAGATAAATAGATAGATAGATAGATAAATAGAGAGAGAGAGAGAGAGAGAGAGAGAGAGAGAGAGAGACTTTGTCCTCATAGATAGAAAGGAGGACACATAAGCAACTCAAAGGTCTTCTCTCTAACCTAGTCATTTATCTAGGGACAAACTATAATCATTTGCCCAAAATACATCTATATATTCTAAGAGTCCCCTCAAGATGAACTTTGAAAAAGTTTTATCTTGATTGATCTATTGCCAAAAAAACAATTGACAATCAATAGTTACTCTTCGTATCACCATATGTAATATCTTCTTTGTAATGGTGTCGAAACTCTCTAACAACATACCTACATAAATGCCACCAACAAGCACTAATGGTAGATATAACTCTCTCAAATAAGAGTAGTGTTACCTCAAACATAGACATCAATACTAGATGAGGCTCCCCTTGATAAGAGCAATACTACCTCCTGTCATATAGGCAACAAAATTGGATGAGGCTTACCCTTCTTTCTCATGCCTTAGAGCAAGAAAAGAACATGAAAAGAATTCTCACTCTCCCTTCTATCCTTTTTGTTCCCCATCTTTGCAAATTTTGATTTCTATTAATGATGATCTCTCTACAGAAATAATCAATGTTGCTTATTTCTTAGATGATAATTGATAATTGATAATTTTAAATATGCTCAACTATATCCACACCACAATAATCAATATATCCAGTTTATTGGATGATAACTAATACTTGAGCATGTACTCTTATTATGCGGTTGGCTGAAAGCTGTTAGATTTGTGTGCACATGATTCATGAGGAGGTTTAGATCAAACCATCACATTTCCTTCTTTCCGTGTTTATTTTGTCAAGATCCTCACATCTATTGTTGTGCTCGATGATAGTTGGCAACGTGGCTCTTTGTTTATCGAATCATTCTACCTTTTCGGTTTGAGTTTCAAGCTTCGATGACTCTTTCAATGGTCTTTGGCAATATGGTGCTCTATGATCATTAGATTTGTGGACTTTGGATCATCTAACCTCTTCAATTTAATTGACAACATGGCACTTCCTAGCTTGTCAAATTGAGCTGCTACTACCATTAGATATGGAGATGTGTTAGTCTCACATTGAAATTTTTAGGCTGAAATGTTGACTATATAATATACATACTCTCTTGTGTTATGAAAGCTATCTCACAAAGGGTTGATCGGACTTGATGCCCTCACTCCCAAGGCTGACTTGGATTGAGACCCTAACTCCTAGTAGGTCAAAGAAATGTTTCTATGTGTGGCCTAAACCTTGAGATATGATCATGTGCTTGACACACAGGGATTTCAGTCCTTGCTATCTTGGTCCACATAGATAGAAGCCCACTAAAACCATATTATAATTTTCTATTCATATTTTTATTTAATTCAGAAAATAGTAGAAATTTTATTTAAATTGAAATAATTTAGTAAAATTATCAAAATTTAGAATAAACTAATAAAACATGAAAAAAATGAAATGAATAATATTTGTGCATTATCCTTATTAATTTTTAATTAAAATACATTCTCATTAGTATTTAATACAATTTTATTTCTATATTTAAATTTAATATAATAGAACTTTATTTCTTAGAAATCTAAAAAATTTTAAAAAATTACAATCATGATATTTTAACATATTGATCTTTTAACCTACCAAGTGTTGATGCCCTTGAGCATAGGTTTTGATATTACAAATATATGAGAAATATATAATTCATGATTGACATTATTTACAAGATTATGATTAATGACTCATAAGTTTCATGTAAATTAATATATTGTTTATCTTGTGACATTATGATTAACCTTGACATTGAGTGAAATCATGCATAAGTAAAATGACACAAATGGATAAATATTTGTTGAGAAAGAAATATTCAATAAGTAAATGATGGTTATATTTTTAATTCATATATCTATGTTTATTTAACCATTTAAGTGTAACTATTATTTATTAGTCACGTGCATCTTTAAAAGAAAAAGAAAAAGGTTTGAAATATCAAATGAGCTCTCATGAGTCTCGAATTGAAAATCTAGATAATGACATATCAACTACTTACATAGATAAAATGACTAGCTTAACATTTAAATTTGAAGACAAAGTCAACAGAAAAGTTGTTCATCTGTGAGAAATAAATCTTCAGTTCAAATTTTAAATCGAATAGACTAGATAATAGAACGATATTGAAATCACAATAGTCAGAGGTCATTGGCACACATTCTAGAAAATGATGAGTATTCAAACTAATATTTTGACTTTGTCTCTTGAAAAAATTATGGAAAAATATTGGAAGATGATGTCCTACAAGTAAAGCAAGCAAGGGAGATTAAAAACAATGATTCTACTTTGATCAACAATGAGAAATCACTCTCACAATTAAGATTCATCATTACCAAGTTTCAACTATGACCATACTGCATCATCTATCTTCATCAACGATTGATGATCAAAATAAAGCTTGAATCCTTTGAGGAGGCTCTCCATCAAGTCCTAAGGTAACTAGGTGGTGAGTGGAGAGTGAGATTGGGCAAAGGGACAAGGTGCTTTAAGCCCTATTTGACCCATAAGGGGCTAGATCTCTACGGAGGTCAAACATGAGGTATTGGGCAACTGATCACATTAAAATCAGTGTGTAATTTTGAGAGAAATAGTGGAAAACTAGTAGAAAAGATCCTCTAAGACTGAGAGTAGTCAAGTGAGAGTTGAACAAGTATAAAAAGCAATTGTCTCATCATGAGATCCTGTCGGAAGAAAGAGAAAGTCATTCTATGCTTAGATAATCATGTAAAGCTATGTTAACATGTGTGTTGACACATCTATCATCTAGGAAGAAAATCTAAGATTTCTAAAATAACAATTCACCTCTTCTTTTGGTATTTTGTTTAGCCTCTAGATCTTTTAATTAGTATTAGAGTTAACCTTAATTTATAGATATTTATACATCTCAAGGAGTAGATCTTATGGGTAGTGAAAGTATTGAATTTTTAAACCCTAGACCACCTATGTTTGATGAAAATAATTATACTTTTTGGAAAACTAGAGTTAAAATATATGTTACAGGTCAAGGATCGAAAATTTAGAAAATGATCAAAGAAGGATCAAAAAAATCTACTAATGAGTCTATAGAGGAGTAGAACTCCACATTAAATGCAAGGGCCATGAATATTTTGTTAAGTGCTATTTATATTTTTGAGTTTAACTATGTGCAAAGTTGTGAGATAGTTAAAAAAATATGGGACAAGCTTGAAATGACGTATAAAGGGACTTCACAGGTAAAAGAAACAAAAATTGACATTTTGGTGAACATGTATGAATTATTTCAAATAGAAAAAGGTGAATCTATTCATAACTATGTTAAAAGATTTGATGAAATTATTAATGGGATGAAAAATTTTGGAAAGACTTTTTCTAATGCTAAATTAAGTAGAAAACTACTCAAATTTTTGACTGATAATTAGATGGCCAAGAAAACAACAATAATAGAATCTAAGGATTTAAATGTAACTTCTCTTGATTATATTATTGGCTCTCTTCTAATGCATAGAGTTGATGTAGTTAAAAGTAAATCCCTTGCTTAAAAATGTGAGAATAATTTTTTTCTTAAATTTAATAAATTTTCAAATGATGAAAATGAGATTGCTTTACTCACTAAAAGGTTAAATGTGTTGTGAAAAAGGAAGAAGGATTTCAGGCGCACAAAAGATGTAATTATGCCACCTGAAAATGCTAACTTATGTTTTGAATGTAAGAAACCAGGTCACTTCACGGCCGACTACCCAATGTTGAAAATGTGAAAGAAAAAGAAAGCATTGATAGCAACGTGTAATGATAGTGAGTCAAGTGCCGATGAAGAGAAAAATAGTCAAAGCAACATATATCTAATGACAAAGACATCCAAGGTATATGATTCTAATTCTTTTTTTTCGTAAGAAAATTTTGATGAATTTATACATGTTGATGATAGTTTGAAAAAAAAATTGAAAATAGAACCAATTGAGAATCAGACACTTAGAAAATCAATCAGAATGCATAAGGAAAAAGAAAAGTATTAGGCAAAAAATTATTAATAGATTATCAATCGAAAATGAACAACTTCTCAAAAAAACTTAATATCTCCAATAAAAACTATGATGACACCTATTCTGACACATCTTTTAGTTGCGGATCAACACAAGATATAGATTATACACCCGGTGAAAACACACAACTAGTGAAAATACCTAAAAGCCAAAGATCCTTATCTGCTTTATGTGTTTCAACACTTGATTGTGTTATGCATAGTAAAATGATTTCTAATTTAAATATAGAAAATCAAATGCTTAAAAATCAGAACTATATACTACACATTAAGATTGAATAGGTCAAAGAAAATGATAGTAAATTAAAAAAAAATTTCTAGTTTGAAATCTTTTTATGATAAATTATGTGAAAGTTAGGAAGGATTGAATATATTGCTTGGAAGTCAGAAAAGGTCATTAAGGAAAGAAGGATTAGGATTTATCCTCATCATATTAAACCCTATATTAAATCTGAAAATAAGTTTAAAACACAGTATATTTGGGTGCCTAAGGATAATATAGTTAAACTCAAAGTAATTTGGGTTCTCAAACTAAAAACTTAATCATGTTTTCAGAGAGATCTCTAGTGTACCACTTCACAGTAGTATTTGGACAGTGGGTGTTCGAAAAATATGACTAGAGATCAAAAATAGCTCTCCATATTTAATTCAATGGATGGAGGAGAAGTAACATTTGGGGATGATAAAAAGGGAAGTATACAAAAGTATAAAAATATTAATTCAAATAATTAATCTTTAATTAAAAATATTTTATTTGTTGATGGTTTAAACATAATTTGATTAGTATTTGTCAATTATGTGACAATAACATAGAAGTTAGGTTTAAAAAGAATGGATATTTAATTATGGATAATAAAAATAATAAATTTTTACTTACTGGTGGCAGAGTCAAAAATGTTTATGTTATAAACTTTGAAAATTAGAAAAATTCATAAACTATCAAAATTAGGACTAGTTAGAGGACTTTTAAAATTATCAAATATAGAAAACTTTACATGTGAGAACTACATCAAAGGAAAATAGATAAATGAACCCTTCAAAACAAAAAAATACATCTCATCATCACAACCCTTGAACTTGATTCATTTAAATCTATTTGGTCCAAGTAAAATTGTTAGCTTAGTTGAAAAGTATTATGATTTAGTTATTGGTGATGATTATACACGATTTACTTAGGTATGTTTCTTAGTTCAAAAAAATAAAATATATGATTACTTTACAAAATTTACAAAGAAAATACAAAATAACCTAGGCATGAATATTGAGAAAATTTGAAGT
The DNA here is from genome assembly GCA_024713555.1 of Spirodela polyrhiza. Classification (NCBI taxonomy): domain Eukaryota; kingdom Viridiplantae; phylum Streptophyta; class Magnoliopsida; order Alismatales; family Araceae; genus Spirodela; species Spirodela polyrhiza. The sequence continues at coordinate 4,331,652 of CM046529.1, read as the reverse complement.
GATCATGGAGGTGAATTTCAAAATGTTTTATTTTCTAATTTCTGTGATAAATTAGGAATATTTCATAATTTCCCAGCACCTAGAACACCTCAATAGAATAGTGTCATTGAAAGGAAAAATAAGACATTACTTGATTTATCTAGAACTATGTTGGCTGATAATGATCTTCTAAAATATTTTTGGGTTGAAGCTGTTAGTATTGCATGATATGTTATTAACATAGTATTAATTAGATCAAAATTAAAGAAAACTCCTTATGAACTTTTGATAAATAAAAAGCATAATCTGAGTGATTTTAAACCATTTGGTTTTATTTTCAACAATGTTAAAGATGACTTAGAAAAATTTGATCAATGAAGTGATGAAGAAATTTTTCTAAGATATTCTAAAAATTCTAAAGCATATAAAATATATAATAAAAGAATATTAGTGGTTGAAGAATCTATCTATGTAAAATTCGTAGAACAAGTATAGATTCAAAAAACTGTGCATTTAGAAACTGATTGTGTTGACGCAGGTTCTAACAACAGTAAACAGACAGAAGACAAAGAAGGAGAATTACCTCATTTAGAGCCAAATCTTGAACATAAAAATTTACCTAGAGCTTGGAACTATATTAAGAGTCATCCAAAAGAAAATATATTAGGTAATATGAAGTAAAAAGTAAGAACTAGATCTACATTAACAGAACAAACTCATATGACATTTACTTCTCAAATTGAATTGAAAAATATTAATGATGCTTTGATATATTCCGATTAGATTATTACTATGCAGGAAGAGCTTAAAAAATTTGATAGAAATAATGTTTGGTATTTAGTTCCTCGACCTTAATATCAAAATGTTATAAGAACAAAATGAGTATTTAGAAACAAATTAAATGAATAAGGAGAGGTAATTAGAAAAAAAGCAAGATTAATTGTTAAAGGCAATGTTCAAGAAGAAGGAATAGATTATGAAAATACTTATGCTCTTGTTGTTAGACTTGATGCTATTAGAATTTTATTATCTATAGATGTTAAAAGTGTTTTTTTGAATGACCTTATTAATGAAGAAGTTTATGTTGAATAGCCCCCTAGTTTTGAAAATTCTGAATTTCTTGATCATGTTTTTAGATTAAAGAAGCAATACATGGTTTGAAACAAGTTCCACGAGCTTGGTATGAAAAATTGAGTTCATTCCTTTTAGAAAATAATTTTCAAAGAGGAAACGTAAATACAACTTTATTCATGAAAAAGGTTGATATACATGTGCTGATTGTTCAGATATATGGTGATGATAGTATTTTTGGTGTAAGCAATGAATCTCTATACAATGAATTTTCATCTTTGATGCGAACTGAATTAAAATGAGTATGATGGGTGAGTTAAATTTCTTTCTTAACTTACAAATCAAATAATTATGAAATAAAATTTTTATATCTCAAGAAAAGTACATGAAGAAGTTACTTAGAAAATTCAATAGTAATGATTTGGAATCCAAAAGAACTCTTATGGGAACAAATGTCAAATTAGACACAAATGAAAAAAGAAAAAAAATTGATAGAAAACTATATAGAGGAATGATCAGATCTTTATTATATTTGATAGCAAGTAGACTTGATATTTTATTTAATATTTGTCTTTGTGCAAGGTTTCAAAGTAATCCCAAAGAATCATATCTCACGACTATCAAAAGAATATTTAGATATTTGATTGATACAACAACTTTAGAGATATGATATCCAAAGAATCAAAATGTAAATCTTCTAAGATATTGTGATTTTGATTTTATAGGATATAAAATTGATAGAAAAAGTACTAACAGGTCATGCTTATTTTTAAATGATTGTTTGATTTATTAGAGTTCCAAAAAATAAAATTATATTACATTATCCACTGTAGAGGCCAAGTATGTGTCTATTAGAAATTGCTATGCACAAATACTTTAGATTAAATATCAATTAGAGGACTATAGAGTCAACTTGAAAAAACACCCATATATTGTGATAACACAAGTGCTATTAATTTAGCCAAAAATCTTATCATACACTCTCGAACTAAACATATTGAAATCAAACATCATTTCATTCATGATCACATACAAAAAGGAGATATAGAACTATGCTTTATTGATACATCAAAATAGTTAGCTAATATCTTCACAAAATCCCTTTCTAAAGATAAATTTAATTTGATTATTTGTGAATCTAGAATGTGCAAATTGACTGATATTTTTGTCTAAGTTATATTGTTATTGATGATATTGTTGTGAATTATTTAAATCATCATTCTATATTTGATATAAACCTCATATGTGTAGATGTCTGTGTTGACACACTCTTCATCACGCAAATTTTAAGTGTTATCGAGAGATTTTCTTATTAAGGATATGAACAACAAATTCTATGTTGTCGCATACCTTAAAAGATCTTATATTATTTCTATGTCCCTTTTTTCCCATCAAAAAGTCACATTTCACTATTCGAAAACTTTACATTCTTGAATTATTTTTACCATCCGACGACCTTTGTTTCACCAAGCTTGCAAGATTTCAAACCTCAACTTGCATCACATTGGGTTGACTTGTGAGTTAACACAAGGTATAATCTTGTGCATTGAGCATTCACATCTCATTCCACTCAAAAATCTTTCAAAACCTTAGATTCACCATGGTTAACACCCAACAATCTACTCTTTCTGTTCCTCCCTAAAGAGCTTGTCAACGCCAAAGAATCTCCAAGAAAGATAAAAGAAAAGATGTTATTATTGATTCCTCTCCTGAAAAGACTCCTCCACCTTCTCCATTGGTCAAAAACTTATCTACTCCCCTTTTGACTCCTCCATCTGGTTCTCCTACGAAACCTATTTCACCCCCTCCTCTAACACCAATAACTGATGATCAAGTTGTAGTTGTTGTTCAAAAATTATCTATGGATGTTAGTGCCTCAATTCTCATTTCTTCTGAATCCAAGATTATAGAACCTCCTATTTTGTCCACTGTCGATGATCCATCAACTCTAAATCTAGAAAACATCATCTCTGGTCCACTTGCTCTAAGTTTAGAGCCTTCTAAACCATCCTAGCCCACAAAAAATATTAAACCTCTACCTTGAAAGCTTTCTCTTGTGCGCAAATCTAAACTTGTAGAAGAAATCACATTAAAGGAACTCAAAGTCAAGAAATAGAGTTTTAAAAGACCTAGAAAAAATACTGCACCTCGACATACTTTTGATACATCTCCTCAGTATTATTCTCTGTTCTTTACTATTACAACACATGAAAAAAATTTTCAAGAAAACTTCAAAGATCTTAAAGTACTACACTACAAATTTCTTGATCTCAAATTTTTTGAATCGTTGCAAATTCATATGAAGAAGTATTTTGATGCCCTTGGAATTCTCATCTAATTTCTGAACTAGTTGAAAACTATCATAATCTTATTTGCATGTTCTAAAACAATACTTCTATTACTCTTGTTAGACTGTCAACCTATGTCAAAACAACATTTATTGATTTAACTCCTGAAATTTTGAATGAAATCCTTAATATTCCCACTAGACCTCCCTTGGCTATCAGTAAGAAAATAATTTTTGAGTTTCTGACCACATTGACTAGAATGGAGAATGCCTCTATCAACACCACAAAATCATTTCATCTACCATTGTCTCATAGAGTTATTCATTTTCTTATTGGTCATCTTTTATGGCATATGAGTGGTGTATATAAATAAGTTGTCGGAGAAATTTATGCATAGTTTGTACTACATTATCCATAGTATTTAATAAACTAATAAAACATGAAATAAAAGAAATGAATAATATTCATGTATTATCCTTATTAATTTTTAATTAAAATAAATTCTCATTAGTATTTAATATAATTTTATTTCTTATAATTAAATTTAATATAATATAAATTTATTTCTTAGAACTCCAAAAATTTAAAAATTAGAATCACAATATCTTAACATATTGATCTTTTAACCTACCAAGATGCTATTTATAACTCAAATTTTGAGACATGGTGAGAGGCCATGGACTTTGAAATGCATATACACCAACCAAGTTTACATTCCCAAAGCCATAGTACCTACCAAGTGTAAGTGGATCTTTAAGAGAGATCAATGTTGATGGATAAATTGACACTTTAAAAGTAAGGTTGGTGGTGAAAGGCTATTGTCAGGGGTAAGGAATTGACTATGATGTGACTTTCCCTTCTAATTAGAGTTCTTCTTACCATTGATGCACACTATGAGTATGAAATATGATAGCTATAAAGACAACCTCCTTGAATGGAAACCTTGAGGAAGAACTATATATGATACAACTGGAAGGATATTCATCCAAGAAATTTCTATAGAAAGTATTTATATTGTAAAGATCTATACATAGATTGAAGTAAGCTTTTGAGAGTTAATATGTAAGGTTTAATTAAGCAGTTAAATCTTATGACTTCAGTAAGAATGAAGATAAACTATGTGTCTACAAGAAGACTATTGGGAGTGCAGTTCTATTCCTAGTCCTTTGTGGAGACAACATTTTACTCATTAAGAATGATGTAGTAATGTTGTCCTCGGTAAATATGTAGTGGTCAAAGAACTTCTCCATGAACAATTTGGGTGAAGCTTCTTACCATTGGGAGTACGGATATATAAAAATATATTAAGAAGGTTGCTTAGATTAACCTAATCCTTGTACATAGACACCAATGGCAAAAGGTTTTGTATAGAGAATTTTAAAAGAGGCCTCATACCTATTAGTAATAAATGGCGTATAAGTTAATCACACTATGCACATCTTGTTCATTTTGTTATAAATAAAATGAAGAAAACACAAAAAGAAGGAAATGCAATGGCATGATCTAAGCACAAAAATGTGGCCATGTGATCTAGGCCTCAGCAATTGTGGGCACAAAGATTTGACAGCTTTCAATTAGCCATGTAATAAGGATACATGGTCAAATATTGGTTATGATCCAATAAACTTGATACATCGATTATTGTGGCATACATATACCCAGGCATATTTACAATTATCAATTATGATATGAGAAATAAACAATATCAATTATTACCGTATGCAATGATGAGAACAAAATTGAAGAAAAATTTTATTAAAATTGAAAAAATACACCATAAGAAATTTTTAAAAAAGAAAGATGATAAATGGGAGATAGATGAGTTCTTTTTGTGTTCTTTTAGGCTTGTAGGGTATGAGATAGTTTTCTTCCTATTTTTCCTTTTATTTAAAGTGACATAATTTCTAAGAGGATTTCTGTCTTTTTATCAACAACAATTAGCTCATATCAATTTCTTTGAACTAGATGCAAGTTGAGGGATCTACCTTGAGGTTAAGGAGAACTCAAAGTACTAAGAGTTTTAAGGTTCTATTTTCTTTATTACTAAATTTTCATTCACGTTTTTTAAAATCTGAAAATTTCCTTGTTTTATTGAGGTTTATTTATTGATGCATTATTTATTTCAATAAAACACATATTTGTCTTTAATATTTATCATTGGAGAGTTATGTTACTTCATTTATAATTAATTAGTTTAAATCATTGTTCTCATCAATATTTTCTCAAAATAATATAGGTATTAGGGAAAATTTTCTATTGATAGAATATTGAATGGTATTATTTAATTTCTTCCTTGAAGAGTTTGCCTAACTCCCAATTGGTACTAATATTAGTTTTATTTTTGGTGAACTTAGTTCTCTAAATTTTTAATATTGATTGAAGATCTTAATGACGACTTTATGTCAATATCTTTACATAAGCCTATATGAATAAATATTTTACTCATTATTTATGAACTAGTGACTGAGATCTTTTTCTACATTATTTTTTTTTGGTATGATTCATGATTTATTAAAAATATATTGCAATTTTCCTTTCATGTTTGATTTTACTTCTTACGTGTGGATGATTATGTTAAGACAACTTTTTATGTAATTTTTGAGTTTTTAGTGTTAATATTTTCACCAAGTAGGTGAGTAACACATGTTGTACTATCACATACCTTAGAAAATCTAATATTGTGTCGACATCCCTCTTCTTTTATCAAGAGGACACAACTTGATTGGTATTTGTCATTGGATTTAAATGCTTGAAACTTAAGTAAAAATTAGTACATCAATGAGTCTCATGTCGAACATGGAGAAGAATAATATATCATGAGAAATTAGTTGTCATCTTATTTTTAAAGTGATTTTTTGAGTTTTTATATTTTATATTTAAATAATAGGAATTAATATTTTTTGGGTTTTCAATTAAGTAGAAGAGAAGAGGGAGATAAATATGAGATTTTGAAGGGATTAGAGAGAAAATATTTGAGGGGATAAATATGTGATTTCAAAAAGAGTTTTGGAAAAATTTTTGGGCAATAGTTGTGAGATTTAGAAGAGATTTTAGACACATTTTAGGCGGAAAATAGGAGAAAGGAAAGGAGAAAATAGATGATAATTAGAAGATGAAAGATCTAAAGGCTAGGCAAAATACCAAGAGGAGGGTGTATTATAATTTTAAAAATCTCAAATTTTCTTCCCAAATGCTAGATGTGTCAACACACGTGTGAACATAGATCTATGTGATTATATATGTGTAGGATGGCTTTCTCTCTCTTTCGATTGGATCTTACTATGAGGTAAGAGCTTTTTATATTAATTCACTGCTCAATCTCAGAAGATCCATCCTACTAATATTTTAATTTTTTTTTGAAAATACACACTAAATTTAATGGGATCAACAGCCTCAATTGCTTAAGTTCGACCTCCGTAGAGATCTAGGTCCTTCCGAGCCAAATAGGGCTTAGAGCACCTCATGCCTTTGCCCAAAATCACTCTCCACTCACTACCTAGTTACCTTAGGGCTTGATGGTGAGTCTACTTGAAAGATTCAAGCTTTATCTTGATCAATATTTGTTGATGAAGAAGGATGATGTAGTTTGCTCACAATTAAAGATCGACACTGATGATTCTTGATTGTGAGATAGATAACTTGTTGTAGATTGAAGTAAAATCGATATTGTTGATTTCCCTAGCTTCCTTCACTTGTAGGGCGTCATCCTCTAATGGATTTCTAAGTTTTACTCAAGAGATAAAATTCAGAATGTCAATTCAAATACTTATATTTTCAGGAATGCGCGACAACGACCTCTGATCATTGTGAATTCACTACCTTTCTATGCTCTAGTTTGTTTGATTTTAAATTTAAAGTGAAGATTCTTCTCTTATAGAATAATAACATTTCTTTTTACTTTATCTTTAGATTAGAATGTTAAGTGGATCATTTTCTCCATGTAACAGCTAACATGTAACCATCTATCTTTCTTGTTTGAGACTCATAAGAGCTTATTGATATTTTGAACCATTTTATTTTTCTTTTAATGATTCACATTTCTAATAAGATAATAAATTTAATTAAATAATTAAATAATCATAGATAAATGAATTAAAAGTATAACCATCATTTACTTATTAGATATTTATTTTTTAACAAATATTTATCTATATGTGATGCTTTAGTTATGCATCATTTCACTTAATATCAAGGTTAGTCATAATGTCACAAGATAAATAATAGATTTATTTACATGAAATTTATGAGATATTTATCATTATCTTGTGAATAATATCAATCATGAATTATATATTCTATGATATATTTGTAAGATCAAAATCCATGACCAAAGGCATCAACAATCTCTCTGTTGATACTTACTAAATCATCTTGAGAAAATAGTGGAGCATGTACCCAAGCTCCACCAATAAAGGCAACAGCGTCAGAGGATGCCACATCATCTGAAGCCATCCCACGTCGTTGCTGTTAGACCCAACTAAGAGATCCGAATTTCCTTTATTATTAGGCTTAATTTTTGCTCATTTTGCTTGATCTTATTGTAATCCTCTTTTCCCTTTCAAGGCCTATAAATAGGCTTAACATTTCCTTGAACCGGTGGCTGATTTTGGGATTAAGAAATGTATCTTTCCTAATAACGTGCCCTACGGGATCTGTGCGACCGCCGCTACATGTAGCCGCCGCCATCACATGGGTCCCACCTTACTCCAAGGTCAACCTTCCCTCTCTGGACAAACCTTTTGCCAGCTCTCACATGCTCATCGTCATGTTGATGGCTTCCCGTCAGATCATTGATTGTGCACGGCAGACTCCCTTCTGCATGCATCCATGTGACCTACGATCTCGTCGCGCGATGAAACGTCCCACAGCCGCAGACATCCTCCATGTTAGTGTCAGGCATCCACCGTCGAGGAATAGTTCCGCCGGATCACTGTTCGCATGTGACAAGCTTCTCTCCACGGCGTCTGCACGATTCCTCACCCTGCAGCTGCAGATGTCCTCTACGACAGTGTCAAGTGTCCGCCATTGAGGAACGGTTCTACTGGATCGCCATCCACACGGGACAAGCTCCTCTTCACAGCATCTATGCAATTCCTCGCCCTGCAGCCACGGACGTCCTCTGCGATAGCGTCAAGCGTCCACCATCGATGAACAGTTCCGCCGGATTGCCGTCCACATGCAACAAGCTCCTCTCCGCGACATCCACGCGATTCCTTGCCCCACAGCCACGGACATCCTTTGTGTCAACGTCAAACATCTGCCGTCAAGGAACGGTTCTCATCAGATCACCATCCGCATGCAGTGAACTCCTCTTGTCGAGCTCGCTCTTCTCCAAATTACCCTCGATGTCAACTCCTCGGCTTTCAAATGCCTAAGGTCCACTCTTAACCCTTTCAGTGAATGTGTGCATTGATTTCATCCCATTTTTCCTTGTTTGTGTTTCTACTGCCATCGGGTTTAGCCATGTGGGCTCGTGATCAGCCGTGTGGGCTGTGTTTTCCTTGTTTAGAGGCCGACTGAGATTTTGAAATGTAGAGCTTTAATTTATCACGACGATTTGAGATGATTTTCTAGATCTTGACTAAGGAACGAAATGGTCTTCTTACTATCACGCAGCCGACTTTAAAGGTTCAAATTTGAATGTGTGTGAGTTTTGTGGCTTGCTAGTTATTCATCACATTTATAACATATCGCATTTGTGTCAATCATATTTGTCTTGCATCAGAAAATATATATATCAACATAAACATGTGTACAAATAATATAACAATAGTTTTGCATACATAATAAATGAAACTTTAATAATAATAACAATCAATCATGTGTATCAACGCATGTGTCAAAGTAATTTGCAGACAAAATATTCAACTTTCAGCATTTAGATCTCTTCAAATAGTTCATCCACAGAGGTTCAAGCAATAAAAACATAATTGTATGAAATACATCTTTGCTCCCCCTAAGTTTGTGCACTAAAGGTTTTTCAAGTTTTTAAAGTTTCTTAATCTTTATCCCCCTTTTTGTAAGATCAAAAAATCTAATCACAAGTAGTCATGAGAAATAGAAAGAACATAGTCTTTGGTTGATCAAAAAATAATGAAAAATACGAGTGAATATTTGAAATATTATTGTCAAGGTCCCGAAGTCATTCTTTTATCATATCAAGGCATTGCTCCACTTGTTCCACACTTTTGTTGAATTTCTCAACAAGAGGGAGAATGTTAAGAAATGTGAGAGCACGAGATGATACATGAGAGGAAGATGGACGATAAAGCCACTAACCATCACTACAAAAATAATCCATTCGATGAAGAGTAAATTTGTCAATGATAGCATGAGGAATGTTACTAATTGATTATTCTACATAAAGATCAACACTATAATACTTGGGGACCCATGTGATGACACAGTCGAGTAGAAGAATAATGTCATATTTTAGGGCTATTTTTATCTCTTCTAAGAACAGATCTCTAGAATCAAATGGAATGTCATGAATAATATGATATAGAACATAAATAGATTTCTTAGACAACCTGTCATGTGCACCACTTCTATGTCATAAAAAGTTGTTAATAAGAAAATAAATGACTTTATGAGACAATAGTAGATGAAATACTTTTGTGGTGTTGATAAATGTATTCTCCATTTCAACCAATTGGGTCAAAAAATCAATAATTATTTGTTTGCTTACGACTAAGGTAGGTCTAGTGGGAATATCAAGGATTGCATTTAAAATTTCAAGAGTTAAATCAATAAATGTTCCTTAAACATAAGTCGACAAGTCAACAAAAATGACAGAAGCATTGTTATAAAACATTCAAATAGGATTTGGACAGCTGTCAATTGACTCAAAAACTAGATGAGAAATTATAAGGGCATCAAAATACTTCTTCATATCAATTTTCTCTAATTCAAAGAATTTGAGATCAAGAAATTTGCAGCATAATACTTTACGGTCTTTAAAGTTTTTTTGAAAGTTTTCTTCATGAGCCACATCAGATATTTTCAACCACACTCAACTTCATCAGATATAATCTTCCTACACTTCTATTGACTTTCACAATTAATCTCTGATTTCTATCATGAATAGTCAGAATGCTTGATTCCAACAAGATTTTGTATCCCTACTCATGTAACTAACTAAGGTTGAGAATGTTAGCTTGCAATTGAGGAGTAAACAAAACATTGGCAAGGGAAACATGTTTTTCTTCTTGTAATTGTTCACAATAATCTTTCCTTTACCTTTAATTGTAATCTTAGAGCCATCGCCAAACTTCACAGTACCTCCATAGGACTCATCCATCTCATAGAATAGTTCCTTCTTCCCAATCATATGACTACTTGCTCTAGTATCCAATTACCATAGTCTTTCTTTCAATCAGACTTAGAAACTCCTTGAAGAAGAATCTCATTATGTTCTTCAACAATGGCCATGAGTAGAGAGGACTCTACTACTTCTTCCTCTACTACATTGGCTTTCTCCTGTTTCTTTTCTTTTCTACATTCATAGGCATAATCACCTAACTTTCCACAATTATAACACCTTACCTTGGATTTATCCTGAGGTCTTTCTTCTTCTTCTTCATCCTCATCTTCATCCTTTTCCAAAGGATATATGCCTCTACCTCTTCCTCTACCTCTACCTAGACAATTTTCTTCACCACCCTTCTTGGATTTACCTTAAACTTTTACTAGAAGAGCTTTCTCCTCTCTTCTAGATTGACGTTCTTTCAATTTTTTTTCATGAACTTTCAAGGATCCAACAACTTCATCAAAGGTGAGTGAATCCAAATCTTGAAACTATTTTATAAAAGAGGTAATCGAATCAAATTTACTAGAGACACACCTCAGAAGCTTTGAAGTAACATCAACTTCTTCAATCTTCTCTCCAAGACTCCTCATCTGTGCAACAATTCAAGACAGCTTCCCGACAAAGTCCATCACAAGTTCATCATCCTCCATATAGAGAGTTTCAAATTCTCTCCTCAGAGATTGAATCTTGTACTTCTAAAGATGTGAAGCCCCTCCATTCATCATCTTCAGCATCTCCCATGTCTGCTTTGTAGTCTTTTCCACATCCATTTATATCTAGATCTCCTCAGAGATCCCAGAGAACATGACTGCCATCGCTTGGTGGTCCTTCTTGGCCACACTATCTACTTCAATGGCATCTCAGAGATCCATCCCCTCAAGTTGAAGATGCATCCTCATCTGTCATACCTATTAGTTGAGCTTGGTCAGAACTAGGAAGGATCCCACATGGATTGAATCACTCAGTCCCTTCGGTGCTCTAGACATTGTCAGATCTTGAGCCCAAGTTTCCCCGCGCCGTGGCATTTTTCTCTGAACAGGTCGTAACTTGACGGCACTGATACCAAATGAAAAAACGAGAGCAACCTAATGCTCAAGAACACTCAACAAGAAGATGAATAGATCTTGAACGAAAACAAAGAAACTTGTATTGTAGAAAAAAAAAACAGGAAGAAAAGAAGGATCCGCACAACACAATTGTTCACGCAACGGCGTATTTAAAAGAAAGGGAAAAACGAAAGGGTAATAGCCGCCACTCTCCGTAACAAATGCTATTAACTTGGGATGGACGGCTGAGATTAAAACCCTGCTTAGGAAAGAAAAAATGTCAGAAAAGAAAGAAATAAGCTCCGAGATTGACTCCTCAATCCCCAAAAATTTTCCCTCCTGCCTCGTCCTCCTTCCCATGACGCGGCACGATTTCGGCTGATGGATGGCACGTCAAGCAGCACGGCCAGCTCTACATCGGCGCTCGCATCTGTGGAGAATCCTGTACTACACTATGCTGAAGAGATGAGTCGCCGGTGATGATGTTGGCGGCGGGTCGAGAGCCAGGAGTCTTTCGGTTTTTCTTCTTCTTTCCTAAGAGCTGGAGGTATCTTGACCTGAGAGATTTCCTTGGGTTTCGTAATTCCAGGGGTATTGATTCCATCCGCGTTCGCAGGCAGTCAGCGTGATCGGGAAGGAGGAGGAGATTCATCAGTCTTCTCTGGAATAGTCGGCCGGGACGGATGCGGCGCGATTTGCTCGGAGAAGATCATCCTTCAGGAGACGGCGCTGGTCAAAGGTTGCGAGCACGCCAACTGCTTTTTCTTGAATATCTCTTCGCTTCGCTTATGGTTATTTAATTTCCGAAATGTCCTTAGAATGGCCTGTTACTCTGTCGAGATGTGTTCTCTTCCGACTTCGTCTTCTTCGGATGTGACTGTTGCATATTCAATAAGCCTATTTTTTCCTGAAGACCGACCGGATGGAGCACTCACCTCTTGCAATTTCTGGCGTTCATGCATTTTGAACACATGGTCTAGTTTATGAGCCGACTCTTCGAACTACCGGTCAAATGGATGAGCACAGTTTTCAGAACTATTTTGAATCCGCCGCAAAAGGTTTTTGGAAAAGATTTACCTGAGAACAGCATGAAACTTTGTGGCATGAACCGGTTGAAACTATTCGGACTCGGATGATTTACACGCATCATCAGGGCTGGATTTCATCCACAACGAGATGTGTCCTACAGAGGCACATAAAAGTTGACTAATGTCCGGTTCTAACAGTCGTTCGGAGTTTTGATCCTCCATTCAACAATCCAGTTTGGTCCCTCCTATTCGTATCTCTCTCTCTCTTTCTCTCTCGCTCGTTTTGCCAAAGCTGCGGATGGCTGCAAAATGACCTGGCACCGGCACCCGAGGGAATAAGCGGATGCCTGGCCTAGAGACGTAACACAGAGGAATGATGACTATGCCTGCTGCTTTAACATTTGTCGATCGGTCATATTTACAATGCTTATTACCAGCACGGAAGACAGAGGGATGGAGCTGAGGGATTAAGATGACGGTGAGTCATCGTTATCACTCACCCAGAGACTCCCGTGCAATCGTTTGTGCCGAAGAGTCCAACCCTCCTGATTCGCTCCGAAGAGTCCAATCATTTGTGCCGCTGTCGGTGCTGGCCGACGGCCAGAAGGCGTCGGAGGAGGTCCTCAGTCGTCACCAATTTGATTACTAGGATGAATTAGAGGAGGAAGATCTCCAGGATGAGGAATACCACGTCGTCAGGTCCTCCACTATGCTCAAGGGCAACAGGTAGTGGGGCGACGATGGCCACATCATGGCCACTTGCTAGGAGGCTCAGCCAGATAATTGGCAAGCGGTGGCTCATCGTCTCGTCCCCGTCCTTGTCTCATTAGAGCAAACAGGAGGCGAAGGGGGCGGCGCTGGTGGTGGCGGTGGCAGCAGCGGAGAGGCCATCGAAGAGGACCATGAAGAGGGAGCCCCCGACAAACAATAGCAGTGCTTGTAAAAGCTGGGCGGAGGATAGGGGATCGACGGATTTATGTACGGGAGCCTCTGGATGAGTGATGACGATGGCTCACTGTCATCTCCCTCCCTCAGCTCCATCCCTTTGTCTCCCCTGGTGGTAATAAGGATTGTAGATATGGCTGATTCAGTGACAGAAGGGCTTACCGGCCAACAGGTGGGCAAGCGGCAGGCATAGTCATCATTCCTCTGTGTTACGTCTCTAGGCCAGGCATCCGCTTATTCCTTGGGTGCCTGGTCTTGCTGCGATCTCTCATTTTGCAGGCATCCGAAGCTTTTGCAAAACGGGCGACAGAAGAGAGAGAGAGAGAGAGAGAGAGAGAGAGAGAGAGAGAGAGAGAACAGGAGGGGTAGGCAAACTCTTCAGGACAGTGAAGGCCGGAAGCTTGGAGGGGGCCTGTACGGTGCATCGGGACGCAAGGATAACTATTAGTCAACTTCTATGTGCCTTTGTAGGTTACATCTCGTTGTGGATGTATCCTGACTAACACTGGCCCGATATGAAAAATCCGTAACAGGGGATCAAATGCACCCGTGGTGATGGTCGTAAAGACTCTGAGTCTAGAACGTTTCGATCGATTGATGACAGAAAGTTTCCCGTTGATCTCAAGTGAATCTCATGGAAGAAACCTGTCGAGGGCAATTAGAAATCGTTCGAGAAACTGTGGTTATCGAATTGAGGAGTGGTTAGGAGTGTCCGCCCCATAAACTAGATCATGACCTCAAAATACAGGGACTACATAAACCGCAGGGGGTGAACGCATCTGGAAAATCAGTAGTAACAGTGACATCGAAAAAATAGGCTTTCCGAGTATGCAACAGACACGTCGAAAAAACAAGAAATTCCAAGAAAGCACATCTCGCTACAGTAACAGGCGATTTAAAGGTCATTCGGGCATTGAATAACCATAAGCGAAGTGAAGAGGTTCAAGAAAGCCAGTTGGCGTGCTCGCTACCTTTGACCAGAGCGGTCTCCCGAAGTACGATCTTCTCCATGCAAATTGCGCCCATCCCCCCCGCTGCCGATTACCCAGAGAAGACGGCCGATGAATCTCCTCGTCCGTCCCGATCACGTTGCAGCCTGAAAAACGGAATCGATACCCCTGAGATTATGAAACCCCAGAAAATCTCTCAAGATACCTCCGACCGCTCTCGGGAAAGAGGAAAATAGATGGAAAGACTCCTGGCCTATCAACCCGTCGCCAACGTCATCACTGGTGACTCAGCTCTTAAGCGGAGAATAGGTCAGGATTCGCAGAGTCAGAGCACGTTACCTTCTCCACAGGTGCGAGCGTCGACGTACAGCCGGCCCCGCTACTTGACGCGCCGTCCATCTGGCGATAGCGGGATCTGTTGGCGGAAGGAGGAGGGAGGAGGGAAGAAGGGGGCCGCAGCGCGATCACCCGCTACCAACAACTTCCAAGATCAGCCGCAGCCGGAGGTTTTATAGGTAGTGAGGCAGCAGGTAGATGCCCACAGTTCTGGTATTTTATCTGCTCTTAACAGTTTATAACGAATTTCAGCCGTCCATTCTCATCACTCTTCCCTACTCTGAGGCCCAGATTGGAAGCCAAGACCGTCGAAGAAATCAGGCCGGTGAAGTCACGAAATGAATGATAAACCCACGGTAGCATCCATGGATGTCGAAGGCCGGGGACATGAAATACTATATTATAAATCAATACCTATTAAAATGTATGTCTGAAATCAGGAGAAGGTTAAGTAAAATTCGGAATATTGTAGTGTAAACCCCAATTAATATTGTAACACTTACAAGGCAGATAAAAATTTATGTGAAGAAAGAGTCATGTCCAAAAACCTCCAGACGAATGCATGAAATTAAGGTCAACGAAGACTCTTCATGATTATGCGGAAGATCAACTAGCCAGTTGGTTTCCTTTGCACATTTCGTTTATTCTTCAATAGAGCTATGAGCTTTACAATAACTTATCCCAACATGCAGTGAACTTTCTGAAGTATAGTAAAGATAAACTTTTTACTAAAAGTTTTGGGGATCATGACATTGCCATGTAAATGCAATGATCATAGCTACGAATGTATTGACTGAACTTGCTGCATAAAACGATAGTTATTTGTCAAGAATCTCCAACAAATCTCTACATTTGAATCACTACTTTATTTCCTCCAAGCAGTTGACTCATCTGTACATGATAAGAGTGAGCTTGTACTAGGATAATCTCTTAAACTTCTAAATTGCCCCTAACATTTCATATATCTTGATACAGTCGTAATTGAAGTAAAAAGAAGTAACTTTGTATAAATTTTTAAGTAAATTAGATGACTTCTCGATGATGGATAGAGGATTAGAAATTAAGGCTCGAGCCTTCAATGTCCTAATGGCTGTCCCTACCTCTTCTGCTCTTCTCTCTCTCTCTCTCACCAAATTTGGGAGTAACCAACCCTACATTTGAGTTGGCAATATCAGTGATTATTTACTATCGATTCCCTATTGATAATATCTCCTTTTTTAGATGTAATGTGAGTTAAAATAATAAAATATTACATCAATTTGATGAAATAAATTATAATTATTGAATAAAATGTTTTTTAAGTGTTTTCATTTTTTTTCATGAATTTTATTTAATTTTTATGATTTATTTCATATTAAAATGAATTACTTAATATTTCATGAAATAAATAAATAGATAATATCTATTATCAGATGTAGTTACATAATTTCTACTTGATCTGATGCCCTTGAACTTGCCATGTCATCCTTTTCTAGTGGAGAATTGGTGGCTGATTGATACTTATATCATGCTAATATTTTATGAGTTTTCAAGGTCTACCACATACCCTCAGAAATAATGTGATCAGAAGACAGAGAGCATGCCACATAACTAGTGTACTTAAGTCACAGAGGGGCATATCAATAATTATCAATTATAGTGGAGTAAAATTGATATTATCGACTATCACTGATGAAATAAAAAGGGTAGAGGTTTGCTAGCAATTTTGATTATGTCCTCTCCCTCCTTTGCGTGGTCAAAGCCTTTGGTGATCGGTGAACCCTCTTCCTTGCTCCCTCGGTTGCACTTAGAGCCTTTGGCAGTGACAGTGGCGTCAAACCCTTCTCTCCACGAAATCCTTCTAGTGAGCAGTGTAGAGCCGCCTAACAATATTCATGCACCTTCTAGCATGGTGTGACATGACCAGACGATACAAAGCTGTCACATCGGCATCTCTTGATGTTCCAAAGATGAACCATCGAAGGACAGCATTAGTTTTAGATTTATTTCCTATTTTATTTAGTTTTTGTCACAAATGATAATTTCCAAACATTCGTTGGAAATAATCAAAAGAACACACCATTCACTTGATCAAAAGGACTTTTTTCAATCTCAAACCTTCCAAAACTCATCGTGAATCATCCAAAGAATAATTTCGAATCATTTTCCATTTATTTTAATTGAGAAATCCAGCTGAAATTTCTTGCCATTTTTCCACTAGGCGGAATGATTTCCTGGTGAGTTTTCATTGATTTCTCTCCAATTAACCAATGGTTTGTTGATTTTATAATTACATTTTAACCATTTACTCCTTATTAATTGGTGCAAAACTAATTCGGGCATTTTTTGGTGTGAATTCACATCCTTTTTGTGAATTCTCTCTCACGTATTCATCTAGAAATCAAGGTCAATGTGGATGCGAGACGTGTTGACCATAATTTTCTCTCTCCTCATTATCATCTATTTTCTTTTCTCCCTCCTCTCATCCACTAAAAAATTCATCTAGAATCCCTTCTTAACCTCATTTCTATCTCCCAAAAATTCGACCAAAAATCCCTTTGAAATCCCACGTCTATCTTCCAAAATTTCTTCCTCTAATCCTTTCCAAATCCCATATATATCTCCCTTTTTCTCTTCACTATTTAGTTAATATTATTTTCTATTATTTAATTCATAAAAAATTATAAAAAATTATATAATCACTAAAATAATAAAATAAAAATTAATTTCATGACAAGTTATTCCTACTCTCTATATTCGACCTAAGACTCATTGCTTTACTAATTATTCATTAAGTTTCCATTATAAATATTATTAGATTATGGGTATTTAAATTCAATGACAAATGCTCATCACTTATCAAGTTTATAAAGTTCAATAAAGGCCTTATAATTTTAAATTTAAAATAGGAATAAATTTATCTCTCTCTCTCTCTCATGACTTTTATAAAAGCTTCACAGCAATAACCTGATGGCCAAGCACTCAAGGAAATAAGCTGATGCCTAGCCCACAAATATAGTAATCATACTGGTAGTGAGCTGCTGAGGTCCTGAAAAGCATCCTGCGACTGCAAAATCAGAGGTCACAACATGACTAGGTACCCAAGGAGATAAACTGAAAAAGATCCATGACTTTGTCTGCTGCTTCTCCTTCAGCCGGTCGGTCAGTGAATCGGTCAGTCAGTATCTACAAACCTGCCCCAGTCTGCATCTCTCGGTTAGAGAGCTGGGCACGAAGGCAATCTGCAGGGCAGACGAGCAGCTACAGTTGTCAACAGGATGCTACACAATCAGGAATTCCCTGAAGTCAACAAGGGTTCTTCTGGAATCACATTTTGCCAGATGACGCCAAAGTCTGGGAAACTGGTCAACTCTTACAGCTCCCTCAGCCCATCTCAATCCCTCCCCCATGGCTGCTTGGCAAGAAGAACCAAGAGTCCAAAGTCCAACTCGGGATAGTGAGATTCCTGAAGAAGTAGGAGAAAAGCTCCTGGAGGTTCAATCTGGTGGAAGTGATTGTGAGAATCCCATTCCAAATGAAGGGGGCGACAGGAAGAGTTCCTGCATTCTGGGGGCCAAGAGAGAAAGCACGGATCAGGAGGTGGGGATGGATGATGCTGCTCGTACTCAGGCTTTCTCTTTAATCTCGACTGCAGATTTCCAATTCGATCATGAGACAGCATCAGATATCATCAACGATTGCGTGCCTGACTTTCTGGCCAGATAGCACAGCGTCAAGCTTGTCCATGTCGACTTGACCCTAAGGTCAAACATTCTAACTCTGGTAAAGTCTAAGGCTGCAAGGAGGAAATTAATTACGTGCAGTTCTTGACCTTTGTGGGAGATATAACTCGACTCCTCAACCGCGGGGGCTTGCACTGCAATGTCGAGGAGAACGTGCCAATTGGTAAGATTCCAGGGATTTACTATTTCTGTGCCCCTCTTCTGATGTAGCAGATAATCGTTGAAATGCTCTCAATTATAGCCCCCTTTGGTGTTTTACAAGCATAAGTTGGCAATTATATTTACTCATCACCTAATTATGAGCATTAATCTATCTTAATGATTGAAACATTTATACAATTTCCATTATTTCGTGAAACCCAAGTGAAATTTGCTTAGATTAAGAGGAAATATGCCAAAATTAGGCTGGAAATAGGAATTGTTACCACCATCCAATATGAGAAAAAAAATTGGTTCAGAAAGGGGGAAGAGACAGGCTAGTGACACCACCACTTCTACTCGAAAAAATGCTGCTCTAATTTTTATTATTATCCTCCTGGAGATTCTCTGCAAACTAAGATTTCCATTTGTGATAATCTCTCCATAGAAATAATCATTGTTGCTTATTTCTAAGATGATAATTGATAATTGGTAATTGTAAATATGCTTGATACTTGAGTATGTACCCTTATTATGCGGTTGGTTGAAAGCTGTTAGATTTGTGTGCACATGATTTGCCAGGAGGTTTAGATCAAACCATCACATTTCCTTCTTTCTATTTTTATTTTGTCAAGATCCTCGCATCTATTGTTGTGCACAATGATAGTTGGTGATGTGGCTCTTTTTTTGTGAGATCACTCTACCTTTTTCGGCTTGAGCTTCAAGCTTCAATGACTTTTTTGATGGTCTTGGAAATTTAGTATGATCATTAAATATGTGGACTTTGGATCATGTGACTGATGATGCATCATAATCACATATTAAGTACTACCATAATAGGATATTAATGCATTACCACTTACAAAATAAACATAAAAACTACTTAATTCCATCCTTGGCATAGAAAAAATATAAGTCACTTAAATAAAGATAAAAAACTATAATTTTATAACTAACACACAACCAAAGAAAAATACCCTGAGAGTTTTTTATCACACCCATTACAAAGCCCATTAAGAGATAATGGGCTTACCTAAAGAAGACCCATGGGCCAACCCATGGCTGCCACATGGACCAGTAGGGAGCCAAGAGAAAGGGGGCCCATGTGCTCCCTAACTGATTTGGCGCCCTCCCCTTCTTGGGCAGCGGGAGAGCGTCTCCCCCATGTGCAACAGACTTGGCGCCTCCCCTTGGCCAATGGGAAGGCTCCACGGTTTTAAGGAAGGGGGAGAGCCAATGAGAGGCCTTCACATTCTCCCCTACCTCCTCTCTCTTCTAACTGATTTGGCGCCTTCTCTTTCCTTATTTTGGCGCTCAAACTGGTCTATAAATAGACCCCATTCTCATGAATGAGAGATCATCCTCTTTTAGTGCAACTCATCTCTCTCTCTCCGTCATCTTCGCCCTCTCTCTTCGTCATCTCCTCCCCCTCCCTCTCGCCATTCTCTCCCTCTCATCGCGCTCTCCCTCTCTCCGTCGTCTTCTCTCCCTCTCGTCACACACTCCCTCTCGTCACACTCTCCCTAATAAGTCTTCATTATCATGAGTTAATAATTTAGTAAAATGATGTTTTTAGTCTTAACTCATGATAAATAGACTTATTTTTGTGTTAAAACGTGAGAAGTGGTTTCTAGTTGATTAATATGAATTTTTGCTTAATTACATGATTTTATAATTTTATTTTGTTGAGAGAAATGAAAAAATATATATTTATGGAAAAAGCAAAAATATCCGCCGGCCAACCGAGCCCGCTAGCAGGTCATATGCCCAGTCGGGCGGAGCCGCTGAGCAGCTAAAGGACCGCGAGCTCAAGGGTCGAGCGGCTAAGGACCAGACCGCAAACTCGAGGCTCAAGCAGCTGGCGAAGCGGACCGCGAGCTAGGCGCTCAAGCGGCTGACATGTGCGTCACTCCCCTTCCACGTCACTAGTGGCCAGCCGGGCGTGAGGCAAGGAGTGTTCGTACACACGCAGGTGATTTGTACCTATTGATGGGTAAAGAACCGCCCGTAATATATGCGCGTGAAACTCGCCTAGAAAACCAATGTGGGACTAAACCCTGCGCCTTACTTTTTCCCGCATATTTTATAAATGACATAAATACCCCTCAATTACTGATATAAAATGATCCTTATGACGTCATAGATCGAGGGCATTTTAGTACTTACTTCATCTCTCCCTCTTTCTCTCTCTCGCAGGCGGAGAACCGGCGAAGAAATCGCAATTTCCGGAGAGCGATTAAGCTGCAAAAATCACCAAAAATTCAGCAAAAACTTAGTCAACACGATTCGTGGAGCATCGTGGCCGAAATTGGTGTAGGATTCTGGACAAACATCGCGAACTCAATGAAGAAATCATCTCTGCTTGATCGACGAACAAGCCGTCGCCAGAAAGAGGACGATCTGTCGGGAGACGAGTCGCCACCTCCTGAGAGTGTATCAGATGTGATAAAGGGCCTCCTCTCGCTGCGCTGACTTGAGGACGAAGCCCCTGAGACGACCACAAGTTGCCATTTTTCTGTTCCACCGGGTGACAGCCGCCGGAAATGATTTGACAATCCATTCCACTGATTTCTGGGCTTCGAAAGAAGTTCTAGAGATCACCCACATCGTCTTTGTCCAAAGAGAGCCTTCGAGGCCGTGGACATTACACAATTTCTTTTCTGAACACGCAGAATTCCGGCGATCGCCGCCGCAAAGTCGAAACTCTGTTTTTCCTATTTTAAACTTTATTTTCACTTAAATTAGTAATCTTTGGCACGATTTCAACATCCAAATTATTTCGTACTTGAGTTATGATTCTTCGGGCTTTTACAGAACTAAATTTGATTTATTAAGTTCACAGTAATCGCTTACGAAAGAATCGTAGGTCGGAACTCTGTTTCTGCCTGACTCGTGTTCTTCAGGCACTGACGTCACCTAACATCATTGCCTTATTTCCTTTTCGCATTTATTAAATAGATTATATTTATCATTCAGTTAGAAAATTATAAAAAAATTATATTCCTTCAGGAAAATTCTGAAATATTACACGATATTATATTACATCCTTGTGATCGACTTGAAAATTTTCCACTATTTTTGGAATCTTTTATCGATTTATAATTGATTTATTCACTCTGATAAACATTTAAAATTCCAAGAATTGGTCCTTTCTAGTTTTATAAAAATTTTAAATTTGTGTTATTTATTATACAACGATTAATTCACGTCACTCCCTCTCTCCGTCGTCTTCTCTCTCTCGCCGTTCTCTCCCTCTCGCCGTCGTCTTCTCTCCCTCTCGCCGCTCTCTCCCTCTCGCCGTCATCTCTCTCTTGTCGTGCTCTCCCTCTCTTCATCGTCTTCTCTCCCGTCACACTCTCCCTCTCTCTCCATCGAATCTCTCTCTCGTTGCGGTCTCCTTCTCTCTCCGTCGTCTCCTCTCTCATCGTGCTCTCCCTCTCTCCGCCGTCTTTTCTCTCATCGTGCTCTCCCTCTCTCTCCGTCAAATCTCTCTCTTGTCGTGGTCTCCTTCTCTCTCCATCGACTCTCTCTCTCTCTCTCTCTCTCCTCTCTCGCTATCTCTCTCTTTCTCTCACGTGTGTTCCCTCTCTCTCTTCCTCTCTCTCTCTCTCCCTCTCTCTCTCTCTCACTCCCTTCCTTGAGTCCTCTTCCCTATTAGTGACAAGGGGTTAGAAATTTCAAGGATTGGGAGCTTTGATCTCCTCTCTCTTTGCTTCTTCTCACCCCCTTTCAACCACCAAGTTCTTCTTATCTTGAAGTGACACAAGGTGGGGAGAACCAATTGGCTATAAAGGAGATTTACTTTCAAGCAATTTACATTTCAACATTTAAGTTCTTTTTATGTCTTTCTTTTTATGCTTCAATTTCTTTTATAGAATAACCACAAATATCTCTCTTGAAGTCTTCTTAAACATTTATTGAATATCCACTTATATTTTATTACAATTCAATGTTTGATTTCTCACTTCCTTGTGGATCGACTTGGACTCACCCTATATTCATTTCCTTTGAATTAAAGTCTAATATACAAATGTTATTTGATTAACCATTAATCCTAACGACAATTTTTGATTTATTAGTGACCTCTTCAACTTAATCAACAACATGGCACTTGCTACCTTGTCAAATTGAGCCACTACTATCATGAGATATGAAGATATGTTAGTTTCACATTGAAACTTTTAGGTTGAAATGTTGCCTATATAATATATGTTCTCTCTTGTGTTATGAAAGCTATCTCACAAAGGGTTGACCAGACTTAATGCCCTCACTCCCAAGGCTAACTAGGATTCAGACCCCAACTCCTAGTAGGTCAAAGAGATGTTTCTATGTGTTGCCTAAACCTTGAGATATGATCATGTGCTTAATGCACAGGGACTTAGGTTCTTGTTGTCTTGGTCCACGTAGCTATGAGTCCACTAAAACCATATTATAGTTTTTTATTAATATTTTTATTTAATTCAAAAAATAGTAGAAATTGTATTTTAATTGAGATAATTTAGTAAAATTATCAAAATTCAGTATAAACAACTAAAATCAAATAAAACAAAACTAGTAATATTTATGCATTATCTTTATTATTTTTAATTGAAATAAATTATCATTAGTACTTGATAGAATTTTATTTCTTATAATTAAATTCAATATAATAGAACTTTATTTCTTAGAACTCCAAAAAATTCAAAATTAGAATCACAATATCTAAACGTATTGATCTTTTAACTTACCAAGATTCTATTTATGACTCAAATTTTGAGACATGGTGAGAGGCCATAGACTTTGAAATGCATATACACCAACCAAGTTTGGAACTGAGTAGACATTCCCAAAGCCATAGTACCTACTGAGTGTAAGTGGATCTTTAAGACAAAAATCAATGTTGATAGATAAGTTGCCACTTTAAAAGTAAGGTTGGTAGTGAAAGGCTATCGTCAGAGGCAAGGAATTGACTATGATGAGACTTTCTCTTCTAATTCTATGATAAAGTCAATTAGAGTTCTTTTTACCATTGATGCGCACTATGACTATGAAATATGATAGCTATAAAGACAACCTCCTTGAATGGAAACCTTGAGGAAGAAGTATATATGATACAATCGAAAAGATATTCATCCAAGAAATTTCTATAGAAGGTATTCATGTTGTAAAGATCTATATATATAGATTGAAGTAAGTTTCCTAGAGTTAATACATAAGGTTTAACTAAGCGGTTAAATCTTATGACTTCAGTAAGAATGAAGATAAGCTATGTGTCTACAAGAAGACTATTGGGAGTGCAGTTATATTCTTAGTCCTTTATGGAGACAACATTCTACTCATTAAGAATGATGTAGTAATGTTGTCCTCGGTAAATGTGTGGTTGTCAAAGAACTTCTCTATGAACGATTTGGGAGAAGCATCTTACGATTGGGAATATAGATATATATATGAATATATTAACAAGGTTACTTAGATTAACCTAATCCTTGTACACATACACCATTGGCAAAAGGTTTTGTATAGAGAATTTTAAAAGAGGTCTCATACCTATTAGTAATAAGTGGTGTATAAGTTAATCACACTATGCACATCTCGTTCATTTTGTTATAAATAAAATGAAGAAAACACAAAAAGAAGGAAATGCAATGGCATGATCTAAGGGCATAAATGTGGCCATGTGATCTAGGTCTCACAAATTGTCGACACAAAGATTTGACATCTTTCAATTGGCCACATAATAAGGATACATGCTCAAATATTGCTTATCATCCAATAACCTTGATATATCGATTATTGTGGCATACATGTACCTAGCCATATTTACAATTATTAATTATCATATGAGAAATAGGCAATATCGATTATTACTATATGCAATGATGAGAACAAAAATCCAGAAAAAATTATATTAAAATTGAAAACAATACCATAAGAAATTTTAAAAAATGAAAGAGGATAAATTGGAGATAGATGAGTTCTTTTTGTGTTCTTTTAGGCTTCTAGGGTATGAGATAGTTTTCTTCCTATTTTTCCTTTTATTTGGAGTGACACAATGTATAAGAGGATTTCTTTCTTTTCATAAACAACAATTAGCTCATATCAATTTCTTTGAACTAGATGCAAGTTGAGGGATCTACCTTGAGGTTAAGGAGAACTCAATTAGCTCATATCAATTTCTTTCATTCACTTCTTTTAAAATCTGAAAATTTCCTTATTCTTTTGAGGTATGTATTGATACATTATTTATTTCACTCAAGCACATATTTATCTTTAATATTTACCATTGGAGAGTAATTTTACTTCATTTTTGATTAGTTAGTTTAAATCATTATTCTCATCAATATTTTCTCAAAAGAATATAGGTATTAGGGAACACTTCCTATTGATAGAATATTTAATGATATTATTTAATTTCTTCCTTGAGGAGATCACCCAACTCACAATTGATACTAATATTAATTTTATTTTTGGTGAACATAGTTCTCTAAATTTTTAATATTGATTGAATATCTTAATGATGACTCAATATTTATGAAGTAATGACTGATATCTTTTTCTATGTTATTTTTTTTTTGTATGCTATCATGATTTATTAAAAATATATTTCAATTATCCTTTCATGTCTGATTTTACTTCTTATGTGTAGATGATTATGTTAAGACAATTTTTTTATGTAATTTTTGAGTTTTTAATGTTAGGATTTTCACCAAGAAGATGAGTAACACATGCTGTACTATCACATACCTTAGAAAAGATAATATTATGTTGATATCTCTTTTCTTTTATCAAAAGGACATAACTTGATCGGTATTTGTCATTGGATTTAAATGCTTAAAACTTAAGTAAAAATTAGTAAATTAGTGAGTTTCATGTTGAACATGGAGAAGAATAATCTATCATGAGAAATTAATTTTCAACTTATTTTTAAAGTGATTTTTTGATTTTTTATATTTTTATATGTAAATAATAGGAATTAATATTTTTTGGGTTTTCAATTAAGTAGAAGAGAAAGGGGAGATAAATATGAGATTTTGAAGGGATTAGAGAGAAAATTTTTGAGGGGATAAATATGTGATTTCAAAAAGACTTTTGGAGAAACTTTTGGGCAACAACTGTGACATTTTGAAGAGATTTTAGACAAATTTTAGGTGGAAGATCGAAAGAAAAAGAGAAAATAGATGATAATTAGAAGATGAAAGATCTAAAGGCTAAGCAAAATACCAAGATGGGGGTGAATTGATATTTTAAAAATCTCAGATTTTCTTTCTAGATGCTAGATGTGTCAACACACATATGAACATACCTCTATGTGATTATGTATGTGCAAGATGGCTTTTTCTCTCTTTCAATAGGATCTCACTATGAGGCAAGAGCTTTTATACTAATTCACCCCTCACTTGGCTACTTCTAGTCTCAAAAGATCCTTTTTACTGATATTCTAATATTTCATTTTGAAATACACTGAATTTAATAAGATCAGCAACCCCAATACCTCAAGTTTAACCTCCATAGAGATTTAGCTCTTTTTGAGCCAAACAAGACTTAGAGCACCTCATGCCTTTGCCCAAAATCACTCTTCACTCACTATCCAATTACCTTAGGGCCTGTTGGAGAGCCTCCTTAAAAGATTCAAGCTTTATCTTGATCACCATTTATTAATGAAGAAGGATGATGTAGTATGCTCACAATTAAAGCTGGGTAGTGATGATTATTGATCGTGAGAAGGATAACTCATTCTATACCGAAGTGGAATTAGTATTGTTGATCTCCCCATCTTCCTTTACTTGTAGGGCATCATCTCCAATAGATATTGCTATTTTGCTCGAGAGACAAAATCAGAAGGTTAGTTCAAATACTTATCGTTTCTCAGAATGCATGACAACGACCTCTCACCATTGCGAATTCACTATCTTTCTATTCTCTCATCTATTAGATTTGAAATTCAAATTGAAGATTTTCTCTTATAGACAAACAACTTTTCTATTTACTTCATCTTCAGATTTCAATGTTAAGCAGGTTGTTTTCTCCACATAAGCAACTAACATGTAATCATCCATCTTTTCAGCTCGAGACTCACAAGAGCTCATTTGATATTTTGAAATATTTTCTTCTTCTTTTAATGATGTATGATACTAAAAAATAATAAATTTAATTAAATGGTTAATAATAATCATAGATAAATGAATTAAAAATATAACCATCATTTACCTATCAAAATATTTATTTTTTAATAAATATTTATCCATATGTGACGCTTCACCTATTTGTCATTTCACTTAATCTCAACGTTAGTCATAATGTCACAAAATAAATAATAGATTTATTTATATGAAATTTATGAAATATTTATCATAAACTTGAGAATAATATTAATCATTAATTATATATTTTTTCATATATTTATAATATCAAAATCCATGCCTAATGGCATCTATAATCTCTTTATTTTTATACTCACTAAACCATCTTGAGAAAATATCAGCATAATTATGTGTACATATAATATAACAATAGTTTCACGTACATAATAAATGAAGCTTTAACAATAAGAACAATCAATCATTGTGTATCAACGCATGTGTCATAGAGGTTCAAGCAAGAAAAATATAATTGCATAAAATACATCTTTGCTCCCTCTTAGCAAGTGCTCCCCCTAAGTTTGTGCACTCAAGGTTTTTCAAGTTTTCAAACGTTCTCAATCTTTATCCTCCTTTTTGTAAGATCAAAATATCAAATCACAAGTAGTGGGGAGAAATACCAAAAAACATAATCTTTTTCTCAATCAGAAAATAATGAAAAACACGAGCAAATATTTGAAATATTGTCATCAAAGTCCCAAAGTTGTTCTTCCATTATGTCAAGGCATTGCTCCACTTGTTCTACATTTTTGTTAAATTTCTCAACAATGGGAAAAATGTCAATAAATGTGAGAGCACAAGATGATGCATAAGAGGAAGATGGACGATAAAGCTATTGACCATCATTACAAAAATAATTCATTCGATGAAGAGTGGATTTGTCAATGATATCATGAGGAATGCTACAAATTGATTCTTCTATATAAAGATCTACATTGTAATACTTGAAGACACATGTGATGACATAGTCGAGTGGAAGAATGAGGTCATATTTCAGGGCTATTTTTATCTATTCTAAGAACAGATCACTGAAATAAAATGAAATCTCATAAATAATACAATATAAAATATAAATAGGTTTCTTGGACAACCTATGATGTCCACCACTTCTATGCCATAAAAAGTGACTAGTAAGAAAATGAATGATTCTATGAGACAATGATAGATGAAATACTTTTGTGATGTTGATAGATGCATTCTCCCTCCAATCAATTGGGTCAAAAAATCAATAATTATTTGTTTGCTTACGGTCAAGGGAGGTACAATGGGAATATCAAAGATTGCATTTAACATTTCAAGAGTTTAATCAATAAATACTCCCTTGACATAAGTTGACAAGTCAATAAAAGTGAAAGAATCATTGTTACAAAATATTCTATTAAAATTAAGATAATTTTCAATTGACTTAGAAACTAGATGAGAAATTTTAAGGGCATCAAGATACTTCTTCATATGAATTTGCTGTTATTCAAAGAATTTTAGATCAAAAAATTTGCAACATAAAACTTTACGGTCTTTGAATTTTTTTAAAAATTTCTTCATGAGCTATTGTAAGAAATTATAAAGAGTGGTACTAAGGAGATGCATCGAAAGTATGGTGAGGTGTAGTAGTTTTTTGAGATCTTTAAAACTTCATTTCTTGAGTTCCTACTAGGTGATATCTTCTACATGTTTAGATTTACACACAATATAAGGCTTTATTGGTAAAGATTTCATCTTTTTTGTGGGCTAGGATGGTTTAGAAGGTTCTAGACTTAGAGCACATGGATCAAAGATATTGTTTACTAATGCTAGATCATCGAAAATGGGCAAAATAGAAGATTCTATAAACTTGAATTCAAAAGAAATGAGAATCAAGGTGTTGACGACCATAGATATTGTTTCAACGACTACTACAATTTGGTCATCAATCATCAATGATGGAGGAATGAGTGAAATAAGTTTCACAAGAGAATCAGATAGAGGAGTCAAAAAAGAGGTAAATAATTTTTCGACCATAGGAGAAGGTGGGGGAGTCATTTTAGGAGATGAATCAATAATTATGTTATTCCTTTTATCTTTCTTGGGGATTCTTAAACCTCTACAAGCTCTTGAAGAAAGAACAAGAAGAGTAGTGCATCGAGTATCAATCATGGTAAATCTAGGGTTTCAAAAGGATTCATTGGAATGAGATGTGAATGTGATGTAATGCACAAGATAATATCTTGTGTTAAATCACAAGTCAACCCAATGTGATGTAAGCTGAGACTTGGAGTCTTACAAGCTTTGACAAAACAGAGGTATATGGACGGTAAAAACTAAATCAAAAAGGTAAAGTTTTCAAATAGTAAAACGTGGCCTTTTGATGAGAGAAGAGTGACATAAAGATAATATAAGATCTTTTAAGATATATGTTAACATAGTATTTATTGTTCATATCCTTAATAAAAAAATATTTTGAGATCACTTAAAATTCATGTCACG
Organism: Spirodela polyrhiza; assembly: GCA_024713555.1. Lineage (NCBI taxonomy): Eukaryota > Viridiplantae > Streptophyta > Magnoliopsida > Alismatales > Araceae > Spirodela > Spirodela polyrhiza. Next base: position 4,302,260 of record CM046529.1, on the reverse strand, counting down.
AAGAGTGTGTCAATACAAATATCTACACATATGAGGTTCATATCAGACGTCGAATGATAATTAAAATATTATGTCAATAAATCTCAAAAATATCATCAATAAAGTAGAACTTAGACAAAGATATTAGTCAATTTACACATTCTAGGTTCACAAATAATCAGATTAAATCTATCTTTAGAAAGGGGTTTTGTGAAGATATCAGCTAAGTATTTTTATGTATCAATAAAGCATGGTTTTATATCCCTTTGTTCTATGTGATCACAAATAAAATGATGTTTGATTTCTATGTATTTGGTTCGAGAGTATATGATATGATTTTTTGGCCAGGTTGATAGCACTTGTGTTATCACAATATATGGGTATCTTTTCTAGTTTAAGTCTATATTGAAACCAAATTATTTGTCTACAACAATTTTCAGTAGACACATACTCAGCCTCTACAGTGGATAATGCAATAAAATTTTATTTCTTAGAGCTCCAAGAAATTATACAATCATTTAGAAATAAGCATGATATGTTGATACTTTTTTTATCTATTCAATATCCTAGAAAATAAAATCAAAATATATTAGAACATTTGTGTTTTAATTATGTGGATATCATATCCCTAGAGTTGTTGTGTCAATCAGGTATCTAAGTATTCTTTTGACATCCATGAGATGTGACTCTTTAGGATTACTTTGAAACCTTGCACAAAGACAGACACTAATAAAATGTTAGGTCCATTTGTTGTCAAATATAATAATTTTTCAATCATTCCTCTATATAGTTTTATATTAATTTTTTTCCTTTTTTATTGGTGTCTAATTTGACATTTGTTCTCATGAGTTATTTTGGATTTCAAGTCAATCATGTTGAATTTTTCAACTACTTCATGTACTTTTCTTGGGATATAAAAATTCTATTCTCTAATTGTTTGATTTGTACCAAGAAAGAAATTTAATTCTAACCATCATGCTCATTTCAAATTCAATTTGTATCAAAGATGAAATTCATTACATAGAGATTCATTGCTTACACCAAAGATAATATCATCAACATATATTTGAATAATCAGCACATGTATATCAAACTTTTTAATGAATAAAGTTGTATCTATGTTTCCTATTTAAAAATTATTTTCTAAAAGAAATAAACTCAATTTTTCATACCATCAGACCATATAAAGTTTTCTTTAATCGAAAAACATGATAAAAAAACTCAGAATTTTCAAAACCAGAGGGTTGTTCAACATAAACTTCTTTTTTAATAAGGCCATTCAAGAAAGTACTTTTGACATCCATATGATATAATTTAAAATGATTAGCATATGCAAAAGATAATAAAATTCTAATAACATCAAGTCTAGTAATAGGAGCATAAGTTTCTTCATAATCAATTCCTTATTCTTAAACATAGTTTTTAGCAACTAATCTTACTTTGATCCTAATTACTTCTCTTAATTCATTTAATTTGTTTCTAAATAGTCATTTTGTTCTTATAACATTTTGATGTTCACATCAAGGAACCAAATATCAGATATTATTTTTATCAAATTGTTCAAGTTCTTCTTGTATAGTAATAATCCAATATAAATCTATCAAATCATCATCAATATTTTTTGGTTCAATTTGAGAATTAGATGACATGTGAGTTTGTTCTCTTAATGTAGATTTAGTTTTCACTCTTTCATTCAACTCTCCTAAAACATTTTCTTTTAGATGTCTTAACATATTTTTAGGCTCTAGGTAAATTTTCATGTTCAAGATTTGACTCTAAATGAGGTAATTCTTCTTCTTTATCTTATGTCTATTTATTGTTGTCATAACCTATGTCAACACAGTCAGTTTCTAAATGCACAATTTTCTAAACTTTTAGTTGTTCTATGAATTTTATATGGATAGATTCTTTAACAACTAATGTTCTTTTATTATATATTCTATATGCTTTAAAATTTTCAGAAGATCCTAGAAAAATCCTTCATCACTTCATTGATCAAATTTTTCTAACTCATCTTTACCATTTTTCAAAATAAAACATTTGTAGCCAAATGATTTAAAATAACTTGTGTTATATTTTTTATTCCTCAACAGTTCATAAGAAGTTTTTTAATTTTGATTTGATTAATGCTCTATTAATAACACAACATTCATTACTTACACCTTTAGCCCAAAAAATATTTTGGAAGATCATTATCAGCCAACATAGTTCTAAATGAATTAAGTAATGTCTTATTTTTCCTTTCGATGACACCATTATGTTGAGCTGTTCTAGGTGTTAAGAAATTATAAGATATTCTTAATTTATCACAAAAATTAGAAGAAAAAGGATTCTGAAATTCATCTCCATGATCACTTCAAATTTTCCTAATATTCATGCCTAGATCATTTTGTATTTTCTTTGCAAATTTAGTCAAGGAATCATATGTTTCATTTTTCTTGACTAAAAAGAATATCTAATAAAATCGTGTATAATCATTGACAATAAATAAGCCATAATATTTTCTAGCTAGACTAGCAGTTTTACTTGGACCAAATAAATTTAAATGGATCAAGTCCAAGGGTTGTGATAATGAGATATATTCTTTTCTTTTGAAGGGTTCTTTTTTTTGTTTTCCTTTGATGCGACTCTCACATGTAAAGTTTTTGATGTCTAATAGTTTCGAAATTCCTCTAAGTAGTCCTAGTTTTGATAGTTTATGAATCATTTTATTATTAATGTGACCGAATTTTCTATCCCAAAGATTAATCTATTCTTCATCTTTTTCAACAACAAGACCAATATTACATTTAACTAAATTTTCAAAATCTATAACATTAAAATCTCTGACTCTATTATTAGCAAGTAAAATTTCATTGGTTTTATCATAGATGATTAAATATCTATTCTTTTTAAACCAAACATTTATGTCATCGTCACATATTTGACTAATGCTAATTAGATTATACTTTAAATCATCAACAAGTCAAATATTCTTAATTAAAGACTAGTTATTTAAAGAAATATTTTCATACCCTTATATACTTTTTCTTTTTATCATCTCCAAATGTTACTTCTTCTCTATCTATTGGATTGAATGTGGAAAGACATTTTTTATCTTCAGTCAAATGTCTTGAACACCTCTGTCCAAATATAATCTGAAGTGGTTCACTAGAGATCTCCTTGAAAACATGATTTAGTCGCCCCACTACCTGTTGCCCTTGAGCATAGTGGAGGACCTGACAACGTGGTATTCCTCATCCTGGAGATCTTCCTCCTCTAATTCATCCTAGTAATCAAATTGGTGACGACTGAGGACCTCCTCCGATGCCTTCTAGCCGTCAGCCAGCACCGACAGCGGCACAAATGATTGGACTCTTCGGAGCGAATCAGGAGGGTTGGACTCTTCGGCACAAACGATTGCACGAGAGTCTCTGGGTGAGTGATAACGATGACTCACCGTCATCTTAATCCCTCAGCTCCATCCCTCTGTCTTCCGTGCTGGTAATAAGCATTGTAAATATGACCGATCGACAAATGGAAAAGCAGCAGGCATAGTCATCATTCCTCTGTGTTACGTCTCTAGGCCAGGCATCCGCTTATTCCCTTGGGTCCCAGTGCCAGGTCATTTTGCAGCCATCCGCAGCTTTGGCAAAACGAGCGAGCGAGAGAGAGCGAGAGAGAGAGAGAGAGAGAGAGAGAGAGAGAGAGACGAATAGGAGGAACCAAACTGGATTGTTGAATGGAGGATCAGAACTCCGAATGACTGTTAGAACCGGACCTTAGTCAACTTCTATGTGCCTCTGAAGGACACATCTCGTTGTGGATGAAATCCAGCCCTGATGATGTGTGTAAAGCATCCGAGTCCGAATGGTTTCAACCGGTTCATGCCACAAAGTTTCATGCTGTTCTCAAGTAAATCTTTTCCAAAACCTTTTGCGGTGGATTCAAAATAGTTCTAAAAACTGTCCTCATCCATTTGACCGGCAGTTCGAAGAGTCCGCCTCATAAACTAGGCCATGTGTTCAAAATGCATGAACGCCAGGAATTGCAGGAGGTGAACGGACGGGGAAAATCACAAGTGCTCCTTCTGGTCGGTCTTCAGGAAAAAATAGGCTTACTGAATATGCAACAGTCACTTCTGAAGAAGACCAAGTCGGAAGAGAACACATCTCGACAGAGTAACAGTCCATTTTAAGGACATTTCGGAATTAAATAACCATAAGCGAAGTGAAGAGATATTCAAGAAAAAGCAATTGGCGTGCTCGCAACCTTTGACCAGTGCCGTCTCCTGAAGGATGATCTTCTCCGAGCAAATCACACCGCATCCGTCCCGGCCGACTATTCCAGAGAAAACCGATGAATCTCCTCCTCCTTCCCGATCACGCTGACTGCCTGAGAATGAGGATGGAATCAATACCCCTGGAATTACGAAACCCAAGGAAATCTCTCAGGTCAAGATATCTCCAGCTCTTAGGAAAGAAGAAGAAAAACCGAAAGACTCCTGGCTCTCGACCCGCCGCCAACATCATCACCGGCGACTCATCTCCTCAGCAGAGTGTAATACAGGATTCTCCACAGATGCGAGCGCCGATGTAGAGCTGGCCGCGCTACTTGACGCACATCCCTCAGCTGAAATCGTGCTGCGTTGTGGGAAGGAGGACGAGGCAGGAGGGAAAATGGAGCCCCCGGCGAGGTCGCCCGTCACCAACGATTTCCAGAAACAGCTTCGAGATGGGACCGATCATTAGAGGGAAGATCAGATGCTGTAAGAGCTTTTATAGGCGGTTGGGGCAGCAGGGAGACGCCTGAATGTTCCCCAAAATTGATGTATTTTATCTGCTCCTATAATTTATTGAGTAATCACAGCCCCCGCCCATTCTGATCACTCTTCCCCGCTTCGAGGTCCATATTGGAAGGGTAGGTCCTCGAGGAAATCAGGTCGGCTGACTCACAAAACCAATGTTAACCCTTTGGGATAATATCCAGCCACATCAGAGTAAGGTCTAAACCATGAAGTTCTAAACATTAAAGTAATAAAAATATGTTGGGAATGAATATAAAGTTAATTAAAATGTAGAATAATGTAGTGTAACCCCCAGGAAATATTCTAACGTGCATAGGGTGCATAAAAATTTATGCATAGCAAGAATCATGTCTGATTACTTCTAGAATAATGCCTTGCGTTAAGGTCCGTGGAGGCTCCTGATCATTATATGTACAATCAACTAACCAATGACTTCCCTTTCATAGTGGATTTATTCTTGAATACAGCCTGAGTTTCACAACAAAAAATCCCAACATGTTGTAAACGTTTTGAATTATATTATAGGAAAAGCATTTACTCGTCTGATTATTTTATCGGTTCTTCCATTGACTCACTGTCATTATTTTCTCCTGGCAATTAAGGGCTTTATACATGAGGAGCGAGAGCTTGTCCTGTGATAATTCCATAACTTTTAAATGGCCCTTACATTCCACACATATTTATATTGGCAAAGAACTTTTTATGCTAGTCAACTTTGGACAACATAAGTACCAAAATGAGAATTAAATATATAATATAAGAATCATACAAATAAATAAAAAATTATAAAATTGGGATTAATTGCAGCTAATGGTGGCCCTTAAGCTGATATTGAGGTAATTATCTTTATAAATTATTTTGAAAGTAATTTTATTTCTTAAGGATTATTGACTTAAGAAGAATCTTGTTTATGACAGATGAAGGAAAAATATACAAATGATATGAATTGAGTAAAGAACCTTTGGGGAAAGAGGCTCTGAAAAATTCACTTATATAATCTTTGAAGAATATGAAAGAATCTTGTTATGGATCAAACCAAATGATCAATTTTAAGTAAGAGGGTAGTGATGATTGTTTAATGAGAAGAGGTAATTTGAAATAGCTTAAGAGGGGAATCAAGAAGAGTCAATGTACTTGGAGTGAGAGATACTAACAAAGGAGTAAAAGAAATCCATTTGATTTTTCTTTTATAAGAGAAGGTCAGGAAATTTATTTTTAGAGATGAATCAATGAGAACTTCTTTTCCTTGGCCTTTCTTGGAGATTTTTGGTTGACTATAAAATTTTGAAAGAGGAATGGAAAGGGAGGAATGACAATTGTCAACCAATGTCATTCTATGGTTTTGAAAGGAGGAGAGAGACTAGAAAGATATGTAAATATAGTGCAATACTCGAAAGAAAATACCTTGTGTTGACTTAGGAGATGTTCCACAAAAATACAAATAATGTGCTTGAAATCTATGATTGAAGGACTTGCGAGCAACAATGAGACAAGGGTTTTCAAAGTGAGTCTAAAAGGAGAGTGAAAGGAAGGGTGTCTAATGTGTCTAGATAAGTGGAGTTGTGATAGTATCTTATTATTTAGACACAAATATGACATAAAATAATAAAATATTAAATGAATTTAGGGAAAATAAGTTATAATTGTCAAAGAAAAAAAAATTAAAATATTTTTTTACTTTTTGGTGGATATTAGTTCATTTTTAGGATATATTTCAGATAAAATTTATTGTGCCTTTTAAATAAAAAATATATAAAAGTGTTAATGGGCATAGCCCTTTGATTTTTGTATGTTTGTCTCGCTTGATCTACAGGCCCGAAATGCACCACATCGCATATATTCTAATGACATATCAATGATGGTACAATACTTGCAACATGGTTAAATTGTTTCAGATTTTTCAAAATATGCCATGTACCCCCATGCATGAAAAAAAAGGATTTGATTGTGTATTGTGCTTCAATTGGACATCATACAAAGTGACACTTTCTCGATGCATAAGTTTCTAATCTAACAACATATGACAGATCAATTGGACATATATGCAAAGTTAAGCACCAAAAATGTTGTTGTAAAGGATCAAGTTCAGAAAAATGTCACCTCAACCTCACTTTTAATTTCCTACTTCATCTTACACTCCTTTTCATACACTTTTTTTTCTTTTTGAAAGAAGAAAATAATACACAAAAATAGATGTTACAAAATTCTATAGAACTAAAGAAAATGAGTTAAATAGAACCATGAGTTGCCTCCCATGCAACACTAAATTTAATGTCTCAAGTTGGACACATTAATCTCACTCTTAAATTTTTTTTAATAATAAAATCTCTTTTTCTGTAGGGTATTCATGTTCTATGTAATGTTTAAGCCTTTGTCTATTTATCTTAAAGTTATGATCATTATTAGGATCTCTAATCATTACAGTCCCATGATCACATATTTCTTTCACCACATAAGGTCTTATCCATTCTGATTTCAATTTTTTCAGAAATAGTTTTAATCTAGAATCATATAATTGCACTTTTTGTCTAGCATCAAAAAAAATTTTGTTAATGTACCTATTATGAAATATTTTAATTTTTTATTTATATATTCTATGATTTCTGTAAGCTTCATTCCTCAACTCCTCTAATTCATGTAGTTGAAAATTTTTATGCTTACCAATTGATTTTTCATCTATAAATAAATTTTTAATAGCCCATAATGCTTTATGTTCTATTTCCACATGAAGATGACATGGTTTTCTAAAAATGAGACGAAATAGAGACATACCTATTGATAAGTCTTCATTATCATAAGTTAATAATTTAGTAAGATGATGTTTTTAGTCTTAACTCATGATAAATAGATATATTTTTGTGTTAAATTGTGAAAAGTGATTTTAATTGATTAATATGAATTTTTGTTTAATTACATGATTTTATAATCTTATTTTGTTGAGAGAAATAAAAAAAAAGATTCAAGGAAAAAGTAAAAAAATCCATCGGCTAGGCAGGCCCACTAGTGGGTTAGAGTCCCAGTCGAGTGGAGCCACTAAGCAGCTAAGGATTGCGAGCCCAAGGCTCAAGTGGCTAAGGACCAGACCGTGAACTCGAGGCTCAAGCAGCTGGTGACGCAGACTGCGAGCTAGGCACTCAAGCGGCTGACGTGTGCGTCACTCCCCTTCCACGTCATTGGTGGCTAGCCAGGCGTGGGGCAAAGAGTGGTCGTACACATGCGGGTGATTTGTACCTATTGATGGTAAAGAAGCCGCGAAGTTATATTTGTATAAAAATCAACCAGAAAACCGATGTGGGATTAAACCCAGCGCTTTAACTTTTTCCCGCATATTTTATAAATGCCAACATCGCCCCTCATTGACCATTAGAAAATTATCCTTATGATGTCATACATTAAAGGCATTTTAGTACTTATTTCATCTCTCCCTCTTTCTCTCTCTCGCAAGCGGACAACCGGTGAAGAAATCACAATTTTTGGCAAGTGATTAAGCTACAAAAATCACCAAAAATTCAGTAAAAACTTAGTCAACATGATTCGTAGATCATCGTGGCTGAAATTGGTGTAGGATTATAGACAAAACATCACGAACTCAATGAAAAAAAACATCTCCACTTGATCGACGAACAAGCCATCGCCGAGAAGAGGACGATCTACTGGGAGACAAGTCGCCACCTCCTGAGAGCGTACTAGATGTGATAACGGGCATCTTTTTACTGCGCTGACTTGAGGACGAAGCCCCTGAGATGTGCCCCACCTCCATCCAGCACACCTCCGTCGAGTGATAGTCGCCGGAGGGCAGCAAGTCGCCATATTTTCATTCTGTCGAGTGACAGCCACCAAAAATGATTTGGTGACCTATTCCATCGATTTTTGGGCTTCAAAAGAAGTTCTAGAGATCACCCACATCATCTTTGTCTAAGGAGAGCCTTTGAGGCCGTGGACATTGTATGATTTCTTTTCTGAACATAGAATTCCGGTGATCACCACTGCGAAGTTGAAATTCTATTTTTTCTATTTTAAACTTTATTTTCATCTAAATTAGTGATCTTTGACACAATTTCAACATTCAATATATTTAGTACTTGAGTTATGATTCTTCAGGCTTTTACAGAACTAAATTTGATTAATTAATTTGACGGTAATCACTTACGAAAGAATTATAGGTCGAAACTCTATTTCCGCCCAATTCGTGTTCTTCAAGTGCTGACGTCACTTGATGTCATAACCCTATTTCCTTTTTGCATTTATTTAATATATTATATTTATCATTTAGTTAAAAAATCCTAATAAAATCATATTATTTGAAAAAAAATTTGAAATATTACTTGATATTATATTACAACCCTGTGATTGACTTAGAAATTTCCCACTATTTTTGGAATTTTTTATCAATTTATAATTTATTTATTTACTCTGATAAATATTTAAAATTCTAAGGATTAGTCTTTTCTAGTTTTATAAATTTTAAATTTGCATGATTTATTACATAACGATTAATTCACGTCACCTATGGGATTTTTATAAATTGTTTTCTATGCTCATAATATATCTTGTAATTTAATAGGCCAATCTTTCCTATATAGTCTAACTATTTTTCTCAAATTCTCTAAATTTCTCTATTTGCTACTTCATCTTGCCCATTTGTTTGGAGATGATATAGAGTCGCTACTCTATAGTGTAGTCTATTCTTTTTCAATAGTTTCTTGAAATGTCTATTTTTAAAATCTATTCCTCCATTACTAATAATCACTCTAAGACATCCAAATCTTGAAAAAATATTTTCTTACATAAATTTCATTATAATTTTATAATCATTAGTTCTAATAAGAACAGCTTCTACCCATTTAGACACATAATCAATAACAAACAAAATATATTCATATTTTTCAACTGATCAAAACTGACCTATGAAATCTATGCCCCATATATCAAAAATTTTAACTACTAACATGTTACTCATGAGCATTTCACATCTTTTATTTAAGTTACCTAAATATTTGTATGAAATGCATGTTTTATTGAATTCTATAGAATCTTTACCTATTGTAGACCAATAAAAACCACATTGAAAAATTTTCACAACTATTTTTCTTCCAAAAAAATGTCCTCTACAGTAAGATAAATGACACATATTAAGAATACTATGATATTCTTCTTTAGGAACATATCTCCTAAGAATTTGATCATTATCCAAGTAATATAAATTAGGTTTATGCCAAAAATAATTTCTAATCTTAGCAAAGAAATAATTTTTTCTATTCTTATCCTATTATTTTAGAATTTTTCTAAAAACTAGAAAATTAATAATATGTGCATACCATGGTGATGGTTGATGTTGAGCTCCCATCAATTGTTCATCAAGAAGTACATATTGTAAAGGTATTGTATTTGTTCTTATATCAGTCAATTTAAAAAGATGGTCAGCAACAACATTTTCAAAACCTTTTTTATCTTTTATTTCTAAATCAAATTCTTGAAAAAATAATATCAATATTAACAAATGTGGCTTTGCATCTTTCTTATTTAGTAAATATTTTAATACTGTATGATCAATATAAATAATAATTTTAACTCATAAAATATATAATCTAAATCTTCCTAATGAAAATACTATAATTAACAATTCTTTTTCAATTGTGGTATAATTTAATTGAGCACCATAAATAATTTTTTTAATATATGAGATTACTATGGGTTTTGACTCTTTTTTTTTGTCCTAATATAGCTCCTACTACATAGTTCGATGCATCACACATTATTTCAAAAGGGAGAGACCAATTAGGAGCCTGTAAAGTAGATGCCTCAGTAAGTAATCTTTTTACTTCAAAAAAAGACTCAAAACATTTCTCATCAAAATTAAAAGGCACATCTTTAGATAATAACATGGTGAGAGGTTTAGAAATTTTTGAAAACTCTTAAATAAATTTTCTGTAATAACATACATGTCCCAAGAAAGATCTAATTTATTTTACTGAATTTGAGGTTTCATTTTAGATTTAATATCACCAAAAATAAAAAAATTGTCCATAAAAATTTCTATACATTTTCTAGTTATATCAGAAAAAATATACAACATACATCTTTGAAATGTGGTTAGAGCATTACATAATCCAAAAGACATGTGTTTAAAAGTAAAAGTACAAAATGGACAAGTAAAAGTCATTTTTTCTTGATCCAAAAGATTTATATAAATTTGATTATAACTAGAATATCTATCTAAAAAAAAAATCTTTTTCCAACTAATTTTTCAAAGATTTGATTAGTAAATAGTAGGGAAAAATGATCTTTTCTAGTAACTGAATTTAATTTTCTGTAATCAATACAAACTTTTCAACCGGTGGTTAGTCTTGTTTGTATTTCATCCCCATTTTCATTTTATATAACAGTGATCCTTGATTTCTTTGGCACCACTTATGTAAGACTAACCCATTTACTATCTAAAATAGGATAAATAATATCAACAATCAACCACTTTAAAATTTCCTTTTTCACCACTTATAACATATTACGATTTAATCTTTGTTATGATTCTCTGCTAGCTCTACCTCCTCCCTCTAAATATATATTATGCATGTAGACATTCACATAAATGCCCTTAAGATCATTTATTTTTTAGCCAATAATTTCTTATTTTTTTGAAGTACTTTTAATAATTCTTCATCCTACTCATTACTCAAATCAGCTACAATAATAACAAGGAATGAGTTATTTTCTTCCAAAAATACATATTTTAAATTAGAGGGAAGAGATTTTAACTCTAAATTCATGTGATCTTCTTCTTTCTTCTCTCTCAAATTTATATTCTTAATTCCCTTTTATTCTTCTAACATGCATTCATCAATACTATATGGATCATCAAAATCATCTAAAAGATCTATGGTATGACAATCATAAACTTAAGATTTCTTAAGCTCATCTGATATCTAAAAGATTTTAATTTCTACTGATTGATCTCCACATAAAATTTTTACAATACTAGTGAAAAAATCAATATTCATTTTTGTTGTATGCAAGAATAGTCTCCCTAAGATGATTGAGGCATCATAAAATTGTCCATTAAAATCTATTTCAAGCACTACAAAATCAACTAAAAATTTACACCCTTTCACTATTACTATCACACTTTCCAAAATATCTTTAAGATTTTCAATAGATCTATCAACAAATTGTAATGTGATAGTAGATGATTTAAGATCAGAAATATTAAATTTATCACAAATACTTACAAGTAATAAATTAATACTAGTACCAGTGTCAAGTAATACATTCTAAAAAATAAATCCACCAATATCACATGAAATTAAGAGAGTGCCAATATCTTTTAATTTATATAACACTTTATTTTTTAATAAAGCACTAGCATGCATATATAATTTTCCTACTCTATGTGCCTTTTTTGGTGTACACATTTCTTTTAAAACTCTAGTATCTTTAGGAATATGTTCAATGATAATAAGTAAAGGAAGATTGATTTACACATCTTGTAAAATTTTCTTTATTTCTTCATTATGTTCATTTTTCTTTCTTTGTCTAAGTTTTAGAGCTTTAGAAAATAGAATGATCATCTTTTCTTTCAAAATTTCTTTGATAGAATCTTGAAAATCTTCCTCTGCTCCTTGATTTTATTTTGAGTTGTCCACATTCTCTTCTTCTACTACTATTTTGGGATAAGGATTAGGTAAAATCTTCTCACTCCTTAATACATTTACTGTCCTAACATTATTATCTCTTGGGTTTTTTCCTAGATTTATGCCACTAAACTCCCCTTGTTGAAATCCTATAGTTGGACATTTTCTTAGATTTTCTATGGGTTGACTAGGTAAATGTCCCTCTTCTCTCCTATTCCTAAGAACCTTTATAATTTATTTCTGTTGTAAGGTCATTTGATTCATAATTTTCTGCATCATTTAACTCATTTGTTACATTATTTCTCTGGCACCAGGTTGGGTATGAGAGGGTTGAATTTTCTAAAATTTGTTTTCCTATTTTGGATGAAATTTAGAATTTAAATTAAGCCTAAGTGCTTATATATTTTTAATATTATTTGGGTCTCTCTATAAAAAGTTTTTCCTTTCATTATGATTATAAGAATTAGGAAAAGGCTCCCTATTTTTATTAAAATTGTGGCTACTTACACTTGTTCTTACATAAGCTGAAATGATTGGTCTAAATTATAACATTGAAATTCGAAATGATTATTTTCACCAAACATAGGATATGAATTATTTGAATTAAATTGAGGATTATGAAGCTTTCTAAAATTGTTAATAAATAAATCAAGCTTCTCTAATTTTTTTGATCTGATTAACCTCATTTCTTAAATTTAAATCATCTTGATGATGGAATTCATACATTCATCTCCTCTTATCTTTGTCATATAACTCAAAAGAGGCTTAGTCTCTCGAATTTTCACTTAAATTCTCATAAAGGTTGTAAATCTTATCATGGGTCTTCTCCATAAATACTCCTCCACATATAGAATCAACCATATTTCTATGTTGTTCAAATAATCCATTATAAAAAAATTATATTGATTGTTAATATTCAATTCAACAATATTAGATGCAAAAATTAAGTATTGCACAATTGAATTAAATAAAAATAACCAAGATTATCATAAATAATAAAATTAAAATAATATATGTATATATATATTATTAAGTAAATTCCAACAAAGAATTCCTACATTCTATGGCCCAAGAGAGAAAGAAAGGATAAGGAGGTGGGGATAGATGATGTTACTCGTACCCAGGCTTTCCCTTCAATCTCGACCACCGATTTCCAATTCGATCATGAGACAACATCAGATATCATCATCATTTGTGTGGCTGACTTTCTGGCCAAATAGCACGACGTCAAGCTTGTCCTGTAGACTTGACCCCCAGGTCAAACATTCTATCTCTGGTAAAGTCCAAGGATGGGAGGAGGAGAATCGATTACAAGTGGTTCTTCACCTTTGTGGGAGATATAACTCGACTCCTCAGCCGTGGGGGCTTGCACTACAATGTCATTGAGAATGTGCCAATTGGTAAGATTCTAGGGATTTACTATTTCTGCGCCCCTCTTCCGCTCCAGCAGATAATTGTTGAAATGCTCTCAATTACAGCCCCTTTTGTTTTTTTATAAGCATAAGTTGGCGATTATGTTTACTCATTGCCTAATTATGAGCATTAATCTGTCTTAATGATTGAAACGTTTATACAATTTCCATTATTTTGCAAAACCCAAGTGAAATTTGCTTAGATTAAGAGGAAATATGCCGAAATTAGGCTGGAAACGGGAATTGTTACCACCATCCAATATGAGAAAAAAAATGGGTTCATAAAGGGGGAAGAGACAGGCTAGTGACACCACCACTTCTACTCGAAAAAATGTTGTTCTAATTTTTATTATTATCCTCCTAGAGGTTCTCATGGTGTGTCGAAATGGCCCTGCAGGAGGCTGAAGCCCGGCAGCGGAGGGGTCGACGCGGCATTGTTCAGCGTAGCCGGTGGAGCCCTCGAAGTGGCGACCAAGGAACAGGCAGAAACCCTAAGCCCTGGCTCCTCTGTTGCAGTTGCTCTTCCTTCCAGCTCCCCTCTTCCATGTTCTCAGCTCGAACATGAACCCACAGAGGGCGAATTGTCTCGGACGCGACTAGGAGGGCTGCAGGGTTCTCTGTGCCGCCTACTCTTCTCTCCTCTGTAACTTCATCTCTAGGAACCAAGAAGTGAAGAGGAACCAGGGGAAGCGAAGAAGAAAGCTAGGAGGGCTGCAGGGTTCTCTGTGCCGCCTACTCTTCTCTCCTCTGTAACTTCATCTCTAGGAACCAAGAAGTGAAGAGGAACCAGGGGAAGCGAAGAAGAAAGCTTGAGTCGCCATGGAGCCCGAGAAGCACAGGGACGTCTCCATGGAGATATCCGAAGAAGCATGCCCTGGTTGTGTTCAGCATGGAAGGCGTTGACCGGATCGCCGACGTGTGGGAGGAGCATCTGCCATTGCCGAGGAAGATGCACGAAGCGGGGATGAGGTGGGGCGGGGAAGTTCCTCAACGACGACCCATCGTTCAGGTTCCGGCTGGGCTACCACTCGGTAAGTCCTCTTCGCCGCCGTCTCTGGTCTTCTTCTTCTTCCTCCATTGCCACCGCCGCAGCTGACGCCGTCGCTACAAAAGGCTCCGTCGATGCGGCAGCTCCACCTCCACGTCATCAGCCAGAACTTTGACTCGAACCACCTGAAGAACAAGACGCATTAGAATGCCTTCAGCACCGCCTTCTTCCTCGACTCCGGCGACGTGCTGGAGGCCGTTGAGAGGACCGGCGCCGCCGAGCTCACCATGATCGAACAGCCAGAATTTTCTGGATTGGTTCCTGAGAATAATCTTCGAAAAATAATTTATCTTTTCATTAAAATAAGTGCAACACGTGTAATTCCCCACAGAGAGGGAGAGTTAGGACGAGTGGAGGACCAGCGCAAATTGGAACTGTGGAGAGAGAGTTCTGATGATGCGAATGAAACAACACGACAAGGAGGACGACCCACGCACACACCTGTGGTCCAATTGAGGAGAGGGAGAGGACGACGGAGAGGAAGCTACTGGGGATTCGGTGGGCGGCTGTCGGCGGCGGAGACTCTGGAGCTCCACTCCAAGTGCTCTTATGGGAGGAGGACGACGAGGAGCCGCTGCCTGCTGCCTCTGACAGAGGATTTCCGGTGCCGGAGCACCGCCAATTCACCGACCGGGCCTCCTTGCGGCCAGCCTTGATGAAGCCATGGGGCCCCCAGTGCCTGTTGCCGATGAGCAGAGGGAAGGACCTGGCAGCGACACAGTAGTCCTCGAGACTATTCTCTACTTCCTCCTCTACTGAGTCATAGTGATCGTATTGCAAACTGCTGAAGTCGTCATCCGGCGGCTCCTGGCCCTCCGCCGGCACCAACAGGGGCACGAACCACTGGGCCCTCAGGAGCAGGCAGATGCTCTCTTCGAACATGAAATCTCGAATGCTGCAGACCCACAAATGGAAAAGAAAGAGTCGGGTATGGGTTTTGGCCATTTTTAGGAACCCACTGTCGGATTTGGAGAGTTGTGGGGAGGGGATGAATACCAGCCATCCAGGGTTCTGTGGACGATGAGGAACTGAAAGGGCAGCTTGCACTGCGGGCAGCTCACGTTCGCGCCCTTATAGGACACCCACCTTAGGATGCAGGTGACGCTGAAAGGGGAAGAGAGATACTGGTTTCTATACTTCCGGGCATCTTGGATAGTGTAATGAGTAGGAGTTTTAAAAATACCAAGTAAACAGCAGGAGTTAGACGATTATTCATGAAAACAGCAGGAGTTTGTCCTGAAATGCAATTTGTGCACGCAATGTGGGGATCGGAGGAGGTATTCAGCCAGTACCAATAACAGTACTGGTCCTCCTCGACGCTTCAGAGAGTATATATCGTGGCCAGGTCCTCCATTCTACTCATCGGCAACAGCCCGTGGGGAGACTATGGCTACGCTATCAATGATCCATGTCCATGCCCATAATTGTACAAACCATGGCCATAATGTTGTCTATTGTAGCAATTCACTGTCATTACATTCACTAAGTCATGATGCAACATCAACAGCACCTATTCGAAACCTTGGCGCTAATAAAAAGGACGAATTTCATTGATTTTACTAGGGACGTCCCAGCTGACGCATGACTCGACTTTACTAGTCCCTAGTGCAGAGATGTTTAGGTTTTAGAAATAAGTCAAATCCTATCCCTAGTTGTGATATTGGATCTTCTTTCTATACATAAGGTGACTCTAATATGGCTGACAAATGCCACCGCTTGAAGAATCAAGGTTTGATGACTGTTTATGTATACATTATGAAGGCAACAGTAGTTTGTAAGGAAAAACCTGGATCTAGATTGCGAGCCACCACACTATAAAATACAGAGAAACATATAAATGACGTGATCAAAACTAAATTGTTGAAATAAGCATCAGAACACTGCATGATTTGAAAAAATAGACGTCAAGAAACCACTCAAAAACTGGGGCAAGTATCACTATTAATAAACTTCTATTTGCTTCTGCAGGATGCATCTTGTTTTGGAGTATCTTGGCTAGCACTGACCCCATATTAATAGGGGATGAAATACAGCGCTGATAATGTATGTAAAGTACCTGAGTTCAAAAAGTTCCAACAAGTTCATGACGCAGTTTCACGTTTGTGAGTATACATTGATTAAAAGGCGATTTAAACACCTTT
Source organism: Spirodela polyrhiza (assembly GCA_024713555.1). Taxonomy (NCBI): domain Eukaryota; kingdom Viridiplantae; phylum Streptophyta; class Magnoliopsida; order Alismatales; family Araceae; genus Spirodela; species Spirodela polyrhiza. Next base: position 4,285,266 of record CM046529.1, on the reverse strand, counting down.
CTACCATAGAAAACCTACGATGCGTCACAGATTTCAATCAAATAGATTCCACATGGCGTAGAAACAAAAAGCAAAAGATGTTATGAAAGAAACTGACAGAGGATATGCTACGACTTGCATATCTGAAATCAACGATTTTCATTTCGTCCTGCTCAAGTACCTTATCTAATGTTCCACCTGGAAAACTAAGACGTGAGGTGGAATGATGGGCTCCTCTTTTACGATCTTAATTTACAACATCTATTCAAACTCCTTAAGAGTCCATCAACTCTTTTATCAGACAGCCCGAACATTTGATGAGATCAGGCAATTAGACACCGCTTTCACGACATTACCATGTAAATCTTGTCAAGGAAACCATTCGAGTGGGATTAGTTCAAGAAGCTGTCATCATCAATTGACAGATAAGTAGGAGAGTCGGCCTCATAAACTAGACTGTGAGTTGAAAATATATGGACGCCCAAAACAGCAGGAGGTGAGCGTACAAAGAAAATCATAAGTCTTCAGATAAAAACACCGAAGGCACTTCAATCAGTCGGTCTTCAGTCAAAACTAGACTTATGAAATGGTATCCAAAAGTCACATCAAGATATAAAGTGTCCTTAGAGGTTAGACGTAAGTCAGTGTTGAACTACTATAAAAATAGTGACTCCACATTCACAGCCTATTAATATCATTCTAGTAAAAGAGTAGTAATGAGACCACAGAAAAAAATCCTTCAAGAAAAAAGGAAACGAAAAAACAATTCAGCCCCTCCTACTTGATTCTTGCTAGCTTAAATCCCATTAGAATCTTTCTCATTCTTCGCTTGATACAAACTACAAAGAATTTCTTCCAAAGATCCTTCTCTAGATATTACAACATGTTCAGAGTTGAATCAACTTCATTGCTCGATTTTAGTAAGTGACAATTGTCGAGATTGTCAACCATCAATTTGATAGTGTAGGAAACTAATCAATGCATTGTGCCTACACAAATTGATCATTTTCGGGTAGAAATCTAATCGATAATTGTCATCCAATTCTTCCCTAAATTTTCTTTTATATTTTGATTATTTTTAAATTCCAATAGAGCATCACTCAATCCTCTATCATGCTATGAACAAAATTCATTTTCTATTAATTATTTATTTGAATGCTTTTGGCTTCATTTTGATCCATTTATGAGTTCGTATTTCTAGCAACTCTGAATCTTCATAAATGGCATCAATAACCCCTAAATTTATATTTTTAACTTATATCACTTAAAATTTACCATAAAATAGTTCTAAAATGTTGTCTATCAACTAAAAGTCATAAATAATTAATAATACTTCATCTTCCCTATTCGACTTACAAAATCTAATAAAATAATATTTCTTTCTTAAATTGCCTTATTTTCCTAAATTTTTAATTTTTTGAATTTTTTTAGTAATGATAGAAAATAATCAAAAAAATTTGGTCCCATTGTTGGGGAAGATTCTTAAATTTATTTTTTATTTATGATTTATTTGAGAGATTAAAATAATTAAAATAAAAATATATAAAAGTTAACATAAATCAATTATCAATTATTATAAAATTTAAATTTATAAATAAATTATTATATTTTATTGATGTGAATGCTAGGTATAAGATCATTGAACCCAAATTTAGAATTTTCTGAATTTAGAGGGAAAAGGTTCTCTAAAAGAAAATCTGGAAAACTGAATCCTTAAAATGCAAGCCCTGAAAATCCAATCAACCTATATTATTCAAGGATAATTTTACTCCATATGTATGTGAAGACTTATTAAAAAATCATTTTTGTGCAAAAGAGATTAAACCTAATATTTTTCAAATATTACCTATTTTTTGTGGGAGTCAACATGAAGATCCTTATGCGCACTTTGTAAGTATTAAAAGGGGAAGTTGCTAATGCCTTGTGCCATGTGTATTGATATTATATTTTATGAGAAAATATATTATTATAAATATATTATTTTTTTAAATTATTTATCTTGTGATATTATGTCTAACCAATTAATCCAAAAGATTAAATCTTGAGATTAAAAGATTTGATGAATAGGTGAGGAGTCAAATTTATGGAAATAAATATTTGTTAAAAAATATTTACATAGGTAAATGAGATAAAGTAAATCAGAATTATTATTTTAATCCATTTACCTATGATTAGTTGACCATTTAAGTCCATCTATTTAAGTATTATCACATAAATTCTAAAAAGAAAAAAGTGTGAAATATTAAAAGGGATTTAATAAGTCTCAAACATGAAATCTAGATAGTGTCATGTCAGTTGTTTACACGGAGAAAATAGCAACCTCAATGTTTGTATTCGAAGTTAACATCAACACTAAAGTTGTTCGTCAATGAGAGATAAATCTCCTAGTCAAATTTCAAATCAAACAAATCAAGGAATAAAAAGTTATGAAATTTTCATTGGTCAGAGGCCGTTAACACATATTTTGGAAAATGATAAGTATTAGAATCACCTTCTTGATTTTATATGACCATTTCAAAATGGGAACATTACTACGACCTTCAAATATGTGCACATTACTTCATCTATCTTCATCAAATGTTCATGAACATGGAAAATGATCAAATCATTCAAGTAAGATCTTTATCATGCCCTAAGATAATTAGGTTGTGATGAGAAAGGATTTTTGGGCAAAGGCATAAGGTGCTTTGAGCCTTGGTTGGCCTAAAAAGGGTTGAATCTCTGTGAAAATCAGACTTGACTTGTTGCGTTCTTGATCCTATTAATTTTATAGTATCTTCAAGGAAAATAGTGAAATTTGATATGAAAGATCTTATGATGAGAAGTAGTAAGGTGAGAGGCAAACTAATATAACATGACTTAGTCTTATTTGTGAGGGAGAGAAAATTGTGAGAAACTCACAAGAAGAGAGAGAAAGAAAGCCAACACATAGATACATCTAAAGAACAAAGTTAGAATGTGTGTCAACACATTTGTGATTAAGAAAGAAAACCTGACATTATGAAAACATCAATTCACCTCCCCCCTTTTGGTATTTCACATATCCCCTTAGATCTTAAATTTTTGATATAAATAAAAAAATGCCAATGGGCTCCATTCAAATGTGGAGTCATAGATGCAAGTGGTGTCCTCATAACATTAGTGGGAATAAAAGATCTAACAAAATGTCTCATTTTTCATATATTTTTTCTTCTTGTAGATCTCAAAATAAGTCTATGATAAGACTTTCTCTTGAAAATAGCCAAGTTTCTCATATAATTACTATATGTTTTTATGCCTCCTACAAATTACAAGAGTTGGTCTCAACATTTTAAATTTTCATTTTTTTAGTACTGTGCTAGAATCAAAACTTACGAATATGATTTGGACTTGGTAATATTGAGCAACTCAGCTTAATTCACCTTAGTATCAATTCGTATACATCCCATGACATTAAGATGAACCAAAAGGCATGTGAACTAGATCTTTTGAGGTACATCAAAATTTTAGTAATATTTTTAGGCATGTCACACATAAGAAGATTTATAAGTTTGATTTACCTATTTTACACAACTTTGTAAGTATTGTCCTTGAGTTCCACCCATTTATTAAATTTTATCATAGATAAAATGGTTTAATAAGCATTTACTGCTTCTAAGAACTCTAGCCAAATCAAGCTTTATCCATTTCTCATTTGAAGGTGAGAAGTGCACATGCTCAAACTCCGATCTAGAGCCTCATTAGTGGGAGTAAATGTGCATATTAAAATTTAGTTGCAATCATTTGATGCCTTTTCAAGCTGATTTTCTCCCTTCAGGTGAAATCCCCATTCACCTTGTTTCAAGCATCTTTTAAAGGATCCTACTTAGGTGACATGTGAGTCATATAATCTTCATGATAAGGCATTTTTAAAAGGGTAATAATAATGGCCGGTATTGTCATTAAAAATTAGAATATTTACATTAAAAATATTTGTTTCCCCAAAGGTCCTCTCTTGATTGAAATCATAGGCTTCCTACGCAGAAGATAATAATGGCTTCCTCTATAATTTCATTCACATCGTCACTTTAATATTACCCAGCGGGGAAAATAGATCATCTCTCGTAAGAATTGGAATGATTTGACCTAACATACGACATCTAATGTCTAATTTTTTTAATAATCAGTGGTTTAGAGAAGTAGGAGCTCAGTCCAGTCCGGTGGGCTCCACCGCCAGAGCTCGCCAACTCTGGTCCCCTTCGGTCTCCAGCTAATCCCCGGCAGCGGCCGCTCTGTCAGAGCTCGACTCCTCCACTCCGGCGGAGTACAGACGGCGGAGACCGGCGGCCCGGTCCCCACCGCCACCCCGCTGGCGGAGGGTAATGAACAGCGCCACCTCCTCCGTTCACGACGAGATCAAACCTCATTAACTCCAGCAACAAAGAGAGAGGACCACCTCATGGCCGGCGACAGGCCCCCGGCGGCGCCGCCGAAGTTCCTTCGTCCTCCGCCGGACGGAGAGAGATAATACGTCCCACCCACCTCCCAGCTCATGCCTAGCCAGGCAGCGGAGTTAAGACCCATCTGGGAGCGGGCGGCGTGGTGGCTGCGAAAGGGACGCAGCGCCGCCGCGTGCGGCGGCGCCACCGGGGAGGCGCCAGGCTGTGGCTGTTGGCGGCGCAGATCGGGACAAGTCGGCAAAAAGACCGGCGAGAAAGCGAGAAACGGGGATGCGGCCGGCAGGGGGGGACAGCCACCGGACAAGTCCCCGGCCGTGTGGAGCCCGCCGCCGGCGAGGTCCCCCCTCGCCGGCGGCGGTGGAAGGACCTGTCCACGTCCATATCATAGGAAGAGGAAGAGGCATGCATACGTGCGAAATTGGTGAGGGGTTGAGAGGAGTTCTGTGAAAAAGCCCGGATGAACTGTACATTTACTTACGGTCACACGAAGGCGCCCATTATTGGCGCGCCGGCCGGGAAGTAAATAAAATCTTAATGCGACGTTGACGCCACACGCGGCTGTGCGAGCGATGGGTCTTTAAATCATTTACCGGTATCACGGGGTAAAACTGTTCTCCTTTTCACACGTAGGGAGCGGTCAAAGGGTGGTCGTCATCGCCGTCATCCTCTTCCTCCTCGTCGGAGAGGGTAAAGTAAGCAAACGGGGGTTGAAAAGATCACATTTTTCAGGGGGATTTGAATCCGCAGTTGATCTGGACGAGGAGGGCAGGGATTCTCGATCGCACCCGTTTCGGTTTCCCTGCCTGTTTCAACCCCAGAATAGCAGGAATCGCCGCCAAATGCTGGCCGTCGGCGTGGCGGAGGAAGAACCGGAGGCCGTCGCAGGAACACCATCGGCTCCTGCTCCCTTCCCCTCCCGTCGAGGATACCCCCACAGCCACAGAAGAGAGAAAGAGAGAGACAGAGAGGGACAGAGAGACAGAAAGAGAGAGAGAGAGAGAGAGAGAGAGAGAGGGTGCCAAAAATATACCAGGTGCCGCGCCACGCGGGTAAACACCCGCTCTCTCCCTCTCCATCTCTATCTCTATCTCCCTCTCCCTCTCTCTGTATCGTCCTCCTGGTTGCAGGGCCCTCCGGCGCGGCGTTCCGTGGTAAAGGAGATGGAGGAGAGTAAAGGAGGAGGAGGGCTCACAGGAGGGGGAGGGGGAGCGTAAAGGAAGAAGGGGGGATTATTAATGAAGTAAAAGGGAGATTTAAAGCTCCTCCGCCCCTGGTTCCTGCCCTTAACCCTTTCCCTCTCCTCCCTCCTCTCTCTTCTGCTTCCAATTCCTCCGCTGCCGCAGCATTGCGATCCAATCGAGGAATTCGGGTCTTCCGCTTTCTCCGTCTCCATGGCCCGCGTCTGAGCGCGGGTGGTCACGCCGGTGGCGGCGAAGATGGGTCACCGCTGGCGGCGTTGCTGACCCAGAGAGCGAGGAAGCTGGAGAGAGACAGAGAGGGAGGAAGAGAGAGATGTACAAGGACCAGCAGCGCTCAATGATGTGGGAGACCACCGTGAGGAAGACCCAGCAGCAGCAGCAGCTCTCCGTAGGCCGCCGGCGTGGCTGCGGCATTTTCCCGGCGACCTCCGTCGTCCCCTCTGCAGATGACGACGACGGCTCCTCCGCCGCCGCCTCCCCCACCGCCGCCGCCGACGAGCTCGCCGGCGGCGGCGGCGGAGCGGCGGCGGAGGAGGAGACCTACCACGCGGAGCGCCTCCTCCCCAACGGCGACTTCTACACCGGCCTCTGGTCCGGCAACCTCCCCCACGGCGGTGGCAAATACCTCTGGACCGACGGCTGCATGTACGAGGGCGAGTGGTCGTTGGGGAAGACGACGGGCAAGGGCAAGTTCTCCTGGCCCTCCGGTGCCACCTACGAGGGCGAGTTCAAGGCCGGCTTCATGGACGGTTTCGGTACCTACACTGGCGCCGCCGGCGACACCTACCGCGGCACCTGGTGCATGAACCTCAAGCACGGCCGCGGCAGGAAATGCTACGCTAACGGCGACATCTACGACGGCGAGTGGCGTGCCGGCGTGCAGGACGGGTACGGCCGCTACGTGTGGAAGAACGGTAACGAGTACGCCGGCGTGTGGAAGGCCGGCGCCATCCACGGCCGGGGGAAACTCTCCTGGGCCAACGGGAACTGCTACGATGGGGAGTGGGAGGACGGCGTGCCCTGCGGCAAAGGCCAGTTCCGGTGGGGCGACGGCAGCCGCTACGTCGGCGTGTGGAGTAGGGAGAGGACCGTGAAGAAGGGCGTCTTCTACCCCTCGCCGGCGGCGGCAGCGGCGGCGGCGGCGGCGGGGGAGGCGATGGTGAGGGACCTGCAGGAGGCGGTGGCGGTGGATCTCGGGGACTGTAAGATCTGCCCCGGGGAGAGCGTCTCCATCTTGCCGTCGCAGAAGACGCTCAACTGGTCGGGGATCGAAGCGGAGTTCCTTCACAAGCAGGCGGCATGGAGGTCGTCTAAGGCGGCGGATTCGGGTGGCGCGGCCGCGCGCCGGCGGGCTTCGGTGGACGGCCTGAGGGGCGGCGGCCGGCGGAGCAGCAACAGCAGTAGCTTCCACAACGCCTCTGGCGGTGGCGACCGGAGATTGGACAAGTTCTGCGTGTGGGCGTCGGATGGGGACATCACCTGCGACATTATAGACGGTGGCGGCGCCGCCGCCGCTGCGGCGGCGGCGGGGGGAAGGGAGAGCAATGCCGACGCCCTCGAGGAAGGATCGGACGGGAAACAGATGAAATGGGCGCCTAGAGAGACGAAGAAGCAGGGGGAGACCATCTCCAAGGGCCACAAGAACTACGAGCTCATGCTCAATCTCCAGCTGGGCATCAGGTACCTCGGCCGATCATCGAAGCTCTCGATCTGCTTTTTTGTTTGTATTTTTTGTTATTTATGGTAAAAATTGATTTCTCGGGTTGCAGGTACTCGGTGGGGAAGCCGGCGCCGGCGACGACCTTCGATCTGAAGGCGTCGGCGTTTGACCCCAAGGAGAAAGTGTGGACCAAGTTCCCTCCGGAGGGGACCAAGCACACGCCGCCGCACCAGTCCTGCGAGTTCAAGTGGAAGGACTACTGCCCCGTGGTCTTCAGGTCAAGCTCCCCCCCGGGACGACCGGAATTGGAAAAAAAACTGAATCTTTGTTTATATGGGAATTCGGCGTTGACCCTCGGCTTGTCTGGTCTTCCCAGGACCCTGAGGAAGCTCTTCAAGATCGACGCCGCCGACTACATGATTTCCATCTGCGGTAACGACGCCCTGAGGGAGCTCTCCTCGCCGGGGAAGAGCGGGAGCTTCTTCTACCTGACCCACGACGATCGCTACATGATAAAGACCGTAAAGAAGTCCGAAGTCAAGGTGGGCGTTGACAAATGTCTGGTTCGTTGACCTGGTTCCCTCTTATCTCTAATCTCTCTCTCTCTCTCTCTCTCTCTCTCTCTCTCTCTCTCTCTCTCTCTCTCTCTCTCTCTCTCTCTCTCTCTCTAGGTGCTTCTGAGGATGCTTCCGGCCTACTACAACCACGTCCGGGCATTTGAGAACACCCTCGTCACCAAGTTCTTCGGCCTCCACTGTGTCAAGTTGACCGGCGCCACCCAGAAGAAGGTACGCCGCCATTTGACCGTCGTCATCATCATCTTCCTCACATTTCTTTTTTTTCTGGGGAGGAAAAACCCAACGCACAAGCTATGAATGGGAAATATGTTTTTCATGCGAAGCAGGTCCGATTTGTCATAATGGGAAATCTGTTCTGCTCCGAGTATTCCATCCATAGACGATTCGATCTGAAGGGGTCCTCCCACGGCCGGACGACCGACAAGCCGGAAGATCAGATCGACGAGACGACAACCCTCAAGGACCTCGATCTCAACTTCTTGTTCCGTTTGCAGAGATCTTGGTTCCAAGAGTTCCAGAGGTAGAATCAAACTGCGACCAGTAAGTTTTCAATCCGCGCTGAAAATTAGCAAGCTTTTTCAAAATATCGCTTGCCGTTCTTTGCAGGCAGGTGGATCGTGACTGTGAGTTCCTCGAGCAGGAGAGGATCATGGATTACAGCCTCTTGGTGGGGTTACACTTTAGGGAGACTGCGACGACTCCCGGAGATCGCCCGGGAGGGGAAAGTCAGCCCCCTGGATCTTCTCCTCTTCCTTCTCTCGCTCATCTGACCAAACTTTCTCTCACTAACCCCCGCGCCCACGCTCTGTTATCTTCTCCAGCAGCGATTTTCGACCGCGGCAGCAACTCGAGCGAAACCACCCCTCGGCTCTCCAGAGCGGACATGGATCAGCTTCTCTGCGATCCGACCAGGTCCGCAGAAGTCAACCCGGATTCTTCCTCAACTCAACTCTCTCCAGCATTGCCGGAGGCCCCTGATTCTCGTTTTGCTATTTCTGGGTCGTTGACCGGCAGGTGGGCAACCATCCGGCTCGGGGTCAACATGCCGGCGAGGGTGGAGCAGACGCAGCAGCAGAGGTGCGAGGGCGAGTCGCCGCCGCCGGTGGGGGAGACTTTTGATGTGGTCCTCTTCTTCGGCATCATCGACATTCTGCAGGACTACGACATCAGCAAGAAGCTGGAGCACGCGTACAAGTCAATCCAGTACGACCCCACCTCGATATCCGCCGTTGACCCGAAGCAGTACTCGCGGCGGTTCCGGGACTTCATCTTCAAGGTCTTCAGGGACGACCCGTGAGCGCTGCGGCCGCTTTTAGTAATGCAGCCCATTGTCGGGCATGCAGCAGCTGTGCCATGCCGACAATGGGCCATATTACTAATTCTGGGGTTGGTGGTGGTGGTGCTGGTGATGGAAGATGAAGATGAGCTCTGAAAGTCAACTCTCCGCCGCCCGGGAGGGTCGGCGAGGACCTCGGACTGGGGCTTCTGGGGAATTGGAAAGACGGCAGCAGCGGCGGTGCGGCGGCGCGGGTCCTTTCTTCCCTCTCTCCAGTAAATACATACACCAATACATGTCTCTCAAGTATACGCATAGTTTTTATCTACCGTTCGTCACAGAAAGTTTCTATTTTTCGGCGCAAATGTAAAGGGAAGAGCGCAAGCCAACTGAGCGATGTAAATGATTGACCTTGTACCAGAGCTGACTCGTCCTCACCTTCTGACCCATTTATTATCTCTGTCTCTCTCTCTCTCTCGCTCGCTCTCTCTCATATAAAGGAATAGAGAGTATTAATCTGGCACGCGATTACCCAAAATTCTTTGTAGAAGATGTGCCACAATGAATCAGGGCTAAAATTAGGAGTTGAATAACTTCCCCATTTAATGTTCGGAAAGTTACTTGGATATCACTATTCCAACTCAAGAGATCATTTCCATGCAACCTACAGAGTAGTTGCAATCGAATCATAATTTTCTATGAAGTTTTCATCACAGCTCATCAATCTTGAGAACAACCTTTAGGGGATTAATCATTTGGAGGATGATGAAGGGCCCAACATAGAGTCTTTTTTCTTGTAACCATACTGACCCCTTTATATGATAAGTATATGACCTACGATAAGTGACTTTTCTGCTTCTTATCCTTCTGGTAAATAGTATTTATTTGTAAAAAACCCTCTGCGATGGTTGAATGCCTTTTAAATAAGCGGCTCTTCAATTTCTTACCCCTCAATTAAATACCATTTATTTATAAAACCAAGCTGAAATGTATTTCATTTATCTAGACCTCCTAGTAAGCAGTATCACGCCAAATAGCACTTGCACACTTTTTCAAAAAAAAAATGAAAAGAATTAATCAAGACATTGAACGGTTCGCTCTAATACTGATCTATGAGACTTACCTTTAATTAGCAATACCTTGAGTTGAGGTTAAGACTTGTATTCCTATAAGGACCATCTCACAACATTACAATATGAAGCACATTCTTGTGAAAATTTTATATGATCGTTTCCCTCCAAACCCACGTATCATTCATCAGTTCTTTCCTTACAAACTACACCCCTTAGTTCTTCGTATCAACACATCTACTGTTAAGGGTTGCATTGTTGTTAATATTTAAAGTTAGTAATTACTGTTTTCTACGCCAATGGTGTTATATATATAATTTAATTAATGTTATTTCACAATATAAATGGAATGCATATTCTTCTTGCTCATTCAAAAAAATGGTGGCAATGATAATAAAATGTTAAAGATTACTTTGCAAACTAGAGATATTCAGCAAAATAAGAGCCTAAGTTGGGAATCCTGACGATTATTGGCAATGATATTCAAATTACTATTGTAATCCCTAGAAAGTCCAATCAATAATTATTTTACAATGAGTGTAGATTTAAGTGAGTTTTTTTCCAATCTTACTTTTGTTGGAGAGTTATCTTATGTGTACATATAAATGTACCCCTTGGAAGATTCACTCTTTATGTCATTGAGTTTATACCATCATGGCTCAAAAAATGTAACTCTATCATATGCCAATTCTGCGTTCAAATATTCACATGCTCATTCAATCAGTGAAAATCAGTATTTAATACATCTGGCGACCCCGCAAGATGAAACAGTTACAAAATCCCAGAATAATTCTGGTGATGCAAATCGAGTTACCCTAACGAAGTGACAAATGGACAAGTGGACGGTTGATGTTGTAAATAACTATTTTTTGAGAAAAACATTTTGTCCAGGAAATAATCGGAAAGGACAGTTCATTTATCACATCAAGACAATGAATAGTTTCTATTGATCTTCATACCAATTAGAAAATTCTTAAATGGAAAATGGACCCATAGGCCAATAGAGGCCCATAAACTCGGTGAAATCGAGCCAAGGGTCCGGGTGAAATCAAGCATATACTCGGTGAAAATGTTGCTATTTTTACATCATTACTAACAGTAGGATCCCCCGGATCTGTAATAGTGTTGTTAGATTATTTTAATTGTCATCTCTTCCCCTGAGAGAGTCTCTCCCTCTCCTCCTCTCTCTCTCTCCTCCGCACAAGGTTTAAGGAAGAGAAAGACCCGATTCTTCTCCTCCCTTACCCTTTCTCCACTTTTTGCACTCTTTCTCTCACCCTCAGACTCACTGCACAAGGGTAGAGGAAGAGGGAAGCCCTATCCCCCTCTCCCATCTTCCTCTCAACTTCTCTCTTTCCTATTCCACATCTCCTCCTTTCTCGCTCTTCCGAGTCCGCCTGTTTAAGAGAGCTCGGGAGCGGTGTTGACAGGATGGGGAGCAGCGAAGGGGACAATAAAGACGAGACAGGGGAGTAGCAAATGCGTAGGCGTGTCAGCGTAGGGAAGCGAGGGGGAGTAGAGGCTGCTGCAGAGGTGGTGCCAAGATGAGAGGAAGCAGTAACGCCGGTGACAGTGAGAGAAGCCTGTGGAGGAGTAGGCAGATGCGGCGGTGAGGTATGGACGAGAGAGAAGGAAGAGCTGACACCCTTGGGACGACGGTGCAGTGGAGGTACCGTCGCCGTCAACGCCAGTCTGGGCCCCCTCTTGCTCTCTCCCTCTCCCTCTCTCTCTCCCTCCCTCCCTCCTCTCTCTCTCTCTCTCTCTCTCTCTCTCTCTCTCTCTCTCTCTCTCTCTCTCTCTCGCTCGCTCCTCTTCCTCTCCCTTTCTCTCTCTCTCTCAGCCTCCTCGTCAAGTATGGATGAGAGGGGAAGTGGTGTCGCCGTCAACGGCGGTGATGGGCCCGTCTCTCTCTCTCTCTCTCCTTGCCCCGTTCTCTCCCTGAGGATGTTGCGTCGCCGTCAACGGCAGTGCAGGGACCCGTTTCTCTCCCTCTCTCTCTCTCTCTCTCTCTCTCTCTCTCTCTCTCACTTACTCATCCAAAACTGCTGGAGGGGAGAGCTTCAAGATCCGAAAGATTCAAATCTAGTTCGGCACCTCTCACTGCTTTCACCATATTCTGTGACAGCTCGTATGACTTCATAACCAACACTTCTGACGTACATTTATAAGCGTACACCTTCCTGCAAGAAAGCCTCCTAGGCAAGTACTGCTTAGGGTTGCTGATAAAACTCCAAGTTTTACCGTCGAATATCTCGAACTACTGAATAATTTTACCACAAATGGTATTCCATGTCTCATGTCCCGTTGGCCCAGGAACCATCTAGTTCTACAGACTGATTCCATTTACGTTCAAATCGTGATGAATTCGTCCTAAAATCCTCTCACAGACGAGGGTTTCATCTTGACCAGAAGCGTGTTTCCTCATCTACCCGTCGTCTCTCTCCTCGATACGCCTTCGTCTTTCCTTGAGCTAATTATTTCGTTATTTAGAAAATTTTTACTTATTTTCCTCCTGCTTGACGTGTTTGATCTATCCTAAGCCTCTCTTTTCTTCCCTTTTTGTCGTAGACTTTGCAGTTTCTGTTAGCTGATGGATTATATCTGCGGCATGTTGTCTAAACGCTTTCTCGGATTTCACCCCATAAACACTTCCTCTCTCGTAAACAAGACCCTCACCTTGGTAACTCATGCTCTCTCTCTCTCTCTCTCTCTCTCTCTCTCTCTCCCCCCTCTCTACATTTTTCAGTCTCGGCCATTGGCCACCCATCAACTGCGCTCAGATTTACCTTCTTCTCCTGATGCCACCATTTTCAACCTTCCCATTTCCCTTAGGAATTTAATGAAAGAAACTCGAGTCATCCTCAAGTCAACGCTGAACGGCAGTCGTTTGTCAACCGGACGAACCCACTATGGCCTGACGCCACGCGGGAGCTTCATGCCTTAAAGTGGAGCAGTCTCTGCGCTTGCCATTTTTTATCATCGAGCGTAACCCTAACGAAGATAGCCCTCGTGGTCAATCTTTGGTCACATCTGCACTTGCATTTTAGGTCCACGAGGTCTGGTGCGGAATCAGAAGTGGGTTTGACTTTTGTAATCATCGTTAGTGCATGGAAGTTCCAATAAAGAGAGATTTGGAGAGCCAATTCGGATGAACTTAATGACAATAAGATATGACGGCTTTCCTCCTAACGATCGTTATGGTGATAAACAGCGTTTTAACCCTGTGATTTGACCCATCACGTTTGACTTCTTGTTCCTCCTTGATTTTCCTTTTGTGGGGTACTTGGAGCAACAACAATTAGAACAGGGAATATTCGTACCGCAGTGGTTCAAGAAACTCTGGTTATTTTGAGAAAGTGTTGACTCAGAGAAGGTAGTGAGGACTAAGCGAAGGACCCGGCTCACGTTGACTTTTTCAAGTTGCAGCTCTTTAGGGGTCAACTAAGCCTGAAAGACCTGTGTCGTCGTATATATTGGTGGACCCACAGTGATGGTCCGTTGGGAAGAGACTCCTAGCCTGGCCTCAACCCAAGGTAGCAAATCAAACATGGACACGTGGATGGCTAACAACGTACGGAATTTTCTTGGGCCTGGGCCTCGTGGCAGTCAGGCCGTTTATCATGTATGGGCCCAGGATGGCCCATGCGGCCCCATAATACAGCTAGCCAGACCACAGGGAGAGAGAGAGAGAGAGAGAGATGACCTATTGCAACCGAGGACTTTCCCACACAATCGGTCACCGTCACGGGCGGCGAGAGTACAGATGACAGTAGAGAGAGGAGAGACGGAGAGAGAGAGACTAAGAGAGAGAGAGAGAGAGAGAGAGAGAGAGAGAGAGAGAGAGAGGAAGGGGGGCGCCACGTTTAGTCTCCATCCTGACATCGGCATTTCGACGTCACGGTGTCCCGGAGGACGACTCCCGGGGGGACACTGGAGGTATCACCGATTAGAGAGGAGAGAGAGAGACGGTGTAAAGAAAAAGAGAGAGAGAGAGAGAGAGAGAGAGATTACAGTCACACGTTATGAAAACCAGAACAGTTGGGATCGACCGGCTATGCATAACAGCTGCTCGAAGCAAGGCCGAGGTATCTTTGCATGTCAGAGGAATAACTCGAGCCAGATGAAGGAGATAGAGAGAGTGGTAGAGAGATGTAAAGGATAATGGAGAAGAGACAGCGAGAAAGAGGGAGAGAGCTGAGAGTGGCGTCCCGTCGTAGTAACCTCCGTACAATACCAGAAGCCATATCGCAATTATAAGCTTCCTCCTCTCCCTAAATACCCAACCAAAATAACCTCTCTCTAGTTTACTCTCTCTCTCTCTCTCTCTCTCTCTCTCTACCTCTATCTCTATCTATCAATCGATCTCTCTCTCTACCTCCATCTCTATTTTCCTTCAAGAACAGAGATTGTACGTAGACGAGGTCGTCGCCAGCTTCCTAGTAAATAAACCGCCTCAACTGGCCCCTTCATTGACTAATTAGCCACACTCATAAATTCATTCCCACCGAGTTCCCCGGTCCATCGCCCGCCACCTGTCCTCGTCTCGTCACAATTACCTCTCACTACCCATCCGACCGTTGCATGCCGGCATATATCAACTCACAATTAATTTAATTAAAGAATAATGCCGGGCTACGGCCACCTCTCTCTCCTCTCTCCTCATTTGACGGCCACGATTCGTGCATCTTTTTTTTCTTCCCTCAACGGCGTGGATCTGTCCACAGAGAATAAAAAAAAGACACCCTACGAGCACCCTTTTTATATCATTTATTTAATTAAGTGGGATTAGTTCCCACGTATCTCTCACCATACGGTGTTATTTTCGTCAAGTTCCCATGTCACATACCCGACGCTATATAGTAAAATCAGAGAAACTATGTTTATTGTAAGAAAATATGGTAATCGTGCAGCTAACGTCATCAAATCCCCCCGGTCAACCAAAAAAAAAAATCATCTTCTCGGGAAAAACCCAAAAAAATGATTTTCCCCGGCGGGAAGGGCGGCCTCTTAGTTGGGTTAGTTTGACAGTTCAACGCCACGTGGAATAATGTAAATGGATTACTAATAATTAAATAATGTGATTTCCTTTTTTATTCCCTGCGGGTTAGAAAAATTCCGTAAAAACCCAGAAAATCCTGGGAAAAACGGATTGGATAATCATTGCGTAAAAATTATGGAAAGAAAGGTTTTTCCGTGGCGGGCTCTTCTCTTGATTTCAAATATTCAACGCCACGTGGGCCAATCTAAATGGACGGCGCTGGGCCCCCCGCGCGGTAGAAACGAGTAGACTCATTAATCTAAGGAGCCGCCGGTCGTGTCGGAGCCAACACAAAAGTACGAGACCACGGCTGGCACGTCGGCCCGGCTTTCCCAAGTGGGCCCCACATGCAATTTCTCTAATCCTTTTGCGAGGCTCGAGGCGCCTCGGTGTCCCCTCTCGGACAGCGCGCCGCCTCACGGCGCGGCGCATTCGGATCTGAATCCGATGAGACGTACCAAATTTTAATATTTATCTATGGCTCCGCTGCCCTGACCGTCCGATTTCCGCCACGTCACGCCACTTACGGTAAATTCCGTTAATCCTGCTGGGCATATCTCTGAGACCGCGCCGCCCAACCGATCTCTTCATTAAACTCGGAGATCTCCGCTCCTTGCCTCTCTCTCTCTCTCTCTGCCTTTTAAAAATGGGTAGAGAGAGAAAGGGCGGCGCGAATAATGGGCCGCCGCCGCTCGGTGGTCTCCGGCGGTAGGGAGAAAATTCGCCGGTTAGTCGGAATCCGACATGAAATATGTGGACTTTGGACGGGTGGGATGCTGCCGGCCAGAGTAATGGACGGCCCATATTGCTCGTCACGTATCAGCGAGCTCCGACGGGACGGATTCGGCGGTGATGGCGATAGATGGGCAGTGGAAGCCAACTCTCCGATACAGTACGGACGTTCTCCCTCTCCATCTCTCTCCCTACGTAATTACACAAACTCTCTCTCTCTCTCTCTCGGATT